>CM052702.1:55565902-55590200 GCA_028551405.1 Uromys caudimaculatus
TTGGAATACCCAAGTTTCACTTTACAGTAACTGCTGGACTGAGAGTGAGGTCCCAGATGGAGGAGTTGGAGAAGGGACTGAAGGAGCTGAGGGAGTCTGCAGCCCCATGGAGGGAGCAACAGTGTCAACTGGCCTGACCCACCCCCCACCCCCCCGTCCTCATAGAGGATGGACTACCAACCAAAGAATACACATGGAGGGACCCATGGTTCGGACCACATATATGGCAGAGGAGGGCCTTGTTGGCCATCAGGGGGAGGAGAGGCCCCAGTAAAGGGGAATGTCAAGGTGGGAATATGGGAGTGGGCGGGCGGGTGGGTGGGAGGTGGAATTCCCTCATAGAGGTGGGGGGAGAAGGAGGGGATAGGTGGTTTCCAAAGAGGAGACCTAGAAAGGGGGAAACATTGGAAATGTAAATAAAGTATCAAAAAATAAAAAATTTAAAAAATAAAATAAAATAAATTTTCATTATTGGACAAATTTTGAAAACTCATATACAACATGAGCAAATTATAAGACATATCAAAATCCTGACCTCAGAGGAGGAAGAATCAGAGAGGAAGAAAGCAAATGGAGGGCCAGGAAGGCAAGTTGCCAAAAAAGATTTGCTAATTGCTTAAATGTTATAGACAAAATGAGCAGGTTTTGGATGTAAGCACATAAGATTTGGAGCTTAAATGGTTCCTAATCTTGGGTGAAGAGATTTAAAAGACAGTGGAAGAACTCTAAACATATAGTGAGTGACAGACGCATATGTGAGAGAGGTGTGATGTGAATGATATCTCCATGGGCTCTAGCATTCAAAGACTTGGTCCTCAGTTGGTGGCACTGTTTGGGAAGGATTAGAAGGTATGGCCTTGCTGGAGGAAATACGTCACTGGTGGTGGCATTTGAGGTTTCAAAGCCACGTACAAACCAGTCTGTTCTCTCTGCTTCTTGTTTGTGGTTGAGATACAAGCCCTCAGCTCTCAGATTTCAACTCTAGTTTTCATGTCTGCTGCTTGCTGTCATGCTGTCCCTGTCATTATAGACCCTAACCCTCTAAAACCCTAATCCTCAGATGAATTCTTCCTTCTATAAGTTGCCTTGATCATGGTGTTTTGCCACAGATATAAAAAAAAGTATGAGAGCAAGGGTGTAAAAGCAGATATATGATGTGAATTGTGGCGGCAACCATGGCTAGGCTGTGACTCCCTCCAATCACACTTGTCAACCACTTCCAACCTTCTTCATGCTCTCCAGCATCTTGAACATGTATAGACTGACTGTCTCTGCAATGACTTCTCATGCTTCCTTTGGTTCATGCACTTTCTTCTGTCTTGCTTTAGCCTTCTTTACTCTGGACTTCCCCCTCTCAGACTCTTCCACAGGTTTCAAACTTGTGTTTCAAACTTGTGTTTCAAACTTGAAACTGCTTGTTTAAAAATTGCTTCATCTTCCCTTCTCCATTCTCCAGTTCAGAGTACCATCCTGTGAAATCATGATTAGTTTTTAAGATCCTTAAAATCTTCCCCATCCCAAAGGCCAGGGCCACAACTATGCATCTCTTTGAGTACACGTATGAGAGACCATATTTGTCAACATATTTGAATATTTGTTGAAGACTACTCTTTCCCTATAGATAAGTATGCATGAATTCACTGCTATTTTTTTTGACTGTGCATAAAATCTAATTCATCCCCACAAGCTTCTGATACCTTGACTTCTCCACCATGATGGACTGTAACCTGGATCAGTGAGTAAAATAAACTCATTTACTCTTAATTTGCTTTTGCCAATGTGTTTTATCCATACCAACAGAAAAGAAACTAAGACATTATTACTCTAGTTATACAAATATCCAGAATAAACAAATCCATAGAGACAATGTAGATTCATGAACCCCTAGAGCTGAATAATAATGAAGCATATAGAGTATGATCACTAAATCATATAGACTTTGGGAAAAGAGAAGGGTCCATGAGGGAAAAAGTTCTGGAATTAAATGAAGTTAATGGTTCCAGTTGTACAATTTTGAGTGTCTATTAAACCCACTAAGCTATATACCCTGATATGGTTTCATATATCATTCATATGCTATGTAAATTATACCTCGATATAGAAGTATGAAGAAAAAAGAATGGAGACTGTGACCAGGGATGAAGAAGAGGAAGAGTAATGTGATCAGAACAATGATCCAAGAATACAAAAACATGACGAGAGTGACCAGATAAGTTAGTGTCTTGCCAATGATGATTAGGGTCATTAAAATTCCAGATTCCACAAGTCCTTTCAGTTCAGCACAAGATGGCTGGTGTGGGGGTGGGGTTATCTTATTCTGCCCTCATCAGCTCTAGTATCTTTGCCAGCATACTCAGCATTAGCTTCTGAACCACAGATACTATCCATTTGGATAGATAGCTCATGTATCCAAGACAACATAGAATGTGCTGGACAGGCATGTTTAAATTGCAGTTCAGATCTGAAAAGGACTTCAAAGATTATCATCACCTTAAAACAAAATAATCATAACTAATCTTGAGATAGGAGAAAATATACTTTCGGTGGGCTATAGTGACCTTCCTGTCTTCTGAGCTCCTCTGACTGAATTTCATCTCACTTTGACACTTGCATTGTGCTTTATCTTTTATAATGCTACACCACATCTGGATAGAGCACAAACTCTTCAGTGTAGCAGCATCTTTACATTTCTAATATTTGGTCAGACAGAGTCAGTCAATCATATCCTGGGCTTAGCTGATCTCTATTGTTGGTCAACCAATGAGTCTCATGATTTGAATACAAATGGCCCAAAGGCTCATGTGTCAAAGACATAGTTGCCAGCTGAAAAGCCTTGTGGAAACTGGATCATGAAGGTACTAACTTCATTAGTAAATTAATACTCTAGTGAGTTCCTAGTTGAATAGGCTATTGGGGTGTGGCTTAATTGAAGAAGTAGATCATCTGGGTCATGGCCCCTCCTTTCTTTCTCTCTCTTCTTCTTTCCTGTGTCTGTTTCCCCTTATTCTCTCTGCCTCCTATCCACCATGACGTGAGCCGCTGTGTATTAGGAGGTGTCCCCTGCCATGCATGACCTTCCTCTCACAGGCTGAAAGCACTGGGACCAGCCAGCCTCTGACCATGAATTAGAAGAAATTCTTTCTTGCAAGATATGGTGGCACAATCTTGTGAGCCCAGGAGTTGAGGCAAGAAGATCAGGGATTCAAGGTCATTCTCAGCTACACAGTGAGTTCAAGCCTAGCCTGGGGTACATGAGACCCCCACCTTAAAGAAATACAAAAATGCAAAGCAAAGGCACAATGAAAAATATCTTTTCCCCTTTAAGTTGTTTGGCTTGGGTGTTTTGTCATAGTTACAAGAAATAATGTAAGTCTCTGTCTCTAAACCCATTTGGATCTGAGAAAATAACCATATACATTGGGGATTTAAAATTAATAAATTGATGATGATGATGATGATGATGATGATGATGATGATGATGATGATGGAGATACTGTTCCTATTAGAAGCAGAGGGACTTTGTCGCCTGTGGCTACTCTGACTTCTCCAAATTCATTTATTTTCCCCAGTGTCACTGTCTCCAACTGTACCCTGTGTTAAATGGCATCTGTTCATGTTGCTTATATTTTTCAATAGCATAGACAACTGAATCACTGGTCTCTTTACAACAGGGGTAGGTTTTTTAAAACCATAGAAAACTCTGGCTTGGCTTCCCATCCAACCCCTCTGGAAGTAGTTTCTTCCCTCTATAGATGTTCTTTGAAACCCCAATGAATCCAGAATTCTGAATGCAGATCAGTAATTTCCTTTCTGGATCTCCTGTGGCCACCCAGGAGCACCCGTTCTGAGGTTACCACACATCCCAGTACCAGAACTCTTCATGGCTTCTGGCCGAGCAGCGTTTTCAAGGGAGTCCTGTGGGGAGTGAGTTGATCAATGGGAAAGGACAGCTTTGTATGGGATTTAAAGAGCCCCAGAGATCTATGAAGAGCGTCTGTCACAAACGCCTTCATGGGCTTTAATTTGCTCTCTTCCCACATCAGACAGAAAACATTTTCAGGGAATTCTGTTTCTGTTTGAAAATTTGATTTGTATTTTGATTTTAGAGGGGAGAACTCTGAATTCTGTGGAAGAATTAAGTATCTATCCAGTGCATATTTTGATGTCTTTAGAAATCGAATGTCTATCAGGTTATAGAAAGAATAATGGCTTTGACAGAATTTGGCTTGCTCATCATCTGTCACACTGGCTGTTTTTCTTTAGTTGCAATAATAAACTCAAATCACTCTCAGGTTCACAAAGCCCTTCCGCAGCCAGCCTGCATCTGCTCACAGATGATTATGACCCTAGTTTTATAGAAGGCATGGGGGCTGAGAGGGGCAGGAAAAATGCAAACACGTGAAGATAATAACAGAGTAAACACTCCAAAGTTAGGCACTCAGCTAGGATTCTTTCATCTTTATTTGGGATCTCACCTTATCCCATTTATCTGTAGACATATGAACTCCAGAGGAAGACAACCAGAACAATTGGAGGGTATATTTTCTAAAATTAATATTGAAAGGAAAAAAAATAAACCCGAAGACTCAGAGATGATGTATATTATGACTTCCATTGCTTCTTTGTTCTCCTTCCTCACTGCCATGAAATGTTCCCCTTCCCCCAGAGTGAATAGATAACAGGGTCCCAACTCCTGGCTCCGAGGTTCAGACAAACTTCCCCTCAAAGCAGAAGTTCACTGTGTTACATGCTGACATAAAATGGAAATGCTATCATGTTCCCATAGGCAAACAACTTGCCAAAAGAATGTAGTGCTTCCAAAGCCCTGTGCCGGATGGAGACAAGATCTCCATACCAGCGGTGGGAGCAGGGCGAATCTATGAAGCAGAAAGTGTGAGCTGAGGAAGAGATCAGCCCAGTGACAGTTTACTGGCCTTGCTGTTCTCTTAAGAGGCACTAATGGTAGTGGACTGGTGCACTGGAAGAAAACCCAGCTTCATTTAAAGCACTAGCATGAAATTGGCTGCAATAAAATTATGCATTAAGTGTGCATTATGTTTAATAAGACTGGGTTGTACTTCCCATGTTTACTCTGTGACTATTGAGGCTGATCCAATTTTCTCAAGTTCTCCAATTGGTTCCCGATCGAGTTTCTGGCCAGAAGGTCAGATTTCCCTTGCTGTTATTGTATGTCTCTATTACTTTACTATGGCATTTACACTTTATATTCATTACTTTTTTTTCTATCTCCTGAACCTTCCCCATTCCAAAATGTTCCCTGTAGATGGCCCGTTTGACACAAATTAGAACAACCTTGATAGCTGTCAACTGGAGACTATCTGAGAACAAAAGGACATTATTGCAAGCCAGCACTGGAGGTAATTTCATGTGCTTTCTCTGAAGGCTTCTTAATAGCCTTTGAGAAATAATACAATTCAGATCTGCAGCCAGGAGACAAAGAATGGATGTTGGATAGCATGACTAGTGTGTGACTTGGTCTTTGGACTCTATCGTCCTGAGGTTAGGAGGATTATCATCAGAAAATAGAGATACGCAGTCTTGTTTCACTCATGTATATAGCCATTCATTCATGTAACTAGCAAACACTCCATGAGAGCCTACTGTGTGCCAGACACTGTGGATGCAATGGTGCTACAGCAGTGCATGTCATAGTCTTGCTGGAATTCCATACCATAATTAGGATGGAAAAGAGCGAGAATGAGCCATAAAAACAAATCCTGATACATGAGGGAATTAGATGAAGGTGGGGTAAGGGAAAAATTAATGTCTAATAAAAAAACAGGGATGTTTTATGGAGAGAATGAGATAGCTCTCCTAGAGATGGGGAAAAGGAGGAATCGCCGCACTGCAGGCACTAAGAACAGTACAGGTAGAACATGGAAGTATGGGGGGAGGGCATCTAGAAAATCACAGGTGGAAAACCAGGTGGAGGGCATCCACGATGTGAGGGTTACAGAAGGACACGAAATACCAGGAAATGAGGTCGGAGGACAGAGAGCTCTGCACAAAGCCATTGGGGATTTAGAGATAATCTCGTAGTCATGGAGGAATAATAAAAAATTCACCCAACCTACAGTATAAGGTTTAGTCTTTTTTTTTTTTCTACAGATGGGCTCAATTAGACAAAAACCAGAATGCTCCTTTGGACTATTACTCTGTTCTCTCACATGCTAATGTGCAACAAGGCATTGATGTGTGTGCAAGATTGCAGTGGATGATTTTAATAGGTCTGTATCAATAGTCAATGGAATAAATATCTAGATCACTAATGAACATATTGTGTATATATAGATATAGATATAGATATAGATATAGATATAGATATAGATATAGATATAGATATAGATATAGATATAGATATAGATATAGATATAGATATAGATATAGATATAGATATAGATATAGATATAGATATAGATAGACACACCAGCATCGAACTTAAATAGGACATTTTTACAGAAGTTCAATTTGTCACTGCAACACTTTCTGCTCGAAATGAAAAACAGAGTATTCATCAAGATACACCACCTACTGCGACATAACATCAACCTTAACTACATTTAGTTAAACAGAAATGACATAAATCTATTCTTTTTATTTAGTATAATTAATAATGAAAAGATAACTGGAAATCTCCAAATATTTGAGACTGAAATAATACTTATAATAACTGACCCACTAAGTCAGATGTAGAGCACTTGCCTAACCTGCAAAAAGTCCTGGGTTCAACCCCTAGAACTGGGTAAAATAGGCACACTGCTGCACAGCTGTAATCTCAGGACGTGGGGGGTAGAGGAAGAAGAATGTGGAGTCCAAGGTCATCATTGCCTATATCGCAAATCTGAGGTAGCCCACTGTACTGGATAGTTTTATGTCAGCTTACTACAAGCTACCATCATTTGATAGCAGGGAACCTCAATTAAGAAAATGCCTTGATCTCAGTAGGCAGGACTATACAGCATTTTCTTAATTAGTGAGTGAGGCCATCACTGGGCTGGTGGTCTTGGATTCTATAAGAAAATAGGTTGAGCAAATCCAGTAAGCAGCACCCTACAGGGCTTCTACATCAGTTCCTGCCTCCAGGTTCCTGTCCTGTTTGAGTTCCTGTCCTGACTTCCTTCAATGATGAACTGCTGTGATATGGAAGTGTACGCCAAATAAACTCTTTCTTCTCCAACTTGCTTTTGGTAATGTTATGTCATCATACTATGAAAGCCGCTGTGTATGAGTGTCTAAATAAACAAATAAACAACCTATAAGTAAAAGAAGTTCTACATAAAAATAGACAGCATATGTTCTCATCAAGAAGGAAAACAAAACAATGCTTGCAGAATACAGATATAGCATTGCTCAGAAGGAAGTAGACAGTTTTAAACACCCATACTAGAAAATCAGAGAGTTTGATAATCATAACTCTAAGATTTTACCTTAAGATACAAGAAGTTATATATATATTTGAAAATTTCAACAAATGGTCTTGATATTACATTGAACACTATTGAAGGAAAAATCAGAGCATTTGAAGACACAAAAATAGAAAGCATGAAGACTAAAAAAGTGAATGGAGAAGGAATAGACACTAAAATAAAAAAATTAAATGAATTGTGTCTGACTTTGGGAAAACATAAAATGGTTTAGTGTATTTCAGTTGGAGGCCTAGATAGATACAATACAGAAATAAGGACAGGAAAATAAGTTTAAAAAGTACATTTTTTCCCAAGAGCAGATGAAAACACAAGTCAAAAAGACTTAGTGAACATACACAAAATATATACGTATACACATACATATATACACACATATATAAAATAGTAAAATTTCTGGAAAAACAAAGAAATCTCAAAGACAAATAAGTAAAGATTCTATTGAGAAGTTAACAATAATGAGATTACTTTTTAATTCACATCAGACTCAGCCATTGAGGAAGGAATATGCATTTTATTTGTTTGTTTGTTTATGGTTTTTTGACACAATTTCTCTGTGTAACAGAACCCTGGCTCTCCTGGAACTCACTCTGTAAATGAGGCTTGCGTTGAACTCATAGAGTTCTGCCTGCTTCTGCCTCCCAAGTACTGGGATTAAAAGTACGTGCCGCCACCACCCAAGGAACATGCATCATTAAAGTGCTGGGGAACACATTTTAAAAACCTGCTTGATACAGTTGTGTGTGTGTGTGTGTGTGTGTGTGTGTACATGTGTGTGTGTGTGTGTACACGTGTATGTGTGTATGTGTACAGATATATATATTCTTCAAACACAAAGGTGAGACAAAGACATTTTTGAATAAATGAGAGCTAGAAAAACATAGTGACAGCAGATATTCCTTACAAGAAATAGATTGTTCTTCAGGCTTAAAGGATTATACCACATTGATATTCAGACATACAAGAAGAAATAGAGATGCTTTATATGTGGTAAGTATACTCATAAGTAAATGAACACTACTCCCACTTGCTTTAAAATACCTTTGTCCTACATGGTTTAAAATGTTTTAAGTTTAAAAAGAACATTTTATAGGCTCTAAAGAATATGTAGGTGTAAAGATATAACAATAACGAAAAGAACGAAGAATAAAGCTTGCTATTCTCAGTATAGGGTTCTTATGTTTCTGAGAAATGGTACAACAGAAGTAGTTACAATATAAATTAAAGTAAGTAGATGAATTACCATAGAATTGCTTAAAGGGCTGATCTAGTAAGTTAGAAATGGGGCAAAATACAAATGGAAAGCAAATAAAATAGTAGAGTTAACATTATTCATATACATAATTAAACATACAAAGGCTAATTATACCTAACTAAAAGGCAAAGATTAATGAACTATATAAAACTACTTGATTCAATTATATGATATCTATGAGGTATGTATTTTAAATAGATATAACTTAAAAGTAAGAATAGAAAAATAGGAACTCTACAAACACTAATAAAAAGGAAAATTGCTTGTAGAATGTCTGCATCAGTATCATGGAAAGTAGTCTCCATCAACCAAATAATCAAGAACAAGTAACAGTTTCAGATGGCAATACACATGATAACAACTTCCTAATGCTGGATGAGAAACGGGGTGAAAAGCAGCAAATGCAAGATTATAGTAGATGGTTTTAATAGGTCTGTATCAATAGTCAATTGAATAAATATATAGATCACTAATGAACATATTGTTTATTTATATATATATGTGTGTGTGTATATATATATATATATATATATATATATATATATATATATATATATACCAGTATCAAACTTAAATAGGACATTTTTACAGAAGTTCAAATTGTCACTGCAACACTTTCTGCTCCAAATGAAAAACAGAGTATTCATCAAGATGCACCACCTACTGCGACATAACATCAACCTTAACTACATTTAGTTAAACAGAAATGACATAAATCTATTCTTTTTATTTAATATAATTAATAATGAAAAGATAACTGGAAATCTCCAAATATTTGAGACTGAAATAATACTTATAATAACTGACCCACTAAGTCAGATGTAGAGCACTTGCCTAACCTGCAAAAAATCCTGGGTTCAACCCCTAGAACTGGGTAAAATAGGCACGCTGCTGCACAGCTGTAATCTCAGGACGTGGGGGGGTAGAGGAAGAAGAATGTGGAGTCCAAGGTCATCATTGCCTATATCGCAAATCTGAGGTAGCCCACTGTACTGGACAGTTTTATGTCAACTTACCACAAGCTACCATCATTTGATAGCAGGGAACCTCAATTAAGAAAATGCCTTGATCTCAGTAGGCAGGACTATACAGCATTTTCTTAATTAGTGAGTGAGGCCATCACTGGGCTGGTGGTCTTGGATTCTATAAGAAAATAGGCTGAGCAAAGCTAGTAAGCAGCACCCTACAGGGCTTCTACATCAGTTCCTGCCTCCAGGTTCCTGTCCTGTTTGAGTTCCTGTCCTGACTTCCTTCAATGATGAACTGCTGTGATATGGAAGTATACACCAAATAAACTCTTTCTTCTCCAACTTGCTTTTGGTAATGTTGTGTCATCATACTATGAAAGCCGCTGTGTATGAGTGTCTAAATAAGCAAATAAACAACCTATAAGTAAAAGAAGTTCTACAGAAAAGTAGAAAGCATATGTTCTCATCAAGAAGGAAAACAAAACAACGCTTGCAGAATACAGATATAGCATTGCTCAGAAGGAAGGAGACAGCTTTAAACACCCATACTAGAAAATCAGAAAGGTTAATAATCATAACTCTAAGATTTTACCATAAGATACAAGAAGTTAAATCCAGAAAGTTAAAAAAAAAGGAAAGAAAAAAAGAAGAAAAGAAAGGAGAGACAACCATCAGCGGTAACTAACCAGGACCCTTGGGGTTCTCAGAGACTGAACCACCAACCATAGAGCACACATGGGCTGGACCTAGGCTTCCCCACACTTATGTAGCAGATATGCAGCTTGGTATTTAACTGGAACAGGGGCTATCCCAAAAGCTGTTGCCTGTATGTGGGATATGTTCTACTAGCTGGGCTGCCTTATCTGGCCTCCTTTGGAGAGTATGTGCCTAGCCCTGCAGAGACTTGAAGTGCTACAGTGGAGAGATATTCAGGGGGCCCCACCCACTCAGAGGAGAGGGGTAGGGCGATAGGGGGAAGATTGAGGGAGGGGGTGACTGGGAGGCAGCCCTGAGCAGGATGTAAAGTGAATAGGTAAAAATTAAAATTAAATTTAAAAATTAAAAAAGAAAGAACGAAAGAAGATAAAAACAAATGAGGTATGTTAAATGATAGAGAAATTTTTTAAAATCCAAATATTCGTTCTTTTAAAAGATCAAGATAGTAGGCAACCCCATAGATAAAATGAACAAATAAGTTAATATTAAAGATTGAGGAAATGTGATCATAACATGAGAGATAACCAATAACAAAATGAAAACATTAAGACATTGCTCTGAGTCTATGAATATTAAATAATAGCAGGGAAGTATTTTGATAACATCATGCCAATACATTTATTAGTTAGATTTAAAACTAACACTCTCATGAAAGGCAAAGCTAGTAAGTTATAGTTCATCAAGATTGACACTTCTAAATCAAAAATTATTACCTAGAAAATTAGCATGCAAACCATATTGAGGGAAAATATTTACTTTATGACTTTTGACAAAAGATTTGTATCCAGAATATGAAAGAGCTTTTAAAAGTCAACATATTTTTTTTTAATCAAACTGTGTTTTCAGATTTCAAAATGGTATTTAAAGGATACTTTCAGTGAAGAGCTTGCGAAGATGCAACAGATATTAAAGAAAAAAAAAGACAAAGACAACAGACCACAAGGCCTCCTTGACTCCTACAAAGACAAGAGGGAGGAAAGACCAATGAGCAAAAACTTCAGGCCACAAAACAACCTGAGCCTATCTCCATCATAGAAGGACCCCAGCAGCAGCTGTCCTTTAGAGGCACCCATATGTGGCAGAAATAGGTTTCACTTGTATTCCTAACTGGACTCTGGCATTGGCTGGGAGCAGCAACTGGTACTGTCAGTCAGCTCTACTCCCTGAAGTAGACTGTTTCAAAGGAGATTTGAAGCCCATTCTTCCACAGCTCACAAGTAGTCCTGGTTAAGAGATGGGTAAAGCAACAAGGTAGACAGTATCCAAGAAATACAGAAACAGCCAGAAAAGACATGAAAACTGGCTCTGCATCAGTCATTATTAGGAGTATACAAATCACTAGCTGTCCCACCAGAACAACTGTGACGAAAACAGTTAACAGCTAATACTAAAAAGGATGATCAACACCTGGGACCTTCATAGATTAGTACCAGAGTATGAAGTGGGCAAACCTCCTTGAGAAAATGGCAGGCTCCTTATAAAGGTGTGTACTCAAGAGAAATGAACACAGTCTTCAACAATGGCCTAGCAAGTCCTGGGCCAGAGAGAGGGCTCAGCAGTTAAAAGCATTTGCTGCTCCTGCAGAAGGACCTGCATAGGTTCTGAGCACCACAGGGCAGCTCCCAACTATCTCCAGATCAAAGGGGTCGAACACCTCCTTCTGTCCTTCCAGTACACCAGAAATACACGTGGTGGACAGACATGAGTGCAAGCTGACATTCATACATATAAAATACAAATAAATAAATAAATAAATAAATAAATAAATCTTAAGAGAATGTTCTAGCAACTTTAGTCATGATAGTTTTAGCTGGAAAAACTCCAAGCATCCATTAATAAGAGCGAGGTAAATAAAGCCATGTTCATACAATGGAAAGCTATTCAGGAATTTTAAACAATGACCTATTGATATGCACAGCAACATGGGTGAATCTAAAAAACATCTTACTGAGCAAAAGAGATCACACACACACAAAAAGAGCATAGATTCTCTGATTCATTCCAGTAAACTGAAACCGATCATTTCCCGTAATAATTGAAAACAGATCAGTGGGTGCCTCTGGGAGGAAGGTGCAGTGAGTAACTGTGGGGGGACATGAGGAAATCGAGTGAAGGAAATGTCTTGTGTCCTGACAAAGTTTGACACGCATCCTTCTGATGTCATCGAAATGCATAAAAGAACCATGAACATAAAGATTCACATGTTACCCACAAATTATAAGATGTAGGTATGATTATAAACATTGCTTTTTTAAAAGTAACACATTTGCACACTGAACTACAATGTGCAAATAAAATATAATGTCTTTGTTTCCTGGTCATTGCTAAAATGCCCCATCCTTAGCAAGGCAGTACTATTGAAAACATATATCACTGCTCTAGGTGCATATCCCTGTTTGAGGGAGGGGTCCCTAAGTGCAGTGCCCTCCTTACCCAAACAAAGTTCCACACAAATCCTGTCTTACAGTTCTTCCAGATCCCCTCATTGAGGCTCGTAGAAACTTCTAGATGCTTGATTGGGAGACTAAAAGTGATGTGTCCATTTCATCTATCAATCTATCATTGTCATGGGTTGTACATACATAGTGGGGGGAACGTCAGGAGGGACTGTCCTTGGTAGCATACTGCCCTTCAGGTGGCCAGAGACTACCCTCCCCACATTATACCACCATGGTCTATAGTTCTCAAATAGCTGCCGTGATATTTTGGCTCACCTCTGCCAAATCCTTTAGTTACCAACTGCCAGCATTTTCAAGATGTATTTTTTATTACAGTGTGTGTGTGTGTGTGTGTGTGTGTGTGTGTGTGTGTGTGTGTGTGTGTGTCCCATATGTGCATGTGTGCAGGTACCCACAGAAGCCCGAAGTGGTCATTGATTCCTCTGCAACTGGAGTCATGTGCTAAGTGTGGGTGTTGAGAAGCAAACTTGGGTCTTCTGCAAGAGAGGGAAGCTCTTTTGACCTCTGAGCCATCTCTCATCCAAACTGCTAGGTTTTGAAATGCTCTATGTCATCATATCCTGAGTTGCTTACATTTCTGTTCCAACTGCCCAGGACTCACAGCAGCTAGAAGGCACAAACAACGTAGAACAAGGGCTGGCTGTGAAGAACAAAATCACTAGCACCTATCATTCCACTACCATCAAACTTGTCCCATTGTCTACAAAGTGTCTGTTCTTCTAGCTGCTCTCATTGGTTTTCTTCTTTGTTATCCCCTCTAGCCAACTGTCAAGGGATTCCAGCTCTAACCAGTAGCGCCCCTGTTGGCAAAGGGAGGAGCCACAGTGGACACCTCAGCAAAATAGTGCTTTTTTGGTAATACAATGCCTGTCCTTTTTCACTTTTAGGATATCAGAATTATGAATCAAAGTCCTAAAAAATAAAAAGTGGGAGACAGAGGAGAAGTAGATATGATTACACCTAAGGTAGGAAACTGAAATCTCCAAGAACCAAAATTCCCATGGGTCAGAAAGGTTTATCATGACAGAGGCATATTTATCGTTCCAGGTATCCAACAGTATTGTCTTCTTAGAGAAGGAGGCAGAGGAGGAAGACTGCCTATCTGGACCTTCCCACCCCATCTACCTCACTTTACAGCTATGTTGAGCTCCTGTCAGGCTCAGCTGCCATCCTCAGGGCAAATTAAAGACCAGTCACAGCAGCTGAGCAAAACCCCCGAGTTCATTTCAACTTTTTGAACTGTATGATCCTGAGAGCAAAGCTGTACTTGCTCTCTTCACCACTTGAAGATGACCTGTTCTTTGTCATGATACAGTAGGAACATCACAGCAGCCACCACCATCCCCACTTGACTGTCCTTGACATTTCATTCCACTGTATTTCACAGTGCTGTAGTCTGCACAACCAGGAACCTTCTGTAAATGAAGTGAGAGGCATTATCTAGAACGACTGTGTGAAAGTTAAGTTTGTCTCCACAGTGGCTACCGGAATCCAGAAACTATTGTGTTTTCAGCTAGTGAGACCCAGTTAATAAAATTATTGAAAAACAATCCAGCATGCACATGTGTTCATGCTCAATGTACGTGTCTTAACAAAGAAACCCAGGTCAGAAGTTCCTGTCAAGCACTGGACTAGAGACTAGCGGTACTCTGTGGTCTGAGCCCCTTTGTGAGTCTAAACTCCCTATGCTAGGTGTGTCCACTGTGCAGGCCAGGCGAGTCTTCTTTGTTTTGAGCTGTGTATTAGATAAGAAGAACCAGCTCCCTGCAGATAAAGTGGAAACATGTTACATGAACCTTCCAGAGATCCCCTCATGGATTCCATGGATTTGGGGTGTGTTCTGGCTCATGTTTATCATTTCACTCCATTTCCATCTCCATGTGTCCCCAATACATTTCTTAAATGCTGTCATATTGTCTGCATTGTTCTGCAGTTCTTTTTTTCCATTTAAAATAATGTTTATAAGATAAACTCACATTGATACATATGGATCTCATTCCTTTTGGCAACTGCATGCGGATCCTATCACCGGAAAAAGCACCATTTGCATATCCTTTCTGCTAGAGATGGACATTTAAGTTGCTTCTAATTTTTCTCTGTTTTAAACAATGCTGCAGCACATGCCTTTGTCCAGGTCCCCTGTGTACATGCAGGAATGGCTGTAGGAATCCTTAAGGGCGGGGCTTTTGGGTCCTGGAACATGTCTGCCTTCTACTTTCTTATTGATATTGACATTAATTCAAATGCGTACTATGAACAGTGCGGTGACTGTTCTGTAACTGTCGTGCAGACTGGCCCATCTGGGATTCCACTTTACATCCCATATAGCAGGGGCTGGACAGAACTCTCATCACCATAACTACCTTGGGACTCAACTATTCCTCCCCGGGGCCTTTCCATTCCCATCAAAGACACCCAGCAAAACTCAGCTGCTCATATCTGGAGCCAAATGAGCTATGTGGTCTCAATTTTCCCTCATCTCCCATATCTCTCAGCGACCCAACCAACATCAGATTCCGCTCTCTCCTGGTCCAAGTCAGCTTTATCTCTGTGAAAACCTGTGACAGCCTCAGATCTAAAAGTTTATTCTGTATCTCCCCACATGGCAGCAAAATGAGAGTTTTACCTACAGCTGATCATTCTGCTTCCTTGCTTAAAGTCACCCAGCACCCTTGGGTCGAGGCCTAACTGTTTTAGTTTGTCTGTTGTATATTCTGCTCTGGAATCCTCATAGCACCGATTCATCTCTGAAGTCCCCAGGGCTCAGTGATAACATGGAATGCATGATAAATAAAAAGTACCTGGATGGGGGAACAGTCTCCTGTCTGCTCTTGCTGCAATGGTTCAAACAAAAATGAGAAAGAGAGAGAGAAAGAGAGAGAGAGAGAGAGAGAGAGAGAGAGAGAGAGAGAGAGAGAGAGAGAGAGAGAGAGAGAAAGACTCCTCTCCAAACTGGACAACAAAAGAGCCCCTGGCTAGTACTCAAAGTTAAAAAACAGAGTAAATCTGGGGGATTCAAGTGACCACCAAATGAAATCTTGTTTTTCCAAACACATTTTAAGTCATAAAATTTGTTCATTGTATAGGAAAATCGTCTTGGTCTTATACACCTTCAGCTTTTAACAGTCTGTGTTAATATAAATACAAAATATCCTGACTACTATGTCAGTATTCTACTGCTGAAGTTATTCTTTTAATTAAGTGTGTTTTTGTCTCATCCGACTAAGTGATTTTTTTCTTTTCAGTGTTCTCTTGAACAGTTATTGTTTTCAAGCGTGTTTATAGGAAAGTTTTAAAACCTGTACAATGAGCACTTTCATACTTATCATCTTAGATTCAGTAATTATTAGCATCTTGCCATATTATTTTAGAATTCTTCATAACATACATATGCATGATTTACATTTTTGTTTAAATTAATTTATTGTGCACATTATGACACTTCACTTCTATTTCTACATAAAGATCTAAAACTACAAAGCATTAGTCTACATAAACAATTCCTCATGTCATTTAATAACCGGCATATATTTCCCAACTTATATCAAATTATACTTTATGAATTATTTTCAAACCATGAGGGCTGACAGGCTATGCATTATTGCTGTGTCTCTTGTACCTTTTTCTATACCAACACTTACCATAAAATCTCTGTGTGTGTATATATGTATGTATGTGCCCATGCACACTCGTGTGTGCTGTGTAGGTGTACACACGAAGAGGCCAGACGTGGGTTCAGGTGACTTGCCGCATTATACGCTGCCTTATTTTCTTAAGAGAATGTCTGTCACCAAACCCAGGGCTACAGTAGCAGCTAGCAATCTTCCCATCATCCATTGTGTCCCTGCAACTTAGGTTACAGGTGTATCTACAGTCATGTGTTGCTTTGTTCCCCACGGATGCAGACACTTGAACCAGATCCTCACGCTTGCATAGAAAATGTTCATGTTCATTAAGCCATTTCTCCGGCCCCACAGGAAGTTTTGGGTTTTCCATAGACTGGGTTTTGGAAGAGTCCAGGTCAAGTTGCCTTCTAACAGATCAGCATTTGGATCTGTGATGTTGTTTAGCTTTTTCCTTGATTTCCTGTTTTTTCTCTAGTCTAAAGTAAAGACCAGAAGCTTTATTATATTCAGGTTAAATTTGTTTTTGAGAAAAAAACTTTATAGGTCACCATGAGTGCTCCATCCTCTCTCAGAAGTACATCATGTCGGGCTACTGTGTGACTAGTGATGGTAAATGTGGTCACTCTTACAAAGATGGAATTTTCCCTTCAAGATCAACAATTAATTTCATCCTGAGAATCTAGCAGAGCTGGCATCAGTGTAGCCTCCTGTGCACCAGGCCCAGAGAAGCGTTTCTACACCTTCCTATGAGTCCTGGAAGAGAAAAAATAACTCCTGTCCATACAAAGGTGGAGAAACAGACATTGATCCACGAAGACATTTAGTCCAAAAAAGAAAATCTGCCTCCTGTTACAGCCTTTTCAGATTAATGAGGGTGCATGAAATAGGGAAGGGGCCACAATTTGGGGTTCTCTATCTCTTGCCTTAGTTTCTCTAAGAACACCTGCAGTCAGATAAAAATGAAAATAATGCCTTCCCATACACAAACACACACACACACACACACACGAGTAGTTGAGGCTTTATGAGTTGTTTTTAGCTCTTATTTCAGAACTTTCTACAACCCATTCCTAAACCATTTTAAGTGAAAAAATCAACAAATGTTAGAATTAAGGCATATTTTATTTTTAAACTTACTAGTCCATTTTAATTTTATAAAATTTTTTTCCACTGGAATTTGGTGGGCAGGAAGTTGGGTGGCTGTATCTTCCTGGCACAATTGTCAGCTTATAGGAATGACAGGTAACCCTACGGTTTCAATGATGGCAAGCTTCTTCATTACTACTCTTGTCTAAGCATGACTGGCTTTCTTCCATCTTAGGGGAGAAAGAAAAATCCCAGTACTTCAGACACAACTTTGGCTTTGACATGCCTCTCATACAGACTTTTCATCAGAAGAGCCATCTTGTACTTTGTATCCTTGAAGCTGGGACTCTCTGGGCTCTGATAGACACACACAATAGAAGAAAAATAAGTTACAAGGTACAGCAACTCTTTGAAAAACAAAAAGGGTAATTATTACCAAGTGGGGATTAACGTGTTTCTTTAATAGTTGATTAAGAGCCTTCTCCTCAGATATGCTGGGTGTAGAATAGTCAACACTTGCTGTCTATTGCCTGCATCTCATGCTTGATATCCTATATCCTGACTCCTGAAACATCCTATAAACTCCCCTTTAAAATTGTTTAGTCCTTAGGCTGAGGAGTTCACTCAGTGAATAAAATTTTACCAGGCAAGTATGAGGGCCTAAATTGGAATCTTCAGATTCACATAAAGGTAAGATGTGTGCCGGGCAGTGGTGGCGCACGGCAGAGGCAAGTGGATTTCTGAGTTCGAGGCCAGCCTGGTTTACAGAGTGAGTTCCAGGACAGCCAGGGCTACACAGAGAAACCCTGTCTCAGAAAAACCAAATAAATAAATAAATAAATAAATAAATAAATAAATAAATAAATAAATAAATAAATAAATAAAAGTGAGATGTGGTAACACACACACACACACACACACACACACACACACACACACACACACACTGCAGCCATAGTACAAAATGAAAGACAAAGAGAGGAGAGTCTCTGGAAGCTTGCTTGCCAGCTAGCTTGCTGTCCACAACCTCTAACAACAAGAGACACTGTTTCAAGTTAGAAGGAAAGGAAAACTAAGGTTCTCCTCTGACCTCTATATGCATGTGCATGGCTACACACACACACACACACACACACACACACACACACACACACACACACACACAGAGGCACACACGCACATGCACACGCACATGCACACGCACATACACAGACATAGAGAGACAGAAACAGAGACAAAGACAGAGTCAGATACAAACAGACACAGAGACATAGGGATGAAGATAGAGAGAGCAGTGGAAAATTGTCTACCCCATACATTGCTTGATTTTCCAATAACACTTTATCATTTTCTTGCTCTCTCTTGTGTTCTCTCTTTTGCTCTCTCTCTCCCTCTCCCTCTCCCTCTCCCTCCCCCTCTCCCTTCCCCTCCCCCTCTTCCTCTCCCTCTCCCTCTCCTTCTGCTTCACATTCCATCACTCTTTACTCCCTTGACCTTTCTCCCATTTCTCTGTCTACTCTTTCCTACTTCCTTTGGCATAGAGAAGATGTTGATATCCCCTGAGGTCATATTCTTGGCTATCATTATAGTTGGCATGCTCTTCATGAATGACCTCATCATCGCTGTGGCTTCAACCACTTTTTATGTTTGAATGAGTCCCAGTTTGGCATTGAGTATCCAGATCCCTACAGTTCTCCAGTGCACAGCCGACTTGGGTGCATAACTTCCCATTGTACCTCCATTGTATATCCACAAAGAAGATTTCCCTTCCTCCATCCCCAACCTGCTCCTCCTCTGTTCCCCATGTGCTTGAATGTACCACCTCAGTCTACTCCCCCAAGTAAGAAACATAGGATTCAGCTTTGACTCTTCTCTCACCTACACCATATCCTGTGAATCAAGTTCTGGGGACTAGTTTTTAACTACTTTTTATCTTTTTCATTTGACTCATAATCTCACTACTCTACTCCATCTGGGAAGTACATTTCTGCAAATTTCCTAAGTGGTATTCCTGTTCTAATGTGTGTTCCCTCTATCCCCAAGACTTTTCTGTAGCCAAGTAATTGGTATGAACCATGAATCTGATATTTAATCATCTATTTAAATCAATGATATCAATGGGTGAATTCTTTTGCATAATCTAAAAGGTCCTCATGACCTTCCTGCTGGTTTCTCCTCTGGCGTATAGCACAGATGCTTGAATCATCTGAACTACAATGTCTAGGGTAGAGACTGCTCAGACTGTGTTTCATTGCTTCTTGCCCGCTCACTACCACTGAAACAACTCACATATGTCTTCCAGATTAACATCAGGGATGTAAAGATGATCTGGCTGCTAAATCTGTCAACCCATTGCTCACTAGAGTTGTTTTGACTGATCTGGCTTGCTAAGCAGGTGCCTCCTGTCTCCCTCACTACTCCATGTGTGTCTCTCCTGAAGTTGTGTACTTAGTTGAAGAAAAAGACCTTCCCTGCATAAGAGGACCACTCTGTTGGTGGTAAGTAGAGGCATTCCCCTTGTAAACTTCCAAACAACCTCTTAAGATTAACTTCAGATGGCACCATAACCAAGAAGCTTAAAAACCAACACATTTTCACTATTGTTCCATTTACAGATTTGCAATCTCAGCTCATTAAACATGTCCATCTTTAGCAAGATTGAATATATACTTTAAAATCTGAAATGTTTATGTACAGGCTTACCTATGATGAATAAAACTATTTTGATTCTCTTCATTAACATTGTTCTTGTTGAAAATGAAGTCCTGTTTTCCAGCCAAGAGGATAGCAACCATCTATGGAAAACTAAATTCTATCAATATCTCTTCACCACTTGTCCAGACAAAACCATCACACATGGTTGTGGAGGATATGTTCATTGCATGTGCACCAATAAAGCTGCAATGGTTAGTGTTAACTGTCAGCTTACAATGTGGATCTCTGTTCATATCTGTAAAATTATCTTGATGATATTAATTAATGTGGGAAAATTCATGTTAGTTATGCACAGGATCATTCTCTGAGAAGGGGATCATGGATTGGATAAAGGGTAGAGAGTAAATGAAGCACCATCATGCATTCATCCCTCTCTGCTTCTTGATCGTGAATGCGATGTGAGCAGCTGCTTCAAGCTCCTGCTACCTTGACTTCCTACACCATGATGTGTATCTTGAACTGTGAGCTAAAATAAACCATTTCTCCTTTATGTTTCTTATGTCAGAGAAACAGGTATAGAGACTCAAATGGAACCCATGAGGAAATTGTGTGCCCAGAGACTCCTCTGTAGCAAAATGAACATCTGAACCTAGAATGGCACAATGCACCACTCACACTGCGGCCATATTCAATGCCCTGTGATGACGCTGTTCAGTTTTAAAACTTTTGCTACCAGAAATTTTACCTTCATTAGCTTGTTAATCATCCCCTTCGGCCAGCTATGTGCAGAAAGAGGCAGAAGTATTTTATAGGGGATCATACAAAAAAAACCTAACTTGATTGTAGAGTCAGTCAAAACTAAGCGAAGCATTTTACATGGGTTTCAAACATTCAAAATTGTATATACTGAATAGAGCAGTGATCATCCCAAACCTGGAGAAATATAAGAAGGTAAAGAGGTACTAATCAGAAACAAACTCTAGTTACACACTCTGGGTTCAGCAGAAAAGACATCTTCTTAAAATCCTTGCCAATTATGTTTTTGGCTTTGCTGGAATTTACTACCCCTAGTGCAAACACCATCATTTAGTATATTATTGTATGAATTCTCAACAGATACCTGATTTCTTTCAGATGATATTCCTCCCTTCCCCTCTCTCTCCTGACACTCCTAAGAACACTGGGATTAATCAGTTGAAGATATGAAGAATCTAGGGTCTCTTGTCTGCCACAGTCCAAGTTAATTGATGGAAAACTCAAGGCAAAGCAGTCCAAACCAGAGACTCTGGAAGACAAAGTGTCCCCAAGGTCAAAGTTGATATTGAAAACTATCAAGGATAATGCTTCTAGAGCCTGTGCACAGCCTGGGAGGTGGGGAGCATTTTTCCACAGTAGATGGAATGAATGAATGTCTCCAGTATAGATAAAATATCCTATTATTGTTTTGGACCTATGTTCCAGGTAAATCTTTGAATAATTCACTTAGGTCAACATAACTAGGTTTATAACAGATAAGCCTTTTCACAATAGTCCAGCCTTTGAGTCTTACAAGGAAAAAGAAATTAACTTATGATAATATGCAAAAGTTTTAATTTTGGGAAAAATAAGAGAAACTACCCAACAGCAGAGATTATCAAGGGAGGACCAAATGGTTTTTCCAGTGGTTTGAATTGCTTATGTCAACCTCAGGCTCATGTGGCATGGTGCTCTCAACCTTCCTATGCGGTGACCCTTTAATACAGCTCCTCCTGTTGTGATGACCCTCAACCATAAAATTATTTTGTTGCTACTTTATAACTGGAACTTTGCTACTGCTATGAATCCTAATGCAATTACTGATATACAGGGTATCTGATATGTGACTCCCAAAGGGGTTGTGACCCACAGGCTGAGAAATATTGACCTAGCATGAAGAGAAACTGCCCAGTGGAAAGGACATGGCTGTTCTAAGATAAAGGAAACGAATTGGATGTTTCTGTAGCACAACAGTGACTGCTGAGTCTGCATACAGACAGTCCAAGTCTCTCTCACAGCCACATGGTAGGATGGAATTTTCCACCCACTTAAGTTAACTGTGACCAGTGAAATATGAGCTCATATCTCAAGCTGAATTGTTTCTGAATGGCAGATCTAAGAGTATGCTTTTCCTTTTGCAATGATGATGTCAGTACTACAGTGACAGCTGCTGTGTCAGCCTGGGCCCAGAGTGAGGACCATGATATGATGATGGAGAACAAGCCTCCCAGTGGACACTCAATCTTACCCTCAAGTAGAGTGACAGGGAATTAAGTTTTTATTATTTGATGTGCCTAAGATCTGGGCATTGGTTGTTATTGTCACATGATCTAGGCTGTCCTGGCAGATCCAAGCTCTTTCTCTAGATTATTAAACATAGTCCTTACTTGTTTGAACACCCTCGTTCACATTTCAGAAATAGGGATAGCTGTAAAAATAGCTACTGCCATCCAAGGATCTAAAATTAGCACCTAAACGGTAAATCTTCTTAAGAACGGCCATTTTTAGCCTTGACAGGTCTCCATTTCCAAGAGTGGAGGACTCTGTTCCCCTAGTAACTTCAGAATGTGTTTCCTTTGAGAGCTCTAGCTTTGTGTGAAAAAGAGCAGTCTCACAGCTGACAAACCATCCAATAAACTTTACCATCAGACTTTCATTGAGAGGTAGAGTCTGGACTGGAGAAAGGGCTCTGCTAGTAAAGGCACTTATCACAGGAGCCTGGTGGCCTGAGTTCTATTCCAGGGAGTCCCATAAAGATTCAAGGAGAGAATCAGTTCCTCAAGGTTGTCCTTCCCCAACGCACACACGTATTGTACACACACACACACACACACACACACACACACACACACACACACACACTGATGAATTGATGATGAATACATAATTTTTAAAAAAGCAGAATGTGCTTGCTCACACATTAGCTAACAATATTAGAGACAAACTAAAGAGCTTTTAATCTGAAGGAAGTCAGATATAAGATTTGCACCCCTTTTGGGTACGCGACCTGGAGTTGATTGAACAGTAGAGTATTCTAAACAAATCACTCTCTGAGACATTCTCCAAGCCAGAGAGGCCATGCCCTTACTTGGCAGGGCTATGCGATCCAGGTTACAACGAGGTAAGTTGAGCCTGCCTCATTGCACAAGCAAGCATCTCTCTGAAATGGGCCACCTTCTAGGGTTAATTGTGTTACATGTGACTGTCTGTGAGCCACAGGAAGCTGCAAATGTCAAACCTACATTCCTTACCCCAAAATGGTTCCTAAATAGCCTTCTTCTATAATGACCATTAGGCAAAACTTCCAACATTTTCTAAGAATGTTGACCTTACTACACCCCAAGATTCCTCAACCCACAATAGAGTCTTTCTTATATTTAAATAATCCAACAGAAACCTTAGAACGTTCTGTCTCCTAAAATGAAACACAACAGACATGCCTTTCCTTCTGTGGAAATTTCCAACAACTTCATGCTTATCCTTAATCTCTAGTTCTTCTCCAGACTCTGGTTTTCGGATTCCTTATTGCATATCAGACCTATGGTTTTCATTATCCTTCTTAAAGTAGGAAATATAGAGATATTTTGCCAAGTAAAATGTAATTTTGTTGGTAGCATAAATCCCATCTATTGTGATATTGGTTAGTTCTTCAATGTCTAGTAAAGTTTCTAGCTCAGTATAGGGACTCAATAAATATTGTTGAATAAACACACAAATGCCAGTCGTGTTGTCTAGCATGGTCTCTATCAGCTCAGCTGAGACCACATCTTCCTATCGTGACCACAGACCTTTTCTATCTCAGCCAGTTCTTCATGACACTTCCTTTCCTGTGTGCCACCACATGAAAACATCTGACTGGAGGAACTTGGAAGACCCGTGAGTGGGGTTGAGGGGAGCAGCACCTCTCGCCCAGACCCGCCCGGATCTGCCGGGATCCCGGGCCTGAGAACCCGGGAACAGAAAGACTCCGAAACTTCCCGATCTCACTTGCAGGGGGAAACCTCTGCCTGTGACACCAGGAGTCGATAGCCAACGAGCGCCGTAGAGAGGGGGAAACCTCTGCCTGGGACAC
>CM052702.1:55590700-55608169 GCA_028551405.1 Uromys caudimaculatus
CCAGCAACAGTGTGTACCTCCTTACTAAACATACATGAATAAATCATAAAATACATCTTTAAAAAATAGAACTAAACTCAGAGAACTTATCTTGGGTAACAAGTTCTTGTCCCTGCTCCCTTCCTCACCCCTTTTAATTCTTGGGTTTCACTATGGAAAACTGAGCATGCTTCTAGAATGTTCTCTGGCTTAGCTTCTTAATGAGACACCATCCCCATTCTGGGAAGGCTATTGAAGATGGGCATGAGTTACTCACCAAGTCACTGGCCTGGCCTCCTGGGATAAGTTAGGTTGTTTCTTAAGCTTTCTTTAGATTTTAAAGTGAACTTACTTCCAGACTCTGTGGCCTCTCAGAAAGGCTGCAGTCATCATTGCTCCTGTGGATCCAAGCGTCCCATGGAGAAAGGTACATGTACACTCAGAGAGATAAAGGACATGGTTCTCTAGTGATTGGGACCTGAGATCTCCAGAGCCACCTGCCAGAGCTAGAATGACAGTTTCATCTCCTGAATGAAATAAAGAATCCAGCTTAGTGAAAGTCTTCAGTTGCCAGCCCTTAGTTGCATAAGAGTCTAAAAGATCCATGCCAGGGTGGGAAGCATCCCAGTCCACTGATCACAGGGCACTGGTGCAGAGAAGAGAATAATGGATCACTGAGTCAACTCCTTCCCTGTACAGATGGGCACCCAAGACTTGGAGAGCAGAGAGGAGTCCATTCATTCAAGCACCATTAAACAGCTCAGTGACTCCCTAGAGAGGCCTGTGCCTGTAAAAATCTCAACGTCACCTGAGCAATTGGCATAGTTCTTCTATTCTGGGCATGGAAAATCTAATTATAGATGGTGTTGCCCAGGCAAAAGACATCTAGATAATAAATATCTTGTTTTGATAATAAATTTTAGTATGCTATTCCAAATATAGCATAAAGACAGAATACTAAAATTATTCATTTTTATTACAAATTCTAATTTAACTAGGCTTTCTATTATTTTATTATTGTCTTTGCTCCTTTTTTGATCTGGTAACACTAATTGCAGGATTGCCTTCCCTTCTTGCATCTTTGCACTGACTGTTAAAACATATAAAGTTAAATGCATCATCACCATCATTTTCTAATAAGATTTTATATCCTATCTTACTACATCTTTCCTGTTTATGTTCTTTTTGCTTTCTTTTCATCATTAAAAATTGTATCTGTACTAAGTACCTCAATTAGCCTCACTAAAAATACTGCTTGACTATTAATTTCTTTAGAAGGACTTGGGATATAGCTCAGTGGTAGAGTCTGTGCTTAACATGCATAAAACCCTGGGTTCAATTCCCTGAACAACTGAAAAACACATAATACTGAGCATTTGTTAAGGGATACTTAGTTCTAAAGAGGTAAATATGAATAATACTGACTTCTGGATCTCAAGAAGCCCTAGATAAACTGAGCAATCAGAATTCAGGCAGAGATGACAATATGGCTTAATGTCATATAAGTATTTGGTGGCAGAACTGGGTCCTGATTCATTGCACTATGCCCAGTGTACCTGGCTGGCTTACAGCTCTATTTTATGTACTTCTACCTGCCTCTCTTACCCCATCATATTCTTACCCTGATCTGTAGTCTCTCCTCTGACTGAGGGGGTGGCTTACGAATCTGGTCTTCCATTCACAGTACTTCTCCGTGGTTGGTTGAAAGCATATGAGTGTCCAAAGCTGGTCCTTCCCTCAGAGTTGCCAAATCAGAATATGAGACAAGATTTCTCTCTTTGGTGGCAAAGACAAGGATGTACGCAACAGCCATGTGCCCTGGGGTATAAAAGAAGCAAGGCAGGGCACATGGAGGGGTCATACTGAGAAGTCCATACAGTTTTCTAATCTCTACTTCAGCTGTTCTCAAAGTTCAGCTGCAAGTATCTCATGCCCTTTAGCCTAAACAAATTTTATTTATTTTTGTTCAAATATTTTAAAAACACATGTTAACTTACACAAGTGTGTCTAATTTTGTTTTTAATTTTAAAATATCTTTTAACTTTAAATATTAGCTTATAGAGAAAGAAGTTTCCCTGCGGCATTTTCGTAAACTTAACTCTGGTTAATTCCCGCCTGCCTATCCCACCCCTCCTCATCTTCCTTCCTTCCCTTCCTTCCCACTGTGCATGTCTGCCCCCAAAATCCTCCCTTCTGCTTTGCTTCTAATGTGCTCTCTAATAGATTTTTCAATGCCCTTCCTTAATGCCTCTATTCCCATCTCATAGGCTTTTTCCCCCTAATTTCCTGGCTGTATCTACATCTAATCACACACACACACACACACACACACACACACACACACACACACACACACACACACACACACACACATTAAGCACTCAGAATCTAGAATCATCACCTAAGAGTGAACATGTGATTTTTGTCTTGTGGAGACTGCATTATAACTCTTAACATATTTTCCAGTTGCATCTGTTTCCTTGTGAATTTCATGATCCCACTTTTCTTTACAGCTGAATGTGTGTCCATTGTGTATTTGTACATGTTTATTCTACAACAACTGTTGATGGACATCTAGTCTGGTTCCATTTCCTGGCTATAGGGAAGAGGAACAATAAGCACTGCTTTGCAAGTGTCTCTGTGGTAGGACGTGAAGTCCAATGGATGTATGCCCACAAGTTGGACCTAAAAATGACTTGTCTTTTTGTCACCAAATAGGTCTGGTTAATCGAAATAGTCAGAGATGAGTTTCTAGTAACATTTTTTACAACTGCTAAGCCATAAAGAGGTACCAGGGCAAGCTTTTGGAATTCTATGGCCAACAGACCTACCACACAAAATCATTGATTCTACCATCAAGTAATGCAGACAAGCTCTTGCCCTATTCAAGGTATCATTAAAAAAAAAACATTTTCTTTTATTGTGGGGATGGAGAGATGGTTCAGAAGTTAAAAGTGTATGCTGCTCTTGAAGAGGACCCGGATTTGGTTCCCAGCACCCACATCAGGTAGCTCACAACTGCTTGTTGCTTCAGCTCCAATGGATCTGAAGTTTTCTTCTGGTCTATGAGTCTGTACCCATGTGCAAGTGTGCGTGCACTGTACCCATGCCCACCCACACACACTCACAAATAAAGAGCAAAAATAAACCTTTAATTTTAAAACAATGGATTATCCTTTATGTATTGTATGTATTTGCTGACAATTCCAACACGTGCACAATGTATCTGGATTGTATGTACCCTGGCATATTCCCCCTTGACTTCACATCTTCTCTGGTCTTCGTTGCCATCGTTATTGTTGTTTGGGATTTTGTGACCCACCAAGTCCACTTCGTGTTGCCTGTTGGAGTGTTGACTGATCATGGCTTGCCCTGGAGTGAGTAGCCATAGCCACAGTGAGTTTGTGAGTTGATGGATGTTCTAGGTCCAGAGGACAGCATTTCACAGCGTGATTCTCCATCCACTGTCTCTCTCTCTTTCCAACCTCCTTTGCAGTATGCTTTCTGAGTCCTGGTTTGGGCAGGAGAGATGTTGAGATAGACAGCCCAATTAGAGCTGAGCACTCAACAGTCGCTTCTCAGCATGTTGAGCACTTATGACTCTGCATTGGCTTCTGAGCATGGCAGGGAGAAGCTTCTCTGGTCAAGGTTAAGGGCAGCACTAATCTATGTGCATAAACATAAATGTTTAGAAGCTAAAAACCTAATGTTTGCAGGAGCTGCTTCCCAAACACTCTCAAGATATCTTCATTTATGACAGGTTTAAATCTAGCAAAATCAAATAGCATTTTGATGGTGAGATAATGCTAAATAATCAAGATGATCTCAGAATGTCCAAATGAGATTTATGCTGTTAGGATCATTGTTTTCAGTTTTAAGATGTGAAAATTAAACCCAGAGATGTAAAGTAGGTTGTTCACTATCAAACACATTTGATCAAGTTCATCCTATATCTCTTGACATTCAAAGCATTAATATTTCTAACATACTACCTCTTAACAGCTGGCATCATTAATTGGGGGATAATCTATGTACAACCAATATATTGAGATGAACATAAAAGAGCAAAGAAACTGTCAGGCTATCCATTTGGTCATGGAAATTAATCACTCATTTGGGGAAGGGAAACTGGAGAATGTAGTTCCAGCTAATAGACACATGAGTGTTACCATTTTGACCACACATGCGTGCACGCACACACCCACACACAGACACACACACCTAAACTATTTGGGATTAAACTATATACATGAACCAGGTTTTCATATACTTAAAAAATTCCAAGGACGAGGTGGGTTAATTTGATATAAAGATCAAAATTTAGGCTCGCTAAAGTATATTTTTGTTTATTTGTGTATATCATAAGCCATATTATAAACAACAAGTTGAAAAATGCCTCTCAGTTATATTGATTAGAAATCAGCACAATAATTCAATATATGGGTAAACTATTTAAGCAACATTATAGCTCGTGATTCAACTAATATTTCCTTGTAAGTTGTTATGTTCTGTGCCTAGTACATGAGTTAAAGATGGTTCAAATGGAAATGACAGAACCCTAAGGGAAAGCTGATACGTACACACATGTGGCTTCAGTGAAATTGTGGTTGGTGTCTCAGAAAAGAAGCTGGCTCAAATCTAAAAGGGCTTGTTGGAAAAGAACTTGAACTGGGACCCATACTTAACCAATAGGAGGAAAGTCAAGTTCAGCAGATGAAACAAACAAACAAAAAACAAACAAACAAAGAAAACAGACAAAGTTCAATGAGCAACAAGGTAATAGCAATAATACTGATGATGGCAATAATACCAGTAAGCATGTTTTAGGTACTGTGTGTTGTTTACGGTTAGAAGTGCTTTTACATGGCCATGCATTTGATTCTCGCAAGGAGTCAATGAAGAAGTTACTTCTGTGATTTCCCCACTATATAAATTAAAAGATTCAATTACAAATAGGTTTTATACACCTATCAAAGATCATATACTAAATGACAGGGAGAAGTTATATTTTTAAATGGGATATTTGTTGAATGAATGGGCATTTTATGCTTATTTTCCCATTTCTCTCTCTCTTCCTCTGTCTCTACCTCTTTTTCTCTGTGTGTATGCATGTTTTCATGTGTGTGGGAAAAATACATGTGGGTGTCTGTGGTATCAGGAACCACTGCTGCTGGGGTCTCTCAGTCACACCCAGAGCTGGCTGATGTGGCTGGTCTCACTTAGCCAGCTTGCTCTAGGGATCCTGTGTATATCTTCCAAGGCTAGAATTTCAGAAAGGCTACTACACCAAACCAGCATTTACATGGGATCCAGGAATCTGAGCTCCGGCCCTCAAGTTCATGCAGCAAGCACGAGGGAGGTTTAAAGAGATCTGACCCAGCTCACTCAGCAGGTTGAAAGCCGTGGCAGAGTTAGATTCATCGGGGCAGATGCTTTCCGCTAGGCTGGGCATGCAGTATGGAATGGACGGGGAAAAATCCCACCACGCCATTTCCTGTCAGTAAAAACTTATATAGGGAAAATGTGCTACCTTAACATGCAAACCCAGAGCTTACCCCTAGCCAAGAGATAGTTCCTGAAGGCATGAGAACAAGTCACAAGAGGCAAGACACCAAGCAGAGAAGAGTGGAAGTGGTTTGGGACAGATTTTATCAATAAAAATGTTTTCATCAGTAAAATGATGCACTTAGGTGATATCGGCAAGAATTCTTTTATCTTGGCTATTCTTATGATCTCAGGCAAAGGTCAAAGCAGAGATTGTGTCTCTGTACGTCTCTACATCAGGTGGACCAAAGCACAGCCAGCCATGAATAATCGTGGAGCAATAATCCTGCATCTAGAGGCCAGAAAGCATCTGTTAGATAAATGGAAAAGGGAGCATTCTCTGATTGAGTCCTGATTCTTCACTTAACTACCTCAGGAGCTGCTGAGAAAGTTGCCTGATGCATTTATGGAAACCTCTAGGACCTAATCAATTTCCTCCTTCTAAGAGAAAGGCCTTAGTAGGAGAGAGCATCATTTTCTGCAATGCTGCCAAATGAAGAAAAAGACAGAGCAATCTATGGCGACAGCCACCTGGACTCTTCAGGTTTGTTGTTGGCTGTTTCTCTTTAGACAAGCGAGCCCTGCCTGACCTCAGAGGTGAAGGCCCTCCTTGTGTTAACAGGAAACACAGGGTCATGTGCACTCCTTCTGTCATTCTGCGTTTATTAAAGTCTAAGGAAAAAGAATGTAAAATGTGGAAGTTGGGGGGGGGGTTGTAATTCATTGTGACTGATGCCACTGTATCTATCTCATGCAATATTTAGCTGCTGTGTCTGCTTGGAGCACTGAGAATAGCAACAGTCCTCAAAATCAAGCCCCATCTATGGCTGAACAAAGCAGATGGGGACATTTTTTTCCACATAGCAACAATGATTGGATTTATGTAGCATCTGTCCTTGGAGAACCTCTGAGAGATGTTGAGAGTCCTTTTTTAGTTCTCACTATAAGTGCTTTATGAGAGGCCTGTGAGACGGCTCACTGGGTTAATATGTTTGCCATAGGAGCCTGAGAACCTGAGCACAACCTCCAGAACCCACGTTAAAGAAAATAAATAACCAGATGCATTGGTACCCATCTGTAAGCCCAGGACTCATGCCAACAGGAAGATGGGAGCAGAAGAGTAGATGCTACCCAAAACTTAAAGGCCAGCTAGCCTAGTGTATGAAGCACAACAGAAACGACAAGAAAGAACCTGCCTTAACAAGTGTGAAGGAAAGAACCGACTCCCCAGTGTTGTCCTGTGACCTCTCCAAGTATCCCATGCCACCAATGTTCCAATGCTCACACACCACACCACAGCAGCCACCTTTCATACAGACACACACATACAGACACATACACCATCCCTCCACACACGTCCCCGACACACTCCCACACACACCACAACTCCCCCTACATCCCCCCCCACACACACCCATACACATGTACTTTTAAACAAAAGAAGTCAATGAGACCAGTTAAAGGGATCTTCCCTACCAGTTTTCATCATGTAATGAGGCACTCTCTAGTCTCCCGATATAATGATTTCTTTAGTCAGGAGTTTCACTGCTAAAGCCAAGGTTGTGCCTGACTCAGGGACCAAAGATCACTTGATATGAACCTGCAATTTGAACACACCAGGAGCAATCTAATACATACAAAGGCAAGAAGAGACTTCTGCAATTTGTTACAATGTCAGAGCATATTGAGCACAGTTAGGGAAGAGACTTAGACATATGGAAAGGAAGGTCTACAAAGGGAAAAACACCTACAGTGTTGGGCTGGAATCAGACATAGAAAATAAACTCACAACACTATTTTTTAAATATATGTGTGTGGATGTTGAACTGATCACAGATGCATACAGATATAGACAGGTTCTAATACATTCTAACCTGTTTCTTATCACTGTCTGCAGAAGACATCTAGAATCAATGCTGTTCTTAGCCATAGAATTTTTCCATTGATGGAAACCAAGGCTTGGTGGGCAAAGGTTGGTTCCAAATTGTCAGGCATCAATGGGAGGAGAGGTCTTTGGTCCTATGAAGGCTCGATAGATGCCCCAGTGTAGGGGAATTCAAGGGCGAGGAGGCGGGAGTAGGTGGGTGGGTGGAGGAACACCCTCATAGAAGCAGGGAGGATGGGATAGGGGGTTTCCAGGAGGGGGAACCTGGGAAAGGGGCTAACATTTGAAATGTGAATAAGGAAAATATCCAATAAAAATATTCTAATTTATATGACTTAAAAAAAAAAAAAACAGAAAGATATGCGTCCAAAGTTTTAACAACATAAAGTAGAAAAGTGTTGAAAGAATACAAAGACAAGTAAACCGAGCTTCTCAGTATGAAATGGTTCCTGCTTGGCCAAATACAGGGGCATTTAAATGTCAAAACAGGTGATTCTAAATAAATCTTCTAAAGCTGAGATTGTTACATCTATACTAAAGAAAGAGAAGGAGAGGAACAAAGGAGAAGAAGAAAATAAGAAGAAAGAGGGAGAAGAAGGTGGAGGAGAGAGAGCCATTCACTTTGGTGAAAAGCCAGCTAATAAATGTAGGGTATGTTGAGGATAGAATTAATTCACAACCATCGTGGTGGTGGTGGCTTCAGATGAGGATTAATAATGGTTGCTAGGAAAGGTGACTAGTGTCTTGTTGAAGTATATTATATTGGTTACTTTGGACATGGCATACAATGCATCTATCAAACATAAAGTAAAAATATGATTTCTACAGTGGAGAAATGTAACACAAAACAGTTTGACAAGGGGCACAATGTTTAGTTCCACTACAGATCTGAGATGGTGATATTTGGTGGCTCACTACAGACTGCCTTGAAAGAAACAGAATGTTTACTTTGGTGATGTATCTGTCAAGAACACCTTGCCTGCGTTTGGTCCTAAGGAGATATAAAACCAACACAGGTTGGGGAATGTTATACCTTGAATATAAAGTATCCCTAACATGTTAATGTTTTGAATGCATAGTCCTTAGCTGGCCATTTTGAGGATTTGTGGAGTCATTAGAGGCTTAGCAGCAGAGAGTTGATCACTAGGTCCTTGGCTACATTATCCTTGCTCACTTCCTGCCTCACTCTCTGATTCTTGGTCCACCATCCCAGAACCATGAGTGGAGCTGTACTGTCATGCCTTCCCATCTTCAGCTCTTGTGATGGGCTGAAACCAAAAGCCAAAATAGGTCTTTTTCATTTAAGTTGCTTCTGACATGCATTGTCCCAGCAGTACAGAAGTAACTAGTGCAGAGGAATACCTGCAACCTGCCAGTGTCAAGCTCAAGAAAGACTAGGAAAGAGATATGAGACTCAAGAGGCAGAAACAGGAGGGTTACAAGTTCAAGGTCAGCCTGGGCACGTTTGTAAGACCTTATCTCTAAATAAAAAGTGAAAAGAAGCTAGAGATACAGTGCATTGGTAGAGCACTTACATGAGGTGCATGAATTCAATGGCAGGTTCAATTCCCAGACTCCATCTTCCCTTCTCCCCCTCTCCCCCTCTCCCCCTCCCCTCCCTCTCTCTCTCTCTCACACACACACACACACACACACACACACACACACACACACACACACACACACAAATTAGCCAGCACAGAAGCACAGCGTGATGCTTATGGATATATGCTGAAACATTTGAAATAGCAAAATAAGAGATACATACTATATCAGTGATTTTCTTATCACTGCAACCAAACATCTGATGAAACAACTTAAGAAAAGAGGGGTTAGAGTGAAGGACAGTCCATCACGGCAGGGAAAGGATGGTGGCAAAAGCGTGAGGCTGCTTGCTTAGACCCATCTGGATCAGGAAGCAGGGCCAGTCCATAAACTGTAAGGCCCGCTCTTCAGCAACTCGCTTCCTCCAGCTGGGTCCCACATCCCAAAAGTTCCACAATTTACCAAAACAGCATCACCATTTTGGGATCAAATGTTCAGATACATTAGCCTGTAGAGTACATTTTACATCTAAAAGGTAGCTCTCATTAAGTGCTCATCAGTTAGAAATTATTAAATAAGTTACTACATGATGAGGCACACAGCAACAGATACTATAACACTGTTATGAATGAGATAAGCTTCTAAATACTGCTGGAGAAAATCTTTCATTTTTTAAATTTTTTATTAAATTTTTTTACATAATGTATTTTGACAATATTATTTCCCCTCCCCCCAACTCCTCTCAGACCCTCCCCACTCCATTCCCCATCTAATTTCATGTTCTTTCTCACTCTGATGGAGAAGTTTCTAAGCATTCAACCAATAAACAGAAAGAAGGCTGTGGGAGTGTATTCCCACTTGCAAAAAATGGAAAATGCATACTTATCAAAAGAGAAATCGATGCCAAATTTGTATATACTTGTGACTATCTATGAAATTCTAAGGTACATACAAATGTATGTCAGTTTATTTTTAGATTTACTTAGATTTCTATTTTATTCTCATAGGTGTATAGCCTACATGTAGAGTTGTGCAACATGTGTGTGCAGTATGCACAGAGACCAGAAGAGGGAGTCGAGTCCCCTGGAACCAGAGTTACAGATGGCTGTGACTCATCATGGGTGCTAGAAATCAAACCTAGGTCCTCTGGAAACAGAAGCCAGACCCCGTAACCACTGAGCCACCTCCTGCAGCCCTTTTACAAAGTAGATGGGAGCATTATGACACAGAGTCTTCCTTGTATTGTATAATACTCCTTTTTTTTTTTTTTTTATTCTTTTCTAAAGGCATTAGGATAACAGGAAGAGACAGACTTTGTTGCATTCACTCATTTTGACTATAAGATCTCTCTGTAAAAGCACCAGTCTCAGGTGTCTTCTTTATCTGTCAGTCACCTACCCAGCATGCTTATATTGTAATACATATCTGACACTGGAAGACCCAGTTGCCCCCATGTCTAAAGAATGGATTGATCTCATTCTATGCAATGGGGATCAGGTACCAATCTGGCTTCTGCTACACCCCTTCTTCTCGGGGCTTCCACTTTATGCATGACAAGCTGGAGTTGAGACAGAGGACAGGGGAGTTTTGTCTAAAATCATACATGTTGACAGTGGGATTGTTGGAATAACTCCTCCCTCTAGTCTTGTACCTGTCTCAGAATACTTGAGATATGACAAGAAACACTAACCCAATGTGTAGCCTAATAGGACAATGGATATTGAGTGTCCTTCCTTTAAAGAACCATTGCTTCATGACCTTCCAAGGGCACACCTCCACAGAGGAAATAGAATGATGACGCTTCCTTCATTGGTCTCCAGTGGTTGCAATTGGGTCACAAAATTCTGTATTATAGTAAAGGTGGTGTGTTTAGCTGGAGTTCTGAAGAAACCAAGATTAGCCATCACATCTAGACCCCACCACTTCCTTGGTCTAAGGTCTAAAGAGTATTAAGGAAGGAATATTAAGGCCTGTGTCTACAGAATATTAAGTAGCTCTGTGTCCTGGACCTGTCCTCTTCTCTGTCAAGCAATATAGTAGCACCTCCCAGGGTGTCCATGAGACTCAGACAGAATCATAAAAATGAGTTGCAAACTATTAAACTATAAATGTAAACTTGAAACACTTCAGAGAGCCAGCACATCTACTTGGATTCATTGAAATGATAATACTATGAGCCTTTAAAGATGCCCCTTGCTATCCCAAGGCTATCCTTTCTCTACTGTGGATCTTTAAGACTTTGGAAAACTTCACAACATTTAAAACTCAAATTCCAGACTTTCATTTAAAGTTAGGTAAGTTTCTCAACTTCAGGCCAAATTCCAGATGGTTGTAGTGAACTAAAATTCAGAAGCGGTAATCTCTTTTAGATGGGACGTATACAACTGGCCACAGTCCTCATTCATCCTATTTGTCTCAAGCTTCATTCATTTACACTTTCTGCTTTAGCCCTTTGAATTTTAACTTATAGCCACCAGGCCACAATGAACATCACCCAAGAACTCAGACCTACCCACTTCTGCTCCAGAGCCTGCTTACTTTATTTCTCTTGCTGTGATAGAATACCTTAACCAAAGACAACTTAGAAGGAAGGGCTTGGTTTCAGCTCACCATTCAGTCCACCACAGGAGTGAAGTCCTAGTTGACAGAGGCTTGGAGAAGCTGTTCCCATCCACAGTCAAGAGAAGAGAGAAATGAATGCACGTGTGCTTAGTGCAAAGCTAGCTTTCTCTAACATGGCACATGGCCCAAACTAGGGAACAGTGCCACCCTCTTTCAGGTTGGGTCTTCCCACATCAATTACAGCAATCATGACAATCCTCCATAGACATACCCACAGGCCAACCTGACCTAGACAATCCTTCACCAAGACTCTCTTCCCAAGTGATTCTAGGGTGTCAAGTTGGCAATGTAAACTCACCATCACAGAGACCCTCTCTCTGCAATTCTCATGTGCCTCACACAGCACACATGGAGCTGTGCATGTCCCGAGAGAGAGAGAGAGAGAGAGAGAACTAACATCGCAAAGTAAGTAAACAGTATAACTCCCACCTCCACAAATGAAGATACCTGACAACTATGACAAATTCAGTGTTAGGATAAATGGATTGATAGGGATTGAAAATAAAAAGCACTTACTTATTTTGGCATTCAGCAAACATCACTAAGTTCATGGTAATATTCTTAGTATTTACTAAGTCTCTTAGATAAAAGAAGTTAATTTACTAATAAACAATAAATAAGCCCAAGTCCATTTTCTGTATCCAAGAAGCTTGCCTGACTACCTGTAATTATTTGTATAGAGAGGTTGCATGACATACATATCAATTCTTTCAGCGTTAAAATTGGAATAATGGGCCACCAAGACAACTCGGTGGGCTAAGGTGCCTGCTGGCAAACCTGATGTTCCAAGTTCAATTCCTGGGACCCCCATGGTGGGAAGAGAGAACCAAGTCCCACAAGTTGTCTTCCAACTTCCAAATGTATAACCAATAATAAAGATAATACCTCAATGGGTTTTGTGAACCTGAATGAGGTGTTTTTAGGTTCAAATGCCTTCAACTATGTCAAACAGCAGCAGAATCTTAATAAACGTGGAGTTGAACACTATTGTGGATGCCAAGAAATGCTTGCTGAAAGGAGCCTGATATAGCTGTCTCCTGAGAGGCCCTGCCAGAGCCTTACAAATGCAGAGATGGATGCTCTCGGCAAACCATTGGACTGAGCATGGGGTCCCCAATGGAGGAGTTAGAGAAAGGACTGAAGGAGCAGAAGGGGTTTGCAACCCCATAGAAAGAACAACAATATCAACCAGCCAGACCCCCCAGAGCTTCCAGGGACTAAGCCACCAACCAAGGAGTACACATGGCTCCAACTGCATATATAGCAGAGGATGGCCTTGTCAGACATCACTGAGAGGAGAGGTCTTTGGTCCTATGAAGGCTCAATAGATGCCCCAGTGTAGGGGAATCAAGGGAGGGAAGGTAGGAGTAGGTGGGTGGGTGGGGAAACACCCTCATAGAAGCAGGGAGAGGGGGATGGGTTTCTGGGAGGGGAGAAACCAGGAAAAGGGATAACATTTGAAATGTAAATAAAGAAAATATCCAATAAAAACAAACAAACAAACAAACAAACAAACAAACAAACATGGAGTTAAACGAAGCTTTACAAGAACACCCTTAGGTCTAAAGAGATCAGATCACTTGCTCTGGAAGGCAGTTAGCTGTTGGCTGAGCCAACTCCAGTTCCCAGCTTTATCACCACAGATCAGTATATCACCATAGGTCTCCTGAGCTACACCAGAACACCTCTTTTGGTATCATCCCAATCACTATGTAAGTTACTCTAACACAATGTTGAGTTCTTACATATTTAGATTAATCTGATACAAATCTTAGTCCCTGTCATCCTGCACATTTTTGTTACATATTAGAAACAATCTCAAGAAGAGTTGGTTATCATCTCTAACTAGCCAAAAGAGTCCATTGCACCACACCCTTTGAAGAAGTCTTGCTTTTGAATGTTTGTTTTAAACCAGAGACAATGTTGTTCTCAAGTCCCAGGACTGTCTGGCACTATCTAGAAAGAGTGGCCACTGACGCCTAATAGTATGTAGAGGTCCTAGGCAGCACTAAGCATTTTACAATGCAAAGGACAGCGTGCTCAACACAAATACAGTGAATGAGTTCAACATGTTCGCCATGCTACTTCAGCAATATGCAGCAAAAGGAGGTTGCCAGCCCATCAGATGCCCCACATATGCTCATCTTTTTAGGTCCTCTTGCTCTTCCTCTGAGTGAGCACAGGTGGTTAGTTTTTGGTTTTGTTTTCCAGTCTTTCCTCCACATATAATCCAGTGTTTTCTATAAGGCAACCGTCACTTAAAATACCTTCCTCCTGTCCATAGCCTATTAGTGCTGGGAGAAAGCTAGCCTCCCAGGCCCTCAGGACACAGAGACTGAGGAAAAGTAGGGGACAGGAAATTTCCAGTTTCCATCTGTAGCGGGAGACCTGTGCCTGGGCCACCAGGGTTCCATAGCCAAGTAGCGCCAGAAGAAAGCTACCTTCCAAGGAGCATGGAAAAGCCATGACTGGGGTTAAAATGAGCACCACTGCTCACTGGGACCGCCTGGGACCCACCTAGAACCCGCGGGACACAGGGACTGAGGAAAAGTCGGGGATAGGAACCTTCTGGTTTCCATCTGTGGCGGGAGACCTCTGCCTGGGCCACCAAGGTTCCATAGCCAAGTAGCACAGGGAGAAAGCTACCCTCCCAGGAGCATGGATAAGCCATGAGTGGGGATAAGACAAGCACCACTGCTCACCGGGACCAGCCCGGAACTCGCAGGACACAGGCACTGAGGAAAAATTGGGGACGGGAACCTTCCAGTTTCCATCTGTGCCTGGGAACCTCAGCCTGGGCCACAGGGCTCCAGGAGAGAGCTGGTATCCCAGGAGTATTGACACACCTTCAAGCACAGGCAAAACCACCACTTCTGTTCAAATTCACTGGATCAAGAGGGACCCTTGCAGAGCCATCAGGACACAGGAACCAAGGGACAGCTAGGGACAAGATCCTTCTGGTTTCTGTCTGCACCCCAGAGCTGACCCTGTGCCACAGCTCTCCAAACCCAAATACCTCTCAGAGAAAGCTGGTCTTCAAGGAGTATTGACACAGAGGCCTGCAGAAGGGACAATCCACAGCCAGACAGAGTAAGCCCAGTTAACATCAAGTTGGCTGGGCTTGTTAACAAGATGTTAAACAAGAGTTAACAAGATGGCAAAAGGCAAGGGCAAAAACTTAAGGAACAGAAACCAAGGCTACTTGGCATTATCAGAACACAGCTCTCCCAACACACCAGAAAAGCAAGACTCAGATTTAAAATCAGTTCTCATGATGATGATAGAAGACTTTAAGAAAGAAAGAAATAACATCCTTAAAGAAGTACAAGAGATCAGAGGTAAATGACTAGAAGCCCTTAAAGAGGAAACACAAAAATTCATTAAAGAATTACAGGAAAACACAATCAAACAGACAAAGGAAATGAACAAAACTATCCAGGAGTTAAAAATAGAAATAGAAACGATAAAGAAATCACAAAGGGAGACAACCCTGGACTTAGAAAACCTAGGAAAGAGATCAGGAGTCATTGATGCAAGCATCACCAACAGAATACAAGAGATAGAAGAGAGAATCTCAGGAGCAGAAGATACCATAGATAACATTGACACAACAGTAAAAGAACACACAAAATGCAAAAAGCTCTTAACCCAAAACATCCAAGAAATCCAGGACACAATGAGAAGACAGAACCTAAGGATAATAGGTATAGAAGAGAGTGAAGATTCCCAACTTAAAGGACCAGTAAATATGTTCAACAAAATTATAGAAGAAAACTTCCCTAACCTAAAGAAAGAGATGAACATAACTATGCAAGAAGCTTACAAAACTCAAAATAGATTGGACCAGAAAAGAAATTCATCCCATCACATTATACTGAAAACACCAAATACACAAAACAAGGAAAGAATATGAAAAGCAGTAAGGAAAAAGGTCAAGTAACATATAAGATTTATCAGAATTACACCACACTTCTCACCAGAGACTATGAAAGCTAGAAGATCCTGGGCAGAACTCACACAGACCCTAAGAGAACACAACTGCCAGCCCAGGCTGCTATCACCAGCAAAACTCTCAATTAACATAGATGGTGAAAACAAAATATTCTATGACAAAACCAAATTTACACAATAAGTTTCCACAAACCCAGCCCTACAAAGGATATTAAATGGTAAACGTCAACTCAAGAAGGAAAACTACACTCTAGAAAAAGAAGGAAGTAATCTTGCAACAAACTCAAAAGAAGATATCCACACAAATGTAACAATAACATTGAAAATAACAGGAACCAACAATCACTATTCCTTAATATCTCTTAACATCAATGGACTTAATTCCCCAATAAAAAGACATAGACTGACAGACTGGATCCATAAAGAGGACCCACCATTTTGCTGCATTCATGAAACACAACTCCATGATAAAGACAAACATTACCTCAGAGTAAAGGGCTGGAAAACAATTTTCCAGGCAAATGGCCCTAGAAACAGGCTGGAGTAGCCATTCTAATATCTGATAAAATCAACTTTCACCCAAAAGTCATCAAAAAAAGATAAGAAAGGACACTTCATACTCAAAGGAAAAATCTACCAAGAAGAACTCTCAATTCTGAACATCTACGCTCCAAATGCAAGGGCACCCACATTCTTAAAAGAAACTTTACTAAAGCTCAAAGCACACATTGCACCTCACACAATAATAGTAGGAGACTTCAACACCCCACTCTCATCAATGGACAGATCTTGGAAACACAAACTAAACAGAGATACTGTGAAAGTAAGAAATGTTATGGACCAAATGGATTTAAGAAATATATACAGAACATTTCATCCTAAATCAAAGGAATATACCTTCTCCTCAGCACCTCATGGTACCTTCTGCAAAATTGAACATATTATTGGTCACAAAACAAATCTCAACAGATATAAGAAGATTGAAATAATCCCATGCCTCCTACCAGATCACTATGGATTAAGGCTTGTCTTCAATGGCAACAATAAAAACAGAAAGCCCACATACACATGGAAGCTGAACAATGCTCTACTCTATGATAACTTGGTCAAGGAAGAAATAAAGAAAGAAATTGAAAACTTCCTAGAATTTAATGAAAATGAAAGCACAACATACCCAAACTTATGGTACACAATGAAAGCAGTGTTAAGAGGAAAACTCATAGCTTTGAGGGCCTCCAAAAAAAACTGGAGAGAGCATACACTAGCAACTTAACAGCACACCTGAATGCTCTAGAACAAAAAAAAGCTAATGCACCCAAGAGGAGTAGAAGGCAGGAAATAATCAAACTCAGGGCTGAAATCAACCAAGTAGAAACAAAAAGAACTATACAAAGAATCAACAAAACGAGGAGTTCGTTCTTTGAGAAAATCAACAAGATAGATAAACCCTTAGCCAGACTAACCAGAGGGCACAGAGAAAGGATCCAAATTAACAAAATTATAAATGAAAAGGAAGACATAACAACAGATTCTGAGGAAATTCAAAAAATCTTCAGATCCTACTACAAAAGCCTATACTCAACAAAACTGCATAATCTGGATGAAATGGACAATTTTCTAGACAGATATCAAATACCAAAGTTAAGTCAGGATCAGATAAACCATCTAAACAGAACCATAATGCCTAAAGAAATAGAAGTAGTCAATAAAAGTTACCCAACCAAAAAAAAGCCCAGGACCAGATGGGTTCACTGCAGAATTCTATCAGACCTTCAAAGAAGACCTAATTCTAATACTCTTCAATCTATTCCACAAAATAGAAACAGAAGGAACACAACCCAATTCCTTCTATGAGGCCACAGTTACACTGATACCAAAAGACTCAACCCCACAAAGACCCAACAAAGAAAGAAAACTTCAGACCAATTTCCCTTATGAATATT
>CM052702.1:55608269-55628700 GCA_028551405.1 Uromys caudimaculatus
GCTTCATCCCAAGGCTTCATCCCAGGGATGCAGGGATGGTTCAATACCCAGAAATCCATTAATGTAATCCACTACATAAACAAACTCAAAGAAAAAAACCACATGGTCATTTCATTAGATGCTGAAAAAGCATTTGACAAAATTCTACATCCCTTCATGATAAAACTTCTGGAAAGATCAGGAATTCAAGGCCAGTATCTAAACATAGTAAAAGCAATATACAGCAAACCAGTAGCCAACATCAAACTAAATGGAGAGAAACTCAAAGCAATCCCACTAAAATCAGGGACTAGAAAGGCTGCCCTCTCTCTCCCTATCTATTCAATATAGTAATTGAAGTTCTAGCTAGAGCAATTAGACAACAAAAGGAGGTCAAAGGCATACAAATTGGAAAGGAAGAAATCAAAATATCACAATTTGCAGATGATATGGTCGTATACTTTAGTGACCCAAAAATCTCCACCAGAGAACTGCTGCAGCTGGTAAACAACTTCAGCAAAGTGACCAGATATAAAATTAACTCAAACAAGGGAAATGACACCCTTCACAATTGTCACAAACAATATAAAATATCTTGGTGTGACTCTAACCAAACAAGTGAAAGATCTGTATGACAAGAACTTCAAGTCTCTGAAGAAAGAAATCGAAGAAGACCTCAGTAGATGGAAAGATCTACCATGCTCATGGATTGGGAGGATTAATATAGTAAAAATGGCCATCCTGCAAAAAGCAATCTACAGATTCAATGCAATCCCCATCAAAATTCCAACTCAATTCTTCATAGACTTAGAAAGAGCAATTCTCAAATTCATTTGGAACAACAAAAAACCCAGGATAGCAAAAGCTATTCTCAATAACAAAAGAACTTCTGGGGGAATCAGCATCCCTGACCTCAAGCTGTACTGCAGAACCGTAGTGATAAAAACTGCATGGTATTGGTACAGTGCCAGGCAGGTCGATCAATGGAATAGAATTGAAGACCCAGAAATGAACACCTATGGTCACTTGATTTTCGACAAAGGAGCTAAAACCATCCAGTGGAAAAAAGACAGCATTTTCAATAAATGGTGCTGGTTCAACTGGCAGTCTACATGTAGAAGAATGCAAATTGATCCATTCCTATCTCCCTGTACAAAAGTCACGTCCAAGTGGATCAAGGACCTCCACATAAAGCCAGATACACTGAATCTAATAGAAGAGAAAGTGGGGAAAAGTCTTGAACACATGGGTACAGGGGAAATTTTCCTGAACAGAACAACAATGGCTTATGCTCTAAGATCAAGAATAGACAAATGGGACCTCATGAAATTGCAAAGCTTCTGTAAGGCAAAGGAGATTGTCAATAGGACAAAGTGGCAACCAACAGATTGGAAAAAGATCTTTACCAATCCTACGTCCGATAGAGGGCTAATATCCAACATATAGAAAGAACTCAAGAAGTTATACTCCAGAAAACCAAATAAGCCTATCAAAAAATGGGGGACAGAGCTAAACAGAATTCTCAACTGAGGAAATTCATAGGACTGAGAAGCCCCTAAAGAAATGTTCAACATCCTTAGTCCTCAGGGAAATGCAAATCAAAACAACTCTGAGATTCTACCTCACGCCAGTCAGAATGGCTAGGATCCAAAACTCTGGTGACAGCAGATGCTGGTGAGGATGTGGAGAAAGAGGAACACTCCTCTATTGTTGGTGGGATTGCAATCTGGTAAAACCACTCTGGAAATCAGTTTGGCGGACCCTCAGAAAAATGGACATAATACTACCTGAGGACCCAGCTCTATCTCTCCTGGGCATATACCTAGAAGATGCTCCAACATGTAATAAAGACACATGCTCTACTATATTCATAGCAGCCATATTTATAATAGCCAGAAGCTGGAAACAACCCAGATGTCCCTCATCAGAGGAATGGATACAGAAAATGTGGTACATTTACACAATGGAGTACTACTCAGCTATTAAAAACAATGACTTCATGAAATTCTCAGGCAAATGGATGGAACTTGAAAATATCTTCCTGAGCGAGTTGACTCAGTCACAAAAGAACGAACAAGATATTTACTCACTGATAAGTGGATATTAGCCCAAAAGTCCGGAATACCCAAGTTTTACTTTACAGTAACTGCTGGACTGAGAGTGAGGTCCCAGATGGAGGAGGTGGAGAAGGGACTGAAGGAGCTGAGGGAGTTTGCAGCCCCATGGAGGGAGCAACAGTGTCAACTGGCCTGACCCCACCAAGTGCTCCTGGAGGCTGGACCACCAACCAAAGAATACACATGGAGGGACCCATGGCTCAGACCACATATGTGGCAGAGGAGGGCCTTGTTGGCCATCAGGAGGAGGAGACGCTCTTTAGCCTGAGGGTGTTAGAGGCCCCAGTAAAGGGGAATGCCAAGGTGGGAAGACAGGAGTGGGTGGGTGGGTGGTTGGGAGGGGAATACCCTCATTGAGGTGGGCGACAGGACAGGGGATAGGGGTTTCCAAAGAGGAGACCTGGAAAGGGGGAAACATTGGAAATGTAAATAAAGTATCAAAAAATTAAAAAAAAAAAAAAAAAAGATTAAACAAAAAAAATTTTTTTTTCAAGGAAAGCTACAGTTAAAAAAAAAATACCTTCCTCCTTTTCAAGGTTCAAAGAGTGACAGGGAGGAAGGAAGAGGTGAGTGGACGTGGCATTTTCTCTACCTGGGGACCAGTCAGGACACAATGTAAGTATACCTGAAACTCCTCTTTTCTTGTAGTCATCCATTCGTCCTCAAAGGAGAATCATTCCATTCATGTGTTGATTTTGTAAAATAAATTTCTTAAATGAAAGAACAAAGATTGAAATCTCCAAGATTTTTGTTTTAAAAAGCAGAACAAAGAGCAGTAGTCAAAACAGCATTTGTAAGACTCTTGTAGGAGTTGCCTTGACAAACAGCTTGTCTTTACTTTGGCACATTTTCCATTACCCACCCAGGCTATGAGTGACATCCTTTTGGCTTAGAATTAATGAAAAACATCTGGTCTGGCCTGTCATAGACCAACCCAATTGGGGACTCTCTGTTGCGATATAATACCAAGGCAGAAGATAATCCAGTCATGTTTGGGGTAATGTAAGTGCAGCGACTAGTCCAGGGCTTGTCGAAGTCAGCAATCCAAGTAGACTAGCTATTCCTATATCAGTACCTGGAGTTGGGGAAAAAATGAAATGTTGGTAAGAGGAATGACTGTTGTGAATGAATAAACAAATCATGGCCATCCTTTGGGGGAAGATGCGCTGCCCATTTTGTGATAATGGAAATCTAGGAGTTGTCAAAAATTACAGAATTGCTAATGGACTAAGCTAGAGCATGAACTGTGGGTCACATGATCCACCTAATTGTAAACAACTTACCTAGAGTCAATATCCACCCCCAAACTTCTGTATTTAATGGAGAAAGTTTAATCAATATATCTTAAATGAGTTACAAAGTGATCTAGCAGGGACATCAGTTGGACAGACAGTGATCAGCTTTAATAACAGCAGGTTAAGCTGGGAAATGTTATATCAGGAAAATATTGTAAAGGTTTCTTCATTGTGGGGATTACTAGAGTTCTTAATTTGCCAGTCCATGGCAAGAATAGAATCTGGGCCTTCAAACCCAGATTAGGAAGACATTTTGGGGAGTGTACAATACCAACATTCTCCTATACTTCTTTTTAAAAGGATGAGGTAGTCATTTTCAACTGCCTTGTCTCAGCTACTGGATTGGATGGTAGCCATAATGGAGAAATCATCTTGCTTCATCTTTAGAGCAGCCTCACCTGGATGATATGAATATTAATAGCTGTTTTCCATCATCTGGGTACCAGATACCGGTGTAGAAAAACAGCAAGGGAAGATGGCTCCGTGATTGTTCCACAGTAGCTAGAAGGGGTTAAAAATCAAAGAAAGACATTGTCTGCAGTTGCTTCAACCTTACTTAGAAAAAGAGCAACTGGAAATAGCACTGCCAGAATGGACACTTCACCCATTATCATAGTGGCGGTTACTTTTAAAAAATAAATAATTAGGTAAATAAAGACTGGTAGAATACAAGGAACAAGTAAAGTTGGAGCTGCTGCTCTCCTCTCTTATGACAGAAGTGGACTGAACACACTGGCGAGACCATGCCTGCAGGCCCATGGCGTGTGAACATTGGGCATTGCTTTTAGTCCAATTCCTTCATCACTGGTATGTGCAGAGGTCATCTGTTAATAAACAGGAAGATGAAACTGATATGATGTTCATGTCAGGCTTTTCTTCCCTGACGGCCCAAAAAAATGACATTCCCTGAAATTTCGATTTTTAGTCTCAAACTGAAGGTTCGAACCAAAGTATTCCACAGCATCTATAGCCTCTTTCTTTTCTTTATAAAGTTTTTATCAGAATATTATGTCCATTCAACATACAGTCTTTTTTGAAGTTACCAGGTTATGATGCTTTAGAGGAAAACAGTTAAGTCATAATTATCTAGCCACTGAAGTCATGCTGCTAATGCCTCAAATGCATAAAGCTGCTGCCTCGGGCAGGGGGGTAGCCATCAAAATAGCATGGAAAACAGAGAAAGGAGCAAGGTGTGCTGCAGGCACATAGCTGTAATTCCAGCCATTGGGGTGGAGGCAGGAGGATCAGTTCAAGGCTAGACTTACCACATGGTGAGATCCAGCCAGCATAGGCTACCGGAAATGAAGGGGGATGGGGGGGAGAGAAGGGGTGAGGAGGGAAGAGGGAGGGAGGGAAGGAAAGGAAGAGAGGAAAGATTTTTAGGTGCTATAGTGCTCCTACCACACTCAGCGAGATGTGAAGACTGCACATCTTGGGAGCTCAGTGCTTCATTTAAAAGCCAACTGTGGGCCATGTGAGATGTTCCAGTGGGTTTGCTTGCTCTGCAAGCCTAGTGTCCTGAGTTTAACTCCTGAAACCCAGACTATAAGGAGAAAACAGATGCCCTTGACATTGTCCTCTGACCCCCAACCCCAGGCCATGATACGTGTGCACATACATGTGCATGCCCACATATATACATACAATAGGTAAACTAAATAAAAATGCTTAAAATGAAACCCAGCTTTGTCACATATAAACTTGAACAAGGTATTTAAACTTTCTGTTCCTCAGCTTCCACTCTGCAAAATGAGGGAAGACTGGAAGTTTTCTTCTATATATAAAGCACAAAGTGCACAGGAACATAATTGCTACGAGACAAGCCTTTGATGAATGTGGGCAATAATGAGGATTACCAGTCATGTGACCACAAAAACTCACATTTTCTCAATTTCTATAAAATTTCTATCATCATCTTCATTACCATCACCATCACCATCATCATCATCATCAGTTTAGAGCATAACAGGGAAGACCAAGCTGGGCAAAGGATGGAAGCTGAAGTAAAACATAAACACGAGGAAGCTATTTTCTTGCCTGTATGATCTCTGTGCCCTCAACGGAAGGCATTTTCTTTTCATCCCAAGGCCCTGAATTCACTTTCAAGAGACTGGCCATTCCAGTGTACAGTGCAGTAAGTGTCTTCTTTCCTACGCACTGAGAGAGGAAGCTTTGGTTCTCATGGGCCCTTCCCATCCCGGTGGACGGTTCCATGGGCTATCCGGTGACCGAAGCAAGAACCAACGTGCTGGCAGGGACTAACCTGCCTCGCTACATTGGACCTGCCAAATAGATACTTCCTCTTGGTCCTCCCGCAACATAGATACTTAAGCCCCACATTCATAACAATCATACTAATTCACGCGGGCATCATATTGTCATTATAGCCTCTTGCATTCATCCATCCACCCGTGTCTCGTCAAACGCCACTCCTCCAAATACAGATGGAGAAATCGCTAAGTCTGTAAACTCCTCTCCCTCCCCACTCTAAACCCTCCAAGGCCAACTCTCAGCGCAGCCTTCCTGGCTCCCAGGGAAGTGCACTAGTGTGTGGAGCTCTTGCCTGCTTGGGTTTGGAATGTCATCTTCATCATTGAGGGCTCTGTGTCTTTCCTCTCCCCACCCACCCCTTCAGCTCCACATTTCCTTGTTTGTATTCAACACGTTCCTGCTTGTGCAAGAAAAGCAAAGGATCCCACTAAACTCTTTTCTTTATCCTCTTTCCAGAAAAATGGGCCAATTCACAGCTGCAATCCTTGGGAGGATTTCCTGTCTGGGAGCCTGGAAACTGCCAAGAGCAGAAAGCAGTAGCCAGCCAGAGGCCTCTGTTGTCGTTGGCCCAAACAACAATAAAAACAACCAGTAACACAACAAAACACGCCACGTGTGCTCAGGCACCCACGAACACGCCCACAGAACCCAAACAAACTGCACGCAAAGCACTGGGCCGCTTCTGGCCCTGCCAGGCATAACCCTTGGCGGCTGGCCATGGTAGCTCAGTTCCCATCCCCAGCCCCACCATCTGTCACCAACACACTCTGGCTCCTGTAAGTGTGGCGACACAGTCCACGGAGGCTAACAAGTAGCAAATGGAGAGGAAGAAAAAAAAAAGCCACCGCAGTCAGTGGGAGGAGGCAGCTATGGCTTTGACACTAACTGACAAAAAGCGGGGAAATTCAAACTGAAGGCTTGCCCTAAAGACCTTCAGCTGTGAGGTCTGAGCTGCTGGCCAGGGTGTGCGGTGAGCCAGGCTGGCAGGGGCGACCTGAGAAAAGCCTATGGAGGTAGAGCTCAGCGGGCTGGCTTTTTGCAAACTCCAAGTGTGACTCTGACCATCCAGGCTAATGTTCATGGGTTGCCTGACAGGCTTTCCTGCTGGGGAAAGGGGAGAAGAAAAAAAGAACAACAGAAAGAACTTTCTCCACTAAAATTTCTGAAGGAAGCATTTAATCAAAACAGTACTTGTAATGTAAGACAGGTGGTTGAATTCTCTGTCAAACTATCACCCCCAAAGAGGACAGGGAGGCCTGTTGTGCTGCCTTAGAATTGAGAACTGTTAGGCTAGTTAAAACCAGTTAATGCTGTCACTTAAGTAGTTAGAGACCAGGACTGGAGTATTTGTCATTTTTCGATCTGTTATTTTGGTAAATTTATTTGTTTGCCAAAAAGTACATCAAAAAGAGGAGGCAGCGGACAGGATGGGAACCAGCTGCCAATTCTTGCTTTGGTCATAGGCACTTTGGACGGGTAATCATCTTGGGTTTTTCATTGTTATTAAATGCAGGGATTGCTTCCTTCAAAACCCTAAAAACGTGGATCTGTGTTCCCAGGCATTTGACAACTACCACACATGTTCTGCATTACTTTCTCTGTGTGAGAGATAAACTTAGCTTAGAAACCGGGTGTGTTAATGCATGCCCACCAGACATGTCCCATAAGCAAACCAAGGACCTCATGTACCTCAGGAATGCCACTCAACACACAAAACCATATACTTGCTTGAAATATTGTGATATATGTGTGTGCACATATATTTTTTCACTCAATTGCATGGTTCTCATGCATGAATTTTGTAGACATCAGCATCATGTCACGAAGTCAAAATGTTGGACTCACCTGCTGTCTTAGTCAGGGTTTGTATTCCTGCACAAACATCATAACCAAGATGCAAGTTGGGAAGGAAAGGGTTTATTGAGCTTACACTTCCAATTGCTGTTCATCACCAAAGGAAGTCAGGACTAGAACTCAAGCAGGTCAAGGAACAGGAGCTGATACAGAGGCCATGGAGGAATGCTGCTTACTGGCTTACTTGCTTTTCCTGGCTTGTTCAGCCTGCTTTCTTATAGATCCCAAGACTACCAGTCCACAGATGGTGCCACCCACAAGGGGCCCTCCCCACTTGGTCACTAATTGAGAAAATGCCTTACAGCTGGATCTCATGGAGGCATTTTTCTCAACTGAAACTCCTTTCTCTGTGATAACTTCAGCTTGTGTCAAGTTGACACACAAAACTAGTCAGTACACCTGCCCAGGTGTAATCCTAGCACTTAAGAGACTAACACAAGAGAATTGCAGGTTCAAAGCTATCTGAATTCCATAGTGAGAATTCACCTTTTAAAAAGAAACAATTGAAAGAAAAGGGAGTGGAGAGGCAGACAGCTTGGTAGATAGCATGCTCACTGCGTTAGGATTAGAACCTAAATCCACATAATGCCAAAGGATCGAAAGCAGGTCTGCAATCCAGAGTACTATGGTAAGATGAGAAGCTAAGGCACTGTCTCAAACAAAATGGAAGGCAAGGCTAATGTCCAACTCCAGTGCAACTGTATGCAAGAGTTCTCTCTCTCTCTCTCTCTCTCTCTCTCTCTCTCTCTCTCTCTCTCTCTCTCAAAACAAGTCTAGTTTGTACTGCCCATATCCATATACTCCTGGGTATGGGATCATATACTGGAGCATGGCTGACCTATCAAGGAGACACACACCTCTAAAGAAACTGACTTGCCCCATCCTCGAAGTCATCAATGGCTCCTCAGCGAGGGATAAGAGCTCATGAACCCATATCCAGTCCATTCTAGGGTATCAGCTAGCTTGCTCTCGACACACAAAGATTTTATTTTATTTTTTTAAAGAAAAGAAAGAAATAGAGGAGTAATGGGGTTAACAGCATAATCTAGAAAGACACTCATGTTAGGGGAGTTTAAAACACCCACAGTGAAAACAGCCATACTTCAAGATCTCGAGACTGGGCCTGCCATCCTTCTGTCCCAGACAATGTGACTCTGCTAAGCCGCTGCCTCCTCACATGCCTTTTACCTCGTACCACAAAACCACAACTGCTATAAACTCTCACTCCCAACTCTTCAAAAGTTATTAATTAAGCAAGCAAAATCACAGTACATTTTAATCAAGAGAGCAAGAAACAAAAGCAGCTTTCATTCCGTTCATCTGTTGATTGAGAATTGTTAGTTGATCATTCCTTTTGTTTGATTGCTAAAAAAATAAAATAAAATAAAAACTCTGGAAAAGAAGTTACGATTCCCTAAACAACTCTGACTGAAGGCATAATAGCTTAGCTCATTATCCCTAATCGCTAGAGTAAACATATATTTACAAATAAAAACACACACCAGATGTATTTCCATCCACAAGGTGATGCTGTCAACTAAAATAGAGACTGTGCACTGAAGTCTGGCATCCATCATTTTAAAGGCAGATCTACCACCGTCCCCCATTGGTGACACACAGATGAAAGCCTCTGTGTGCAGGTGGCTATGCTACTTACTGCCACACATGGGAGGGGGAGGTGCGGTGCTTGGGATAACATGAACTCCAGTGTCAGAAAAATTAGCTCCAAGTATAGGCCCCGCCTGACAGCCTGGTACCTCAGTGCTTTCATCGGCAAACCGGGGGCATTAGCAGCATCTACAGGACTGTCTTGTATTAAATGAGATGGTGAACATCAAAGTGTTTTCCACATAGTAACGCAGGAATGTAGCTCTTTTTCCCATACCCATCCCTTCCTTTCAAAGCCCAGTCTATTTCTCCCAAAATGATCAATGTTTAAAGAAACACCGAATTCCTCTCCTTCCATCCTCTTCAGGAGGTAAAAGTCAATTTGATGGAATTCATAATATTTTGGAGACCAGTTTGGCCCTTTGCATGAAAGTCCCACTTGAGATTTTTCCTGTAATGAGAGGAATTCACCATAGACTGCCTTGATTACTTTTTCCTGTAGAATCAGACAATCATCTTCAAAATCTCCACACACATGGCTCCGCTGTGAGTGGCTTCATCCGTCACTGGGAGCAAAGAGCGTAAATTAATGCCTCATACCAGTTCCTGTAACGTTCATTCATTTGCCAAGTCAATGAGTGTCCTGACTTCACCAAGCACGTGGTGACTGCAGGGAGCAGACAGACTTGGCACAGGCAAGAGGTGGGTGTGGCAGCAGATTTTCCTACAGAGTAAAGAAATGCTTTGTTTTTAAAATTAGTTTTCCATTCTTAGAATGTTTCTGAACTTTGAGAAGAACCAACTCTTGGGGATCACCTTTTCTTCCTCACTCAATGCAGACGGTCTTGGTGGAGGTCTTATTTGAGGCTTAGAACCAAATACAGTCTCTGCATGAAATATGTCACATGTTAGCCTAGCCCACACTGGAAGCAGCCTGGATGGGTCCCATACTGAGACTAGCCACATTATCAGATGGTATAAGGAAGTTCAGTCCCACACCGAACTAAGGCCCAGAAAATAGACAGACATGGTTCCGAGGGTCTCTGTAAAGCTTGTCTACTTGCTGGTATGTGAAGACGCTATTCATCTTTGTCGACAGTCTGAGCTCTCCCACTTACTCTGAATTATTCATCAGTTCACTCTCAGCTCCACTGTGGTTCCATCCCGCTTCTAACCTCAGAACTTACTCTTTGTTCCATTGCTCTTTGGGCTTGGTGACGAGAACTACAGACGAAACAGCACCTCTTTCCATGGGCCTCACCTCATATCGATACACTGCTGTGGGCCCTGATGCTTGAAAACGACCTTGGTCTCTATCCACGTGAGCTCCGTACTAGGACTACCACCCTTACCAGTTCCCGAATATGATCATTCACAGCAGGTTAACCAAGAGTGGCTAGATTCAGAGGGGTGACAGATCTGAGCAAGACTCATGAGGTGCGGAATACCATAGATATAGATGAGGTATATAGATAGATACAGGTATAGATGAGGGAAAGTGGGTCCCAACTACCTAATATGAGATCAGAACTTGAGCTCTGGTTCCTGATGGGGCTAAAAGTTGAACGAGATCATTGTCCTATGCCTCCAGGCGTCTTGCAGGCACATGAGAGGAAACAGCTGTTAAAAACCATTACTATACCTGCATCTTTACCTCCAGGACCAATAGCACTGACCTTTCCATTAATGAGTCCAATATACCATCTCTGAAGAAATGTAATCATGCTCAAGTCATGCCTCATGCCTAAGACTCTACTCTTCCCACTTTGCCTTTCCCTCCCAGTGGCAGTCTAACTCACCTGGCCCGGACTGATCCCAGTTATCCAGACATTGGAAACTGCAGAGTTTGAAAACTTTGTGGGCCAGGATATAGACATGCAGCCAAATTCTCCATGGGAAACAGGCAATAGAACAGCTGTCTCTGTGGACACAGGTGAGTTGGTGAGGACAGCATGGCAGTATAGGGTAAGGGGACAAGTCAAGGGATGAGTGGGGCTTTGTTGGTAAAGCACTTGCCTGGCATTCACAGGGTTCCTGACTTAGTTCTCTGGAGTACATCATCTGTGTATAGTAGTGCATACCGAGAATCCTATATCCCTTAAGTGACATAGAAGGATCAATAGACCAAGGTCATCCTGGGCTTCAAAGTAAGTTTAAGTAAGACTAGCTTGGGGTACATGAGATCCTGGGTTAAATAAATATATGCAAATAAATAAATGTTATATAAATAGCATTTCCTAGAGACACAATAAGGACCAAAGAATAGATATGTTGGCAAACTCTTTCTGACTTCTCTCACATTCAAGGTGAAGGATAAAGGATGGAGGCCAGACATCACCTTTCCAACTCAACTACTAGACTGCAGTTTGAGCGTCAGCAGCAACAGCTGAATGCTTAGCGCTAAGATGCCCAAGAGGCTGTAGCTGGCTGCTTCATGCCTTATACCTCATGTCTGGTTTGTCTCTAGAGGAACGAGATGTGGGGAGGCAGAATGGCCTGGATGGGGCTTCTGAGGGCAACATTTCCCAGAGTCAGACCATCTCAGGCAGAAGTACCCCTCTCTAGGCAAATGTCCATTCCCGATGTCGAGTCAACTTCCTGATGCAGCACTAACTTCTGAAACACCTGTACTTGTTTCTTCATCTACCTTCTACCAGATTCAAAGCTAGGATGGAGTTCTTTTTTTTTTTTTTTTTTTTTTTAATGTTGAATTCTTTTATTCTGTAAAAGGTAACAAAATATACAGAACAAAACTTTCCCTTTTTTAAAACTAATGTTACAAACCCATATTATCGCTTATATATAAATACTATTCTCTATAGCAGATCATCAGGTGTTTAAGTCCAACAATGCTAACAGGTAAGCATGAGAATTTTGTAGCGGAGAGTCCTGTACCATACACTCTGAAGGACCACTGTAGACTCTGCCAGCGGCCTGGAGGAAGGACGCCGTGTGGGGGCGTGCTTTAAGACTCAAATTTCAAAATCATTTTCACCCCTCAACATACAGAGATGGATCCTTCATAGAAATCAAGAACAAAATCGGTTTGAGCTCATTGTAAAACTAGATGAAGCATGGCACCCGTGTGTGAGCCACAATGCTGTCCCCAGTGACACTGAATCTTATGCGGGCCAGCCATTCGAATCCCTGCTCCAAACAGGTAGTGACTCCGGTAACTGTCAAAAATCTGGCCTGTTTGGCACTATGTGATACAATTGGAAGTAACCAGGGAAGATTCCCCTGGGTCTTGTGGCAGAACGTCGGCCCGGTAACTGGTAACTGCTCTTTAAGGGACTGGAACATGGCAAGGGGGTTTCTAGACTTAAGAGTACTAAAGAGCCAAGTGTGTAGGATGGAGTTCTTAAAGGAACAGAGGCACTTAAGATACTGAAACTTTCATTTGAGAATGCCCAACTGGAAAGCATTTTCATCTTTCTCCAGATTTCTGTTTTTGGAAAGATCCTTAGAAACTTAAACCCCTTGTCTACAGGTGCATAAACTAAGGTGGTAAGAAAAGAAGTTTTTGTTCAACGCTGCACAGAGGAATAAAAACCAGAAAAACCAGGATCAGAGTACAAGTCCTTAGGATTTGGGGAAATGATTTTTTCACTCTTATTCCAATCTACAAAGAGTCTGCTTCAGTCCCAAGAAGCAACCATCAGAGGAAACTGTGATCGTGTAGAGTCATGGTCTCTTGAGGGGTGTGACCCACTGTGTGCCCCACAAATACATTCAATTATTATACATTGATTTAAAACACTTCTAAATTTTTAAAAAAGCAGATGGGAAAATTTATCTTTCCGTAATATTATATTTTGGGTTTGAAACCTGGTCTTATGTAGGTCAGGCTATATACCCAAGCCTAGGTTGAATTTCTGATCCTCCTGCCTCCACTTCCACCAGTGCTGGGACTACAAGTTTGCATCACCATGCCTGATTTATGCAGCACCTGTGGGGGGGTGGGGGTGGGGGGTGGTTGTCAAACCCAGGCCTACATGCATGCTAAGCAAGTATTCTTGCAACTGGGCCACATCCCCAGCCCTGGCACTGTAGTTGGTATCAATTATGTAATTTGTCATAGCCAGCTGGTTTGCTTAGATCTTCATCCCACAAGTATTTGTGAATGTGTACTACGGGCTAACACCAATTTAGGGACTTAAGGGTAGCTGATGGTGGTACACAAGGCTTCTCTGTCCTGGTGCTCAGCTTAGCAAAGGATTTAGACAATGGTTTTCAAAACCCAATTCACTTTATGTTTCTAAAATCCCTAGATCTGGGACAGCCCTTTCCAGCTCACTACCACGATGCTGTGAACAGCGGATACACACTTGATCCAAATTTCTCCCTTAGCCAAATCTTTCATGGTAAAACAGCTCTACTGTCTCAGAAAACAAGCCAGAGGAAGTTAACAAGCCCTAACTGTCAGGAACATAGAGAAACTGCCCCAGGCAGGAGAGACGTGGCCAAAGTCTGTTTGTTTTTCACAAGATGGTGCAAATATTTTCATCTCCCAATAATGTAACTTAGAGAAACTGAGGCTTGGTCTCACAGGCTCACTCCCTGTCTCCAAGTCCATTGCACACAAGGAATTGAGGGAGATGGTTGGAAAGTCTCAGCTAGTGTTGAAGTTTAGATGTCCATTCCCTATGGCTCTGAGATAGGAAGGAAGGTTTCACAATCCATCTTGCTTGCCCAGTTCCCTTGAGCCAGGCTTTGTTTGAATATCAGTGTCTGCAAGAGCAAAGGTGGGGATAAAGGATATGGAGGTAGAACATGAACTCAGGCCCCAGATTTATTCTTCCTCCATAGATTTATCACAGCCCCACCTGCCTCGTGGTTAATGAGAGAAGCTGAGCCCCACTGACTGTTAAGAAGCCACATCGCCCCCCCCAAAACAAAACAGCAGGGGCTCTGTTAACATGTGAATGGGCCCATGACTTCCAGCTGTCAAAATGTATTGCTTGGTTGGGCATCTTTGCCAGACTGTGCCTTCGCTTTCCCTAAGCTGGTTTCTCCTTCAAGTCCCTCAGCTATGTAGAACCATAATGCAATATTGCAGAAACTGAGCAAAAAAGGAATACATTAGTCTAGGCACTTGGAACTGCTGCCAAAGGAATAGCATCTTGCACTGATTGCCAGCCAAGTCCCTCATGAGACGGCATAGACTCTTACAATATTGCTTGGGGAACAAAACAAAGAGGAAGAGAAAGGAGGGTCGTGCTTGCAATTTACAGTACATGGTTATGGGAAACTCTTTGTGTTACCAGAAAGCTGCTGTCTGGGGTTTTCCTCTGCCCCAAAGGAGATGAACACGGAAAGGGAAAGCAGGGACTTATCTTACCAATATTGTGCAGCCAAAATCATCAAGGCCAAATTCTTTCCTAGAAATGTCAGTGGTAAAATTCAGACAATGACCACCAGTCCAGCAACTCCCAGCCCTAGGTCATTAGCATCCTCCTGCCTTCAACAGTAATGTCATCCTGCCCATCCCCAGGGAGCACAGAAATCTCAGGACCTGTTACCTTAAAGCCACCATAAGGAGAAAATTCTAGAAAGGAAGCTAGGGGTTCTACATTTGCTTGTTAGGGTTGAGCCCTTGACCACTGTGGTTTCTAACCAATTTGACTTTCCTTGTTCTTCATCTCAGCTTCATACTGTGCTTGAGTTTCTCTAACTTAACTGGCTTCTGTGAGGAGGAAAACAGCATGGTGCAGTCTGATGATGTACGGGCTGTATGATGGAGTACGGTGGAGTGTGGTTTGGTATGGTGTGGTATAGTGTGGTTTGGTGTGGTGTGGTATGATATGGTGTATTATGTTATGCTATACTATGCTATGGTGTAGTGTGGTTTGGTGAGTTATATTATGGTATGGAGTAGTATGGATTGGCATGGTACAGTATAATGTAGTGTAGTTCAGTATGTAAGATGTGGCATGTGTGATGTTATTCGGTATGTTATTCAGTCTTCTCCAGTTGTTATGACTTCCACTAGCCTTCCTGAATCACACTCTCCCATTAGATCTGACCTTGTAGTTGAACAAAATGTGACATCAGGTATCACCCCTTCTGATCATAGCCATTTCCCTCCTCTCCTCTCCATCAGGGCTCCACAGATGCCGGGAGTAGGCAGATGGTGCTATCTGAATGGACAGAAGCCAAGAATCCTGTCTTATTCATCTTGGAATCCAAGTTCTACAACTTAGCTCGGGATAATGTTGAGTCCATGTCACCATGGAGCACAGTGGAAAGGAAGGTAACTACTTCTCTTTGCTTATCAGCTCAGAACTCATAAACTAGATAACTACATCCGAGCATGTAAGCATAAAGATTGCTTCTAGTAAATTATTTTTTTAAAAAATGGTACTGTGTGGTAAGTTTGTCTAGAGAAAGAAGTGAAGTGGAAAGTGGTCTCTTGTCCTGGTTTGAAGGTCCCCTCCCTTCCAAAATTCATGTTGTAATTTGGTGCTGGTGATGATATTAAAGGGTGGGTTCTTTTAGAAGTGAATAGGTCATAGACACACTGACCTCATAAGTGGGTCAAACCATTATGGCAGTGTGGTTTAGCTATAAGAATGGCTCTCCTCTAACACAGACTCTCTATATCTCTATCTTCTGCTCTGGTGTGAGGGGCAGCTGGTGCCGGAGCATCACCATCCATAGTTCCTCCATTTCAGAGCTCCAACACTCCAGATATGCTGGCCAAATCAGCTTCTCTGGTTTACAAGTCACTCCATCTGTAGTATTTTGTCATACTGACAGACAGTGGCCTCAGATAACCACAGTGCGGGCAAATACTGTTATGATGTCGTAACACTGTGCTAAGGGCCTCCAACTAGCCTGAGTTATTGGTACTCTACATGGTTATCTCTCCAATCAGATTCATGTGTAGAATTCTCATGACATGGCTCTAAAAAATGCCCTCCTTCCCAGTACAAGTTGTCACAGTTCCTACCCACAGGAGAAAGCATAACAGTGATAGAGACAATGTGTTATCAAGAAGCCCTTGAATACATCTTACTATGCCCATTCGAATTCCTGCATGGTTTTATTTTTCATTAAAGCTAGGTCTGCCCACGTCTTCTCATTCCCACACTCCCTCCGTCCTCAACTCCCTTTGGCACGTATCTGCTAAGACTTGGGTCTCCATCAGTGAAATGTCTGGCTTCCGAATGTTCTTCTTTGACCTTTCTTTCCCCTGTTTTGAAGCCTTGGCCCATGCGTTTCAGTTCTGGCATAGTCCCTGCCCCTTGGAATAGTTAATAGAATATTGTCCTTTCCCTCATTCAAACTGTCAGCATGTCCTAGGAATCCTGGCTTGGACTCACTTTCTGAAGGTTCTTCCTTCCTCTTTTTAAAAATGAATCTTCTTTCCCCATCACCTCACCCTCACTCTCCAGATCAATACCCCCCAGTGCTAGCAGAGGGGGGGCCAGCAGCTAAGGAACCTTGGGTGACCTAGAGGAAGCAGGGTCTGGAGACAACAGCTGTCATTCTAGGGCAGTGTCTGTTCTCATCACAGGAGTGAAGGAACTTGAAAGGTCATCCATGTTTCTAGCTCTGATTGCACCAAAATATTAGCCATTAAGGAAGGATTAGCATTCCATGGGGTCCTTGGAGATCCCTGGAGTCGATCTCACCGTCTCGTCCTAATGCATTCCAGCAGTTCATCGCCCTCGGAGATTTTCTTCATGCCGAACCTAAATCCTGCTGGAAGCAATTTAAGCCGTTCCCCTTTGGCCTGTCTTTGTGTGGAAAAGAAGAAAGCTCTTTGTCATTGCCTCTGCAAGGTCCTTTTACAGATTCCTTGGCTCCAACAGACACTTCATTTACTGAATAAAATAAGAGCAAAGGAAGGACTGGAGGAACAGGAGATGATGGAGACAGAGAGAATAAGAGAGAGAGAGACAGAGAGAGAGAGAGACAGAGACAGAGACAGAGACAGAGAGACAGAGAGAGATCACAGAGACCCGCTCACCCTCTGACTGCTCACTGTTGAGAAGAAGCACCCAGAGCTCTGGCTCTAAGCTCTCATTCTCCTCTCTTCGCCTAAGTCCCCTTCTACAGCCTTGTGAGTACTTTCATATCAAATGATTTTCTCCCCTTGAAGCACGCATCTAACTCCCAGCCAGACCCAGGGTGATTCAGCTGTGCTGCACAGCTGGTCCCACCTTCCCCTCATCTCCGAAGGAAGGGATAAAGACAGTCCGGTGTTCCACTAGTCAGAACTGCTTTTCTTTCTTTCCTGGTGAAAGAACACTTAGGAGACAAAATATATTCCTCTACCAAAGACAGTAAATAAAAGAATGTTCTGGGTGTGTAGGATATTCGGAACATTTCATTTTTATACTCTTGCCCTCTGAGCTAAAAGCCCCACAAAAGATGAGCTTGGGGAAATTGAGGGGTTTTATAATATTATTGGGGGATTGTGAGCCAGCCCAGATTTCTGTTTCCACTTTTTCCATTCTTTTTCAAGTTCTAGATGAAGGCCCCCAAGATCCTGGAACATCTAAGCAGAGGTAGTGCCAACATTTCCCCATGATGAGCAATAGGGTGTCTCCTGGCCAGGGACAAGGTGTTTATAAAGCTTCTCTATCCATCTCCCCACCTGCTCTGTTCCACGGACCCAGGGGCTCACAGGCTGCCATGGGCCACCAGAAGCTAAGATGTGGAATAAATACCATGCCCTCTTTCCTGGGAGTTTCTATAGCTTGTCATTTAATTTTCAAAATCTCTTGCCCTCCTCATTTTCCCCCATTCTCTCTCTCTCTCTTTTCCCCTCCTCTGGTGTCTCTGTTTACACAGTTTTGGAACTGGGAACATTTTGGTCGTTTTCCAGCTGCTTACGCACAAGTGTAATTGAGTCATTTATTTTTAGTGATGTCAAGACTTTGAGAACAGAAATAAAAGGAACATTACACACTGACTAACTAAAATGTAAGAGAGTCCTCATTTTGAAAGATGAAGATACAGTAGATGTGATAATTTTCAAATTGGACGCTCTTCACTCCTCATTTCAAAACCATATTTGCAACTGAATTTGTTTTCTTTTCAGCTGCCGGGGTCTCTGATCTCAAGGAACATAATTCCCAGGCCTTCCGGGGTTGATGGATGCCTGGCAGCTTCTTCTTCTCTTTCCCTTTAAGTGAGAGCCTTGCTTGGATTATTTCCTGAGTGGAAAAGATGAGGCTTAAATCAAAGACCTGTGGAATATCCTGCAAGCCTCGTAGGGAAAGGTCACGGAGTATCACCTGTCGTGTGAAACAAAACAATTAAAGAGGTGCAGCAGCCCACGTGTTTGAGGAACTGCACATTCCAGCACGTTGAGTTGCCTCTTTGCCTATGCACCCACATTTATTTTGAAGGTAAAGCAATCTCAGAATAGAAGAGAATTCTCCGCTCTTACAAAGATGTCACAACGTGCTAATGGGCTTGACACATTGCGACATTGTAACGGTTGCGACATTTTTTGAGGTCTGTGTGCTTGCATGTGCACAGGCGTGAGCGCCATGATGTGCACATAGAGGTCAGTTCTCCCCTTCCACCTTGTTTTGGCGGAGAGGTCTCTCTGGTTCCCGCTGTTGTTCTGTGTAAGCAAGCCTGCTCTGCCTCCGCTCCTGCCATAGGCATTCCGGGACTATGGATGAGGCATTAGGCTTTTCACTGGATTCTAGGATGGATCTCAGACTATCAGGCATGGAAAGCAACTGCTTTTATCTGCTGAACCATCTCCTTGGCCCCATTGGTTTGCTTTGCTTTGCTTTACTTTGCTTTGCTTTTTTATTGTCCCACCATGAGACCTCCCAAAAAGATATGACAACTATTAAATCTTGGCATCATACAGCATTAGGATATTTGAAAATCTAACTAATAAATTAGTGAATACCAGTTGCGTGCCTATGGTATTCCAAACAGTTTTCCAAACATTGTACATAACAAGCAGTAGCCTGTCACTATGCACACCCACGACACAGCACTCAAAGGGGCTCTAGTCTCCTAGTCTCGTTGTTTAGAATCTCCACCTGGGGCTAGAGCGATGGCTCAGTAGTTAAGAGCAATTGTTGTTCTTGTTGAAGTCCTGGGTTTGATTCCAAGGACCCACACAGTAGTTCACAACCATCCATAAGTCCAGCTCTAGAGAGTCTGGTGCTGCCTTCTGACTTCTGAGAGCACCAAGCAAGTTCGTGGTACACAGACATACAGGCAAGCAAAACATCCATACACAGAACATAAATTAATCTAAAAGGAGCTGGTAAACAGTACGTGAGTGAGGAAGAGAGAGAGTCAGAGGGGAATGAATATGATTAACGCACATTATGTAAATGTACTTAAGTATCACAATAAAACCCATTATTTTGTATAATTAATATACACTGAGTTTTTAAAGATTGAACTCATTGAGGTTTACAATTAGCGTAAATAACAAATTAGTAAATTGTGCTTTGCTCATCTTTTAATTCCTGAAGAGACTAATCAATTCTCTTAAAATTTCTTTTTTACTAAAAGTAAAAAAAAAAAAAAAAAAAAAAAAAAATTCTCATACAGAAAATGTTTACAATTTATCATTAGAAGAAGGATTTTTTTGTCTGATATATGTACAGCATTAGTAAACATATATCAGTGTATTAAAGAAATACAGGGGGAAAAGCAAAGGGTGTTCATGGGCATGAGACTTAGCAATTTTACTTTCTACTTCAATAGAAATTATTAGTTTATGATAGATAATTAATAAAAAGTAATGTTGGATAAATACAAAAAAGACAGGTGTGTCTCAATAGCCATGATTCATACATGGCTCATGCCAAGTACATTTGAGCTCTGACGTCACACTGAGGTTCCTAAAAGATAAAGCAAACAGCAAATAAAATGGATCTTCTTTTTTTTTTTTGATACTTTATTTACATTTCCAATGTTTCTCCCTCTCGAGGTCTCCTCTTGGGAACCCCCTCTCCCCACCCCCTCCCCCACCTCTATGAGGGAATTCCACCTCCCTCCACCCACCCGCCCACTCCCATAGGATCTTTTTTTAATAAGAGAATTTATAAATTAATTTCTCTTAATCACTCTCTCCCTCTCTCACTCTTTCCCTTTCTCCCTCTCTCCATCTCTCCATCTCTCTCTCTCCCTCTCTTCCTCTTTTTTTTTTTTTTTTATCATTTCTCAATGGTTGAATCTCAATTTTATTTTTTTGTTGTTTTTATTTATTATTATTTTTTTTTATTTTTGATACTTTTTTTACATTTCCGATGATTCCCCTTTTCTTTGGAAACCCTGTGTCCCCTCCCTCCCCGCCTCTGTGAGGGAATTCCT
>CM052702.1:55629200-55651209 GCA_028551405.1 Uromys caudimaculatus
GGGCTGCTTGTCTATGGATTCCTAGTGTCCCAGGCAAAAGTTTCCTGCCTCAGCCGCCCACTTTTGGGAACCAGGGGGGTTTCTAAGCCCGCCTACCTCGGTCCCTGTGTCTCGCAGGTTCGGGGCAGTACCTGGTGAGCTGTGGGGCGTGTCTTTGGCCCTCTCCTGTCTCTTGCGATCTGAGTGGGATCTTTGTCCTGGCGCTGATTAGCTGTCCTCTCTTCCTCTTTTGATCTTCCCCTCTCTCTAATTTTTTTTTTTTCAAGAGAGGGTCTCAATTATGTAGCTTTGGCTGTCCTAGAACGCACTATTTAAACCAGGCTGGCCTTGAACTCATAGAGATATACCTGCCTCTGCCTCCCAAATTCTGGGATTAAAGACATGCAGCACTATGCCTGGATTGGTTTTGTTCTTTAAAAGTGGATCTCATGTAGCCCACATGGCTTTGAATTCACTATGTGGCTAAGGCCATCCTTGAACTTCTAATTATTCTGTGTCCACATCCCAAGGGCTGAGACTTTAAGTGTATGCCATCACACCTGGCACAGGTTAATCTTTTAGTAACCCTTTTTTTCTGAAATTAAATTGTAAAATGGCCTCTTGGGTTATATAGAAGGGATATGGATGCTGAGTGGCATACTGGATATCTTCTCTTTGCTTCTTCAGAAAACACAGACATGGTCAAATGCACAAGCTTACGGCAGACACATAAGTGGTGAGAGCTGAGCAAATAGCAATCCAGAAAAGACATCTTTACAGGAAAGAACAGCAGAGAGCACTGAACAACTTTCCCCCTGAAATACACAATACCTTAAAGTCCAAGAGTGGGTCTAGAGAACCCTAAAGAACACTCTTAGGTGTCCTCACCAAAGTCAATAACAATGACACAAAAAACAACCTTGTAGGTACACAAGCACTCTAAGATTAAGAGCACGGAATTTATAAGACTTTCAGAATTCTTGATCAAAAAGTCATTTTGTGTAATATTGATTTAGCCTCAGATTCAAATAACAAAGTTATAATTTAAAGGGGTTTGAGTCAATTATTTTCACCGCAACCACATTTGCATCCTTAGTCTCACTGACTTCATAGGTAAAAGGATCCATGGGTGAGATTATCTTCAGATTTGAAAGGTGTTGGAGGTAACTGACCTGTAGGGCCTCTCCCCAGAAACATGCACACAAGTCAAACTTTGCATAGGATTGAAGACACTCAAGACTGCCTTCACATATGCCTTCATGTATGTCTTGTGAGTTCGGCACAAGAACACCTACACCATGTTTCTTGAAAGCAGTTCAGAACAAGATTGTCATTCTGCTGTTTTGAACAATATGTCTTACTTTTGCAAAATAGGTCCCTTCACAAGTGAAATAATTCATCCAAAATTATCAGACAAATTAAATGGCAGCTCTGGGATAGAAATCAGATCTGCTATCTCCAAGGACAACCTTCTTTCTCTTAAGGTTTTTGTTCACTTATATTGTAAAACCTTCCCCAGTCTTCCATTCATCTAGAGCCCCTGAAGAGATCAGGTTTTCCTGGGAACATGGCACTCAGGAAGCATTGACGTAGAGTTAGGCCCAGAGAAAGTCCAGGTCACCAGGGTTTTTCAATTGCCTAGAGTTCATCTGGTTATTGTGTCATGTGTGGGCAGTGCTCCTTTAATAAACCCCAGGCTGTTTTCTGAACATCTGCTTGTCAAGGATATGGGTATGCTTGTTTTGGGAAGCAGTTGTGAATCAGAGCTCTCCAGACACCCCAAAAATAAGAATGAAGACATGGCTGAAATTAGGAGTGTGAAGCAGAAATGTCAACAATACAGAAGCCTGGAGACATATTTCCATGACAGTAAGCAATCATTATTTTCTTTATTTGCCAGGAGGAACCTGTGACTCATGAACAAAGAAGACAGTAGAATGCTTTGGTGTCTGAGAAAACAGACAGAAAATTCAGGCCTTGCCTGTTATTTAGCCAACAACTGAAGAGAGTATGCCGACCCATCCACTGTTTGGTATATCTCCACACCAGCTGTGGCTAGAAAGTCCCTCTTCTATACCCTGCATGTTGGCATTCAGCTCTTCCTCTAAGGTCCACTCCACAGATCATCCACTTCAAGACCTCACTGATTATCCAAGCTCGCCTCAGTCTTTTCCTTAGAGTACCCAGAGTACACTGTGTAGAGAAAAATTCAGCAACATTTACACACTGCTTCATAGACCTTACTAACATCTTTAGGAGTCTTATTTCTTGAGCCACATTGTAACTTAATCAAAGGCCAGAGTCATGTCCCCTTTGCTGTTTGCTATTGGGTACACTGTGGGTATTCTGAAGGGTTTGTTGAATTGTTAAGGGTTGGTTAGAATGAGAAAATAACCAGCATTGCAGTTGAATCCAGGCCAATGGCATTCTCAGGAGAGAGCAATGCTTTCCTTTCTGAAAAACCTGTTTATGCTTCAAGATGTGAAGGACTTCAAGACTGAAGGGCTCTCAGGGCTCTTGGGCCAAACCAAATAACATAACATGAGATCATATTTGCAAACCCCTGGAAAGATGGCATGTTGTCCTCTGGCCTTAAGGGGACTTTTTAAATCAAGATGTGCATTTTGGACAGCATTCAACATTATCCTTACCATTTTTGCTTGAGATCATGAAATCAATGAAAATCTCCAGCATAATAGGTTGAAAAGAGCCTTAATCATCCTCTTATCCAATAACAGTCCATCTTCCTTTATAATAGAATAGTATGCAACTATTCAAAACACAACCAAAATATATGGAATAATGTCTAAAATACAGTTCTACATGGGAAATAAAGTTGCCCATAATAACACTGATGCATAATTCATTTGTATAATGGCATGGATTTGGATAGTATATATTCATATGTTTTCTATGCACAGAAGATCTGAGGAAACACTCAAGTCACCCGTTGTGTTCTCTCTGGGAGCAAGATCTGCATGTGGGAGAAGGAGAGTTAGAACTTGAGCAACTCATTCCAAGCTTTGCAGATCTTTCAGTAAAAAGGTCTTCTCTATTTATGTCACTTTAAAGTCAACATGGTTGAATGTTCTAGAAGGTCACCAGCCCAAGTCTTTGCTTCTCTCCCACTGCCCCACCAAGCTTCTAGGATCTCCCCCTGGAGCCATTCTGCCCTTCCCTTTACTCTGACCAGTGCTCTCTTCTCAGCCAGGAATATCCCTCTCATTTCTCTAATGAAGTTGAGAAATCCCCTTTCAGCAATCATTGAAAGTCACCCCTGCTCTTTGGTGCCACTAAGGAATTAGTTGCTTGCAAAGTTGATTTCTTCTAGGCAGTGTTCATGCATGTCTACTATAAACACATATATTTTCATAAAACTATAGGCAAAGAAGCCACCTCTGTCTGCCCACCAGAAGGAGCTTCTTCAAGGCAGTCTCCATCTGCATGCTGTTCCTCACTGGCACTGCCTTCAGCACCTGGCACAGTGCCTGAGATACAATGTGTACTTACACAAATGCAAAAACTGGTGCCTCTGAGACGCTTTCCCATCACCCACACACTCCTCACTGGTACATCTCGAGGAACAATCTTGTTACAGATATTTGTAAGAAATTGCTGTCTTTGTTCCTTAGTCCAAAGGCCGATGTCCACGTGCATCTCATAACAAAGCCCCAGTTTGATGTCATGGCTTGTTCTAGGCTGGTGGCTCTCAACCTTCCTAATACTGCAACTCTTTAATACAGTTCCTCATGTCTTGGTGATCCTGAACCATACAGTTATTTTCATTGCTACTTCATAACTGTAATTTTGCTACTGTTATGAACTGTAATGTAAATATCTGATATGCAGGTTGTCTGATATGAGGCCCCAGTGAAAGGGTCATTAGACACCTCCCCCCAAAGGGGTTATAACTCATCGGTTCAGAACTGCTGTTCGAGGCTAACCAGAGGCAACCTTTTTAATTGAATTGAGGAATTAAAAACAAAATAAAAGGGTTTTTGTTTTTTTGGTTTTTTGGGGTTTTTTGTTTTGTTTTGGGTTTTTTTTTGGTTTTCTTTTGGGGGGGGGGAGGAATTTATACAGAGGATCCCAGCAGCCTTTCAGACTTCCTGGATCAAGCTGACAGAAAACAAAGATGAGCCATCTGTTAAGTCTGTGTGTAGAAACTGCCTTTCCGGGTCAACATTCAGTAACTGGCCCAGCTTGAAAGACTTCTCTGTTCTGCATTATACTTCACCTGTGAGAGCCTCATGTTCACCAGATTTTAGAAAACAGAACCCAGGATTCTCTCTGACAAGGCTATAAGAAACCTAGTTATCATGCCACGGGAAACATCTCATACAACGCAGTCTGTTTAGTTTTCTTAGCTCTTCAAGAGAACTATTAAGCCTGCCCTATGAAGAGAAGTCCTGCACATCAGAGAGTGACTAATTTGCTTGAGGTAGCACAACTACTAAGTGGCAGAGCCCATGTTAAAATCTGACAGCCTTGTGGTCTCAACCCAACACATACATACACGCACATGCGCACACAGGGACATACACACATGTACACACACACATGCAAGTAGGCACTTGGGCACACACATGTCCAGTTTCAAATCAATAATCTTTCACAGTCATGAGGGATTTATTTTGTTACCAGCAGACACAGATCTTTCTCCATCTTCTATCAACTATTGACCCAAATGTTTATTCATTAAACACTCGATAAATACCCATAATGTATCAGACATCAGAGCAAGCACTTGGAATGAATTTCAAGAGATAAATAATATGTCCTCTCAGATCCCAAGCCAAACTCACTGATAATCATGACAAGAACCCATTGAAAAATAGGGCTATTTTATATTAGAGCGATTTTCTATAGAGAATAACTGCTGTGGCTACATGAATATTAGTAACAGCCAATATTAACCATCAGTGGCTTGTTCTAGATTCCCTTCATAGAATTTCCCATATACTAATCCACTTAACTCACCATAACTCTGGAAATGGGATAAATATCATTGCTACCATGTTACAAATGAGAAAGTTAGGGTGCAGAGAACTGAATTACTCAAGGTGAGGCAGCTAAGAAATGGCAAAATCAAGATGCCAACCCAGGCAGAATGAATGGAGCTACCCCAAACATTCTCATGACAGGTTTTCTCTAAATAAATATCTTATTTACTTTAGGACAGAACTGCATCACAGGCAATGTGTTCACAATGACCAACATATCCTTCCCAAAGTAGCCATGTGAATCTGCTCTCCTTTTCTATAATGGGAAAATATTCCTAATACATCATTCAGTCATCTCTTAAAGCAGCATACAAACTGTAACTATAATACTCCTCTACTGCGAACCAAGTCTATGCATATGAACTGTATGTGCAATATTCCTCTATTGTGTTAGAATACAGGGGGGAATTTCAGGACAGTGCTTTCCAGTGTTAATGGAGTAAGGATGCAACTTAGTAGGAGGACAGTTACCCAGCATGCACTAGAACCTTGGTTTGATGCTCATCATTTATATATGTTAATATTAATACTAACTTGGAGATTTGACAGCATTCCAGTTAAAAGTGAAAGTATAGTCCTATAGGTCATATTTTAGAGTAGTCCATAGAAAGTGTGTGTGTGTGTGTGTGTGTGTGTGTGTGTGTGTATCCAAACATGGCAATGCACAACTTTAATCCCAGCACTCTGAAGGCCTGGTCTACACAAGGACTTCTGAGCCAGCCAAAGCTACATAGTAAGATCCTATCTGCAAAACAAATTATTTATACATATATAAATACATATGGGCATCTATAACTTTTGTAAGTGTATATATTTACAATAACCTAGTAGGTTGCAAATAATTTTTACTTTTCCCCTTTGTTTTCTTTCTATTTCTCAGTATCTTGTATGAATTTAAGAATATGAATATATATAAATATCATCAGGATACCTAATCAAAATATTTTATTTTGGTCTAAAAGGTTGAGATATAAAAATAAGTAGTGATAAACCCAGCATCCCAGAGGAGAAAATAAAATACATTGGTCTGAAGAAGTGAACAGTTGTAGGTAAATTCACCTATGGAAAACCGTTCCTTTCTTTGAGCCTTCTCTTCAGCGCTTGTATGTGGGGTTAAATCGAAGGCTGCCAACCCCTTTTTATTCTCCATATTTCTGTTGGGATCTAGAGTTTTTCAGCCTAGATGATAACTTTTGTCTCGTTTCTCTGAGGCAAGAACATGATAGATACTTGGTGTGTAAAATTAATGGGTACCCCATGAAAAATGCAGTTTGCAGAGTGGCCATAGCTAAAACATGAGCCAGTGTTAATACCCATAAAGGGAAGATTCAAGATATAATGGGTGTTTTTGCACAACATGAACAACGCCCAGTTACACACTGCACTGGGATGCAGCACCCCACTGAAGAAAGGCACAAGGAGCCTACATAACCTTAAAGAACCATCTGGGAGTAATGCTCAGTATGAGTCTACCTTCTCTTCGAGCAGAAAGTTAAGTCTCGAGAAATAATATAACTTTTCTCCAACTAGCTGTATCAAAAAATTTAATTATTCACATGGTATTTTCAAGTGAGAAAAGTCCTACTTCCAGACTAGCCCTGTGTCAGACGTTTACAGGAAATACAGAATATCTTTGCGTGTGCCTGCCTGCCTGCCTGCCTGTCTGTCTGTCTGTCTGTCTGTCAGATGTTGGTGGCACTGGGATTGAGCCAAAAGCCTTATTCATGATAGGCAACTATTATATCAGTAAGCTCCATCTCTAGCCCCTATGTCTCTCTTAATCTTCATCAACACTCTACAAAGTATGTATCAGGAATCTCCACCCAGAAAGAGGGAGCAACCAACGGTACAGTCATTTGCCCCAATTTACTTGCCTTATAAGAAACAAAACTGGGCTCTGAACTGGGATCTCTGAAGTCAAATCTCACAACGTAGATGCATGTCAGCTCAGTTCTATTCTGTGACAATACTAGAATCAAAGTAATGAAAAGCTCCCGTTGCAGGCTGCACAAGCAATATCCTTTGGGGATGACTTAGGATGAAACAACATCTAATTAGTAGATCATGGTGATGTCCAACCTGCTTGCCTGTCTCCATGAAAGTGTGAATTGAGGAAAGTGAAGCCATTTGTCTCACGCAGCCCAGAATAGGTGACTGAGTGTGTGAGGAGGGAAGGGAATGGTTTAAAGATTATGTGCACATGTATGAGTGTGTGTGTGTGTGTGTGTGTGTGTGTGTGTGTGTGTGTGTGTGCGCGCACGCGCGCTGTGTCTATTTGGCCAGAAGAGAACATCAAACACTCTGCAACTGGAGTTACAGGCAGTTATGAGCTGTTCAATTTGGGTGCGAGGAACTGTACAAGAACTACAAGTGCTCTTAGTCAGTGAGCAAGACATCTCTCCAGTCCCATGGTAGATGCTTTTTATGAGGCTACTCTAAAAGATGACTTACAGGACCATATGCACAAATCCCCAGGGTCTACTTCCACTTTTAACTGGAATGCTGTCAAATCTGCAAGTCATTCAACAGTATTAATACTACACTGAGACTTCTGACTCTAGAGCCAAAATCTTAGACTTTGCTTATTAGTGCCTTGGAACAATTTGCCAGACATTTTCTCTGTGCCTTAGTTTTCCCCACCTAAATGGGAATAAAGGGGGGCAGAGACATGGCTCCACAGTTAAGGGCATGCGATACTCTCACAGAGGACTCAAGTCTAGTTCCTAGCACTTACATGGGGTTGTTCACAATCTCTTGTCATTCCAGCTCTAGAGAAACCAATGTCCTCTTCTAGACTCTGTGTGTATATGTGCACACACATGCATATATGCACACACACACACACACCACACACAAACCAAACACACATACCACATACATACACACAAACCAAACACACACACACACACACACACACACACACACACACACACACACTTAAAAAGTAAATTAAAAATGTTTAAATGGGAATAAGAATTGCAACCATTTCATATAGTTACTATGAAGACAGGTGAAGTTAATCCATAAAAATAACAGAATTCAAGGATTGAGGCCATAATACAGTCCCACCCAGGCATGGGGACTCGAGTTTGTACTCTACAACCCATGTTAAAAAATCTAGGAATAAACTTTAATAAACTAGTACAATCTGTAACTACACTCTAAATATTTGCCCTTATACCCATAGATAGGTATAGCTCTCTCCTCATCAAAGAAATGTCTCTTTACATCAGATGAGACTACTACAGAAAACCACAGCTGGTCAAAAGGCAAAGCTGTGGAGCCCGGTCCCACCCAAGGCTTGTGGGTCATTTTGAAAGAGGGGGTGGAAAGATCATAAGAGCCAGAGCAGCAGAGAGTTTACTGTGAGTTGGTGTCTCTTAGATGTGTCAGAAGCTGCACCCATAAAGTCTCATCAATATGGGTGCCTAAACATGACTTGAATAAAGATGACATCGATAGATGTGCCAACATGGGAGGGGGAAAACTCAAGGAATCTTCATCCCTGGACAACAAACTAGGGAATGCTGGGAGTGGGAGAAATAGTCATCCTCAGAGAAGGACACGTCAATCAGTTGTCTAATACCAAATGGTCGGCCCTGAAAACGTATACACAGGGACACTAAATGGACTGAGAGACTGTATTTATGTGTTTAGGAGCACACACACACACACACACACACACACACACACACGCGCACACGCGCGCGCGCGCGCGCGCACACACACACACACACACACACACACAATGACAATAACAACAACTAAAGGAAAAGTGGCCATGGATTTGGAAGACAGCAAGGAGGTGAGGAGTATGGGAATAAAGAGAAGAGGACATGATATAATTAGATTACAATCTCAAAAAAAAGAATACTAGAAATAACGTAAGGCCTAGAATGGTAGCGTGAGCTTATAAATGGAGACAAGCAGATCCTTGGGGTCTCTGACCGGCTTGAGCTACCGTCTTGAGTTCCAGGCCAATGAGGGACTCTGTCTCCAAAGATAAGGTGGATGGTTCATGAGGAGTAACACTCCAGGTTGACTTCTGCCTCTACATACATGTATACTTACATGAATATACATCCTACCCCCAAACATATATAAACATACACAAGAAATGAAAGGAAGGAAGGAAGGAAGGAAGGAAGGAAGGAAGGAAGGAAGGAAGGAAGGAAGGAAGGAAGAAAGGAAGGAAGAAAGGAAGGAAGGAAGGAAGGAAAGAGGAAAGAATAAAGGGAATGTATTCAGACATAAAACCACGTACACCTAATGCTTTCAACTAAGTTACTTTTTTAATTATTTGCTTTAATTTTTGTCTTGTTTTGTTTTTTAAAACAGGACCTCTCTACATAGCCTGGTTGTCCTGGAACTAGCTATGTAGACGAGGCTAGCTGGAACACAGAGATTTGCCTTCCTCTGCCTCATGAGTGCTAGGATTAAAGGTGTGCGCCACCACACCCGGCCACTTTCCTTGTTGAGATATTACAATCACATCCCTTCCTCCTTCCATTTTCTCCCTCCAAACCATCCCATAAATCCTCCCTTGATCTTTCTCATATGTGTGACTTCTTTTTCATTAATTGTTGTTACATATACATGTGTGTGATACACGCATGCATATATGTGTGTATGTGTTGTGAATATTTCCAAATATAACCTGTTTATTCTGTATAATGTTACTTGCATGCATGCTTTCAGAGGTCATTGTGGAAAAGGAGGCAGAAAGATTTTAAGAGGCAAAGGAATCGGAGTTTTCTGTGAGATTGTGTCTCTTAGGAATGTCAGAAGCTACACCTATAAAGCCTTACCAACATGGCTGCCTAAACATGAGCTGAGCAAGGACAACAACCATAGCCATGCTAACATGGATAGGGGTGGGAGCAGGAGGCCTACACAAAGAACTACAGGCAACTGGGGAATGAGGAGAGAGAGAAATAGTCTTCCCCAGGGAAGAACACACCAACTGGTTATCCAATACCAAATGATAAGTTACTTTTAATAAGATGTTATTTCCTTAGTACATGGGATTTACTGGTTCAGAACAGCAATTAATTTGGTATTATTAAGAAAACATTTGTTTAATGAGTGAATGAAAAGTGTCCATTATAGTTTTAATGCATTACACTACTTCAAAAAGATAGCAGGTATTTAAACTAAACTAGCTAAAGGAGGCTAATGTAACTAAAAAGAATCAGCGTAGGATTTGCCTGTGAACACATCTCTGGATGTCTTTTATTAAATAGAGTAAGGAATCCATCAGGCCAATACTATCTATGAACAATACTATCCCCCACACAAAGCAATCTCACTGACTAAAAAACACCCCCAAACACTGTTACTTTAACTGATGTTAAATTAGTTCTTACTTAGGAAAACTTCAAGCCATATAGATTCAGGGAAGAAAACTTGCACGTCAGCCTCTGCCCATTCTAGCTGTAGGGAGAGCTTAGGTGAGCTAAATGCCTGTCCACAAGCACGGAGTCACTGGTGTGTGGAGTTGGATGAAGGAAGTCCCTCTGCCCTTCCAGACAACAGCTTCAGCACTTAGACCTGCTGTCTCTTCCTACAGCCTCCCCCAGTACAGCACTCAGCTCTTTTGATTCTTTTTCCCCTGGGGGTGTATATATGTATATTGTCCCTGTGCATGGGTACATGTGTGTACTGGCTGGTTTTGTGTCAACTTGACACAAGCTGGAGTTATCACAGAGAAAGGAATTTCAGTTGAGAAAATGCCTCCATGAGACCCAGCGGTAAGGCATTTTCTCAACTAGTGATCAAGGCGGGGAGGCCCCTTACGGGTGGTACCATCCCTGGGCTGGTAGTCTTGGGCTCTATAAGAAAGCAGGCTGAGCAAGCCAGGAGAAGCAAGCCAGTAAGCAGCATTCCTCCATGGCCTCTGCATCAGCTCCTGCTTCCTGGCCTGCTTGAGTTTCAGTCCTGACTTCCTTTTGTGATGAACAGCAGCATGGAAGTGTAAGCTGAATAAACCCTTTCCTCCCCAACTTGCTTCTTGGTCATGATGTTTGTGCAGGAATAGAAACCCTGACTAAGACAATGTGCTTGTGGAAATCAGAGGACAGCTTCATCTTCAAATATCATTCAGCATGCACCGTTCTTTCTTTCCTTCTTCCTCTCTTTCTTTCCTTCTTTCTCTGTCTCTCTGTTTTTTGCTCTCCCTGTCTCTGTGTCTCTCTCCCTTCCTTCCTTCCTTCCTTCGTTCCTTCCTTCGTTCCTTCGTTCCTTCCTTCCTTCCTTCCTTTCTTTCTTTCTTTCTTTCTAAGTTCGGCTTAAAAGTCACCAATAGACTAAGATGACTTGGTGACTGGTCAGTCAACCCACCTGTCCCTTTATCATCACTAGAATAGAAGAGCACACTGCCATAGCAGCCCTTTGGGTTCTGAGGACTGAATCTAGGTTCACGTGCCTTAATGCTAGAGTAAGCTCTTTCTTGACTGAACTACCTCAGGGCTCTTTGGGTCATTTTTCATTACACCATTTTCAACACATCTGCCCCCCATGGTGCTTTCCTTCTAAACTTTCTTCTCCTTGAACCTTTTTGCCTTCTCTTGCCATTACCGAAAGTGGCCGCGCCACTTGGGGCTGGAAGAGAGTAATTCTTAAGATAGCCCAGTGGTGACCAGCTTTCCATCCCTGTGCCAAGACACCTGAGGAAAGCCAGCAAGAGAAATGGTTTATATTGCTCCCTTGTTTCAGTCCACATTCGTTGGCTGCAGTGCTGGGCCTGTGGTGAGGCAGAACCATCACAATGGGAAACATATGGCAGGAAAAAGACAGCCATACCAAAGTAGACAGAAGACAGATATGGAGGGAGGGAGGGAAAGTCCAGGGATGAGACACAGCCTTCAAAGGCACGTTCCTAGTGACCTACTTCCTCTAAGAGGACCTTACCTACTAAAACTCCATTCAGCTATGAACTTATCAGTGAGCTAATGGACTCATGATCCAGTTGCTTATTATTATTATTATTATTATTATTATTATTATTATTATTATTACTAATGGTGCTACCAACTGGAAGTTAATCCTTCAATCTATTAGTCTCTTAGGACCACTTACTATCAAACCAGTAATCTTGTTTGGTATACAAGATTACTCTTAATATTTTGGTACTCTTATGACTCATACCAACTCTAGAAAAGCCCCTCCCACTACTCCTATTTCTTCTTATTTTTGAGGCAAAATGGAAGCATAATTTTTCAGGGTTCTACAAAGAAACAGAGCAATGGGCTGTATGTTTATCTGCACATGTCTTTGTGTGTGTGCCTGTATCTGTGAATGTATGAATGTAGAGACAATGACATACACCAGCTAAAAGAATGGGTTGACATAGTAGGGGAGGCTGAAAAACGCAGACTCAAAAAGCCAAAGGCATAGCTACAGTCTTAGCCTGAAGTCCTGGATCAAGAATCACTGATGTAAATCTGAATCAGAATACCAGAGAAGCCATCAGTGTAAATGCATATGAGTCTACGGGTGAAAACAGAAAGACCTCTCATGTCAAAGACCATCTAGCAGACAGAGGAAAAGCAAAACAAAAACAACAACAACAACAAAAAAAAAAAAAAAAAAAAAAAAAAAAAACCTTTCTTACTTTGCTTTTTACTCTGTTGAAGTCATCATTGGAACTGGATGAGGCTCAGTCACACTGGGGAAGGAGCTGTGCTTTATTCAGGCTTCTGAATCAGATGTTAATCTCACCCAGAAACCTTCAGGGATGGTGTTTAATCGGTCATCTGTGAACCCACGGCCTAGTCCCCTTAACTATGAATTAATTGCTGAAGCTGCTTTGTGCTAGCCCTGCCCTCCACCTTGGAAATCCTCCACTTCTCACTGTTTCATTTGCATGAGCTTTAAGTATTTCCCTGTTCCATTTCTTTCAAAGTGTCCTCATCGTCTCAGAGTTGGGAGATCTCAGATACTGATTCCCCTAACTCTAATTAAGCAACCCTCCCAAATTGCCATTCGCAGACTTTTTCTAATATGTTTTCTAATACAAAATACTAAACCACCATGAAGAGCGTCATTGGCAAAGCTTGGTCCCACCCAGCCATTAATCCATTCTCTCTAAGTATGGCTATTCATTAGCTATTGTCTATTTAACAGTGTCATCAGTAAGCGCTGTCTCCACAGCCTGCAGAGCTCCAGAGTAAAAGCCTGCCAGTCCTTCCTGCAAGACTCCTTCATCTTCGCACACCCTCTTTAGATACATTTAAAAAGAATGGAACTCAGACTCTGTGGCCTTTCCCTTACTGACCAGTCTATCAACCTTGTGAAAAGAAGTTAATCCATGATTCGCTCTGTGGATTCATCATGTCTCCCAAGCTTAATAATCCATCTCCTTAATAATCTTGAGATCTTTGCCCAGGGACAAGCGTTCAAGCCACCGGTGGATAAATGTACTTTTTAAAAAAAACAAATACATGTACTTCTAAATAAAATCAAAAGTAGATTAACTGATAGCTATTTCTCCTTCTTGAGTAAAACCAGAACGTTTATTTAGGACACTGATTCTTGGTTGAGGGGTAGTGCTGTTCCATGGGTTTTGGAAAGTTGATTTTTCTGATCATTGTTTCAAATTCAATACTTGCTAGCTGACAACTCAATCATCTATATATTTTCTATCACTCCCTCTTTGAACTGAAAAATGCTCTCAGTCACCCATCTGCAGAGGACTGCACTAGGTAATCTTGGTGTCCTTCTTTGCTAGGTCCATAGCTCAGGAGTCTTCCTTTGGGGTAGAATTCAAAGCACCTGTCTGTGAACTCTTTTAAGGTTGTTCTTCCTACTCTGCAACCCATGATAAGGTTAACCCTCAGTAACATTCCTGAGCATAAATCTGATTTGTCCAGACAGTACAATTTGAAAGACAGACTGAACCAATAAATTAAAAATTGGGGGTTTGCTAACATAAAATTTCTTACATCAAGAGGTTTCTGAAACTGTTTAAAACTAAAAATGCAGAGCAAGAAGAAATTTTAGATTGTGCTGTGACTCAAATGCAGTTTTCTCTTTGGTGTCCTTTGGCTAAAGTTCTTGGTTGCGGTTCTCTTCTTGCTTTAGACCTGATCCTAATATATCTCTTGTATTCCTTCCCTTAGTTGGCTAAAGGTTCTTACCATCCTGGCCCAATTCTTTTATCATCTAGTTTATTTTCCAGCTCATGTGTGCTCCTTTAAGTTGGATCCTGGTTGCCTTGACTGTTTTCCTCAAAGATTTGACAGATACCTTCTACTAGGAAGGCAAAGCTTACCACCACCACCACTCCTGACCCCACCACCACCCACCCTTACTATCAGTCCCTGAACCTGGAAACTTATACCTCCCATTCCCAGCCAATAGCCAGTGAACTTCAATGTCTGCCCTGCTGCCCCCTGTGTATGGCTTCCATATTTAGAAATCCATCTCCTGTTCTACACCGTTACAAATGAATTGGCAAAAGCCAAGTCAGTGCAAATAAAAAATGAGAATTACAATAAATTCAACTGCAATCTAATCTCAGCCCATCTGATCATATAGATGCATTACAGGAGGACTGACAGGGTGATGATTCAGTGTGGCCATATTGACTAAACGCCAAGTCCCAGGAATGAATCCCTGCTCTATTCCCCGTGTCCTTGGCAAAACATTTCTTCTCTCTGAGACTCAGTTTTATCATTTACATAAATAGATACTTTGACCTGAAGGTTCTCAAGGTTCCCATCATCTCTCAAATTCTCTAGATCTGTGAATCTACCATAAAGTTATCTATGGCTATTTTATAATGTCTGCATGTCATAGCTCAACCAGCTATCAGCAGTAGGAAGATGGAATCACAAGCTGGGAGGCGGCGAAACAATGGTAGCTTATGTAGTTGGTAAAGGAATCAACCCGGTTTTCTTTTGTTCTCTTCATTTTTCTGAATGGTCTTTTAGTCATGCTTTAATGTTTTATGGCACACTACTCTGGCCTGAATGGAATAAGGAGTACTGGAAATATCATGGCAATGCCAGTCCTCAGTTGATCCAAATCAAATTTGCTAATGCAAGAGCTTCAGCTAGTCATCTTAACTTCCGAGGCTTGTCCAAAGCAAACCTCTGAGCCATTTTCCATGAATGCTTCTTTTAAACAGAAAGGAGACTTCCTTTTTCTTTCTACCTCTAAAGATCTTGAAACTTTAGGGTAAAACCAACCCACAAATACAAATACTATCTCACATCTAATACACGTATGTAATGTAGGCGCTAGCAACCGTTGAAACGGAAACCTGAGAGCATGCTCCTTCTAAAACACAAGGAGGAGGAAGTTAGCGTCTAAAATATAAGAATGTCCATTGGAAAAAAATCTATAATGACAAGGCTTCTACGAGCCTGTTGCTCTGATCCAATGAAGGCTTTGGCAACAGTGGCCCATCACATGGTTTCACCCTGATTTGAACAGAGTTGTCTTTATTTATGTGCTGTATTTGAACAGTGGAGACAGTTTGGCAAAGTATGGGATAAAGAATTTAATTGCCACATATATTTAAATGCTAACATCCTTGGCTATTTTTTTTTTTCAAAACTACACAAGATATTTCTGAGACCATGAAAGAGTAGAGGTCTGTGGGCTTGAAACCCAGAAGATGAAGCAACAGAACTAGAGCCTTGGCGAGGCAAAAAAATGTTTCAGAATTCTCAATTGCATTATGCTCTGAAAATGCCAGTTAGAGTTCCAGGATATGATGCGACTGAAATGTTTAAGCAATATGCTGATTTTATCCCTATTTATACACTCTTTCTGAAGTATATTATTTGCAAGGCTGATGTGTAATAGAAAGTGTAAGGATATATATGGCATAACTTTATCCTTTAAAATCTAATTGTCTAATGAGGAGATATAATAACTATGTATATGGCTAAAATCCATCACTTCATATTGATTATTAAAATTATGTATTAAGACAAAGGCATTTAAAAGTATATATTAGGATGTAAGGGAATCTTAAGAAGACAGAAAAGCAAAAATGGGCATGCAGGGACTATGGAGGAACTTGGTAGAAAGAAGAGAGAGGTTCAGTGGGAGAGGGATAAGGTGGTTAACAGGGACAAAAATTACTAAGGAGAGCGTGTGTGTGTGTGTGTGTGTGTGTGTGTGTGTGTGTGTGTGTGTGTGTGTGTAACTGTCGAAGAATAATTTTTAGAATTTGCATGTAAGGACGTACAAAGCTGTTTTAGGGAATGACTGGATCAGTGTGGTTATTTGGCAAAGGAGAAGAGCAGGAAGGCTTTGGGAAGGGTGAGTAGGCTGAGCCGAGTTAGGAACGGCAAGTCTAGACTCTATTTACTAGAAACTGGAAGTCCACAGTGATTTTGAGTAGAAAATGACATGAACAGAATGTAGCTTTCTGAAGACTAAACTCAAGGAAAAACAATGAACTAAGGCAAGCAAGAGAGCCTAGCCCATGGTGACCAGAGAAAGGGATAGGATAGTCTCTGTCTGTTTCTCTCTCTCTCTCTCTCTCTCTCTCTCTCTCTCTTTCTCTCTCTCTCTCTCTCTCAAGTCAGTCCATGGAGATCACAGTCTCACCTCCTTGGATGGAGATTGAAAACCAACAAAATTAATAACTACCATACCTGGTGTGGAGGAATGAGGCACTGTACGTGTGAAACGAGAAAACAGAATTTGTAGAGGATTCTAGAATTTTTAAACCAAAATGGCAGGGACAACATGGAGTCAGTCTACTAAGGGACAGCGAGCGAGTTAGGGATAACAAATCCACTTTTAAACATTCAAGGAGCTAGAAAAAACTTCCTCTACCGACCTAGGAATGATCTCTATTTTCAAACTTAGGCTTGAAACCTGAAGTAATGAAGGCCAGTGCCACTTTCTACGGCTTCTTTATAAACCCATTCTTAATTCCTAACAAGAAAGAAGCACACACACACTTCATGTCTTCCTTGTCTAATCACCAGTGAAAGTGATTACCTTCTGGTAATCACTTCTAGTACCTTGTCCACATTGCTGGCCATCATAAAAACAAGCCACAAAAGGAGTCCAGGAAGCCTATAGTGGCTAGGCTTCTATAAGGCTGTAAGTGACAGCTTGTGAATAGCCAACAATTGTAGAAAATGCACCCCGTCTGCACTGAGAAGCCATTAGCATCTGGACCAGGAAGGGACTTTCTATTATCACCAACTATGGGGATAAATGGCTCCCCAAGGAAATGGTATGTTCCCTAACAGCTCTCGAATTATCCAGGATAGTTTGATCAGGCAGAAGAGAGTAGAGGTACAAATTACTGAAATGGTGACAAAGGCAAAGTTTTGGTTAAAAAGTTTGAGTGAGGGGAAATTAAGTATTAGCATCTTTTAATAGCAAGGAGGGGACCTGGAGCTTGAAATATATTTATTTATACGTTTTATCTTTTGTAATACTCGATTTCCTGAAGAGAAGAAATGGGAGGATAATTTGATTTTAAAAAAAAAAAAAAAAAAAAAAAAAAAAAGCAGGAGATGGCTCAGTAATAAAAGATTGCTGAGCAAGCAACCTGGGACCTGAGTTCAGATCCTGAGCCACCATGTAAAAAACTGAGTATGGGTGGGGTGGTAAACACCTGCAACCCTAGTACTGGGAAGACAAAGCTGTGAATGAGCTCACTGGCCAGTTCATCTTGTCCAGTCAATGAGCTGCAGGTTCAGTGAAAGATCCTACCTCAAAAAGCAAGACATAAAGTATTACAGGAAAACAGCTGACCGCAACCTCTAGCCTCCACCCGAATACCCAGGGTACCAAAGAGTCACACTGCAGCTCCTCTACATTCTCTACCTGGTTTGTCCCAATAACCGTCTGTGAAGCAGAGTTCTTAATGCACACATCTGTAAAACAAGAATGTTAGGACAAACCCAGTGAGCGGTTTAGTGAAAGATCCTGCCTCAAAAAGCAAGTGTGAAGCAACAGAGGAAACACAGGGACAGTGAGGATCTCCCCAAGCCCCCAGCAGACCCCACCCCCACCCCCTCACTCCCCACCCCCACCCCCACCCCCACCCCCATCTTTCTGACTGGCTTTCTTTTGAAAACATGGTCCTGGGGGAGGGAGATCTGTTATTTGGAGTTGGTGGAAGAAAGTCATCTGCATACATAAGCAAACTGCAGCTCAAGCTCACTCACACTTCTTGTTTGATCCTCATGAATACAGTTCTCCTGTCTTCTCGGAACAAAACAAACAGGGAGAGGGTGAGCACACTCTGCTCTCACAGGCTGTTGCCCAGGAGTGATTCCAGAATAATCACAAGGGTCCTGGAAGACGACTGCTGCTGTGGTTTGAAGAGGGATGGCGCCCACTGACTCATGTGTTTGAATGACTGGGCCATAGGGGGGTGGGCACTATTAGGGGGTATGGTCCTGTTGGAGTACATATACCTTTGTTGGAGGAAGTATGCCACTGTGGAGGTGGGCTTTGAGGTCTCCTATGATCAAGCTATGTCCAGTGTGACAGGCACATAGTCTCCTGCTGCTGCCTGAGAATCAAGATGTAGAACTCTCAGCTCCTTCTCCATGTCTGCCTGCATGCTGCCATGCTTCCTGCCATGATGATAATGGACAAAACCTCTGAGACTGTAAGCCAGCCCTAATTAAATATTTTCCTTTATAAAAGTTGCCACGATCATGGTGTCTCTTTACAGAAACAGAACCCTATCTAAGACAAATGGAATGCATACTTTCCCTGGCTTTCTAATGACATCTGAGGAGGGTTTTCCTTCAGCTTTGATGGGAGACATAGTTTAGTGATATTTGGAGGCTCTTCAAATTAATGAAACTTATTATCATGAACATCATAATGAAAAAGCTGCCCCTTCATTCCACACACTCAACATAGATAGGACACTAGTCACTGCTCATATACTCTTACTTTTATCTCAAGCTAGGATGGTCAGAGCAGCCCCACAGACAATGGCTGCCACTCTCCAACACCTGAATTCTCTGTCGATGTTATTTTCCTTTGCATAAGTGGAAACTGAGGCCCAGAGAAAGTTAATGTTTACACTGAAGCTTCACAGCTCCTTTGAGGCTGGGCTGGAACTTCAATTCAGATCTTCTGAGTTTGGATCTCTTGAATTGTTTTTTATCCTCACTGCCTCGCCTACTCCTCAAGGGTCATCTGTACCAATTGGTACATGCGTAGAGCTTAAAATTCCATCTACCTCTCAAATACCCCAAACACACACGCACCTCCAGGCCAGTTCCACGAGGGGACAGAAACAGAAGCACACCCTTCGAAATACCCAGCAGTGTATTTCCATCTAAAAAGGTGTCCCCTCATTTTTTACTTGTGTGAATTTAATGACCCACTTATTCGGGTTCTTTAGAAAAGGGGAACCTATATTCCACAGGTCTGCATATTAATTATACTCGCAAGAGGCTGATTTATAGACAGTGAGATATTTGAGAACAGTGGCCCACCATGGGACATGGAAACTGGTTAATCAAGAAACTCTGATGATTGTGTCCGGCCTGTCATTGAAGGTGTATGCAGGGACCTCCTTCCAACATGCCTAAGGAACAGTCCTGCTACAAGCAGAACTGTGGAAGGAAGTACATGAGGGAAGGGCAGATGTTGTCTGTAGACATGGCACTGGGACTAGCAACACTGCCAAGACACTCAGGTGTCATTGGGAGGGACCCTTGGCTGAGCACAGGTAGGAATTTAGAAAGTTCTTCTGACCATGGGAAATCACTCAGCTCGGAATGGAGAGCTTTGGATTCAGACATAGCTCTGTCATTAAGATAAAGATCACCTTAGACAAATCACTCTCAGAGCCTCTGTTTTCTCCTCTGTCAAATGGTAATACAGTACTCCTACAAGAAAGACGATGTGCTGTAATCACAGGTGTTCGAAGAGAGCACCTTTCAGAGAGACCCCCACGGCACAGCAGAATTGTCCCTCACTCTGTCCTGCTCATGTGGTCTGTGAACATGGTGAGAACATAGCTACGAAGCATAGAATGCTCTCTCTGCTCCTTGTATGGCAACTGGGAGTCCTCAGGTGACAGAGCGGCAATTGTAAAGCAATCCTGAACAGCATCCTTTGTCTTATATTGCTTGCTTTTCCTTTCATCCCCTCTTAAGCACGCCCAGAACCCACTGTTGGTTTGCTGGGTAGGATCAGGGAGGGTGGCCTTGGAAGGGACCATCATGCGCCCCTGTTTACAACTTGACAGCTCAGAGAACTCTTTTGAGACTATTGGATGCAAAACCACTAAGTATAAAACATGGACACAATGGGGCAGCTAGTTCCAGTCCCCTGGCTTAAAGGTGGTCCTTGAGTTCTGATAAACAAGTGAAATTTCAACCAAAAGATAGCAAATTGCTGAAGCTGTTAAATGTTGAGCCCAACTTGGAATTAGCAGAGAAAGAATAGAACAAGTCCTTGCTTGTCTCTATCAATAGCTCCAGTGTGAGGAGGCTCAAAGAGCCCGTCTTCAAGCTGGAGCTGCCAGTAAAACAGTTTCTAATTCTAGAAATATTAAATAACTGATAATGACAAGACCTTGTTAAAGCACTGTGTTGGGGAGGGGTGGCAAGACACTGCTAAAAATAACACACATTCTCCTAACTGAAGGTACTAGGTAACATATGGATTCACAGCCATAATGTAGGCTCTTGGTGATGACACCCGCATTGCTACCACATGTGGCAAGGCCAAGGCTCCGTATGTTCTGGAAGACATCCAGCAAGGGGGTTCTCAGCACCCTTAAAACATCAGAGAAGATGGAGCACAGAGAAATCAAAGAGAACTAGAAGATAATCCTTGTTCTCAGGGGGCTTGAAGTCAAGCAGTCTTCCTGAAGGAGATTCCTCAGCATCCGGTCTTTAATATATGAGACCTAAGTGTTGAGAAGCTGCTCACATACTGCCTGGGAACATCTGAAATCCCAGCAGCTGGTCTCCTGTGAAACACAAAGCTAAATCAAGTCTGCAGAATGTACTCTGAAGAGAAGAATAGAAGCTCTGACCAGCCCCTGGAAGGTGGACAGAACCCCAGACAGCTCCCCCATCCCTCCCAGTGCCTCGGGTGTGCACCTCCAAGGCTTGGCTACCTCGAGAATCATTAAATGCTTTTAGCAAAACTGTCTCAGAGGAGCACCCGGCTCTGAAAGCCAAATTGAAAAAGGTCCATCTGATCGTGTAATTGGAAAAAAAAGTCGGATCTGTGCCACGATCACACATTAGAGGCATTTGGAGATGAAAGAAAGGAAGGGGCAGTCTCATAATTAGCAGAGGGCTGGGAGTGCAGAGAAGTGATCTTCTGGAAGCTACACTGGGATACTAGGATTCAGTTACCAAATACCACCACATACCACCAATCACAGACACACACACACACACACACACACACACACACACACACACACACACACTCCCAGTCACTCTGGGGGAGGGGAGGCACAAAGCAGGATGATGTTGCTGAGTTGCTGAGCACATCTTGCCTGAACCTCATCTGTGATTCTTTGTCTCTTTACCCCTAACAGAATGGTGGTTCTCAATAGAGGGTGATTTGCCTCTATTCGGCCAAGGCTAGAGACAGTTTTTTGTTTCGGGAAGTATTTAAAAAAGAAAGAATCTATCACATGTTCCTGCACTGTGCCCTTGTTCTCTCATCCCCGGCGGGATGGCCAGCCATGCACCAGCGGGCAATGGCCGACCTGCTTTCAACTCGTGGAGCTCTGATTCAAAGCCCCATGATCTCTCCACCCAGCTTGCTAGGTTCCCACTGGCGGGTCGCTACCATGCCAGCCCCATGCTTCAATACCCCCATGGTCTCTGTGGTGCACATCAGGTAAACACACACTTTGCTGCCATACCTTTCTCTCTCTGGAACCCAGACGAGCCGCTGCGTGAAGGAAAAAGCAACACAAACGTAGTTCAGAAACAATAATAATTCAATCTCTGGGCGCATCAACTAAAACCTGATCTTTTTTTTTTTTTTTTTTTTTTTTGATACTTTATTTACATTTCCAATGTAAATAAATGTTTCCCCTTTTCCAG
>CM052702.1:55651309-55663276 GCA_028551405.1 Uromys caudimaculatus
GACACTGTTGCTCCCTGCATGGGACTGCAAACTCCCTCAGCTCCTTCAGTCCCTTCTCCAATTCTTCCATCTGGGACCTCACTCTCAGTCCAGCTGTTACTGTAAAGTGAAACTTGGGTATTCCGAACTTTTGGGCTAATATCCACTTATCAGTGAGTACATTCCATGTTTGTTCTTTTGTGACTGAGTTACCTCACTCAGGATGATATTTTCTAGTTCCATCCATTTGCCTGAGAATTTCATGAAGTCATTGTTTTTAATAGCTGAGTAGTATTCCATTGTGGAAATATACCACATTTTCTGTATTCATTTCTCTGTTGAGGGACATCTGGGTTGGTTCTAGCTTCTGGCTATTATAAATATGGCTTCTATGAACATAGTGGAGCATGTGTCCTTATTACATGTTGGAGCATCTTCTGGGTATATGCCCAGGACTGGTATAGCAGGGTTTTCAGGTAGTACTATGTCCAATTTTGTGAGGAACTGCCATAGTGATTTCCAGAGTGGTTGTACCAGCTTGCAATCCCACCAGGAATGGAGGAGTGTTCCTCTTTCTCCACATCCTTGCCAGCATCTGTGGTCACCTGAGTTTTTTATCTTAGCCATTCTGACTGGTGTGAGGTGGAATCTCAGAGTTGTTTTGATTTGCATTTCCCTGATGACTAAGGATGTTGAACATTTCTTTAGGTGCTTCTCGGCGCTATGAATTTCCTCAGTTGAGAATTCTCTGTTTAACTCTGTTCCCCATTTTTTGATAGAGTTATTTGATTTTCTGGAGTCTAACTTCTTGAGTTCTTTGTATATATTGGATATTAGCCCTCTATTGGACGTAGGATTGGTTAAGATCTTTTCCCAATCTGTTGGTTGCTGTAAAACCTAATCTTGTAAACCTTATCAAAGTCTGATTCCTGTAGTGGCGAATCCTTGTAGATCTGCCCTGATACCAGAAGACTCTAGTAGCTACATCTTACCTATCTGCTCTCCCCATTCCAAAAGGACTCTCCCTCTCTACTGCTCCTCTCTTCTCCTCCTCCAACCTGGAAGTACCACCTTACGCACCCAGTGAGTGGCTCTTTTATTCATTAGGGGATTGGTTCACAAGAAGTCACAGATGTGACTCACTTCTTCTCTGAAGTCCCTCCCATGAGGACAGAATTAGAATACAAAAAGCCCCAGGGCTATCCACAACAGTTTTTTCTACTGGCATCTGATGGAGACCAGGGAAGCTGTTGAGCATGCTATAGTGTAAGATAGAGCCTTAAAACAAAAAACTATTTGGTCAATTGTACTAAAAACAGAAAAAACAATCCTACCATAAAGCAGACATGGTAGCTCATGCCTGTAATCTCTATTCTAAGGACGTTGAAGCAGGAGAATCATCATGAGTTTAAGACCAGTTGGAGCTACACAGTGTGTTCTAGAAAAGGAGGGAGGGAGGGAGGGAGGGAGGGAGAGAGGGAGGGAGGAAGAAAGGAAAGAAAGCTATTTCAGGTGTATGTCACCTCAACTGGTTTATGTCTTGCTGGGGACAAAAGCAAGCTTCCAAGCTTCATTGGCCATCAGTCTAACAACTGAGCTCTATACCCTCAGCCACATAAGATTAAGTCTCTTATTTACACTTGGGTTCTTCCAGCCAAATAGCTCATTACAAATATGCATATATTCAGAAATCAAAATAAAATCTTAAACATTTTGGTGTTCCAAAATTTTGTTTTTTTTTTTTTTTACTTTTACTTTTGAGGATTTAATGCATGAATACTGTATTTCCATCATTTCCACCCCACAGCCTTCATTTTCCTACCTCTATGTCTCCTCTCCTTCTCAAAATCACAATTTCTTTTTTAATTATTATTGTTACATATAGATGCATATGTATATATAACCTAATGGGATATATATGTATATATGGCATATATACATATATGTACATTTGTATATACAACTTACTAAGTTATATATACACCTGAATATATACATAACAATCAGGGAGCTCATTCCTAAAGAAAACTGATTCTCCATCTCAGCAACCATTAATTGCCTGTAGCTCTTATTCTAGGGGTGGGGCCTAGTGAGATTCACACACACACACACACACACACACACACACACACACACACACACACACACACAATCTGAGGCTTTATGATTTCAAAAGAGAGATCCTCAGTCTGTGTTACACTGACCGTAAGGTCACCCTCTCTGTGCTCCCACTCACTGTCTTAGCTCCTGTCTGTGGTGCCTGCCAAACCTATTTGCTAAATGCATGGGACAGTGGACAAAAGCACTGGTTTTCAGAAGAGTGGCAGCAGTTGGTTCTGATAAGTAGTCAACCCTCTGGTTCTTTCAGAAGACAGCCCAGGAACTTGGGCTTGGTCTTCTCACTTCCGTCTAAATTCGCTCTGCTTCTGAAGAGAGCCACTGCAGAGCATCTTAGAGGCATCTACATTCGCACTTTAAAAATCAGTCCCAGGAGCAATTTATTACAGGCAAGTGCCCTGGATCCAAGAAGTACCTTGAAGTCAGGAGATGATTAATTTGATATAACTGAGGAGCTGCAAACATCTGCTCCCCGTTGACATCTGCCTCTCATTAAGTTCCAGCCCTCTGTCTCCCTCTGCACTTGGGGGGCAGGGGATGTGTGTTGATCTGGTAACTCTAATTATACGGTAAGCCCCATGCTCAAGGCTCTTGTGCCAGCCACCTGGTGGGGGCTCAATAAAAACTTGTTCTATTGCATTGTACTCCAGGTCCACCCTGAGCGCTCTGTAAGTCCTCCATCACTCCTAAATAGTAAGTCAGAAATAGTAAAGAGGCTAGCAAAGATACTGTCATCCTGTAGTTCTGACTATGGCTGAGTCTGGATAAAATCAAAGCCTTGGTTGATGCACATACACAGATCAGTTCTAGGAAAACCTGCCAACTGTTTTGAAATGACCTTTAACTGATTTTTTCTATTCACCCATTCTTTTCCCCAATGATTTTGGTATCGCCATCATTATCATAAAACATATCTCCAATACCACTCTGTATTTTTAATAGTCACTTTCTGGTTGCCGTGAAAGAATACATGACAAAAGCAACTTCAGGAAAGAAGGGTTTATTTGGTCCTGTGGTTTGAGTGTACAATCTCTCACGACAGGGACAACATGGCTGGGACACTCTGACAGCAGGAGACTGAGGCATCTGGTCACATTGCACCTGCACTCAGGAAGTAGAGAAGTATGGATGTTGTCCCTCAGCTGCCCTGGTCCTTTTGAAGCAGTCCAAGAACCAGCACAGGGAATGTGCTGCCCTCATTTCAGGTGAGTCTTCCAGGATCGATTAACCTAATTAAAGATAATCCCTTCAAGCCAGGAAGCTTGTCTCTTCAATGATTCTGAACACTGTCAAGTTGACAGTTAATATTCACATGAAGCCCTCATTCATGAACTTCAGAAGGCCAAGAACTCAAGCCTGGAGCAAGCCTACCCTCAGGCCAATACATTCTTCCAACAGGTCTGCTTTCAGTCCCGTGAGGTGACGAACTGCTCAGTGTCACCGGAGTTGTCCACCTTGGTGCCTCTGCTTGACCAATAGGCCTGAAGCCCAGGGGCTGGATTCCACCATCCAGATTCAACATTACATCCAAAAAAGCATCTGCTCAGATCACATACAGCTGTCTCCTAGGACCGAAGAGACATTGGAATCCACTTCACCACCACCCAGCCCAGATTTTGAAACCTACAGATTTTTCAAGTTCCTTATGAAGTATTATATAATTTTAGTGTATGATCTATGCATACCCTTTCAAATGCTCCATATTGTTAATTATCATATAACAGATTAGTCTATGTGTATGTATGTATGGGGTACAATGTGATGTTTTCATACATGTACAAAATGTATTATTATCAGATCAGATTTCGGGGCTGCAGATCACCTGATTGCAGTGTAAGCTTAAGGATCTGAGTTCAGATCCCAGAACCCACATAAAGCCAGGCACAGTAGTAAGCACTGGTAATTCCAGTTCCTATAGTGAGGTCAAAGGCAGAAAGAGAAAAATCTCCTGCAGCACACTGGCCAGCTAGCCTGCCATACATAGTTATGAACAAAAGAGCCTATCTCAAATGAGGTAGAAGGTGAGGGCCCACCATCCAAGAATGTCCCCATGCTAAACAAAGATATTTTTGAAAAAGTAGTTTTAAATCTATGCATTCCCTCAAATGTTTATCACTTCTTTGACATAAAAATATTCCAAATCCTCTCTCCTAGGTAATTTGCAGTATTATATCACTAACTATAGTCACCCTAGTGTACAAAGGAACACCAGAAATTATTATTTTTCCAAACTCTTATGTATCTTTTCACATTCACCTAAAGGCCACAGTGGGCAGTGGCTTCTCTCCCTTTCTTTCTATTATTGTGGACCACAATGGAAGTCAATGGGTTATCTCCTTCTTTGTAAATTCTTTTTCTCTCACCAAGTTCATAGCTACCTTGAAAACATGGAAATCTCCTCATTTATCCTCAAGCTTAGCTAAGTACTTAGCCAGAAGAGACCCTCAGAAAATCTGCATATAATTTGCTACATTGTACCATACGAACAATCCAGTTTTGTGCCTTATTCAGAAAAGTGTCTCTGGACCTTAGCTCAGTTGGTAGTGCTTGCCTAGCAAGCATACAGCCCTGGGCTCCATCCCTAGCCTTGTAATAGCAGGGGTAGTGGTAGACACATGTAATCTCAACACTGATGAGGTAGAAACAAAACAAAGAGAAGTTCAAGGTCATCCTCAGGTGTGCATTGACTCTGAGACCAAACTGGATGGGATACCTGAGACACTATCTCAAAAAAAAGTGTCTGTGTGTCTGTCTGTTGGTTTGTCTGTGTGCATGTGTACCTAGATAGATATAGAATTAGACTGAATATATAGTAAACAACAAAACTGATTTCCCCTTTTGATAAAAATTAATCTGCATGTAAGTCTAACAATATTTTTGAAAGCTCAAAGATAGCAAAGGGGGAAATGACGCATTGGAAATAAACCGGTTGGACCTGTTTCTTTCCCTGTGGATACAATGCCAAGCTTGGAGTTTTGTCTGAGGAAATAACACTCTGAGGCAAAAGATAATAGGCTGAGTGTGGGTCCTTCTTCTGTGACCTGCGAGGCTGCGAGACCTTTCATTCTCTATTAGAATATTCTGTTATACTAGGCTCAGGCGGCTCCTTCAGTTAATGGTGACAGGAAATGTGACCCCAGGGCCACATAACCACAAATACTGGTGGCCTAGAAGCTGGAATACACTGATGGAATTGGCAAACCCTGCCTAGGCTGCTCTTTGTCAAGGTGCAGAGAAAATACAATGATGACAAGACAATCACTCTTACAGGCTCCGCAGTCAGTCTCCAGGACGCATGGGAGTGCCCTAGGCACCATAACCTATCCCCAACCTTCAGAAATGGCCCCATCGATGGGAAGAAGTCTTCACACTAAAATTCATTATTTCTTTTGAAATCCAATCCTTCTCCTTCTGCAGAATGGAGACTTGGACAAGAGAGAATGTGTTTTCTTTGGCAAAACTTCTAAGGCAGAAGTTCACAGTAGCAGCATCCTGGAGGAGGCTGATCTATCAGATGACTGGGCATGCCCCCAGCTCTAGCCCCAGGGTGAGTGAAGAACCCATTCGGTTTGTCAAAGATTGGTTCAGAGGGTATGTGGGCATGAATCAAGCCAGTGAGATTTGAAAGACAATTTTACAATAAAGATTGTGGGAAAGGTTTCCATTTGCAAAGGGAAGAAAAGAGAGGTGGGGGAAGGGGGAGATACATTGGTATTCTCCTTCCTCCATACTTGACATGTCCACAATATGACCATTTTGCCACCTAGAGAATTCAGCATGAAGAAGCAGAATGGAGGAGGGTGAACTGAGGATGTGTAGCCCATTTGGTCCCTAGCATATGACCCTAAGTTCAGAACACTGCCACCATGCTGGGGAATCATAGAAGCCTCTTCCCCCTGGATTCCTTATAATATGGAATAAGACCTTTAAGCCACTAAAACTCATTCTCTTTTTGATCCTTGAGGCCAAAACACCTACAGGTTTGTGTTTGGTTTCAGACCCTAGAACAAAAAACTGGGGTGCATGTTTTATAAACCAAAGCAGACCTGGCTCCCAGGTTCTCCCAGCATCCCTCAGTCCCTACCTGTTATACCCTGCTCCCAACCCTGAATTTTCCAGCCCTGGGGCCGGCAGCCCTTCTCCCAGAGGCTCTTCTCTATATAATCCGGACATTTTGGTCTCCCCTCCCTCTCCTTCTCTCCCTCTCTCTGTGCATGCTCTTTTAGTCTTTCACTTCCCCCTCCTCTCTTTCTCCCTCCCTGTGGCAATAAACCTGCCTTTGTATACATTTCAATCTGGTTTGAATTGGCTCATTTCACCAGCAGAGAAATAACTTATCAGTTTGGGTTTAATTTGTTGAGACTTTCTGAAGATTTTTTTTTTTCTTTAAGGTATAACTCTCATGTATGGTGCATTGTAACAAACAGGTTTCTGGTTCTCTCTTATATTTCTGGCCCTATACCTTGCTGTGCACAGTGTCACTGGTCTTTATCTTCAGCTGAGTGACTCACTGATATAGTAGTGATTCTATTTATACCCTTAATTCCATGCCTAAATTGCACACCACCCCTTCTCTCCTTCTTTAGACTTACAGATACTCAATTGATAAGCCCGATACCAGACAGGAAAGTGGGTTTAGACACTATACAGACAGATCAAAACCATGTGATATTCTCTAGATCATTACCTTCCATTTATCATGCTCCCACGTACTGCCAGCACTTGGTTAGGCTCCCAGTGAAGAAAGGGAGATGAAGTGAACTGGAATTGCAAATGACCTCTAAGTGGCCTTCAAACCCTGAAGGGCCATCATCCTTCAAATAATTCTCTTTTATTGCTATAGAATATATCAACTTGTTTATTGAACTTATTCAGCACTAACAGAGCAGTTAATCTGTGCATGCCCCATGCTAAGGATTAAGGGTACAAAAATTAATAAATTTTTATTCATTCAACACGTAGTTTCTACTTTATTCCAGACAAACCACCGAGAATTATATTGTGATAGAGAAATACTTGTAACCTGTCCATGGGTGCAGTTATAAAGAAGGAACCTGTTGGACAGATATGGACATTCACAATATAGTCCCATGTACTGGCTAGTTTTGTGTGTCAACTTGACACAAGCTGAAGTTATCACAGAGAAAGGAGCTTCAGTTGAGAAAATGCCTCCATGAGATCCAGCTGTAAGGCATTTTCTCAATTAGTGATCAAGGGGGGAGGGCTCTTGTGAGTGGTACCATCTGTGGGCTGGTAGTCTTGGGGTCTATAAGAAAGCAGGCTGAGCAAACCAGAAGGAAGCAAGCCAGTGAGCAGCATTCCTCCATGGCCTCTACATCAGCTCCTGATCCCTGACCTGCTTGAGTTCCAGTCCTGACTTCCTTTTGTGATGAACAACAGCATGGAAGTGTAAGCCAAATGAACCCTTTGCTCACCAACTTGTTTCTTGGTCATGATGTTTGTGCAGGAATAGAAACCTTGACTAAGACAAATTGGTACCAGCATAGTGGGGTATTCCTGTGACAACCTGACCATGTTTTGGGGAGGACTGTGAAAGGACTTTGGAACTTTGGGCTGCTCTGTGGAATGTTGTGTAGGAACTTGGAAGATAATGTTGAGAACAGTGAAGAAGATGGAGGCCTGGCTTGTGAAATTTCAGAGGGAAGATTAAAGACTCTTATCAGGGCCTTACTAGTTTGATTTAAGATTCTGTGGTTTTGGTTAGTTGGGACTGAAGAAATCAGCTGTGATTGACAAGATACCAGAACTACTAAAGCAAAACCAATGCATTACTGGGACTATTGATGCTGATTAGCTGGAGCGAAGATATTAGCAGTGATTAAGAAGAGACCAGCATCATTGGGGTAAAATCTTCTGAGAAGTATTTTCTGAGAGTACAGAGGCTGCATTCCAGAGATAGCCAAGGTTGTACCTTGTGCTGTGGCTGGACTTGGTAATATATAAGAGTCCCCTGGTTGGTACTGGTTTTGAAGGCATGAAGAAGTCATGAAGAGCAGCTGAGGCCTGGGCACTGTGAGAGGCTGTGGAAGGCCATTGGTGAAGGTACAGCCTCAGTTGCAATTCCAGGACTGAAGGGGTCATGCAAAGGAGTTGAGACTCGGGCACTGTGAGAAGCCTCAGAAGGCCATTGGTGAAGTCGCAGCCTCAGTTGCATTGACAGCCCAGGATTGAAGGGGTCATGCAAAGGAGGTGAGGCTTGGCACCATGAAGAGAGCCTATGAGAAGCTGTTTATGAAGCCTAGTTGCAGTGGAAGACAGCAGTGTTTTGGAGATGCCAGTACCATGAGATGACCACCAAGAACAGCAGCAGCAGTGGAGTACAGGCATCTGGAGCCGTGTGTGCTACAAAGGGCAGAGCTGGAGAAGTGACTCAAGTCCTTGGATGAATTCAGAAGATCATGAGTAGATTCCAGACATCGGACGGTTGGAATTTGATTGTGACTTTGCCCTAATATATATTCCCTTCTGAAGAAAGAAGGTATTTTAGTGGAGCCCACAGTTAAGAGACTCTGGATTTTTAAAGACTTTGAATTTTAAGAGATTGGATGTTTAAAAGGGACCGAAATGTTAATATGTAAGAATTTGTAAACACTGTGGGACTTGTAAAGTTATTTAGATCTTAGGGATGAATAAGGAAGTAAGGGTCAAGGCTTATTGGTGATGTGTTTGTGTGTCAAGTTGACAAGGGGTCAATTGTACTGGTTAGTTTTGTGTGTCAACTTGACATAAGCTGGAATTATCACAGAGAAAGGAGTTTCAGTTGAGAAAATGCCTCCATGAGATCCAACTGTAAGGCAGAGGCAAGCAGATCTCTGTAAGTTCAAAATCAGTCTGATCTACAAAGTGAGCTCCAAGCCATCCCAGGCTACATAGTGAGACCCAGTCTCAAAACAAACAAATTAAGATATAAAAATTTCTTCTGGTTTCCATCTGTAGCTGGAGACTTCTGCCTGGGCCAAAAGGGCTCCATAACCAAATAGTGCCAGGAGAAAACTAGCCTCCCAGGAGTGTGGAAAAGCCCTGAGTGGCAGTAAGACCAGCACCACAGCTCAGCGGGACCCACCCGGAATCCTCGGGACACAGGGACTGAGGAACAGTCAGAGACAGGAGCCTTCCTGTTTCCATCTGTGGCTGGAGACCTCTGCCTGGTCCACCAGGGCTCCATAGCCAAATAGTGCCGGGAGAAAGTTAGACTCCCAGGAGTGTGGACAAGACTGTCTGCTCAGAGGGACCCACCTGGAATTCCCAGGACACAGGGACTGAGGAATGGTCTTCTGGTATCTTTCGGCAGCCAGGGATCTGATCCAGTGACACAGAGCACCATACTCAATTAGTGCCAGGAAAGAGCTGGTATCCCACGAGTGCCAACACACCTTCGAGCACAGGCAAGACCACCACCTATGTTCAAATTCACCGGATCAAGAGGAACCCTTGCAGAGCCATCAGAACACAGGAACCAAGAGACAGCTGGGGACAAGATCCTTCTGGTTTCTGTCTGTACCCCAGAGCTGACTGTACCACAGTGCTCCAAACCCAAATTCCTTCCAAAGAGAGCTGGTCTTCAAGGAGTATTGACACAGAGGCTTGCAGGAGGGACAAGCCACAGTCAGAGAGAGTAAGACCAGCTAACACCAGAGATAACCAGATGGCGAAAGGCAAGGGCAAGAACATAACGAAAAGAAAACAATGCTACTAGGTATCATCAGAACACAGTTCTCCCACCACAGCAAGCCCTGGATACCCTAACAAACCAGAATAGCAAGACTCAGATTTAAATCACATCTCTGGATGATGATAGAAGACTTTAAGAAGGGAATAAATAACTTCCTTAAAGAAAAACAAGAGAACACAGGTAAACAACTAGAAGCACTTAAAGAGGAAACACAAAAATCCCTTAAAGAATTACATGAAAACACAATGAAACAAACAAAGAAAATGAACAAAATCATCCAGGAACTAAAAATAGAAATAGAAACAATAAAGAAATCACAAAGGGAGACAACCCTGGAGTTAGGAAAGAGATCAGGAGTCATAGATGCAAGCAGCACCAACAGAATACAGGAGCTAGAAAAGAGAATCTCAGGTGCGGGAGATAACATAGAAAACATTGACACAACAGTCAAAGAAAACGCAAAATGCAAAAAGTTCCTAACCCAAAACATTCAGGAAATCCAGGACAAAATGAGAAGACAGAACCTAAGGATACTAGGTATAGAAGAGAGTGAAGATTCCCAATTTAAAGGACTAGTAAATATCTTCAACAAAATTATAGAAACAAAACTTCCCTAACCTAAAGAAAAAGATGAGCGTAAACATACAAGAAGCCTACTGAACTCCAAATAGATTGGAACAGAAAAGAAATTCCTCCTGTCACATTATAGTAAAAGCACCAAATGTACAAAACAAGGAAAGAATATTAAAAGCAGTAAGGGGAAAAGGTCAAGTAACATATAAAGACAGACCTATCAGAATTACACCTGACTTCTCACCAGAGACTATGAAAGCTAGAAGATCTTGGGCAGATCTCATACAGACCCTAAGAGAACACAACTGCCAGCCCAGGCTGCTATACCCAGCAAAACTCTCAATTACCATAGATGGTGAAACCAAAATATTCTATGACAAAACCAAATTTATACAATATGGTTCCACCAAACCAGCTCTACAGAGGATAATAGATGGAAAACGCCAACACAAGGTGGGAAACTATACCATAGAAAAAACAAGAAAGCAATCTTCTTTCAACAAGAGAGCCACACAAACATAAAAATAACATTGAAAGTAACAGGAAATAACAATCACTATTCCTTAATATCTCTTAACATCAATGGACTCAGTTCCCCCAATAAAAAGACATAGACTGAGAGACTGGATACATAAACAGGACCCAGCATTTTCCTGCAATCAGGAAATTCACCTCCATGTTAAAGACAAACACTACCTCAGAGTAAAGGGATGGAAAACAATTTTCCAAGCAAATGGTCCCAAGAAACAGGCTGGAGTAGCCATTCTAATGTCGGATAAAATTGAATTTCACCGAAAAGTCATCAAAAAAGATAAGGAAGGACGCTTCATACTCATCAAAGGAAAAATCTACCAAGAAGAACTCTCAATTCTGAACATTTATGCTCCAAATGCAAGGGCACCCACACTCATAAAAGAACTTTACTAAAGCTCAAAGCAGACATTGCACCTCACACAATAATACTGGGAGACTTCAACACCCCACTCTCATCAATGGACAGACAGATCTTGGAAACAAAAATTAAACAGAGACACAGTGAAACTAACAGATGTTATGAACCAAATGAATTTAACAGATATCTATAGAACATTTCATCCTAAATCAAAAGAATATACCTTCTCAGCACCCCATGGTACCTTCTCCAAAACTGATCATATAATTGGTCACAAAACAAACCTCAACAGATATAAGGATATTGAAATAATCCCATGCCTCCTATCAGATCACTACAGATTAAGGCTGGATTTCAATGGCAACAACAACAACAGAAAGCCCACATACACATGGAAGCTGAACAATGCTCTACTGAATAATAACTTGGTCAAGGAAGAAATAAAGAAAGAAATTAAAGACTTCCTAGAATTTAATGAAAATGAAAATACAACATACCCAAACTTGTGGGACACAATGAAAGCAGGGTTAAGAGGAAAACTCATAGATCTGAATGCCTCCAAAAAGAAACTGGAGAGAGCATATATTAGCAGCTTAACAGCACACCTAAAAGCTCTAGAACAAAAAGAAGCTAATACAACCAAGAGGAGTAGAAGGCAGGAAATAATCAAACTCAGGGCTGAAATCAACCAAGTAGAAACAAAAAGAACTAT
>CM052702.1:55663376-55678492 GCA_028551405.1 Uromys caudimaculatus
ATACCAAAGTTAAGTCAGGATCAGATAAGCCATCTAAACAGTCCCATAATGCCTAAAGAAATCGAAGCAGTCATTAAAAGTCTCCCAACCAAAAAAATCCCAGGACCAGATGGGTTCACTGAAGAATTCTATCAGACCTTCAAAGAAGAACTAATACCAATACTCTTCAATCTATTCCACAAAATAGAAACAGAAGGAACACTACCCAATTCATTCTATGAGTCTACAGTTACACTGATACCAAAACCTCACAAAGACCCAACAAAGAAAGAAAACTTCAGACCAATTTCCCTTATGAATATTGATGCAAAAATACTCAATAAAATTCTCACAAACTGAATCCAAGAACACATCTAAAGGATCATTCATCATGATCAAGTGCACTTCATCCCAGGGATGCAGGGATGGTTCAATACCCGGAAATCCATCAATGTAATCCACTACATAAATAAACTCAAAGAAAAAAACTACATGGTCATTTCAATAGATGCTGAAAAAGCATTTGACAAAATTCAACATCCTTTCATGATAAAAGTCTTGGAAAGATGAGGATTTCAAGACTCATATCTAAACATATTAAAAGCAATATACAGAAAACCAGTAGCCAACATCAAACTAAATGGAAAGAAACTTGAAGCAATCCCACTAAAATCAGGGACTAGATAAGGCTGTCCACTCTCTCCCTATCTATTCAATATAGTACTTGAAGTTCTAGCTAGAGCAATTAGACAACAAAACGAAGTCAAAGGGATACAAATTGGAAAGGAAGAAATCAAAATGTCACTATCTGCAGATGATATAATCATATACTTAAGTGACCGGAAAAACTCCACCCGAGAACTGCTGCAGCTGATAAACAACTTCAGCAAAGTGGCCGGATATAAAATTAGCTCACACAAATCAGTAGCCTTCCTATACTCAAAGGATAAACAGGCTGAGAAAGAAATTAGGGAAATGATGCCCTTCACAATTGTCACAAACAATATAAAGTATCTTGGTGTGACTCTAACCAAGCAAGTGAAAGCTCTGTATGACAAAAACTTCAAGTCTCTGAAGAAAGAAATCAAAGACCTCAGAAGATTGAAAGACCTCCCATGCTCATGGACTGGCAGGGTTAATATAGTAAAAATGGCCATCTTGCCAAAAGCAATCTACAGATTCAATGCAATCCCCATCAAATTTCCAACTCAGTTCTTCATAGACTTAGAAAGAGCAATTCTCAAATTCATTTGGAATTACAAAAAACTCAGGATAGCAAAAGCTATTCTCAACAACAAAAGAACTTCTGGAGGAATCAGCATCCCTGATCTCAAGCTGTACTACAGAGCAGTAGTGATAAAAACTGCATGGTATTGGCACAGTGACAGGCCAGTAGATCAATGGAATAGAATTGAAGACCCAGAAATGAACCCATACACCTATGGTGACTTGATCTCTGTCAAAGGAGCTAAAACCATCCAGTGGAAAAAAGACAGCATTTTTAACAAATGATGCTGGTTCAACTGGCGGTCAACATGCAGAAGAATGCAAATTGATCCATTTCTATCTCCCTGTACAAAGCTTAAGTCCAAGTGAATCAAGGACCTCCACATAAAACCAGATATACTGAATATAATAGAAGAGAAAGTGGGAAAAGTCTCGAACACATGGGCACAGGGGAAATGTTCCTGAACAGAATACCAATGGCTTATGCTCTAAGATCAAGAATCGACAAAACAAAGCTTCTGTAAGGCAAAGGACACTGTCAATAGGACAAAATGGCAACCAACAGATTGGAAAAAGACCTTTACCAATCCTAAATCCAATAGAGGGCTAATATCCAATATATACAAAGAACTCAAGAAGTTAGACTCTAGAAAACCAAATAGCCCTATTTAAAATAAATGGAGAACAGAGCTAAACAGAGAATTCTCAACTGAGGAAATTCATAGGGCTGAGAAGCACCTAAAGAAATGTTCAACGTCCTTAGTCATCAGGGAAATGCAAATCAAAACAACCCTGAGATTCCACCTCATACCAGTCAGAATGGCTAAGATCAAAAACTCAGGTGACCTCAGATGCTGGCAAGGATGTGGAGAAAGAGGAACACACCTCCATTCCTGGTGGGATTGCAAGCTGGTACAACCACTCTGGAAATCACTATGGCAGTTCCTCACAAAATTGGACATAGTACTACCTGAGGACCTACCTATACCAGTCCTGAGCATATACCCAGAAGATGCTCCAACATGTAATAAGGACACATGCTCCACTATGTTCATAGCAGTCTTATTTATAATAGCCAGAAGCTGGAACCAACCCAGATGTCCCTCAACAGAGGAATGAATACAGAAAATGTGGTACATTTCCACAATGGAATACTACTCGACTATTAAAAACAATGACTTCATGAAATTCTCAGGCAAATGGATGGAACTTGAATATCATCCTGAGTGAGGTAACTCAGTCACAAAAGAACAAGCTCGGTATGTACTCACTGATAAGTAGATATTAGCCCAAATTTGGAATACCCAAGATTCACTTCACAGCAACCATTGGACTAAGTGTGAGTTCCCAGATGGAGGAGTTGGAGAACGGACTGAAGGAGCTGAGGGAGTTTGCCGCCCCATGGAGGGAGCAACAGTGTCAACTGGCCTAACACCCCCCTCCCCGTGCTCCCAGAGACTGGACCACCAACCAAAGAATACACATGGTTTGGGCTATATATGTGGCAAAGGAGGGCCTTGTGGCCATTAGCGGGAGGAGAGGCCCTTGGGCCTGAGGGTGTTAGATGCCCCAGTATCGGGGAATGTCAAGGAGGGAAAATGGGAATGGATTAGTGGGTGGGTGGGGGAATACCCTCATTTCAGCAGGGGTAGGAGGTAGGGGAGAGGGTTTCCAAAGGGGAGACCTGGAAAGGGGGAAACATTTGAAATGTAAATAAAGTATCAAAAAATAAATAAAAAATATAAAAATTTCAAAAATATTTATGACTATATTCCAGGAAGTTGTTCTTGTAGTTTCAATTAAATCACTAATCATGTGGTTATAACTAAGATACTTATATATTGATGCTTTTTTGTGCCAGGATCAAAATGGAAAATGGAAGCAGGAAGAACTGGAGATACCAACAAGACTGCTTGAGCATTGCTTCAATTCAGAAATGAACCCTTAATTTTGTACATAGTTTTCAAGCATTGTAATGAATAGAAATTACTGGATAATATTTTACCTTCCTTCTTTCTTAGTGTACCATCTAGATCCAAGAACAGTATAAAGAGTGGGTAGCATATTTCACACCCATTAAAGCTGAGCCTGCACATACACAAGTTTAATGACAACAGAAATTGTTTAAAATTGCAAACATTCCCCCTATTTCTATATCTTCCTATTGTGGAAAGCACATTAATTCTCAAGCATCTCTAAAAGTATGAATTCAAAAGTAAAGGGCAGGCCCTAGGAGAGAGGCAGTGAAGTGCTTGTCACAAGCAAAAAGATCTGGGGTCAGATCCTCAGCAAGTACAAGGGAGAAAACCCAGGCATAGCAATGTAAGAATGAATCCCAGCTCTAGGTCGGTGGAGAATGGCAGAGCTCTCGAGCTCATTGGTCAGCCATCCTAGATAAATTGTGCTTTGGGTTCCATAAGAGACTCTGTCTCAAAATGTAAGTGGAGAGCCATTGAGGAAGACACATGATATCAATCTCCGACCCAAGCATATGACACATGTACACATATATCCACTTGCACACATGCTCACACCTACACAAACATATACATACACTACTGAGAAGCACCACAAATGAAAATTTGTGCAGGGAAGTAGTGCCTTGGATAAACATCATGAAGCAAGGTCTATTTTAATTAATTAATTTAGTTAGTTTTTCCCTCTCTTATAAGTTCTTCTGTCAATCAAGTCCTCTTGTACCTTAAAGCAATGCTCATTCTTGGCCTCTGCAACATCACAGCCTACACACCTTTCTGGAATTTCTAAGGGATCTCTTGTGTGGAAGATGTGAGGCAGAAATAGAGAAGGATTATTCTGACCAATGGGTCATCAGAGAAGAGTTGAAGATTATGAGAATCACAAACCAAGACTGAGGTCTACACTGCTCACAGTAGCTCTTCAGTAAATGTGCTAGAAGAGTATGCTAGGTAGACATCCAAAAAAGATGTCGCTCCAGACACAAGGTCTTTATTGTTGAGTCAAAAACCTCACCTGAGGAGCATCAACAGTTAAATGTAGTTAGAAAACCAAAGTCTGCTCAAGGAGTTAATATAGAAGTCAGAAAAATAAAAGGAAAAGCAAGCATGTTACAAAATCAAAGGACATAGCATAGCCAAGAAGAGCCAAGAAGTTATTAACACAGGCAGAAGTTTCAGAGAGTCAGGAAGAATAAAAACCAATAAGTTTATAGGCTGTGTGCACTGACACACACCTGTAACACAAGCACTCAAGAGTCAGAGACAGGAAGGTCGGGAGGCCCAGGCCAGCCTGGTCCAAAGAATGATATGCTGTCTCACAGGGGGGAAAGCAAACAGTGAATAAATAAGCTAAATCTACCCATGTGATTTTTCAACAGTGGGAAAGAGGAAAGAGAAAAAAGAATCCTAAAGACCACGTGTGTAAACTACAGTTTATATCTTGAGACAAATGTATGCCTGCAGCTTTCCTTGGCAGCAAGATCTAGAGAGGCAGAATGTATTTTTAAATGTGTTATTAATGTGGGATAGATGTGTATCACAGCACATGTGTGTAGGTCAGAGGACAATTTTGTAGAGCCAGTACTCTTTATACATTTACATGTGTTCTACGGATCAAAATCAAGCCACTAGGGTTACAAGGCTAACATGCCCAGAATATAATCTAATGCTTGTCAGATTCTGGCAGAGTTCAGAGGATTATGGATGATTGTTAATGAATATGAGGGGCTTAAAATCATGAAAAGTTCTTAAATTTAGATTGTATCATGCTGTACAACTCTGTATATTATTATAACCTTTGAATTGGATGTTTAGTTCAACTGAACTTACTATATATAAATTATGCTTCAATTATGCATGTTATATTTCTGAGACAACTTCTGACTCTGTAACCCAGGCTAGCCTCAAACTTATGGTTGTCTTGTCTCTGTTTCCCAAGTGTTGATATCAACAGCTTCTAGTAATAAAGCTGTTTCCCTAGAAAGGAAAAAACGTAACTAGAAATATCCACTACATCTGTGCAAACCAGTTTTCTATTGTTGTGACAAAACACCTGAGCCAAGTAATTTAATCAGCAGAAAGGTCTCTTCTGTCTCATAGTTTCCAAGGTTTCAATCTAAGGCTGACTAGCTCCAGTGCCCCGGCCTGAGGCAACGAAGAATATTGTCATGGCAGAAGAAGAGACAGCTGCTCACCTCATAGCACCAGGGAGTTAAAAGAGAGGAGTATCTGAAGACAAGATCTATCTATCAGTAACCTATTTCTGCTACCCAGGCTCTGCTTTCCAATAACGCTTTCAGCTATAAACTCATCACTAGATTCAGTCATTGATAACATTAGCTTTGTGATCAAATTATCTCACTAATACTACCAACTGGAGACCAGATCATACATGAACCTGTAGAGGAGATCTTACATTCAAACCATAGCAACAACTAAGACCGCATCACCAAACACAATCCATCTAACTACAGGAAATGAAATCTTAGTAGGTGTCAGGTGTTCATGTCTAAACAATCCACCATGGTGATGCTATTGCCCCTAAGAAAAACAAATAAAAACATTCGTTTTTCATTCTTTGAAACACAAGAGATGGTGCTAGAAGGACCATTTCATAATAAGGGTCTTTCACACTAAAGTAAACTTGAAAACAGAGACCATTTATGCAAAAAAAAAGGAAAAAGAAAGAAAGAAAGAAATCCATTTATTGTGTCAGGCATTCTCAGTGTTTTCCCTGCTGTTATTGCAGATAATTGAGTAAAAGCTTTTCTGTCCTACATCAAGCATCAGTTTCCAACTGATCCTTTGGAAATTCAGTTTTGAGATTTCATTTCAAGACCATGACCGGAGAGCTTATGGGAAACGCATGTGTTTAGGGAAATATAACCATTTCCTTTTCTTGAGGCAAACACTCAGAACAATTAGGAAGAAATAGATGGGACAACGAAGCAAAGGGAAAGGTCCCACTAAATGTATCTCCTGTGTTGCAGCTGCCCTTCTTGCAAGCTCCAATTAACTCTGCAATGAGATTATGAATCCCTACCTTTCCACCTCCACCCAACCACTCAACATTTTCATGGTTTGAAGTATTAAACACGGATGTATTCAGGTGCTCCTGATCTTAACACCCACGCTCATTCTGAAGTCCATTTACTGCCTAACTCCCTAATACTTTTCACTGAAGTTATAGTTTCTTTTAAAATAATGGTTTTATTAATTCTTTCAGACTTCCATACATTCATGAATGTTTCTTTGATCATATTCGCTGCTTGCTCCCACCCTGACCTCTTCTAAGCTCCACCCCTGAATCCACTCCTGACTATATATCTTCTTTTTACTTCCATCCCACCAAGTCCAATTTGTGCTGCCCATATACTGACCAGTGTAGTCACCGCCCTCTGGCATCTGATCTACTGGCCAGGGGCCACATCCTTAAAGATAACTGATGATTCCTCTTCCAAGCGGTCATCAACTGTCACTATTGTATTGTCTATGAGTTCATTTTTAACTCCAAATTGGAGGTCTTATATGTACAAACAGGGGATAAATATGTAATGGAGATCTTACTAAGTCATAGAAAACACCATACCTCTCCAGCAATGGCAGTTCCAGGGCAGAGGTTTATTATCATTTGGATTCTCGAGGTCCATCCAACAGGATGCTTCATATGCCATTCATGAAATGAGTAGCAGGTGTGACCACACTGCCATTATTTACATTCATAAATTAAAATCAACAGGACTGTATAGTAATGAGAATGGACTCCAACCTGTAACCCTCACTGGTGTCCAATGACTTAACACCTGTCTTTCCCTCTGTATATCCTGGAATCAAGCACTTAACTCGGCATCTAGCATGTGTTCAGCAAACTATATGATGGACTGAATAGGTCAAATAATCACAACTATGTCCAGAGACAAGATATCAGACTTGATATCACATAGGTTTTCAAAGTTCTAGCTATGTTTTACATATTGTTATTTATTTTAACATTAACAGCAGTGATAAAATACCAAATGAAATAAGTAGAAACTTTTATAACCAGAACCACCTGTGTGGAGCAACATCTTGGCATACATCTCAGTGGTCTAACATAGCAAGCTTAATGGTCATATGACTCACAGGTCAGTTGTTCAGTCATTTGGCTCTACAGTCAGAGTATCATATGCTCATAAACAGCTCCCGTGTGAGGCAACCTCATGTTCACACAGCTCTGCGGTCATTATACCTCAGAAGTTGTGTATTTCAGTGGTTGAGTTAGTAGGTATAACCCAGAGATTACACAGCTTCCCAGTTCTCTACTGTACAACTAACCCCTCCTGAGGTTTAATCTTCTCACTTATAAAATGGAGATAAAATTGAAAACGCTTTTAAATTAGTGTGATGATTAGATACATAAAATGTAAACCATGCTGCACAATGCCTGGCACACAAATCACTTAATATATATCATCATTGTCAATTACTTCTGCAATTTCCTTCTCAGTATTTACACATAAAAAAGAATGGGCAGTGTTTGAAAGGGTAAGTACAAAGGGAATCATGCAAAATGAGGAAGGGAATGGGTAAACCATCTAAGAGCACACAACAGTAGCACATAGAACCTGTGCCAGAGGACTTTGGGGCAGTCAGTCATTCAGCCAACAGGTAACAAGCATTGTTGTCATTTTCTGTAATGACATACTAATTTGTCACAAGATACATTTATTATCTCATAGTTTTTATGAGTCAGGAACTCAGTTATAGTTTGTCTGTGTCCTTGTCTTGAGATGTCATAAAAGTGTTAGCTTTATGCTTGTTTGATTAGGAATGGCCCCCCAGAGGATCATATATTTGGTTCTGTTGATGGAATGGTTTTGGAAGGAATAGAAGATGTAGCCTAGTTACAAGAGGTGTGTCACTGGAAATAGGCTTGAAAGTTTCAAAAGCCTATTGTGTTCCCAGTTAGCTCTCTTTGCTTTGTCCTGGTGGATTAAGGTGTAAGCTCTTAGCTCTGCTCCAATGCCATGCCTGCTTGCCTGCTGCCATGCTCACCACCATGATGGCCATGGAGTCTACGCCTCTGAAATTGTAATCCTCAAATACACTTCCTTCTGTACATAACCTTGGTCATGGCGTCTTAGCACACAATAGAAAATTGAGTGAGACACTGCCTTAACCTGAAGCTTGACTGGAAAAATCTAGTACTAAGCTCATTCAGGTTTGGGGCACAGTTCATTAGTGCCAACTATATAGGGTCTTCTGTTCTTGTTAGCCATCAGCTATGAACCACTCTTTACACTTAGGGGCCACCCTCAAGGCTTACCACAGAGCTCCATCCATAGACCCTCTCACAGAATGGCAGCTTCCTTTTCTAAAAAATGAGGAAAATCTCTCTGTTCAGGCAAGTCCACTTCTATCTTTTAAGAGTTTAAACAAAGGTTTTACATTAACAAAACAAAGCAAACAAACAAAAACCCAACTTCACCTTAACCACATAATGTAATTTAATCACAAGAGTGGCATTTAATTCATCTTATTAACAGATCCCACCTACACTATAGGGGAAAATTTATAGGGTATGTACAATGGGGTACAGAGAAGAATTTATGGGGATATATTTTTAGACATCTTTTTCCCACACTCAACTATCATCTTCTAAACAAGTACTTGGCAGAAATGGTGTCAGAGAGAGGGAGAGGGAAAAGGAGAGGGAGAGGGAGAGGGAGAGGGAGAGAGAGAGAGAAGCATTATTCATAAATTCAATGATAAGTGCACCACCTATCCTACAGGATGTTCTAGATTGATTTCTGTTGTTGTAACAAATACCCTGGTAAAATATATTAGGGCAAAAAAGTTTAGCTTTTAATTCCAAGTTTCGGTCCATCACTGAAGGGAGGTTAAGGCAGGCACTCAGGCTGTTGCTTTAAGGTGGATCTTCCAGACTCAGTTAATAAAGATGATCCCCCACAGACATGCCCACAGGCCAATCTGACCTTGATAATTCCTTTGTAGACTTGCCTTTCCTGATGACTCTAATTGAGTTGACTGTCAAAACTAGCCAACACATTGGGCCAGGAAATACAGGAAGTACAGGTAAAGAACTGGCCAGTTTCCTGTATATCGCAGTAAATCTAGTTAATCATTACTGTCTAATAATTAGAATATAGTCTGTGAAGAGGTGCACTAGAGTTCTGGGAGTGCAAGTTAAGAGAAGAATTCTCAGTTGTTTAGAATATTAAAAAAGACTTCAAAAAATAGAAACATTTGACCCAGTTTTTCTTTTTAAATGTTATAAACTTTAATTCATCATTTTTAAAAAATGGGGCTGGGAAGACAGCTCAGTTGATAGAATGTTTTCTCAGCATAAGCGAAACCCTTGGTTTTAGCTCCATAAACTGAGCATGGTAGCACACATTACTGCACTCCAGAGGAAGAATAAAGAAGAAAGTTCAAGATCACCCACATATAGATAACAAATTCAGAGCTAGCCTGGACTCCATGAGAGCCTGTCTCAAATAGGAAGATAGATAGATAGATAGATAGATAGATAGATAGATAGATAGATAGATAGATAGATGGATGGATGGGTGGACAGACGGACAGACAGACATATAAATAGATAAGAAATTCAGACTCAATAAAAGGTATTCCTAAAGGCCACTCAGCTGGTAAGAGATGGAGGTAAATCTTACACCAAGCTCTTCTGGTAGGAATGCCTGTGCCTCCCTGTGTGCATATAGATGCACACAAGACAGGGACTCAGGTTAGCCACAGAGAGGAGTTAGGATGGGGAAAGTAGTGAGATACAAATGGATGCACATAGCTCAGGCTTATATCACTGAGTGTGGAGAATGAGGTTGAAAATTAATAAAACAAAACAAGACAAAAAGTAGAGGCCTTAAAAGGACAATCTACTTCCTAATCAAGGAGCAATTTTCGGAAGATTACACTGGCCCCAGTATGTGAGATGCGTTATAAGGAGCACAGTGCTTAGAGAGGGATGACCAGGGAGCACCAGGTCCTTGAATGTGAGAAGACTGAAAGTGAAGCTTACAGAGAGGCTGGAGGTCAAAATGAGGAGTCAGCAGCTGTGAGGAAAAGGGGCCTGAGCTTCTGTTTCCCAACATTTCGCAGTAAAAGACTCTTCCAGTCTCTCCTCCCAGCATATCTGTAGCCCAGGCTACCTGGGCCAGTAGAGCCATTGGCAGCGTGTCCCGTGCCTCTATTCTTCTAATTTTCTTCCATGGAATCACCTCCAGCATATTCCCTTTTGGTAAAATCCTTATCTTCCTCCAGTGCCCATATTAAATGCTACTCTTTTAAGGAACCACCTGTGACCCCTAGACTCTTGCCAAGCTGATGTGACATCAAGCACTTAGAGTCACTCAGCACTTAAAGACCTCCATTTTAACACTCAGCCCCGTGTCCTCACGGCCATCTCTAATGGATTTCAACTCAGTGTGAAGATGTTCTTCCAACCATTAGAGCTCTCGTCCTGCCTATGTATGAGCTACCTGAGCAGGCAGGGAATAGGTGCTCATAGACTTGTGTGTGCAAACTCAGTAGTTACTAGGGAATTGAAATGAATCTCCAAACTTGCTGTAAAGACTTCAACACCTAATGGGAATACATAGATGGGAAATGTTTGAGATCTTGTATTACTCAGAGTCCGGATTAAATGCAGCACTGTAAAACTCATGTAATAAGCATCTGAACACCCGCTTTGGGTGCCACCTGGAAACAGAAATTCAAATATCTTCAGGACACATGTGAGGTAAACAAGTGAATAAGAAAATGGGCTGAATTGAGGACCGCTGTAAAGTGCTAGGGACAGTAGCACACTGGAGAAGACATGTTCTCTCTCTACAGGGACAACTCACTCCTCTGTCCCCATCCATACCTGCTGAGGAGGAATGAGACCAAGTATGCTGAGCCATGCAGAGTATGCAAGGAACACAGAAAAATTGAACTTGGTAGAAAATGTTTTGGTACTTCACATTTTAAAATAATTATTTCAACAGAATAAGAAGATGCTGGGCAGACCTAATTAAATGTATCCAAGAGCTAAAGTCTGCCCTTGGGCATCATTTCCTGCCTCAGTGCTAAATACCATTGTAGCTGCTTTAGAATGATAAATATAAACCTGAGCTGCAGACGTTGCACACTGTCTCTCAGCCCTAAAGAGAATCTCCCTCTGATCTCTTCCAATCCTCCAGGAAGATGAAGGAAGAAGGGCCAGAAAGAATGTATGGACTAGGGCATGGGCATGGGTGGCATGAAACCCCATCTTCATTACATGGCACAGCTAATGCACTCATGAATTCACAACAGCAGTGAGTGACCACCTGCAGAAGACTGGGTCCATAAACATTTCTTCATGGAGGGAGAAGGAGTCATAAGGCCCCACGGCTCCCTGAGAAGCTATATGCAGTTAATGGTTGCTGAGAGAGGGGGAGTCCTATTCCTCAGCAGTATAGTTGCTGTTATGTTGCCCTTGCTCAAGTAAATACCCCCTCCCTCATTCACCCTCATGCTAGAAATCATAAGGAATGCACATACACAGAGACAGAGACAGAGAGACAGAGAGAGAGAAAGAGACAGAGACAGAGAGAAAGAGACAGAGAAAGAGAATAAAAATTATGAAAGAATTGTTTTTAATTTCATGTGTATTGATGTTTGCCCACATGTATGTCTGTGTGAGGGTGTAAGATCCTCTGGAACTGGAATTACAGTTGTGAGCTGCCATGCGGGTGCTAAGCATTGAACCCAGGTCCTCTGGAAGAACAGCCAGTGCTCTTAACTGATGAGCCATCTCTCCAGTCCTAAAAGAATGTATTTTTTGAATCCCATATTTTTATGGAGATATGAAAAGAAATTGGGATTTTTATACATAATTTCACTAGAATGTACTTAGCATTTTTCTAATTTGTTTTCTTTACTATTTTTTACTTATTTTCAACAATTTCATACATGTAGGCAATGTATCTTGATTATCGCACCCCATATTCCATCCAGACCATCCCCTCCAACTACCAACCAATTTTTCTCCCACCTTTGTGTCTCCGTTTTTTAACAACCCACTAAGTCCAGAAACTGCTGCCTGTATGTGCATGGATATGAGATCATCCACTCGAGCCTTGATGTCTTACAGTGGCCACACCCCTGAAAATATAATGCACCCCCAAGGTGGAGCTCAGCAGTCATCAATAGCCTCTCAGCTAGGAGTGAGAACTAATGAGCCTCTGACTCACCTGTGCTGGGATGCTGACTGGCTCAGTCTCATGCAGGATTTGTGAAGACAGCCATGGCTTCTGTGAGTCCATAGGGGCAGCTGCCCTATCATGTTCAGACGACGATATTTCAGTGCTTCTCCCCAACATCCAGCTCCTACATTCTTTCAGCCTTGTCTTCTACAATGGTCTCTGAGTTCTTTTTAGGGAGACGAGTTATACGTTGTTGTTGTTGTTGTTGTTGTTGTTGTTGTTGTTGTTTTAACAGTAAATAGAAGGAGCTGGTGACAACAAGAAGACAGGTAAAGTTAAGATTAAAATGTAATCTTAACATATACAAGAATACAATGGAAGTGCTAGAGAACCTGCTTCCAGAAGGTAAGAAAATAAAACAGGTAAGAAGTCAAACAGATATTGATAGGAATAGAAGAGGAACTTGGTGACATTCTAATGAAAGTGAACACAGGCTGAATCCCCTCCCGAAGACAACTAATTAAGGCTTTCTTTGAGAAGAAATAAGGCTCATTCCATTTGGACCACATCACAGTCAAGGTGGCAATAAAACATCCTAGAAGCGAAGCATGAACGCTGGCCAACTGCACCATGGACTCAGAAAGTTGCAGGAACCAAGACTAAGAGAAGAGGATTTAAGGGCTGTCCACAGGACTGCATTCTTTTTTTTTTTTTTTTTTTTTTTTTGGCCAGACCTCCATTTTCCCTTTATTTATTTTTTTTCCTTTATTGGATATTTTATTTATTTACATGTCAAATTTTATCCCCTTTCCAGGTCTCCCCTTTGGAAACCCCCTATCCCATCCCCCCCTCCCCCTGTCTCTATGAGGTTGCTCTCCCACCCACCCACTCCTGCCTTCCAGCCCTGGCATTTCCCTACACTGGGGCATCGGACACCCTCAGGCTCAAGGGCCTCTCCTCCCACTGATGTCCAACAAGGCCATCCTCTGCCACCTATGCAGCTGAAGCCATGGGTCTCTGGTTGGTATTCCAGTTACCGGAGCTCCGGGAGAGTCTGGCTGGTTGACACTGTTGCTCCCCCCATGGGGCTGCAAACCCCCTCAGCTCCTTCAGTTCCTTCTCCAACTCCTCCATCAGGGACCCCGGGCTCAGTCCAATGGTTGGCTGCAAGCATCCGCCTCTGTATTTGTCAGGCTCTGGCAGAGCCTCTCAGGAGACAGCCATATCAGGCTCTCAACAGCAAACACTTCTCAACAATAAAGATAGAGTCCAGGTTTGATAGCTGTAAATGGGATGGATCCCCAGATGGGGCAGTCTCTGGATGGCCTTTCCTTCAGTCTCTGCTCCACACTTTGTCTCCATATTTCCTCCCATGAGTCTTTTGTCCCCCCTTCTAAGCAACACTGAAGCATCCACACTTTGGTCTTCCTTCTTCTTGAGCTTCATAAGGTCTGTGAATTGTATCTTGAGTATTCTATGTTTTGGGGCTAATATCCACTTATCAGTGAGTACATACCATGTGTGTTCTTTTGTGACTGAGTTACCTTGCTCAGGATGATATTTTCAAGTTCCATGCATTTGCCTGGGAATTTCATGAAGTCATTGTTTTTAATAGCTGAGTAGTACCCCATTGTGTAAATGTACCACATTTTATGTATCCATTCCTCTGATGAGGGACATCTGGGTTGTTTCCAGCTTCTGGCTATTATAAATATGGCTGCTATGAGCATAGTGGAGCATGTGTCCTTGTTATATGTTGGAGCATCTTCTGGGTATATGCCCAGGAGTGGTATAGGTAGGTCCTCAGGTAGTATTATGTCCATTTTTCTGAGGGTCCGCCAAACTGATTTCCAGAGTGGTTGTACCAGTTTGCAATCCCACCAGCAATGGAGGAGTGTTCCTCTTTCTCCACATCCTCACCAGCATCTGTTGTAACCTGAGTTTTTTGATCTTGGCCATTCTGACTGGTGTGAGGTGGAATTTCAGACTTGTTTTGATTTGCATTTCCCTGATGACAAAGGTTGTTGAACATTTCTTTAGGTGCTTCTCGGCCATTTGAGTTTCCTCAGTTGAGAACTCTCTGTTTAGCTCTGTTCCCCATTTTTTAATACGGTTAATTGGTTCTCTGGAGTCTAACTTCTTGAGTTCTTTGTATATATTAGATATTAGCCCTCTATCGGATGTAGGATTGGTAAAGATCTTTTCCCAATCTGTTGGTTGCCGTTTTATCCTATTGACAGTGTCCTTCGCCTTAAGAAGCTTTGCAATTTTATACACTGAATCTAATAGAAGAGAAAGTGGGGGAAAGCCTGGAACATATGGGCACAGGGGAAAATTTCCTGAACAAGGCTTATGCTCTAAGATCAAGAATCGACAAACGGGACACCATTTTCTCTTTATAAAGAGAAGTTATAATAATCAGAATATATACAGCTCTTCAATAACTTTGAATGATCATAAAAGAAAAATGTTAAATGGGCAAAGGACATGAAGTGACAACAACAGGTATTTGACTTTTTTTAAAGACTTAATTATTTATTTATTTTTTTAATACTTTATTTACATTTCCGATGATTCCCCTTTTCTTTGGAAACCCCGTGTCCCCTCCCCCTCCCTGCCTCTGTGAGGGAATTCCTCCTCCCACCTACCCGCCCACCCATTCCCATATTCCCACCTTGACATTCCCTTTTACTGGGGCCACTAGCACCCTCAGGCCCAAAGTCCTCTCCTTTCTCCCTGGTGGCCATCG
>CM052702.1:55678992-55701611 GCA_028551405.1 Uromys caudimaculatus
CTTCTATACCTATTATCCTTAGGTTCTGTCTTCTCATTGTGTCCTGGATTTCATGGATGTTTTGGGTCAGAAGCTTTTTGCATTTTGCATTTTCTTTTACTGTTGTGTCGATGTTATCTATGGTATCTTCTGCTCCTGAGATTCTCTCTTCTATCTCTTGTATTCTGTTGGTGATGCTTATAACAATAACTCCTGATTTCTTTCCTAGGTTTTCTAAGTCCAGGGTTGTTTCCCTTTGTGATTTCTTTATTGTTTCTATTTCTATTTTTATCTCCTGGATAGTTTTGTGCATTTCCTTTTTCTGTTTGATTGTGTTTTCTTGTAATTCAGCCTGTTTGATTGTGTTTTCCTGTAATTTTTTAATGGGTTTTTGTGTTTCCTCTTTAAAGGCTTCTAGTTGTTTATCTCTGTTCTCTTGTATTTCTTTAAGGGTGTTATTCATTTCTTTCTTAAAGTCATGAGAAATGATTTTAAATCTGAGTATTGCTTTTCTTGTGTGTTGGGGTATCCAGGGCTTGCTGTGGTGGGACAGCTGGGTTCTGATGATGCCAAGTAGCCTTGGTTTGTGTTCCTTATGTTCTTACCCTTGCCTTTTGCCATCTGGTTAACTCTGATGTTAGCTGATCTTACTCTGTCTGGTTGTGGCTTGCCCCTCCTGCAGGCCTCTGTGTCAATAGTCTTTGAAGACCAGCTCTCTCTGTGTGGTGTTTGGGTTTGGAGAGCTGTGACGCAGGGTCTGCTCTGGGGTGCAGACAGAAATCAGAAGGATCTTGTCCCCAGCTCTCCCTTGCTTCCTATGTCCTGGTGGCTCTGCAAGGGTCCCTCTTGATCCAGTGAGTTTGAACAGAAGTGGTGGTTTTGCCTGTGCTCAAAGGTGTGTCAGCACTCCTGGGATACCCGCTCTCTCCTGTGGCCTAGGCTGAGGTCCCCAGGCACAGACCCCTGGTGGCCCAGGCAGAGGTCTCCACTCACAGATGGAAACCGGAAGGTTCAAAGGTTTCCTGTCTCTGAATTCTCCTCAGGCCCTGTATCCCGCCGGTTCCGGGTGGGTCTCAGTGAGCAGAGTTGCTCCCCTTAACCCCACTCACGGCTTTTCCAACCTCCTGGGAGGGTAGCTTTCTCCTGGTGCTCATTGGCTATGGACTCCTGGTGGCCCAGGCAGAGGTCTCTACCCCCTTTCTTTCTTTCTTTCTTTCTTTCTTTCTTTCTTTCTTTCTTTCTTTCTTTCTTTCTTTCTTTCTTTCTTTCTCTCTTCCTTTTCTTCTTTCTTTCGAGATAGGGTTTCTCTGTGTATCCTTGGCTGTCCTGGATCTCACTCTGTAGTCCTGACTGGCCTTGAACTCACAGAGATTCATCTGCCTTTGGCTCTGGAAATTATGTTTCAAGGTTTGACTCTAATATTAAATGTTGGAGGTGGCTAAAATAGGGTTGTTTTAGACTAAAAAATTTGACTTCCAAATTTTACCTCTGATTTATAATTTGTCAGAATTCTATCAGACAACAGAAAGCTTTTAGTGAACTGACCTCTTGATTGCATGACTCATAAACTGATAGTCACAGACTCACACAAACTGCCTAGGTCAAGATATCTTCTGAGTCAATATTGTAACCAGGCAGGGCTGTCAAGGCTGTGGGAGTGTGTATAGAATGTACACTATGATTTAGACTTGAAATGCCCTTCTAAGTCTCATATGTTGAAGATGTTGTCTCTAATGAGGTAATGTTGAGGCATGAGATTTGGAGAAGCAGTTAGATCATAAAGACACTAACTTCATCATGGACAAACTTCATAATCCAATGGTGTTTTCAAGAGGTCAAGGACGTTGTAGTTACTGGAAGCCAGCTGTAGGAAGGAACTACCTTTCTTGTTTGTTTACTTTTTTGGTTTGATGTAATCTTTGATTATCTACCTATCTATCTATCCATCTATCTATCATTTATCTATTTTGTGTGTGTGTGTGTAAGCCATGGTACATATGTGGAGGTCAAAGAACAGTTTGCCTGAGTCAGGTCTTTACTTCCACCATAGGGGTTCCTGAGATTGAAATCAGCTCAACAGGCTTGGTTGGTAACTGCCTTGCCCATTGAACTATCTTGTATGCCCTGGAAGAGTATGTCTTATATCCAGTCCCCCCATCTCGTTCTCTGCTTTCTGGCTATGATGAGGTGAGTGACATTGATCTGTAATGTGCTCCCTGTCACAGTGTTATGTTTCATTGTAAGACCTTAGTGAGGGAGCCTATTGATCTTGGATGGAAACCATGAGCCACATTAACACCTTTTCCCTTTTAAGTAGTTTACCTCCAGTATTTTCCACAGAGATAGGAAGCTGTCTGATACACTAAAAGGCAGAGGGAAATGATAGTGGTGATTAGGACTGTGGTCAGGATAGTAGAATAGAGATTCTAGATGAAACAAGTGGAGTTTAGAATCTAGGTTTGGATATGGGATAGGAGGACAGCCCAGATCAACATTGGCAGGACAAAGTCAACATACAAAGTACATGGAGCTTGGTGAAGACCTATCCAGTTTAGAATGAGGTCATAGCCAAATAGTTACATAATATAAATAGAGACAAGTGACCTTGAGATCTGTCCTTTCCAGGTGACACAGCCTAATAAAATCAACTCGTTTGATCACCCATCTCTCCAACATCATAAGAACTCTGGTTTCTGTTCAATCTCTCCATCTCTCTCAGTCTTTAACCTCTTCCCACTCTGGCTTCCCTCCCTCAGTCTAGACAATGCTCCTTTTTTCCTATTCTGGGAACATTCCTCCTACTCTTTAGCCCAGACAAGGATTCTAGTGAACCTAAGTTTTCTATCTCTCCTAGGTCGTCTATGTATTAGTGAAGAATCCATTCCTTTCTGGAGTTTTAGCTTCATCTTTTAAAAAGATTTACTTATTTTATTTTTTATTTTATGTGCATACGTATTTTACCTGCATGTGTATCTGTGCACCCATTGTGTTTCTGGTACCTATTGAAACCAGAAGATGGTATTATGTCCTGTATGGTTGGAGTTATAGATGGTTATAAGCCACCATGTAAGTGCTGAGAATCAAACCCAGATCTTCTGCAAGAGCCACCAATGCTCTTAACTACTGAGCATGAGCTCTCCAGCCCCAGATTCTTCTCTTTTAAGATGTATTAGTCTGTCACTGGGGTATTTTATTAGGAAGAAATTTCAGACAAAAGGCTTGTATCTTCAAATGACATTTCACAAGTGGTAGTTGCTTCATCAAAGATAGTCTGTTGAGCAACTTGGATGGGCTAATCTTTTCAAAGTCTTTGGCTCCAAGGAGGACACCCAGGGCCAAATGCTCTAAGCATGCTGTACATGGATGCTGCTTTGAGCTTGTGGTTATAGAAGCATTCTTGACATTGCTTAGTTGAAGAGAAGCAACTGTCATGGCTAAAAGGGCCATGGTGGTTTCAAGACTTTTCAGTTATCTTCATAAAAGTGTTCACCTTTCTTGAGACAGTCTCATGTAGCCCAGCATGGCTTTGAACTCACTATGTATCCTAGAATGACCTGAATTTCTGATCTTCCTACTTATACTTTCTGAGTTCTAGGATTACAGATGTGTGTCGCTATGCTTGGCTTATTTGCTGCCAGGTATTGAATATGCTTCTTACATGCTGGGTAAGTACTCTGTCAACCGAGCTACATCCCTAGTCCCTATTTATTTATTTATTTATTTATTTATTTATTTATTTATTTATTTATTTATTTATTTGTGTGTGTGTGTGTGTGTGTGTATGAGAATGCATGTCACACATGTTTAGGTGCCTGCAGGAATCAGAAGAGGGCATCAGGTCCTCTGGACTTACATGTGATCATGAACTTCCTGACATGGGTGCTGGGAGTCAAACTCGGCTCTGAAAGAGTGGAAAGTAGTCTTAGCAACACAGCTATCTCCCCACCCCAGGGCTTGCTTACTTGAAAGAATGTCTTGTATGTAGTCTAGACTGGCCTCAAGCTCTTGATTCTGTTACTGCAAGTCTCCCTAGCACTGGAATTATAGGGGTGTGCTACTACTTTTAGCTAGTTTTATCCAGTGATCTCAGAGATTGGTTATATCATGACCATGAATCTTTAATATGGTTACATTCAGAATACCTTACACAGTCTTAGGCAGTTTTCAGTGGGTTCTGTCAACATGCTAAGGGGGAGATAGTTAACCAGTATCAGTGATATCATAAGCTTGAAATACATATATTCTGAAAAATAATTTGTTAATATCAAGGGTCTGAAAATGATTATTAGTTCAGTTTTTAGGTCCTATTTTCAGTGGCTGTCCAAAGAAATCAGCTAATTAAAGGAACCTTTATGTGTAAAGACCCATTATACTAATGTCTTTTTGGTAAAGACCAATTGAACAAGGTGAAAGAATTATTATACCGAGAAAAATAAGAATTATGATAATAATGTCCCATAGACTATTAGCCACAAGTGATATAGTGTTAATTATGGCATATTGTAATGTTCAAGAAAAAATGAGACCCAGAAAAAATATATACATTTATAATGTATATAGTATTGTGACCACTTTGCAACAATATATAAAACACATAAAACTATGCATTTTTAAGATTTTAGTTTTATTTATTTATTTTAAAATTGTGTGTGTGTGTGTGTGTGTGTGTGTGTGTGTGTGTGTGTGTGTATGTGTCTGCAAAGGCCTTAAGGGAGCACTGGATCCTTGGAGCTGAAGTTACAGGCAGCTGTAAGCTGTTCCATGTGGATTCTCAAGACCAAACTAGAGTCCTTTTGCAAGAACTGTATACGCTCTTTTTTTTTTTTAATTTATTTTTTATTTTTTTAAATTTTATTATTTATTTATTTTTTTTTTGGTTTTTCGAGACAGGGTTTCTCTGTTTAGCCCTGGCTGTCCTGGAACTCACTCTGTAGACCAGGCTGGCTTCGAACTCAGAAATCTACCTGCCTCTGCCTCCCAAGTGCTGGGATTAAAGGCATGCACCACCACTGCCTGGCCAGTATACTCTCTTAACTGCTGGGCCATCTCTCCAGTTCCTTGTTTATTTTTTGAAACAGTACTTTGCTATGCAGTCTTAAAAAAGGAAATATACATCAAACTATTGTAGTTGACTTGGAATAGCGAAATTACACATTCTTCTTCCCAGCTTCTTCCTAATATTTGACAACCATCTATGAAGCGCAGGCAAATTCTTTTATAGTAATCATGGCAGTTAAGATCAGAAAAAAATTTAAATACCACCCCAAGTAGAAAGATTGCCCCGAGGACCAAAGTCTATTGTGATTTAAGACCCTCCCCCACATGCATGTGGGGCTTCCTTTTCCTGCAGTGACACCTCAGAGCAATAATCTCTAGCATCATCGGCTGTGAGATGGTTGTAATCTCAAGGAATGCATGCTGGTCTTAACAACCATGGCAACAGACTTCAAAAAAATGTCCAATGGAATGTATCTGATTAAGGATCTGTGGCAACTCAGTTCTATTTGAGACTCCTTCTCCCACTGCAGAGAGCTCTGTTGCTGAGTCGTGGGGAAGTACTGTTGGGAGAACCCTGGCAATGCCTGTGTAACCTTTGCTGTCACTTGTTTTCTTGACCTCCCCCCCTACTCCCCAGTTTTCTTCTCTTTCAAACAAGAATAGAAATAAGTACATCGGGGGAGGCTGACTGGAGCAAAGGAGGCAATTAATACACAAAATTACCATGCAGACAGCTCATTCAGTGCTCAGGGCAAAGCATCGGGGAAGGCAATGCTGGGCAAACATGTCTTGGTTTCTGCCTTAGCCAGGCAAGCTTTCAGAGGATGGCCCAATACTTCTGATTCTTAGTTGTGCCATTTATAAAATGGTGATTATAAAATGGCGAATGCAAAGTTATTATGGGGTAAAAAGTAATATCTGTTTAAAACCCTTTATCAAAGCATTTACAATAGTCACCTTTATTATTCATTGAAAACAGCTTTACCCTATGTTCTCTGGGTATGTTCTTGGCTTTGACAAAATATTGGAACAATCAAGAACATTTCACAACATGTGGTGCGCACTAGTAGGAGTCCTCTGGCTTCCAGTCTAATGGAATTAGATGAGAATACCCTCCTAGTCCTATCCCGTGATCCTCCTTTCCTCAGAAGGAGAGCACTAGGAGTCAGCGAGTCTCTGCAGCACAGTGGGGTTTGGCATCCCTGCAGTTAATTATAGAGATTCTAGAATTGGTACTTTTCTTGATCTGATGAGCCAGTTTGAAAACATTATAGAAGGCACTTCTCATGGAAGATATGTCTGTTGGCTTCTTTCCTCGCTCACACTGTCCCCTCTCCATTTAAAAATTAATTCTTTGAGAATTTTGTATGACATATTTTGATATTTACTCCCCTCCTCCAAATTCCAATTCCTCTCAAATCCACGCCCCTTATTTCCAACCCACTCAACTTTGACACTCCCCCTTTTATTGAACACATCAGGAACAATTTGTACTGCCCGTATACTCTTGGATGCGTGGCCTTCCATTAAAGCAGTTGTTCTCAACTTTCCTAATATGAAACCCTTTAATACAGTTCCTTATGTTATAGTGACCCCGAACCATAAAATTATTTCATTGCTACTTCATAACTGTAATTTTGCTACTATTATGAACCATAATGTAACCATCTGATATACAGAGTATCTGATATTTGATATTGACCTTTGGGGGTCATGACCCTCAGGTTGAGAACCATTGCACTTAAGCATTGTGACCCTACCAAGGGTAACATACTTAAAGAAAACCAACTCTCCCCTTCTTAATAGCAATAAACTGCCAATCCCAATAGCGCCGTAGTTAGGGTTGAGGCTTAGTGCACACCTGCCTTTCCCAGGCTGGAATTCTGTCTGCCTTGAGTGTGTGCAGGTCTCATACATGTTATCACAGCTACGTGAGTTCCTATGGGCAGCTGCCTTGGTTTGCCCAGAAAACACCGCTCCCTTGTAACCATCCGTCACCTCTGGGTCCTGCCCTCTTCACTCCCTCGTCTACAGCGATTGTCTCTGAGCCCCGGGAGCAAAGGATTTAGTATAAATGGCCCATTTAGGGCTGAACCCTCATCTGGCTCCGACATAGTGCCATACTCTATCCTTCTGTTCCTATCTCCTTGATTCTGAGGTTATTTGTATACACCATCATGCTGGCCTATATCTTTGATTTCTAAGACACTTAGTTATGTGGCCTTGTTGACAACGTTAATATTTTTCTAGGTTCATTGCAAACAACCACATTATTTCAGTCAGATAGACCCTTTCAGGAGTTGGGTTATGGTGATCTTTTCAAATGATAATCTTTAAATATGTATGTTGATAAACCTACAAATTTGCAGTCTTAAAGCAGAAGGGACATGTCTGTGATGCAAACAATTCTGCAGTCACCTGGAGATGTTAATTTTATTTGTAAAATGTCAAGCTCTCAATAATGACTAATGGTTCAAAGAGAAATTCTGCTTTAGTGAGTTGTTCATTTAATTTTATACTCTCAATTTGAGTAAGACAGAATCTTTGAGAATTCTTACTATAGGATGAGGTCATCACAGCCTTCCTGGAAGTTCTCTATCTGGTCAAGGAGAATTGAAGGAAGACATCCCAGAACATGAGTTCTGTGAAGTATGCCTGATAAGAGCCCTTCAGGAGAATCCAGAGCAGCCATTTGAACAGAAGATGCAGTCAGGTTCAGGTTGATGCCAGCATTAAGAAGGCTGTGAAGGGAAGAGAGCAAAGGCTTGGCTATGCATTTTAAGGTTTTGTTTTTTAATTTTTATTTTAATAGGAGGACTTTTTTTCTCCCTTAGAAGTGGAGGATTTAGGGGCTGGAGAGATGGCTCAGTAGTTGAGAAATTCTGCTGCATAAACATAAGGACCAGGCTTCAGAGCCCAGAACTTACATAACAAGCAGGATGTAGCTCCATATATGCCTGTAACCTCAGCACTGAGTGCTGGTGAGTGGAGATAGGAGGATTGCTGGGACTTACTGTTTGCCAATCTAATCAAAAATTGCAAGCTCTTGGTTTATAGAGAAGGAGCAAGGCAGGGAGCGACAGTTGAGCATACTTTTGGCCTCTGCACGTATCCACAGGTACATTTACCATAAACATACAAACATATATTTACATACAGAAATATATGAGAGACAGAAAAGACAGAAAAAGACAGACAGAGACAGAGAAAAATAGAAAACAGACTGCGACAGAAAGACACACACACAGACAGGGGTGGGGGAAGCTATGTTAAGAATCTCTGATTATGATTCCAACAGAGATATGCATTATGTTCTAGAATGGCATAGCCATTTCTCTCCCACCCAGCTTTAACCTACACAACAGACAACTACCCGTATTTCCCCTGGAACATTTCCTCCCTGTGTAACGCACACCAGAATGGGCAGTGATGGATCCTAATAAGGGTTCTCATACAACTGAAGATAAATGCTCCATTTTGAAGCTCTGATGGGAAGTTGGCTATTGGTATAAAAATGTGAATGAAAGAAGAATGACATCAGCATCCTTGATGAGCAAGCAGGACTTCTCAAGTGGCAGAGGGCATCACAGCTATGGCTCTCGGTCAGCGCACTGTTAAATCATGGTTCATGTGTTTTCATTATATACAGTAGGAGAAACTCTACCATGCAACCCATTCATAGCAAAATGATAGGAGCAACAACTGAGTAAATACATTAGTGCTTGATGCATACTGACTTCTCGGCAAATACCATTATTGTTATCATCATACCGTCGGCATTCCTGACTGTAGTGTCATTCCTATATACTATTGTATGCATGCATATCACCTCGAGGTATGCTACTCCACTGATTCCTACATGGAAACTGGGTAATACAGAGGTTGGTGGGAAAATAAAATATGAGCCAGGCCTGAGCAGTGTTGACTAGGAGATCCAGACAGATTCAAGTATAGGGTAGTATACTCAAGAGGCATAGACATGATTTGACAGCACTGGGAAATGTTTTGCTAACATAATATTAATGATGATGGTGTTAATGATGGTGTTCCATAATTGTTTTAATACTTACATCATAAGTTCCTAGCATAGTTCAGAAACTTCCTTGAGTGCTAGGGACACAGCCGTAAGAAAAATGGGTAAATTCTTCCTCTCATGGACTCAGTAAGGGCATACATATTTGTGTGCCATGGTACACAAAAGGTGGAGTATCGGGGTTGTAATTTTATATACGATGGCCAAGGTAAGGCTCAGAGGTATTTTAACACAGACCTGACAAAAAGCATCCCTACGGAAATGAGTGTATGCGTGCCTTGTGGGCAAGAAAGTACAGCTGAAGCTAAGGCAGCCAGGGAGAGGGGACGAGACCCAGTGGGAGGAGAGCAGGTCGGTACGTCAGGTAGACTTTCCACTGTAAAGCATCCTGATCCTCTGATCCTAAATGACAAATGATAATGCAGCATCCTTGTATGTGCTTGTGTAACCTGTGGATGGAATCTTACAGACAGGTGCAAGCCAGACCAAGCACTGATACATAAGGAAGGAACATGGGGCTGGGGATGGTTGGTTGGTAGCGTGCTTGTCTCTCAATGCATGAGACCCTACGTTTGATCCCCTGCACTGTACTAAATGAGTCAAAGTGATACACTCCTCTAATCCCAGAATGTAGAAGGTAAAGACAGGAGGATCAGAAGTTTAAAGCCACTCTCAGCTGTATACTTGACTTGAGACCAGACTGGGCTACAGGAAGCCCTGTCTTAAAATATTACATTAAGCCGGGCAGTGGTGGCGCACACCTTTAATCCCAGCACTCGGGAGGCAGAGGCAGGTGGATTTCTGAATTCGAGGCCAGCCTGGTCTACAGAGTGAGCTCCAGGACAGCCAGGGTTACACAGAGAAACCCTGTCTCGAAAAACCAAAAAAAAAAAAAAAAATTACATTAAATAAAATAAGAAATTTGATGATATTAATTAAAATTATGCTGCCACATTTACCCAGCATTTACATAGGTGCTGGGTATCTAAACTCCTATCTGCACACTTCTATATCGAGCACTTTGTCCACTGAGCCACCTCTGCAGCTCCACCTAAAGGGATGTTGATATTGATAACTGCTAACCTTGGTCCCAAGAATAAACAATGGGTTTGAAAAGAAAAAAGGGGCGGGGGATTGCAATAAAGAATCCTGCCATTGTACCACAAAACAGAGAAACAACCAAACCGTAGTAACAAGTATTCAATACAATGAAGGTCTTTAGAAATCTCCTCTCCCAAGCCCTGGACACAGTTTATTTTTGACTCCTGGTAGTAAATGTACCTCCACACATGCCTTCCTCCTGAGAGCAGGGTGCCGTGTTTTACTGTTTAGTCCATTTAAAGTGTCACGAAACTTTCCAACTGGGGCCCATGCTTTGTTGGCGGATGTGGTACTGTGCCAGGCCTTGACTCTGTGGTTGTTAATTTATGTCCACAATAACCCTATTAGAGAAGTCTTATCGCTCCCATTGTGTAGATAATATAACCCTGTTGTGGATGCCCTTGTGCTGCCTGTATTTTGATGTTAATTCTGCTTTCCCAAGAGGGGTTGTCTAGAACTAGGAATGAGTCACCTGCTCAGGTGACTTATTGTGAAGCTTCCCCCAGATGGATAAAGGGACCAATCACTGGGCGAGTAGGCAGGACTTCTGGGTTGGACAGAGACAGGTAGAGGAGAAGGAAGCAAGATGGAGGGTTACCAACAGGATGATTCAGATTCTGTGTGGTTTTATAGCCACAGGTAGATATAATATCATATAGGGATAGAATAATTGGGGTAACTTGTCTAATCTAGGTGAGCAGCTTGTACCATTATCAATTGGCACTGAATTTATTGTGAGGGCATCTTGGGAACTGAGAATTTATTGATATTTAAATCTGACTGATTAATTATAAGCTTCTAGAGTTTTGTTTTACTGGGTTATTGGAATGTGGGACCACCGACCACAGGGGTTTTATGGTTGAGAAGGAACTATCGGCTCCAGAGACAAGCGAGCTGGAGCTGGGAAGACTGGGATGAGTAGCTGCTGGGGCTAGCTAGAGGCAGTGAGACTGCCGGGCAGAGAGGAACTGGCTCAAGCGCGGGAACTTGCCGTACTCTTTTTTACTATTTCCCGCAACATGACCCAGATAATTTCCCCCCTACATCATGGAATTTTTTGTGCCATCCTTCCCCATGTCTTTACAAACAAAGGAGAACAGTAGTATGCTGTGGTTAGACTATGACATGCCATCCCACAGACCCATATATTTGAATGCTTGGTTTCCAACTGGAGGCGCTGTTTGGAACATTGTGAAATGTTTAGCATGAAGAGCTGTGCTGGGGAATGTGGGTCACTGGGGCAGGCCTTGAGGTCATATAACCTGGCCCTATTTCCTGTTAGCTCTCTCCATCTTGACTCCAAATGCCGTGTGACCATCCACCTCAGTCTTTTGTAGCTATGCTGTACCTGCTGTGATAGGACTGTACCCTTCACTGTGAGCCAAAACTCAAACAACTAAAACCCAAATGCTTTTCTCTCTAAAGCTGTTTCTTGTCAGGTGTTTGGTCACCGCAATGAGGAAACTACCTAGAACACAGTTGGTACCCTGGATGAGTGCCAGACGATTAGGAATAAGACCTGGACCTGAGACTCAGAGATTATGAAGAGTTTCAGGATGCATTTAGTCCCTAAGAGAGTAGCTTCTGAGTTCCTAGGGGTTATATAAGGTAGTTTTATGTTTCAAGTTGCCTGAAGTAATTAAAATATATGGAATTTTTAAATGGCTGTTTAATCTTTGAAAATCTATATTATAATTGGGCATGGTGACACACACAATCACAGCATGTGGGCAGTGAAGGTAGGGGAGACAGGAGAATCAGGAGGGCATGGTGAATTAGAGGGCACGGTGAATTAAATGGCACCAGAGCTACCTGAGAGTTTGTCTAATACAAAAAAGCAAGGAGGTCCCAACATAATAAAACAACAAAATAAAATAACGTAACTTATACTCAGGGATTGGGGTGCCTCTACGTATCCTGTTAGTAGCTTTCACCCAGTTGGTAACAGAACCCATGCATTCAGAAGGACCATACATGTAGAGTCCCAGGAATGAGCTACAAACACTTATTTTCATGCCAAACCGAAAAACAATACATATGAACCTGTGGTAGGGCCCAAGTCCCTGCTCTCAGAAGCTCAGAAACCTTGCCTTTTCAATCTCTTGTATTTTGCATGTACCTCCTTCATTCACTGGTTTGTTGCTGGGGCTGTAGCTCAGTGGTTAGAGGGATGACCTAGCAAACCAGAGGTTGGGTTTGATCTCCAGCATCACCTAAAATGGGGCTATGGCAGCACACTCAAGTGTATTGATTTGTTCTTCATAGAGATAAGACCAGATGTCAAGCTTTCAGCTTCCAAACTGCAGAAGTTATTTGACAAAAGTTGCTCACTCCCGCTCACCGAAGGATATGACCCATGTTCTTAGAGAAGGATCACTTTTGGATGATGGGTTTTGTTGGCTAGCTTAGATTTCACTTCATCCTATTTCAAAGGCTCTTTGGACTAAGAGATGGAAGGGACTTCCAGGAATCTCTTTATATATGGTAGGGCCACATATGGTCTTAGCCATTGTTGTGTTTTCAAATGACATTGGGATAGAGCTCTCTGAGAACTGTTCTGTATCCATGTGAGAAACGGGCTAATGGTGGGTCAGCCTGAAGATATACTCAGTGATTTGGAAGTTATCTTCTGGTATCTCTCTATTCTGGCTGTCTCCTCCACCTTGCTCATATATCCCAGGGCTTGAGATGGGTGAGAATTTCTTTAGGGGAGTATCTGGATTCTTGATCTCTGTTGAGAGAACACCCAAGAGCGGAACACATGATGTTCTGGGGTGCTTATGTTACCATGCTGACCTGAAGGTTCACACATGGTGATACTGTAGTTCTCACAGACTCAGGCCAGTTCAATGTAGGTCTGCAAGCTTCCAGGTTTAGTACCAGCCACTCACAGAGCCAGCCTTGAACAGGCTTGGCCCCTTTGTTAAGGGTTCCACCATACCAGAAGGTGAACATGTAATGTATTGCTGTCATTGTTATATTCATGGACTCCATGGGAGCCTATCTTGGTTTCCTGACTATATTTTTCTCCTAACTTATGTGGTCATGTCCTGGTCTTTGTGTTTCTACAACAAAATACCCAAGTCTGGGTAGCTTCACAAAGGTAGAAATTTATGTCTCCTGGGTCTGGGAATTAGAAGTCCAAGATTAAGGTGCCAGCAGAATTAGTTTTTAATAAGGGTTACTCTTTGCCGGATTGTGTCATTCTCTGTGGAACCAGGGGTTCTGTGGATATCTGGTCCATCTGGAAATGGCCAAAGTGTTACAGCTCTCAGAAGGAAAGCCTGCTCAGGGTACAACATAGCTGGGGTCCAGGTCTTACCTGCTACTGTGCCAGTGCCAAAGCCAGTGGCAACGGTGGCAGCAGTGGTGGGTGACAGTGGGCAAGAGCTGAGAGCTGTGATGAGCAGCAGGTAGGTGGTGGCTGTGGTGGCAGCTGCAGGAATGGCAAGGTCATGAGCTTGGCCTGCCAAGCAGGTCTAAGGTCCAGCTTGGAGAGAGAAAACTCTTTCCCAAAGTGTTACAGCTCAGTAAAACAGTCACTCTCAGACGCTTTTTGGTAAAATGACCTGTGTGCTTTATTTTATGGGCTACATTGAGGGGTGGGATGGGATCCAGGGGTAGATGTTTCCCTTGGCGCAGTTTGAGATGCTTGTGATGCTCTATTAGCATGGGGAAGGGCTTCTAGTGTTTCACTATGTGACTGATTGTCATGGTCCTCTCAGTGGGGTGTCAAGGTCACATATTCCAGAGCAGCTAGAGTTTGGCAGTGAGCTGGCCCCACCCATACCATTCTCAATTCTGAGTTTCACAGGGTTTGGACTCATTCAACCTTACCAGTTCTTCTGTCTGGTGGCATGCCACTTGCCCCACACCTCCTCCTTTTTGTTTTATAAAGGAGAGGTTTCATTGGAGTAACTGTCTCCTATGTCGGGAATGGTTTGGTATTGAACCAAAACCTGACTGACTGTGATCTTTGCAGTGCTATTCATCTGCTGTTTTAAAAATTGGATAAGGCAGGGTGCCAGGAGAAGCCAGGCTCCAATGGCAGAACCCAAGCTATCAAGGTCTTCTCTCTTCCAGTTCCTCTGTACTCTTGGCTCTCACTCAGAACCTAACTGGGTTCTGCCCTTGTCCCCAGCACTGCCTTTCCCTTCCTGCCTGGAGCATGGATGCCCTGAACAGAAGTGTGGACCTGGGACCCCCTCTTCACACCCCTTCCCAACTTCCAGTGGTATACCAGCTGGGCCTGGGTACACAAGAGACTAGAACCACAGCAATCATCCCAGACTCCACTGTTTTCCAGCAGGGGAAAAACATGGACTGAAGAACCCCATTTCAGACTGTGAGTGGCACCCCAGGGACCCCCAGCAGTGAGGCAGACATGCAGCTGAGCAAGAAGGAATTTTGAATACTGGAAAGAACAAAAGCTATGGATTTATACATTAGAAACAGGGAGGGCTAAAGGGTTCAAAGCTATGTGAAGCCTATGTTGTCTGTAGGAAGTGGTTGTATCAGAAGGACTCTTCTATGGTTGGTAGAATCCATAGATGCAGAACACATGAACACAAAGAGCCAACTATATTCTCATTTTAACAAGTAAGTAATATAAAAGAGACAACTTGCTCACTTTTTTTGTACTAACTCTTAGAAACCTAAAGTGGATTTTATCTGTATCTCGGCATGAACCAGCTTGATAGCAACATTTACTAGTAGCTACCTTACTGGATGTTGAAGGTCCTGACCTAACACTAGTTAATATGGGGGTGATTACACCTGGAAGAACCCAGAGCCTGGGAGGTGGGATTCTCTGTGGATGAGGACACCCTTGATCAGGAGAGCACTGTTCACCAGCCCAGCCTCTGTCCTTTTTTAGGGTCAGAAATCAACCCACAGAGAACATTAGTCACAGTTTACTTTGAGCTTCACCAACATTATGCAGTCTGTTCTTAGATAGTTTGGAGGTTCTCTTATAACCTCTTAGGAGTAAGAACTTCTGGAAGTTGTCCCAGGACAGATATTGACTAAGTGGTAATTGCAGAATTCAAAACATGAACTTTCTTGTCCCGACTCTTATCAACTGCTGTGGCTTCTTTCTCTTACCCCTTGGACACAGGGGCTTGGTTGCTTGCTTGTTTCCTTCTCAACTCCTTTCTTCCAACCACGACTACTCCTGCTTACTCAACCTTCTTGGGGACTCAGCTAACAAGCTAGGTCTCCCTGATTATGGAGGGGACAGGGAAGGCAGACTTAAGGGAAGCACTTTCCGTTTCCCTTTTTAAAAGCTGGTGCTCCAAGACTCCGGCAGACTGGCAGCTAATGAACACTGGACTATGGGACTAGAAAGCACACCCACAACTGGCTGCTTGGCTAATGGAGACATATTGCACATCTCAGGAGCTTGTCCCAGGTCTCTGGGGACTGGGAGCCTCTCTTGTTAAACAGCTGGTTTAGCACATGGCCTGCCCTGTGAGGGGTGCAGTGGAAAGCCCTTAGGAGAAATCCTTAGGGAATGGAAGGATGCTGGCTATGGGATGGATTTTTATTGGCGCAAACACTCCCAGCTGGTCTGATTTTCTCCTGGGATGGTAGAAAGGTTGGAGGAAGGTACATTGAAGATGTTGAGTTATGAGTGAGCTCAAGGACCTTTGGAAGCCCTGTGGGCATTCATGTGACAGAACATTCTTCCATGCTGTAGTGGCATTTATGCCACAGTAGTAAATACAATCCCGATCTTCATTTACCTCTCCAGAGATGTAGGACAGCCAAGAGGCTCTAAAGGCTGGAAGTTTATGCCCTGCACTGTGCCGAGAACAGACTGAATAGGCTCTGTATTGTTTTTAGTTGAGTCACTTGATTCTGAGTTGTAGCTTTTCTACTTCTAGATCCTACTTTACAGAATTTAATGGGGGTAGTGAGAGTTAGGGCCAATGAAGGAGTAAATTGGGCAGAAACAGTAAAGCAGAAGAAGTAACTTATCTGGACAGAGATTTTTTTTTCGAGACAGGGTTTCTCTGTGTAGCCCTGGCTGTCCTGGAACTCACTCTGTAGACCAGGCTGGCCTCGAACTCAGAAATCTGCTTGCCTCTGCCTCCCAAGTGCTGGGATTAAAGGCGTGAGCCATCACTGCCCGGCTTCTGAACAGAGATTTTAAGAAAAAGTTTATAGAGATGGAGTTTAAGGGCATGGCAGCAAATGAGGAGCTAGATTATAAGGAGCTTATGAGTTACTGATGTGCGCCTCTGGGGAGACAAGGGGAAGTTGTTCTCTTCCCAGTGACTTCGCTTAGTATTTACCACGTTGTCATCTTCCTGGATTCTGAACTTGACTCTCTAGATACTCATTTAAGTTAGGTCTCAAATTATGTGCTTGTATTACCCCCATTATGTCCCTATATGCCATTTGTTGAATTTAGATAATATATTTATACTGGCTTGAATGGTATACTGAGTCCAACCCCACAATTCATGTCCATCAGGGAACTCTTAATGTGATATTTGAATATAGGACTCTGCTAATATAATTAGTGAAGAAAGAGTCATTTTGGGTCAGGATGGACTCCATCCAGTGGCTGGGGTTCTAATAAGAAGGCCATGTGAGACCGCGGCTAGGATAAGATGTAGACACACACCGGAAAACTGTCGGATGGACAGGAAGGCAGAGATTGCTGTAAGGAACACCAGAGATTGCAGGTAGTCACCATAGGCTAAGGCAAGGCAAAGAGAGGGGGGGGAGGGGGAGGGGGAGGGGGAGAGGGAGAGGGAGGGGGAGGGGGAGAGGGAGAGGGAGGGGGAGAGAGGGAGAGGGAGAGGGAGAGGGAGAGGGAGAGGGAACCAACACCTTTATTTTGGACTTCTGGTGTTTATTGTTTTTAACCATTTATCTTGTAGTAATTTGTTATGATAACCCGAGCACATGAATACTGTGAGTATCCTTGCTTCCTTTTGAGACTCTGACTTTCTTTGTCCTTTTGTGACCTGGACTTTTTTTTTACGTGGAAGGAGGTAATTTTTATATCATTGATTAATAACAGTAGCAGCAACAATCACATCTAAAGTCAGAGAACCCAGACAAGAATGATTCAAAGAGATGTGACAGACTCGTGAAAACTAGGGGAAAGCTGGGTGAGTTCAATAATATTGGATAATGTATAGATTTTAAAACAAGGCCTTTTAAGGATAGAGAGCGTCATGGAATTGTGCAAATAAATTCAATTTTCCAGGAAAGCGTACCATTTCCAAACTTCAAACCATCCAACAAATACTCTAAAAATACATAAAGCAAAATAGCTGGAAGTTCAGACACTAACATTGAAGGGAATTGTTCATGCTGCTTTCAAAACTGACCATTTAACCCCCCCCCCCATCATGGTTTTCAAATACATAATTAATAAATTTGATTGACATTGATGACCTGGACTTTTTTTGCCAGTAGAGTTTCTAATCCAGAAAAGACACTCAACTTCTATTTGTAAAATAGATGAATGAAGGTCATTTGGCTATTAAGACACAACTGCCAAGGTTGCTCAACACAGCCTCTGTGTGAATGTATGTCCACGTCCCTGTTATCACAGTTTCAGTGTTGTGTTTACTTTGGGTAGCATTGTAGCTTTGATGTGCAGATGGTTGAAGCCAGAGCCTGTTAGGCACACACTCTACCCCAGCCTCAACTTTTTGACTCTGTCTCATTTTGTGTAGCCCAGGGCTTTAGCTCATGCTTCTCCTGCTTTGGCCTCCCCTGAGTGCTGGTGTTAGAGATATGCACCAGCACACCTAGCTATGATTTCTGGCATCTCCTCTTAGATCTCCTCGGGGCTGCATTTGAGCCCTGTTATATGACTAATGCAGCATATTATCCTGGGTTGTGGTTCGTCCTGTGCTTTCCATAATTCCAGTTTCAGAGGGTGCTCTGGAAAAGACTGTGAGTCGATGAGCTTCAGTGTGGAAGGATATGGCTTCCTACCCAGAATTCTTCTGAGCATTCTATAAGGAAAGGAGCATGAGGACTTGTGAGTGTTTGTTAATCAGTAGATAGGGCCATGAGAGTGTGAGTCAAATCTATGCTTTCTATAAGATTCCAGAATGGCTGGCTTTACCTGAAAGCCTGAGGGGGTACACCCACCTGTCCTCTTTTTGCACAGAGACAAGCTTCTCTTAGATGAGAACTCATTCTAAACCTCAAACACAGCTACTTTGAATGCTGTAGGTGAGGAAAGTCTTCTGTATTCATAGTGTCTACTGTTCAGAATCCTCCCGTGCACTAGCAGTCTTTTTGAGAAGATTCACTTTGAAATGCTGGAGAAAGAGATAGCCATAAACTATCATTAACACAACCTCATTACAGACGTCATAACAATACGTCCAACTATAGTGCCTCGGCTTGCTCCCACTTCTGCCTAGGGATGGGGCAACTTCTGCTCATGAACACCATGGAAACCAAATGCTGCTTTGGTGATTCCAGAACTCTAATGTTCTAGTGGCACCTGTGGAAGGTAGAGGGGTATTTCAGCGTGATTCCAGCCACAGCACAGGGGAATGCTAGACAGCTTTGAAAATGGCAGGCATTATAGCGGCATTCTTTTGGGTTAGTACAGAAAGACCAAGGTGGATGGAAGAATAGAACTCCCAGGAGGACGTTAAATACATGTACAGAACACTTCTCTGGGGCAGCCCTCCTACTTGACCCAAGGAAATGGGTGCTGATAGAGAGTCACGCCTTCTGAAACACCATTTTGTGAGGAGCCATTTGCATTCTGAATATTTTGAAGCCCAGGGTGCTCACAGGGAGCCAGGCAACTGTATGCAGCCTGAGGTTTTGTTTTTGTTTTTGTTTTGTTTTTAGTGAGAGTAGTGTCTGAGGAAAAGGGAACCTATAGAGCAAAATTTGAGCCCATGGTTTGAAATAAGAGGGTACAGCATTTTGTCTGGCAGTCAACAGGGTTGTGTTGGTCAGACCTAGACTACTTAAGAAAAAACAATTTTCTCACTTGTAGAACTCTGAAAGGTTTTCTCCTCCTCTTAAATTAGCAGAGTAATATCCTATGAAAGTGTCAGTGTGACTGCATTTAGAATCACCATGGAAGCACATCTCTGGGTGTGTCAATAAGGGTGTTTCTGGAAAAACTTCACTGAGCAGGGAAGACCCATGGTATCATGGCTTAGAGACCCAATGGAGGCATGGGTGACACCATTCCATGGGCTAGATTCTTGCATTGATAAAAAGAAGCATTCTGACTGCAGATGCAATGTGACCACCGGCTCCCACTCCTGCTCCTGGGTCTTATCCGCCATGATGGACTGCATCATCAAACCTGAGCTAAAATACATCCTTTCCTCCCTAAGTTGTTTTTCCGGCCTATTGTTACATCAATGTGAAAATCACCTGATAACAAAAGCACACTTCCTTCAGTTTGTTGATAACAATGACTTGTATAGACAACAAACTAGAGTTGTGCTTGAGGGCTCTTCCATGGTGGGAATCTGGACACCAGTTCCCAGCTAGGCGTGTCAGCTCTTGTATGTACTTAAGGCACCTTATGTTGTGCTTAAGATCTGTTTATTTATTTACAACTATGCTGTCCATATTTCTGGCATACAGTGTGATAGATAATTCATATATATGTGCATATGATAATCAGGTTAATTAGCATTTCAATTTTAAAACATGATTGTATGTGAGGTGTGAACTTTCTCTTTTCTAGTTTCTTATAGAATCTATAATAAGTTATTATGTATTCTCATCATAATACAAAGAATAATGGAACTGTTTTTTCCTATATAACTGTATGTGATGTTCCTGTATTCTCCTTCTTCCTCTTTCCTCTTAGCTTCTCGTGACCTTTGTTATAATTTCCAATTCTAGCAAATCAATTCCATAGGCTTCTGCATATGAATGAGAGTACATGGTATTTTCTGTTTTCTGCTTATTCCACAAAACAGTGTTCCATCCAGATAACATAGTTCCATTCTTTTATAGTGCCTAATGATATTTCATTGCATATGTATACTAGCTTTTCTTTATCTATTCATCCATTTATAGACTGTTTTCAATTTATTATTTTTATTAATCTTTTCTCTCACATATTACATAGTGACTGCAGTTTCCACTGTCTCTCTCTGTCCCCCACCTCCTTCATCACTCACTCCACCTTCTCTGTCCCCATCTACATAGATTCTATGTTAGTCATGGCTGAGATAGTATTACAGAAACGTGGGAACACAGATATCTTTTTTTTGTAATAAAATTTAATTGTTAGAGAATTTTAGAGAAATGTTCCATTTAACAGTACAAATCAATACAGTACTTCTAATGAACAGTTTACCAACAAGTACCAAAGTATAAATTGTGCATAAAATTTTATCTAGTAAACTTATTTCTAGGAATTTATGTTGACAAAAATATGTATATACTGTGGGATATCTATCACAGTATTATATACAATGGTGAATTATGAGAAACATGTAAAAATTAAATGCAGAATTAATAAATTATGAAATTACTTGTAGACATTTCTATAATAATTTAAATGCTATTTTTTGGCTAAAACTTTAGATGCCAATATTATCATCATCTTATACTTTCACATATGATTAAAATAAATTAAATCACTTTGGAAAAACATTATGCAATTGGAAATTATTTCTGACAGATCAACTCTTAAAGTTTTATAGGCCATTCATTTTTTCTCCTTTGAAATGACAAAGGAAAGTTGACTTCAGTCAAAACAGCACACAACCTAATCTCATAAATCACATGTTTAATGTTACTTGTTTTCAGTAGGTTTTGAAAACCTTACTACTGTCACACTCAACTAGAAATAAGTTGACAACTCCTGACTAAATTCAGAGAAAATGAATACTAGTCTTCTAAAATATACAGGACTCACCTCCCTAATGTGAACATAAAATTCAAATACCTCTAATATTCTCCCTTGAAGATATGTTAGCTTCACTCCGAGCAAAGAGCAACATTCCTTTGCGTTTCCCAAGGCCATTACACTGAGATTCATCAGATACCTATAACACTTGCTGATGTTACCCCTTAAGTATTTCTATTTGACCAATATGAAGTGTCCTTCCTTATCTTTTTTGATAACTTTTGGTTGAAAGTTGATTTTATTTGATATTAGAATGGCTACTACAGCTTGTTTCTTGGGACCATTTGGTTGTTTTCCAACCTTTTACTCTGAAGTAGTGTCTGTCTTTGTAACTAAGGTGCATTTCCTGTATGCAGCAAAATGCTGGGTCCTGTTTATGTATCCAGTCTATGTCTTTTTATTGGGGAATTGAGTCCACTGATGTTAAGATATATTAAGGAAAAGTGATTGTTACTTCCTGTTATTTTTGTTGTTAGAGGTGGAATTATGTTTGTGTGGCTATCTTCTTTTGGGTTTGTTGAAAGATTACTTTCTTGCTTTTTCTAGGGTGTAGTTTCCCCCTTTGTGTTGGTGTTTTCTATCTATTATCCTTTGTAGGGCTGGATTTGTAAATTTGGTTTTGTCATGGAATATCTTGATTTTACCATCTATGGTAATAGAGAATTTTGCTGGGTATAGTAGCCTGGACTAGCATTTGTGTTCTCTTAGGGTCTGTACGATATCTGCCCAGGATCTTCTAGCTTTCATAGTCTCTGGTGAGAAGTCTGGTGTAATTCTAATAGGTCTGCCTTTATATGCTACTTGACCTTTTTCCGACTGCTTTTAATATTCTTTCTTTGTTTTGTGCATTTGGTGTTTTGACTATTATGTGACAGGAGGAATTTCTCTTCTGGTCCAATCTATTTGGATTTCTGTAGGCTTCTTGTATGTTTATGTGCATCTCTTTCTTTAGGTTCTGGAAAATTTCTTCTATAATTTTGTTGAAGATATTTACTGGTTCTTTAAGTTGGGAATCTTCACTCTCTTCTATACCTATTATTCTTAGGTTTCATCTTCTCATTGTGTCCTGGATTTCCTGGATGTTTTGGGTTAGGAGCGTGTCTTAGTCAGGGTTTCTATTCCTGCACAAACATCATGACCAAGAAGCAAGTTGGGGAGGAAAGGCTTTATTTGGCGTACACTTCCATGTTGCTGTTCACCACTTAAGGAAGTCAGGACTGGAATTCAAGCAGGTTAGGAAGCAGGAGCTGATGCAGAGGCCATGGAGGAATGTTTCTTACTGGCTTGCTCAGCTGGCTTTCTTTCTTTCTTTCTTTCTTTCTTTCTTTCTTTCTTTCTTTCTTTCTTTCTTTCTTTCTTTCTTTCTTTCTTTCTTTTTTCTTAAAGATTCTTTTTTTTTTTGATACTTTATTTACATTTCCAATGTTTCCCCTTTTCTGAGTCTCCTCTTTGGAAACCTCCTATCCTCTCCCCATCCCCGCCTCTATGAGGGAATTCCACCTCCCACCCACCTGCCCACCCATCCCCATATTCCCACCTTGACATTCCCCTTTACTAGGGCCTCTAACACCCTTAGGCCCAAGGGCCTCTCCTCTCTCCCGGATGGCCATCAAGGTCATCCTCTGCCATATG
>CM052702.1:55702111-55755663 GCA_028551405.1 Uromys caudimaculatus
ATGTAATAAAGACATATGCTCCACTATGTTCATAGCAGCCATATTTATAATAGCCAGAAGCTGGAAACAACCCAGATGTCCCTCATCAGAAGAATGGATACATAAAATGTAGTACATTTACACAATGGAGTACTACTCAGCTATTAAAAACAATGACTTAATGAAATTTGCAGACAAATGGAAGGAACTTGAAAATATCATCCTGAGTGAGGTAACTCAGTCCCAAAAGAACGAACATAGTATGTACTCACTGATAAGTGGATATTAGCCGAAACATTCGGAATACCCAAGTTTCACTTTATAGTAACTGCTGGACTGAGAGTGAGGTCCCAGATGGAGGACTTGGAGAAGGGACTGAATGAGCTGAGGGAGTCTGCAGCCCCATGGAGGGAGCAATAGTGTCAACTCTCCTCAACCCCCCCCCCCCCCCGGTCCTCATGGAGGCTGCACCACCAACCAAAGAATACACATGGAGGGACCCATTTTTCCGACCACATATGTGGCAGAGGAGGGCCTTGTGGCCATCAGGAGGAGGAGAGGCCCCAGTAAAGTAGAATGTCAAGGTGGGAATATGGGAGTGGTCGGGCGGGTGGGTGGGAGGTGGAATTCCCTCATAGAGGTCGGGGAGGGAGAGGGGATAGGTGGTTTCCAAAGAGGAGACCTAGAAAGGGGGAAACACTGGAAATGTAAATAAAGTATCAAAAAATAAAAAAGAAAAAGAAAAAGTAAGAAACAAACAAAGAAAGAAAGACAGAAAGATAGACAGAAAGAAACCAAAGTGAAATTTAATTTCCAGTGTTTTGTTTCATTTATTTGTTTGTTTGTTTGTGGTAAAAAGCTATACATGGCAAAAAAAATACTATCAAACCCCCCCCTTTTTTTTTTTTTGACATGTTTTAGGGTAGATGGGTTTTGGTTTTTTTTGTTTTTGTTTTTGTTTTATTTTTTATACTTTATTTACATTTCCAATGTTTCCCCTTTTCTGGGTCTCCTCTTTGGAAACCCTCTATCCCCTCCCCATCCCCACCTCTATGAGGGAATTCCACCTCCCACCCACCCGCCCACCCATCCCCATATTCCCACCTTGACATTCCCCTTTACTGGGGCCTCTGACACCCTCAGGTCCAAAGTCCTCTCCTTTCTCCCTGATGGCCATCGAGGTCATCCTCTGCCACATATGTGGTCCAAACCATGAGTCCATAGATGTGTATTCTTTGGTTGGTGGTCCAAACTCCATGAGGACCGGGGAGGGGGGGTGGACAGGCCCACTGACGCTCTTGCTCCCTCCATGGGGCTGCAAATTCCTTCAGCTCCTTCAGACCTTTCTCCAACTCCTCCATCTGGGAACTCACTCTCAGTCCAGCAGTTACTGTAAAGTGAAACTTGGGTATTCTGAATGTTTCGGCTAATATCCACTTATCAGTGAGTACATAACATGTTCATTCTTTTGGAACTGAGTTACCTCACTCAGGATGATATTTTCAAGTTCCTTCCATTTGTCTGCAAATTTCATTAAGTCATTGTTTTTGATAGCTGAGTAGTACTCCATTGTGTAAATGTACTACATTTTATGTATCCATTCTTCTGATGAGGGACATCTGGGTTGTTTCCAGCTTCTGGCTATTATAAATATGGCTCTATGAACATAGTGGAGCATGTGTCTTTATTACATGTTGGAGCATTTTCTGGGTATATGCCCAGGAGTGGTATAGCTGGGTCCTCAGGTAGTATTATGTCCATTTTTCTGAGGGTCCGCCAAACTGATTTCCAGAGTGGTTGTACCAGCTTGCAGTCCCACCAACAGTGGAGGAGTGTTCCTCTTTCTCCACATCCTCGCCAGCATCTGCTGTCACCTGAGTTTTTGATCTTGGCCATTCTGACTGGTGTGAGGTGGAATCTCAGACTTGTTTTATCAAAAACCCCTTAACTCACTTTTAACATTATATATAATGTAATTTTTCAACAATGCTAGAAAGCCAAGAAGCACACTTGTTCCTCTGGTGTTAGAACAGAACACAGTGTTTCAGGAATGCACTAGAGAAAATTATTAACATGTGTTTAGTAGCTATGTTGCATAAAAATATAGACACTGTCTTGACCTCTAGACAGAATCAGATAGCAAGATGTTCTCACTGAAAGAGTTAAGTGATTATGTCCAGACATCGCAACCAAGCTTCATAGCATTCCTATCACATTCATGCTGGTTTTTTACTGTGATGACGTGAGAGAAACACTTACACATCATTGTAACTCTGGTATAGTTAGTCGTCAACAAAAACAAGGGTTTTACATTTTAAAGACTCACTCATTTACTCTAGAAATGTGTCCTATAGTCCTACTCTGTGCTAAATATCATGTTGGGTACCAGAGTAATTACAAAGAGAACCAAAACTATTCATGATTATTTAGGCATTCATTGTCCAATGATGGAGAGACAAACATTCAATCCAATATTAAATCAACCTACCAACATCATAGGCACACCAGTAGACATGCAGACATGGCTCTATGAGAACACAGTGAGAACTCATATTAATCTTACCTGGCTAGGTTATGGTGACAGTCACAGGAGTCTTTGAGAAGAGGTTTCTTCAAGATAAATGTAATAGTTTTGTGAGCCACCTAACGTGGGTGCTAAGAACTGTATAGGAACCCTGTCAAGAGCAGTACATGTTCTTAACCACTGAGCACCCTCTCCAACTCCCACCCAAGCCTTCTGAATCTTAACTACCTTCTCTCCAAACTATTAAATAGTTCATTGTGGAGAAGACTGGTGACTACTACCCAGAAGGTAAAGAACAAAGCTATATTCTTATTGTCCCCCAAACCAGAGCTTTCAGGTTTCCCAGTATTACATTCACGATTATTTTTCCCATTTGAAATTTTTAAGCACTGTGCTGTAGAAAGCAGAGTATGGCTCTAGAATTCCTCACCTTAATATCCTGTAAACTTGAGAATTATCCAGCACTCTAAAGATTTATTTTTTATTATTATTTTTTTGGTTCTGTGTATGACAGGGTGTCAGAGTGTGCATGTAAGTACAGGTATCCTTTAACACCAGAAGAAAGCATTGATCTCCTGGAACTGGAATTATAGGCTGTTGTGAGCCACCTAACTTGGATGTTAAGAACTGTATAGAAACCCTCTCAAGAGCAGTACATGCTCTTAACCACTGAGTCATCTTTCCAGTTCCCACTCAAGCCCTCCAAATATTAATTACCGTCTCCCCAAAATATGGAAAGTATTCTTATCTCAGACTGCTTTTCATTAACTGAGATGATATATGTGACGTATTTATAGTAGTACCTGAAATGAGATGGATACATGAGTTATCAGTCACAGAGCCAAGTGTTTAATGACGAGCAGGAACACAGGGCAGGAGAAAGTAGAGGATGGGATTCTAGGCAGAGGGAAAAGCTTATGGGAGTGAACAGAATTAAGAAAGCACATCATAGACTAAGGGAACAAGAGAGTTCAGGTTGGTGCTTCCATACAGCGTGTCGTTGCAGGGACAGGCAAGTACTGAAGTACTGAGACTGAAAGTGGGAATAGGGTTCAGATTCTGAAAAGTTGTACAAACCATATAAACAAGTCTGGACCTTATCCTACAGACAAGGAGAGACCATGGTCTTTAAACAGAGAAGCAGTGGGGCAGTGGTGGCGCACGCCTTTAATCCCAGCACTTGGGAGGCAGAGGCAGGCAGATTTCTGAGTTTGAGGCCAGCCTGGTCTACAGAGTGAGTTCCAGGACAGCCAGGGCTATACAGAGAAACCCTGTCTCGAAAAACGAAAAAACCAAAAGAAATAAACAAACAAACAAACAAACAGAGAAGCAACACTATGGAATTCTGGTAGGATAAAAATCCTAGAAACAGAGTGCAAAATGAGTGCAAGAGGGGCAAATCCAGAAGCAGAGATTGCAGAAAATGTCTCCAGTAATCTTACCAAGAAAAGTTCAAGGTAGTGGTAATAACAGAGAAACACAGGAAGAATCAGAGTTGGAGGATGCTGTGTTGGGGCTCAAAAAAGATGATCAACCAAAATAAAGGACCAGAGGTGAGAACAGTCAGCAACAACCCTTGCTGGAATTAAGAAAAGCAAGAACACTGATTTGTTCAGCGTTTGTGTACAAGGTAGTCTAGTGAGACTGTTGATTGGGTAGTTGGGAACTAATCTGGTATACATTGCAATGCTCTGAGCTAGAGATACAAATTGAGGAGTAGCCAGATAGCCATAAGTAGTGAAAGCTCAGGAGAAGTTCCAGGAAGTAGAGCCTAGCCTGCTGTCTTCTTGGTAGGCTACACTACTTCCTGGCTTCACTCTTCTGAGATTAAATGAGACATAATCTATGTCACATCATCTTTTAAAACAATGTTTTCAAGCCCTCCTAGAACTATTCGACTTCCACAATGGTTTTATTATACAAAATGTAACCAAGGTTAAGCCACTTCATTGTCTATTGTAGATAAATTGTTGTCATTTAGCATTGAATTCATCAAGAGAAAAACCTTCCTTGGATTTGGAGGGATTTGATACCTTCTAGCAGAAATCATGCTCTCTTATTATGAAAACTTTCCTCTACCTGACTTAGCCCCAGATGTTGGAGGTGTAAACTACCCATTTTTTATAGCATAAAAAGAAATACATCTTTAGAATGCAGCTGTGTACAAATTGCCCAAGAAACCTCGTCCTTTCATTGCAGAAATCAAAGCTCGATAAATTAATAAAACTTTCAAAAAATGTATTTTGAAAAAAGAAGAAACCAACATTTATACATCTGTACTGGCTAGTTTTGTGTGTCAACTTGACACAAGCTGAAGTTATCACAGAGAAAGGAGCTTCAGTTGAGGAAATGCCTCCATGAGATCCAGCTGTAAGGCATTTTCTCAATTAGTGATCAAGGGGGGAGGGCCCCTTGTGGGTGGTACCATCTGTGGACTGGTAGACTTGGGCTCTATAAGAAAGAAAGCTGAGCAAGCCAGAGGAAGCAAATCAGTAAGTAACATCCCTCCATGGCCTCTGCATCAACTCCTGTTTCCTGACCTGCTTGAGTTCCAGTCCTGACTTCCTTTAGTGATGAACAGCAACGTGGAAGAGTAAGCTCAATAAACCCTTTCCTCCCCACCTTGCTTCTTGGACATGATGTTTGTGCAGGAAGAGAAACCCTGACTAAGACAACATCCTTCTTACCTTACCCAATTTGTCTTCCTTCCAAATCACAAAGTAAAAGAGTACTCTCCCAGACAAGCCCAAGCCAGTTATCATGTTCTGAGTCTGTAGTGATTTGTGTGACCATTCTAGAGAAAGGAATCTAGATTACAAAAACATGTCTCCAAAGGGTTGGTAATGCGCCTGCTTCTACCTCAAACATCATCCCCCAGCTGGTTATTTGAAACAAACGAATGACCAAACACCGCCATTGATTTTGGTTTTGGTTTTTTGGTTTTATAGTATATATAGTATATATAGGTTGCTGTGGTGGCTATTCTTGGTTGTCAACTTGACTACATCTGGAATAAACTAAAATCCAAGTGGCTGGGTACATCTGTGAGGTTCTTTCTTTTAATTAATTCATTTGAAGTGGGAAGACCTACTTTTAATCTGGATTTTTTGAGGTGGGAAGATCCACCTTTAATGTAGGCCACACCTTTTGCTGGCAACCTATGTAAAGGACATGGAAGAAGGAAGCTTTGGCTCTCTGGCTGCTTGATTTTGCTCTCACTAACAAATCTATTCCTTCTCTGGCATCAAAACCTACTTCTTTGGGATTTCAGCATATACTGAAGACCATCTAGACATCTAGCCTCATGTCTTGGACAACAACTGGATTCTTGGACCCTCTGTTGATAAACAACTATTGCTGGACTATCTGAACCATAGCCTGTAAGCCTTTCTAATGAATCCCCTTTCTATGTATGTATGTATGTATGTAGGAATGTATGTATGCATATATACATATATATGTACATGTATATATATGTATATATACATATATGGATATACGTATATATGTGTGTGTGTGCGCAGTGCTATCATTTCTGTTCCTCGAGAGAACCCTGACTAATAGAGTAACTATTTCTATACCTTGGTAGAATGATGTGATGGCTAACACTGTCATCAAAATTGCAGACGCTAGAATCACCTAGGACAAATACATCTGAGCATGTCTGTGAGAGAGGTTGTATATTAATTAACTGAGGTAGGAAGACCCAATCTAAATATGAGTGGCCCCATGCTATGGGTTGCGGTCCTGGGCTGCATAAAAAGAAAGTGAGTTGAATATCATCCCTCATCTCTGTCTGTTTTCTGATAGTGTATGCCATGTGACCAGCTGCCTTGTGCTACTGCTGCTGTGACTTCTATTATGATGGGCTATGAGCCAAAAGAAGCACTTCCAGGACTTACTTTTGACTTATATTTTGTCACAGCAGCGAGAAAAGCAACTAACCCAGGTGTAAAGAATTTATGAGCAGGAACATTATTAGCTTGTCGCTCTCAAGCTAACTGTTGGGCAAAAAACGGCTTTAGACTATAAATAGCCCGCTCTGGATGACTGGTGGACAAGATAAACAAGAACAGCTTGGTGCTTTCTCCATTGTCCAATTTACCATGTTTGATTAACAATAGGAGCTGGTTGTACCAAATCACTACTTGATCATAGAATTGACATTTGACATAGAATTGAACACTGGTTGTGGTGGCTCATAAATATCATACCAACACTTGGGAGGCTGAAGCAGGAGCATTACCATAAGTCTGAGGAGTTTCATCAGCTACAGAGTTGAGAAACTACCTGAAAGGAAGAGAGAGAGCAGCCAAGAGAACAAGGAAAAGATCAACTCTAGTTCACACCCCAGCTCAGAACTTGAACAAATAATCAAATTTCCCACAAGTTCTTTATCTGTGTTTAGAGACACTAAACATGGTATTCCCTCACAGGTTTGCTTAAGCATTAATGGGACAGCATATGTGAAAATATTCAGTATGGTGCCAAATAAAACCTTGGCTCCAAAATCAGTACTAGATCTGACGTTGAGTTTGGGATCTAAGATTATGTGTCTGTTTGTGCCAAGCGTTCGACCTTTTCTCTGGTTACATAGTGGGAGACTACTGTTGAGGTCATAAATCCTGAATCATATTACTTTAGACCTTACGTGACCCATTTTCCCATTAACCATCAACAAATACATCCCTGCCCAGGTGGTTAGAAATACAGGATGAGCAATATCTTGCAAATATTTCAAACATATCTACTCTATATGAAACTTAATATAAGTTTTTATCAAGGGAACATTCTAAGGAGTGTCCACTTACTACAAGGAATTGAAGAGAGCAAACTCAGTAGATGGAGGAGTTGGCAAAAGGTCAAAGTATTTTTAAGAGATCTAGCCAAGATAAACAACATAGATTGAAGGGGTAAAAAAAATTAATAAAGGACTAATATTTTAGAGCTCAGTCTCGTGGTCCAGTATTTATCTCTTTCCTGTATGCTAGAATAAATATGTAATAATGATTATACTACATAATATTTATATATAATAAAATAAGCACACTGATAGCATGTATGCACCAAGAGAAAATTGATGTCTGACATTCACATCATGGCTTGTTACTTATACAAAGAAATCTTAATGTACCTGGTCACCCAGAGCTGAGAGAGGAGATTTGGGATTACATCTTCTCCATGACCAAATCCTCTCCAGCCAACCATGTGACTTCCTGTAACTATCTGTAAGAAGCTGTGGACTTTGCCATCCCGGGCCATTTATCCAGGCATGATGTTTAATTAGCGCACACAAAGTTGATGTGAAAAGCTTGGCAGCTCATCCCCTCACCCTGGTTGGGTTCACTGCCTCATTAGAAATGCTCTGGATGGCTGACCACCCAGACAAAACTAACAAGCACTTTTTTCACTATCCACAGTAGCAGTTAAATAACATTTTTAAAAAAGATTTAAGATTTACAAAGTGCCTTTATGTGTGCAGTGCTCTGTTAGGGGATTGCAGACAGAATACCAGACAAGACTTGAAAATTTCAGATTGCTCTTCCAATTCTGTGATACGGGGGAGAGAATCCTCCTCCAAACATCTCAGTTTTCTCTTCTTCCTCTAGTGACATAGAGACAATGGTGCCCGCATCCCAGGGAAGTGTTTAGATTAACAGAGATAGTACATGCAGGAAGAACTACCTCTACTCGGGTACCACTGACTTATAACCCAGTCTGCTGCCTTCCAACTTCTCCATGCATTTCATTTAATGAGCAAAATAGATTTCTGTACATGATGGTGGCCCCAGACAGATGCTCTGAGAAGATGGGACAGAAATATCTCAGAAGACCACAATAGAAAATTCAGGCAAGGAAGCTGGAACAGATTATGTCGGCTAAGTTGACAGGTCTTTAGATAGGATCTCATTGGCAAGCCAGAGAGCTTAGAAATTATTTCTAGCTAAACAAGATTCTTGTTAACTGCTGAGCCAGTGTGAGTATGTTGGGCCCATTTGACAAAGGAAATACTTCAGACACAGGTTAGAAAAATGCTCGAGTTGACTCCAGAATGGAAATCTTGCCTCTTGCAGCTCTTATTTTCTCATGTTTCATATTAAAATACCTGCATGAAGTCTTGAGCCTCCCTCAAGGTAAGGGTGTTGGGGCTCACCCCGGGAACTATCCGTAGGAGAGCAGTGATTACTGCTCCTATCTTTCACAGTCAAATAAATATTTACTAAGTAGGGACACACAGCATACATTAAGATTAATGCTTCACACAGATTTGGAAATGTCTGTCATATCTGTCATGTTTCCTCATCTCCATGACTGGGAAGGACTCTGCAGTCTCTCAGCAAGACCTGCCATTTTCCTGATGGTGCTCAGCAGGAGACCGGGCCTGATTACACACTCAGAGCCACAGGACTGGCAGCAAAGCATGCAAAGCCCAAGGGAGAAAGGGCAAGATTATAAAGTTGGTGCACAGTGAGGTCTGCGGTCAGTCTACAATGTTTTTAGAGGGCAATTTAATGGTGATTTCAAATAAAGAAAAAGTGCTGCACCTAATAGGGACATCTGTGTTTATGGACTATTAACAGCAACAACAACAACAAAAAAAGAAATAAAATAAAACTGGCGAAAATTGACAATCATCTATCTTAGGTTAAATAGCCTGTACAGAGTTTTGTGTTCTGTGTGTCAAGTTGTCAAAAGCCCTAGGGTTTAAGAGAGAGTTTTCACTTAAAGGATATTGATGTGTGTGTTTCCCCAAGTGTCATTCACCCAATGCCTGTGCAGAGTGGAGCTATCCTGACTCGGATGGTTTTATTTTGTTGTTCTTCTCTCCTCTCAGAATGGTGTCAACTCCTGACACTAGTTTGGCTGCTGAAATGATGGTTTCCGGTTTCATTAATGGTACATTTACGATTCCTTTCAGATGCCGGGGATCTACTCTCCTTGGAGAATATACATAAGCATTATGAAAGCCACACGTATCAGCTGTCACTCTTTCCGTTGGCATTTCAGGTCCTGCTGTGGCTAGAGTCATCAGGAGATGGAAGGAAACTTGACTAGCTATTTTGGGACAGTGAGAGAAACAGATCTTGGGAGATGTACAAATGAAGACAGTGTGAGGTGAGATGGGAAATAGCAAACAGAGAGGTATTTGTCACACAGTTGACTACATTTCCCCAAGTATTCAGAAATGGATTAGTGGCATTCCTAAGGTGCTGGAATGCCCTGCTTGTACCAGCTGTGTTTTCTCTGTGACTCACGCCCTAGGGTCTCTTCAGCTCCAATATGTGGGAAGTTTCATTTACCATCAATGTCAACTTCCTAAGGTCTTTTTTGAGGGGGGTGCTCTGTTTTGTCGATTTATACTTAATTTCTTCTTCTTCTTACTCCTCCTCTTCTTCCTTTTCTTCTTCCTTCTCCTTCTCCTCCTCCTCCTCCTCCTCTCCTTCTTCAAAACATGAGCTTCTAGACTAGAAGAATTACAGCCAGGGGTAGAAATCTTGAGTATGACACTACACGTTCACAGATGCACACACACACACACACACACACACACACACACACACACACACACACACACACACACACCCCATAGGAAAGAAATATATATATTGTTCAAAAATTACCATTAATATGGTAATGTTCAAAAAATTCCCATCAATATTTATACTGTGTACAGTTTCCTAAAAAGTGGGCTTTTTTTTTAACATCATAAAAATGAAACTGGAGAATCATTACAGAGGTCCTGTCTTGAACACTTTCTGATATTACCTGCATGTTTAGGACATTTTCATTATTTCAATACAAACACCAGGGAAAATAATACCTTGCAATACAACTTGAGCCCTCAGAACCAATACAGGTTTTTTAGTTTGGGTTCTCCAAAAGCAGGACCTGCAAAAAGGATTCTTTCACACATGAGAAGGGTTCTCTGGAGAAAATGGGAGAGTTAGGAAATCGGGTTAGGAAAATAGAAAGAAGCCAAGTATGGTGAAAGATTAGGCTGCACTCAGCCTCAGGCTGCATCTATGGAGAATGAAGGATGCTGTCATTTGGTCTGCTTTGGGGCAAATGAGCCAGAGTTTCCTATTGCTGCACTTGTGGAGGAAAACCACGGTGATTACAAAGTAAAGAAAGGAACTGAACCCCATAGAAACATCTGTGTTCATAAACTACAGACTAAAGAGAGCTGAGTCATCTGTCCTCCATTAGTGAGCCTATATGGTAAACCACTGACTCCAGGGCATTCCCAGAGGATGTAAGCCACTACAGCTCCTGGACACTCTGAGGAAAGGCTGTCTGAGAGCTCAGAGAGAAGCCTCTCCAAAGGTTAAGGGACATGATAATGAGGAATAAAACATTCAGGGCCTGTGGGAGGGGGGTCTAAGGGCACCTTTGTGTATAGGCAGCATCCACTAGACATTCTGGTCCTTATTTTTTCATTCATCATGTAGTACCTGCCATGTGTCAGATAATGGGCTATGAATTGAACTTACAGGAATGAATGAGAGATCATTTCCTGAAGACGTTCCGTATGAGTGTCTGGTGGTACAGATCGGTTAGAGTGTTTGCCTGGCGCTTGTGAGTCTCGGGGTTTGTTTGCATGTGTGTGCATGGATGTATCCCCAGTTGCCTTCAGAAGTCAAAAGAGGGTGCTAGATCTCCTGGAACTATAGTTACCCATAGTTGTAAGTTGTCATATGGGTGCTGAGAAGCAAACCCACTTCCTCTGCAAAAACAAGCACTCTTAACTGCTGAGCCATCTCCCCTAGCCTGCATTAGACACTTTTGAACAAGTAGAAGAACCTGAGATCACTGTGCATAGATAAAGCTCTGCACAGTCAGCATGGCTGACCTGCTCCTACCCTGCCAGCCCCCACAGTCAGCATGGCTGAGCTTTGCTCCTGCTCTATGTTACATGCTGGTTTTCTCTGAGACAGTCATTAAACATTCACCCAGAAAACATTTACTGAGAGCAGCAACAAGCAACAGAGACACAAGACATTAAGCCCTACAGGAGCACACATCCTGAGCTCTCTGTCTCCCAGTACAGCTTTCTCCAACTAAGAAATAAGGCTTACAGAGCTTTGCCATCTGTCCATTACCCAAGAAGAAGGGGTAAAATAAGAAATGAACTGGTAGTATATATCTAAAATCTCAGGAGATAGAAGCAAGGGAATTAGAAATTGAAGGTCAACTTTGGAGATATATATATATATATGGAGTTGCAGAGCATTTTGTGAGTGAATGAATGAATGAATGTCCCTGTTGCAGGGAATAGCATGCTGACTAGCAAAAAGATGGGCCTTCTTCTATCTCTGGAGAATAAAGTTAAAAAAAAAAAAAAAAAAAAAAAAGTGAGCTCCAGGGAGGAGTTTCAAACAATTAGTGACTCAGCTAGCGAGCTATGCTCTCTGCCAGCTGCTCGCTTGTACTGAACTCTCAGAATAAATGGCAACAAGCACCAGGAGGGAAGCTAACTTCGTACTCTGTGGCTGACAATAGACATGAATGAATGTGGAGTACCAGAATGAAGGCTGGGGACACCTGGGTCCAGAAATGGGCAAGATGCTCAGCAGAAAGTGTATACTGTGAAGGGAAGACAAGTCCTAGGTGATTCTCACCTCCTACTATGCTCTCTGAGAAGCCCCCCACACACACACCTGCTCCAAAACTTGCCCAAACTTCATCCAAACTCTTATCTGGACTCTAATCATTCTTGTACTCATGCTACTTGTTAAACTCCTTGCCAATTTTTGGGTGATTTCCTGATGAGCTCGTGAATCCTCAGTAAGCATGCAAAGGCTTTGCACGTAGGGGAAAAAGAAAAAAATGGCAGAGAGAGGAAGAGGAAGAAAGAAAAGTCTTTCATTTCAGTCTCTCCAGGCCAAGCACATGGCAAATGGAAATCAGAGCTCACATGTACAAACAGAGCAGCGCCAGTCCCCTGAAGGTCGTAGGTGTGCTCTCAGGTTAGGAGAGAAAAAGTACATTGTAGGTGGAAGGGGAACGGAGAACAGCGGCAGTGCGCATGACTCCTCAAAATTAGGAAGATCAGCACAGCACAGAAACAAAATAGAGGAGGCTCTCTGACATCAGGATTTGATCCTGTGAGGAAGATGGCAGGCCCAAAGCAGAGTGGGAGGGGCATCATCTGAGGAGTAAGTCAGGGTCCACAAAGACTGAAGAACAAGAAGGGAGAAAAACACAACCAGAAGCTATGTGCACTGCTCTCTGGTGAGGGACTCTCTTGATGACAAAGACTACACCCTGAAATCAATGCTCGAAATGTAGAAATTTTTAAACTTCTCAAGCAGAAATACTCTTGAGAGAGGTAAAGAAAGGGATAAAGAAAATAAAAGAGTCAGCAGCTGGAAGAAGGAATAGACATAAATCATATATATTAAACAGACCAAAAACATAAAGAAGGAGAAGTTTAGTTTGATCCTCTCATGGATGCCTAGCCACCCACAAGTTCAAGTCTTATCTCCACATATGTGCTAAGGCATGTGCACACACATAAAATAAGTAATAAATAAATATGTATCTTGTTTTGTTTTGTTTTAAAGGCGATAAACAGCAATTATGCTCCTAGGATGATAAGTTGGCAGTAAGGGTACTTGCCAGCAAGCCTGGCAACCTGACGTTGATTTACAGGACCCACAAAGTAGAATGAGAGAGCTTACCCTACAAGTAGTCCTAGGATCTTCATACTCACACCATGACATCAATGTGCCCCACGGCCACAAAACAGGTGACAAATACATGTAATTTTTAAGAGGGGTGGGAAGGTTAAGCTGAAAATAAGGGGTCAGGATAACCTAAGAGAAGCTTCCTGGAATGATCTGCTGCCAGCTCACCAAGGCATGGTCACTCCAGTGAACATTCAGCAGGTATGAATAAAGAACACTTGAATAATGGGGGAAAAAACTGAAGGCAAACTGGAGTTTTCCTTTTTTCAAACTCTAATTGACTTAAATTAAATGAGTCCACATGATTAGTGGTTTCCCTATCAGACAGTCATTACCTAATCCTATAGCTATGAAGAAAAGGACCAATAAAATAGATAGAAGGATGGAGAGAGAGAAGGAAGGCAAACACAGGACCAGTTGAAGAAAGTGAGGACTCATACCCAGTTGGTCAGTGGATGGAGTGAACGAGACCACTGTTGCAGAGAAGATATGTTGGTAGGAGTTGTGTTGGCACCACAATTGAACTCCCTAAGAGAAGTTAGGTTGGCAGGGGACCTTTGCCAGGACACACTGAATAGCTTCTACCATCTTGAAGACTGTTGAGCTAATGATTCTTTCCATATTCAACCCTGAAGCTACACCTAGAGCTGTTTTAGTAATTTTTCCCCACTAGGTTGAGGCAGAGGAATATGCCTAAAAGACACTTCATTTGACACTACTTCCTAAGGAATGGTAGGTCTTATTCATTGAAAGACAATTTGGACTCAGTCTTGAATGACAAAAAAGAACCCTATGGAAGTTAGCATTCAAGTAAGCATGATGCTCCATGCCTGTAATCCAAGCATTAGGAAGACAAAGGCAGGAGGGCCAGGACTTCAGACAGGCCTTAACAATATAGTGAGTTCAAAGTCAGCCCGGAATGCAAGAGACCCTGTCTCAAAAAAAAAAAAAAAAAAGTTCACATTGACTCTGTAGTGCATTTCACTGACTTCTCTGACTTAATGAGTATGTCCATAGCGTCCATAGCCTGGCATTTTGTTTTTCAGTCATAGAAGAACTGATGATACCATGCTGTGGTTTGAGTTTAGCTTTGTTTTGACACCAAAACCAAGGTTATGTAGGCCTGGTTAACCTAGAAATCACTCTACAGATCAGGCTGGCCTCAAACTCTCAGAAATCCACTTGCCTCTGTCTTTTCAGTGCTGGCATTAATGGTGTGCATCTCCAGGGACAGCCACATGATACTGCTTTACAGTGATGAGATGGGAAACTCTTCCCATAAAAGAAAGAAAAAAAAAGAAAGGAAGGAAGGAAGGAAGGAAGGAAGGAAGGAAGGAAGGAAGGAAGGAGGAAGGAAGGAAGGAAGGAAGGAAGGAAGGAAGGAAGGAAGGAAGGAAGGAAGGAAGGAAGGAAGGAAAGAAAGAAAGGAAGGAAGGAGGAAGACAGACAGGTGGAAGGAAGACAAGAAAGAAGAAAGAGAGAGAGAGAGAGAGAGAGAGAGAGAGAGAGAGAGAGAGAGAACCGAGTTCTAAATACAAGGGTATAAAAGGATGTATAAAGGATGCTTTCTTTTCTTTCTTTTTTCTTTTTTCCATTAAGCATAATAGATCCCACCTAGATCAAATGAATTCATTATTTCCTTCCTATTGTCCCCTTAAGTATTCTTCCCCATTGACTATCATGTTTATATCTTACACTAAGAAGGCTAACCATAAAAAAACAAAAAGAATTAGCATCATCACAGGACTAAAATGCACAGGAAGGTTTGTCATGCTGGTGATCTCCTTGATCACCAGATCATCTTTATTCAGGAGCAATGACAGCTAAGGCCTACAAGGGATGGTCTGCACAAGGTGGTCCAACTGCAAAGTAGGAGGGACAAGCTTAGCTGTGTCTTCTTCATTTACACCTCATACAAAGGCACCAAACTTTACAGAGAATTACTTCATTCTCTTTTTTTTCATATTTTTATATAATTTTTTTGTTTTCTTGATTGAATATTTACTTTATTTACATTTCAAATGTTTTCCCATTTCCAGGCCTGCCCTTGGAAACCCCCTATCCCACTCCCCCTCCCCCTGCCTCTAAGAGGATGCTCCCCCATCCACCCAGAAACTCCCATCTTTGCTCCCTAGCATTCTTCTACACTGGGGCATCAAACACCCTCAGGCCCAAGGACCTCTCCTCCCACTGTTCAACAAGGCTCTCTTCTGCCACATATGGGGCCAGCAACATGGGTCCCTCCATGTGTTTCTTGGTTGTCCACTTTCCAGGAAATCTGGGGAGTCTGGCCAGTTGACACTGTTGTTACCTCTATGGGGCTGCAAAACCCCTCAGCTCCTTCAGTGCCTTCTCCAATTCCTCCATCTGGGATACCATGCTCAGTCCATTGGATGGCTGCAAGCATCTGCCTCTGTATTTGTCAGGCTCTGTCTGAGCCTCTCTGGAAACAGCTTATCATGCTTCCATCAGCAAGCACTTCCCAGCATCCACAATAGCTTGCGGGTTTGGTGTCTGTATATGGGATATATCCCGAGGTGGGGCAGTCTCTGGATGGCTTTTCCTTGAGTCTCTGCTCCACACTTTGTCTCTGTATTTCCTCCTGTGAATATTTTGTTGACCCTTCTAAGAAATACTGAAGCATCCACATTTTGGCCTTCGTTCCTCTTAGGCTTCATATGGTCTGTGAATTGAATCTTGGGTATTCTGAACTTTTGGGCTAATATCCACTTATCAGTGACTACATACCGCATTTGTTCTTTTGTGACTGAGTTACCTCGCTCAGGATGAAAATTTTTAGTTCTATCCATTTGCCTGCAAATTTCATGAAGTCATTGTTTTTAATAGTCGAGTAGTATTCCATTGTGTAAATGTACCACATTTCTGTATCTATTTCTCTGTTGAGGGACATCTGGGTTGTTTCCAGCTACTGGCTATTATAAATATGGCTGCTATGAACAAAGTGGAGCATATGTCCTTATTACATGTTGGAGCATCTTCTAGGTATATGCCCAGGATTGGTAGAGCTGGGTCTTCAGGTACTATGTCCAATTTTCTGAGGAACCACCAGACTGATTTCCAGAGTGGTTGTACCAGCTTGCAATCCCACCAGCAATGGAGGAGTGTTCCTCTTTCTCCACATCCTCACCAGCATCTGTGGTCACCTGAGTTTTTGATCTTAGCCATTCTGACTGGTGTGAGGTGGAATCTCAGGGTTGTTTTGATTTGCATTTCCTTGGTGACTAAGGATGTTGAACATTTCTTTAGGTTATTCTCTGCCCTTCGAGTTTCCTCAGTTGAGAATTCTCTGTTTAGCTCTGTTCACCACTTTTTTATAGAGTTATTTGGTTCTCTGGAGACTAACTTCTTGAGTTCTTTGTATATATTGGATATTTGCCATCTTTTCCCAATCTGTTGGTTGCCTCTTTGTCCTATTGACAGTGTCCTTTGCCTTACAGAAACTTTGCAATTTCATGAGGTCCCATTTGTCGATTCTTGATCTTAGAGCATAAGTCATTGGTGTTCTGTTCAGGAACTTTTCCCCTGTGCCCAGGTGTTCAAGAGTTTTCTCCACTTTCTCTTCTATTAGATACAGTATGTCTGGTTTTATGTGGAGGTCCTTAATCCATGTGGACTTGAGCTTTGTACAGGGAGATAGGAATGGATCAATTTGCATTCTTCTACATGTAGACTGCCAGTTGAACCAGCACCATTTGTTGAAAATGCTGTCTTTTTTTCCACTGGATGGTTTTAGCTCCTTTGTCAAAGATCAAATGACCATAAGTGTGTGGGTTCATTTCTGAGTCTTCAATTCTATTCCATTGATCTACCTGCCTGTCACTGTACCAATACCATGCAGTTTTTATCACTACTGCTCTGTAGTACAGCTTGAGGTCAGGGATACTGATTCCCCCAGAAGTTCTTTTATTGTTGAGAATAGTTTTTGCTATGCTGGGTGTTTTGTTATAGCAAATGAATTTGAGAATTTATCTTTCTAAGTCTATGAAGAATTGAGTTGGAATTTTCACGGGGATTGCATTGAATCTGTAGACTGCTTTTGGCAAGACAGCCATTTTTACTATATTAATTCTGCCAATCCATGAGCATGGGAGATCTTTCCATCTTCTGAGGGCTTCTTTGATTTCTTTCTTTAGAGACTTGAAGTTCTTATCATACAGATCTTTCACTTGTTTGGTTAGAGTCACACCAAGATACTTCATATTGTTTGTGACAATTGTGAAGGATGTCATTTCCCTAATTTCTTTCTCAGCCTGTTTATCCTTGAGTATAGGAAGGCTACTGATTTGTTTGAGTTAATTTTATATCCAGCCACATTGCTGAAGTTGTTGATCAGTTGTAGGAGTTCTCTGGTGGAGTTTTTCAGATCACTTAAGTATATGATCATATCATCTGCAAATAGTGGTATTTTGACTTCTTCTTTTGCAATTTGTATCCCTTCGACCTCCTTTTGTTGTCTAATTGCTCTAGCTAGAACTTCAAGTACTATATTGAATAGGTAGGGGGAGAGAGGGCAGCCTTGTCTGGTCCCTGATTTTAGTGGGATTGCTTCAAGTTTCTCTCCATTTAGTTTGATGTTGGCTACTGGTTTGCTGTATATTGCTTTTACTATGTTTAGGTATGGGCCTTGAATTCCTTATCTTTCCAAGATTTTTATCATGAAGGGATGTTGAATTTTGTACAGTGCTTTTTTAGCATCTAATGAAATGATCATGTGGTTTTTTTTTTCTTTGAGTTTGTTTATGTAGTGGATTACATTGATGGATTTCCGGGTATTGAAGCATCCCTGCATCCCTAGGATGAAGCCTACTTAATCGTTGTGAATGATCATTTTGATGTGTTCTTGGATTCAGTTTGTGAGAATTTTATTGAGTATTTTTGCATCGATATTCATAAGGGAAGTTGGTCTGAAGTACTCTTTCTTTGTTGGGGCTTTGTGAGGTTTTGTTATCAGTGTAACTGTTGCTTCAGAGAAGGAATTTAGTAGTGTTCCTTCTGTTTCTCTTTTGTGGAATAGTTTCAAGAGTATTGGTATTAGGCCTTCTTTGAAGGTCTGATAGAATTCTGCACTAAACTCATCTGGTCCTGGGATTTTTTTGGTTGGATGACTTTTTTAATGACTGCTTCTATTTCTTTAGGGGTTATGGGAGTGTTTAGATGGTTTATCTGACTTCACTTTGATACCTAGTATCTGTCTAGAAAATTGTCCATTTCATCCAGATTTTCCAATTTCATTTAGTATAGGTTTTTTTAGTAGGATCTGATGATTTTTTTAATTTCCTCAGTTTCTGTTCTTATGTCTCCCTTTTTATTTCTAATTTTGTTAATTTGGATACTGTCTCTGTGCCCTCTGGTAAGTCTTGCGAAGGGTTTATCTATCTTGTTGATTTTCTCAAAGAACCAGCTTCTGGTTTTATTGATTCTTTGTATAGTTCTTTTTGTTTCTACTTGGTTGATTTCAGCCCTGAGTTTGATTATTTCCTGCTGTTTACTCCTCTTGGGTATGTTAGCTTTTTTCTAGAGCTTTCAGGTGTGCTGTTTAGCTGCTAGTGTATGCTCTCTCCAGTTTCTTTTTGGAGGCATTCAGAGCTGTGAGTTTACCTCTAAGCACTGCTTTCATTGTGTCCCATAAGTTTGGGTATGTTGTACCTTCATTTTCATTAAATTCGAAAAAGTCTTTCATTTCTTTCTTTATTTCTTCCTTGACCAAGTTGTCATTGAGTAGAGCATTGTTCAGCTTCCATGTGTATGTGGGCTTTCTGTTGTTATTGTTGCCATTGAAGACCAGCCTTAATCTGTAGTGATCTGATAGGAGGCATGGGATTATTTCAATCTCCTTATATCTGTTGAGGTTTGTTTTGTGACCAATTATATGATCAGTTTTGCAGAAGGTACCATGAGGTGCTGAGAAGAAGGTATATTCTTTTGATTTAGGATGAAATGTTCTATAGATATCTGTTAAATTCATTTGGTTCATAACATCTGTTAGTTTCACTGTGTCTCTGTCTAGTTTTTGTTTCCAAGACCTGTCCATTGATGAGAGTGGGGTGTTGAAGTCTCCCAGTATTATTGTGTGAGGTGCAGTGTCTGCTCTGAGCTTTAATAAAGTTCTTTTATGAGTGTGGGTGCCCTTGCATTTGGAGCATAGATGTTCAGAATTGAGAGTTCTTCTTGGTAGATTTTTCCTTTGATGAGGATGAAGTGTCCTTCCTTATCTTTTATGATGACTTTTGGTTGAAAGTTGATTATATCCAATATTAGAATGGCTGCTCCAGCTTGTTTCTTGGGACCATTTGCTTGGAAAACTGTTTTCCAGCACTTTACTCTGAAATAGTGTTTGTCTTTAACATGGAGGTGCGTTTCCTGTATGCAGCAAAATGCTGGGTCCTCTTTATGGATCCAGTCTGTCAGTCTATGTCTTTTTGTTGGGGAATTGATTCCATTGATGTTAAGAGATATTAATAAATAGTGATTGTTGGTTCCTGTTATTTTTGATGTTATTTTTATGTTTGTTTGGCTATCTTTTTGGGGGTTTGTTGAAAGAAGATTACTTTCTTGCTTTTTCTAGGGTGTAGTTTCCCTTCTTGCGTTGGCATTTTCCATCTAGTATCCTTTATAGGGCTGTATTTGTGGAAAGATATTGTGTAAATTTGGTTTTGTCATGAAATATCTTGTTTACTCCATTTATAGTAATTGAGAGTTTTGCTGGGTATAGTAGCCTGGGCTGGCATTTGTATTCTCTTAGGGTCTGTATGAGATCTGCCCAGGATCTTCTAGCTTTCATAGTCTCTGGTGAGAAGTCTGGTATAATTCTGATAGGTCTGCCTTTATGTGTTACTTGACCTTTTTCCCTTACTGCTTTTAATATTCTTTCTTTGTTTTGTGCATTTGGTGTTTTGACTATTATGTGACAGGAGGAATTTCTCTTCTGGTTCAATCTATTTGGACTTCTATAGGCTTCTTTATGTTTATGTTCATCTCTTTCTTTAGATTAGGGAAGTTTTCTTTTATAATTTTGTTGAAGATATTTACTGGCCCTTTAAGTTGGGAATCTTCACTCTCTTCTATACCTATTATTTTTATGTTTGGTCTTCTCATTGTGTCCTGCATTTCCTGGATGTTTGGGGTTAGGAGCTTTTGCATTTTGCATTTTCTTTGACTGTTGTGTCAATGTTTTCTATGGTATCTTCTGCACCTGAGATTCTCTTTTCTATCTCTTGTATTCTGTTGACGATGCTTGCACCTATGACTCCTGATCTCTTTCCTAGGTTTTCTAATTCCAGATTTGTCTCCCTTTGTGATTTCTTTATTGTTTCTGTTTCCATTTTTAGATCCTGGATGGTTTTGTTCAATTCCTTCATCTGTTTGGTTGTGTTTTCCTGTAATTCTTTAAGGAATTTTTGTGCTTCCTCTTTAAGGGCTTTTACCTGTTTACCTGTGTTCTCTTGTATTTCCTTAAGGGAGTTATTTATGTCCTTCTTAACATCCTCTATCATCAACATGAGATGTGATTTTAAATCTGAGTCTTGCTTTTCTGGTGTGTTGGGGTATCCAGGGCTCGCTGTGGTGGGAGAACTGGGTTCTGATGATGCCAAGTAGCCTTGGTTTTGTTGCTTATATTCTTGCCCTGGCCTTTTGCCATTTGGTTATCTCTTGTATTAGCTGATCTTGCTGTCTCTGACTGTGACTTGTCCCTCCTGCAAGCCTCTGTGTCAGTACTCCTTAGAGACCAGCTCTCTTTGAGAGGAATTTGGGTTTGGAGAGCTGTGGTACCGGGTCAGCTCTAGGGTGCAGACAGAAACCAGAAGGATCCTGTCCCCAACTGTTCCTTGGTTCCTGTGTCCTGATGGCTCTGCAAGAGTCCCTCTTATGCCAGGAATTTGAACAGAAGTGGTGGTCTTGCCTGTTCTCAAAGGTTTGTCAGCACTCCTGGGAGACTAGCTTTCTCCTGGCGCTATTTGGGTATGGAGCCCTGTGGCACAGGATCAGCGCCCTGGCTGCAGATGGAAACCAGAAGGCTCCTTTCCCAGGTCACCCCTCAGGCCCTTTGTCCTGAGGGTTCCGGGCAGGTCCCTCTGAGCAGAGGTCTTACCCCCACTCACAGGCTTGTCCACACACCTGGGTTGCTTGCTTTCTCTGGGAGCTATTTGGGTATGGAGCCCTGTGGCACAGGCTCGGGTCGTCTTCCTCAGACAGAAACCAGAATTAATTACTTCATTCTTAACACAAGACCAAACTCACACCAAAATCCGTGCTTCTTCAACCATTTCCCAAGTAGAGTACCTGAGAGAGACTGGGAGACACAGAGTCATCAAAGCATTAAGGTCCCCACAGTCAGATTCAGTACCTGGCAAATCACAACCACATAGAGAGAAAGATGAAGAAGAAAAAAAATCAATTGATTTACATAATTAATTTATTGATTTCTTATTGATAGTGCCAAAGGCATCCCTTCTAATGATATTTTCCCCAAAACTTGTAGATAAGGATAGCTCCTTTGAAAACCTGGAGACAAAATGATACATAACACGCAAATATCTAGAAGAACCATTACAACAGAATTAAGGTAGAGCCTTGGAGAGTTTAAAATATGGTTAACTTTTAAGAAACAGCCTCTACAGAAGAGGAAGCAGGGAATCTGTTCTTATCTTCTCTATAATATGAAATATTAGACTGCTTAAACCGCAGCTGAAGTAGAATGAAAGTGGGAGTAGGGAGATGGTTTAGTGGGTAAACTGCTTGCCTCATATGCATAGGACTGGAGTTCACTCCGTAGAATTTATGTAAAAAGTCCAGCTATGGCAGCATGCACTTACAATCCCAGCATAGGGCAGACAGAAGCATGAGGCTCCCTAGGCTTTACTGACCAGCCAGCCGTCTGTCTTAGTTAGGGTTTCCATTGCTGTGAAGAAACACTATGACCAAGGCAACTCTTATAAGGCAACATTTAATTGGGGCTGGCTTACAGATTCAGAGGTTCAGTCCATTATCCATCAAGATGGGAGCATGGCAGCATCCAGTCAGGCATGGCACAAGAGGAGCTGAGAGTTCTATATATTTATCTGAAGGCCACTAGGAAAGACTGGCTCCAGGCAGCTAGGACAAGGATCTTAAAGCCCACACCAACACACTTCCTCCAACAAAGCCACACGTACCACAACAAGGCCACACCTCCAAATAGTGTCACTCCCTGGGCGAAGCATACTCAAACCATCACATTAGTACCACTCCCTGGGCCAAGCATATTCAAACCTACACACCACCCTACTTGTCAAGCTCCAAACCATTGAGAGATCTTGTCTCAAAAAAAAAAAAACAGTGCCTGCAGAATGACACCTGTGGCTGTTTGCTGGCTTCCTCCACATGCATTTGCACACATGTGCGTGTGAATAAACATGTGCTTGCACACACACACACATACACACACACACACACTCACATGGAAAAGAATAGTGAAAGACTGACGTGAACACTTTAGGTATGAACAAGTGGTTGGCTCAGAAAACAAGCTGGTCCTATGCTTAGCACATGTGAAACAATAAGCTAAAAAGTGTACATGTTATTTTTTATTTTAATTAAAAGTTGGCTCTGTAAGGACGAAGAGCAGAAAAATTTTAAAACCCAAAAAGTCAAGCATATTTGCTGAGAGACAGTGTCTTCTAGGCATGACAAAGAACTTGTACCCACGAAATCTTGACAATATGCTTTTCAAAATAAGATCTGAAGAATAGTACCACTAGTTGGTAGGTCAACCCATCCTAAGATAAACAGCTATAGGCAATCAATGGCTGCTGAGATAGAGAAAATTGGTTGTTTCCGGAGACAAGCCCCCTAATAAGTCATATAATCCCAAGTGAGAAGCCGCACGCGCGTGCGCAGACTCATCGATTAAGTATGTGCATGTGTATATGTACCTATATATGTAACAATAGTAATTAAAGAGGATTGAGAGGAAGTGGAGGAGAGGAAATGGAATAGTGGAAGTGATATAAATATAGTACGCATGCATAAATTCTCAAAACAATTAATAAAAATGATAGGCTCTGTAGAAGCTGTGAATAATGACCCAACATGCATTCTTGTTGAGGTGACTGGTCTATGGTCTTCAGGATAATTCTGTCTCCATTATTAGTAATCATTTTGGGAAGAAGTCACTACCCAACGGTCTCCAGATCAGATTCTCTTACTCCCTTGCTTAGGAATGAGTATATAGCCTCTATTGTCCAATAATAATAATAATAATAATAATAATAATAATAATAATAATCAGTCCTATTGATGGTCATGATGACAGATGAAAGAACACTTCCACTGAGCCTTTCACAATCCTAGCGTTTACTGTGAAACACCACAAGAAGTTCAAAGGAACTTCTTGTTTCTTAGGCAAATAGTAATCTTGCCAGAACAAGATGGCTGTTACCTATAGTCAAACTCATCATGGTACATTTCCTGTTGCTCACTTAGACTCAAGATAATGGAGGCTTGGAGATGTTGCACAATCAAATCACACCTTGTAAATCAGGATCTGAGCACAGAATTCTTTGATTTCAAAGCCCATGATACTTAACCATATAATGAACTGAGCTCATTTTTTTACATTTCCATAAATAGTTGGCTACTGCAGTAGTAAAACAAACAAACAAACAAACAAACTTTTTACCTTACTTTTTACATTAGGAAAATGCCAGACTCAAGATACATGACTTCATGCATTCACTCTTTAGGTCTATTGACTGATTTGTATATACCACTTTTCATTCAAATATTCAGATATGTATGTCCTTGGAGAATTCAATCACTGAAGATGGTGGTGCCCAATTCTTTTTATGCTTATAATGTATCATTTTCTTTTGAGATAGAGTCTCTCTATGGCTTTGGCTAGCCTCAAACTTATAATCCTCCTGTCTCTACCATCTGTGTGATAAGATTACAGATATGTCCTGCTGTACCAGGTTTTACTTGTAAATACTAGAAATGTAAGCAGGAATTCAAAGAGTTTGTTTCCTTCACTAGGCAGAAAACACTCTGTTGTAGGTGAGGTAGAACTGTGAACCACTTGAGCTTGTTGTAAAAATTTGCCCTTTATTTACAGGCCTGCTGTTGACAATTCATACACCTACTTATACTAAATCAGTACACATTGTACAAATTGTTCAGTTCAAATTCTCTGAGCATAGATTACTACAGTGAGTGTATATAGTCAGTTGTGCTAAGTACAACATTTTAATCAAATTTTGGTAGAAATCAAAGAAGGATTATGTTGTATCTGCTGATCTTGACACAGCCATCAATAAACTGATTTGGTTTAGGACACATATTAAGAAACAAATGATTGCAGGAGATTCTAGAAGAAATCAACTCAGAAGAAGAACAACTAATTTTTCCAGAAAGATGACCAGAGAAGGCATCATAGGAGTGGGGACTCTTAAGCTATGCCATGAAAGGAAGGTTGGAAGGAGCATGGGGAAGAATTCAAGTAGACATGATAACGTACGGGAGGTACAGTGACATTTCTAGCCACCGTCACAGATGAGAGGACTCACTTTGAAACTGAGCATTGCTTAAAAAGAGAGTCCTAGTCAGCCTATCCTAAGCAATGCACAGTGAGGTTTATAATGATGCCTATGAACAGGATGGAAACACTCACTCCTGGGCCTAGCAAGACCTCATATTTCATTATTTTGACTTATGGTGCTAGGGATTCAACAGAGAGCTTGGCACATGCTAGATAAGAACGTTACTCCTGACACTACTTAAAAGAAAAGTCTCCCATATTATTCAAGTTAGGATTTACAGCACTTTTCATTGCTATTGATAAGGAAACTGACTTTTGAAGTTCAATTAGTTGGGGACTTGCCTAGTGTGCTCAAAGCCCTGAATCCAACCCCTAGTAATAAAACAGGTCTGTAACTCAAGCACTAAAGAGGTGGATACAAGAGGATCAGAAGTTCAAGGTCACCTCAGAATACCTAGCAGGTTCAAGCCAGCCTGAGCTACTTGAGATCCTGTTCCAATAAAATGGTTAACATCCTCTCTCATCCATGTTGCCTATGAAAATAAACTCTCACAAAAGGGCCACTTGTAACAGTGCTGGAGAGGGAACATGATTAACACAGTAAACAGTTAACCCATGAATGGCCTCATGTAGCCTGACTTGGTACATAGCAACTTCCACACACCTGGATGGGACAACACTATAGACACTCTGGCTCCTGGGTTAGTGTCATCTCCAAGCAATTAATAAAACGTCCAGCCTTGGGATCCAGCTCCCCTTCAAAAGCTATAAAGCTCCAAACCTTTCAACTCACAACAAAATCTCAGCCACCAAGGGTTGTTTAAAAAGTATAATAATTCATGGCACCTGTCTCGTCTTGGAACATTCTACATCTACGTTCTTTCTACATGTCAGTCCTGGAATCTTCCACAGCTCCTTGTTTACTTCATGAGGGATTTAAGGAATATACAAAGAACTTATTGGTCACTGCAAAGCCAGGCATCATGTGGCGTGCTAGGAGAACACAATAAAAGAAAGTACCATTTCTGCTTTCAACAAGCTTGCAACCTGTCGTAGATAAACACAAGAGCCAAGTATATAAGTAGGGAGAACACAGAATTAAACATCACATTGTGAGGTGGCCAACCTGCCATACTAAGAGAGGATAAAACACTGTCTATGGAAAGCATGCTGAAGTCAGAATCCGAGTTCAAGCCAGGGCAGCCTTGCTTTCTAGTACAATGACCTTGACAACCTCTTGGAGCCTTTGAACTAGATGGCTTTGTCCCCTTCCTGTCATAAAATTCTATAACTCTCCATGACTCATCTTGAGATGTAATGAAGGCAAAGTAAACTTTGTATAAGCAGAAAGGATCAAAGGGGCATTCAAGATATGAACGGTGCGAATCAGAAAAAGAAAGACAGACAGAAAGACAGACAGACGGAAAGAAAGAATAAAGAAAGGAAAGGAAAGAAAAAGAAAGTGACAATGTGTGACAGGGAAGACACTGACGAGATGACAGTAATGCACTGTGAATTGAGAATTAATAAAAAACCCACTGCCATCCAGACCAGCATGACCACTGTCTTTCACCACTGCCATGTAGACCAGCATGGCCACTGTCTTTCATTCACAACCCTTGGACCTCCCCCTCTCCTAGTGTCATCACATGGAATCTTAACCTAGCTAGGTCACTAGAAATGGCCAAAAGTGGAGTTCTAGTCAAAGAAATTCAGCTTGTTGACCATAGCAACACTATGAACACTATGGACCTTCCAAGTTCCAAGTGCAAAATATACCAACGCCTCATGTGACCTGGAAGCGCTCATTTGCTTCATCTGATGCTCTGAGCACTCATTCACTTCATGTGAGGCCCTGACCCCTGTGGTGTCTTGCTGTAACTGTTTCCTGTCCCCTTCTGACTCCCACCATCTTTGTTGTGTTTGCCCTGATACAACACTGCCATAGCAAAAAGCCTCTCTCTAGCTATTCTTGAGGCACGATGTTTCTTGGTATGGTGCTGACCCTTGGTTCTAAGAGAAGCATTTGATTAGCCATCGGCCAGTAGATGGACTGTACCTCTCTGTAGCCCCTCCAGTTATCAGGTGCCAATCGACTCTATGTCTCCCCTCAGGCCCTAGCTCTAGCTTGAACAAGTTAGGCTAGATTAACAGAATAAGTTGCCTATAGTGAGCAAACTGACTATCTTCTTTGCTACTTTGCACAGACGATTAGTGTCTGATAGTTTAGACATATGCATATTTTAAAAGATTGATGAGCTAACATAATGACCTCACTATCCTATATAGCATCCTATTAAGAAGAAAAAGTACTCTGAGTTCTATAAAAAAAAAAAAAAAAAAAGAAGTTTTATTAAAAAAAAAAGTCTATATTTAGTTTGAGGGTTGTCGTCATAGAGCATCTACCAATAGAATAATATAGTGAACTTAAAGGTGAAGTGAAGAAGATGAGTATTGCTCAGTATTGAAAAGTAAGTGTGTGTGTGTGTGTGTGTGTGTGTGTGTGTGTGTGTGTGTGTGTGTGTGTATTCAGGTGGAGAACCAGAGCCAGATGCTTGGAAACTATTTTACTTTCAAATGATAGACGACAAGAAAGTAAGGGGGTGAGCCACCCTGCTAGACAATAAGAAGCTGTTAGGAAGGAAGCATGACTGGGCATGATGGTGTGTGCCTCTGATCCCAAGATTTAGGAGGGAGAGGCAGGAAGATTAGAAGTCAAGGCCATCCTCAACTGCAGAGGCAGTTTGAGGCCAGCCTGGCTCTCAGGAGACGTGAGACAATGTCTTCGGAAGAAAAAGAATGAAAGGGATGGAGGAGGGAGGGGGAGGGAGGGAGTAAGAGGGAGGGAGAAGAAAAAAGGAAAAGGAAACTCAACTACCCTTTGGTTGCTAGCGGCCATCTGCCACAAACTGTCTAAGAACTAGACATACAATTACTTATGCCTCATAAAATCTAAGAGAAAGCTGCTATTAGTCCCACTACCAGACAAAGGAGCTGGTACAGCTGACTTTACGTGCTACAAAACCAATATTCCTCACAAGGCCCCTTTGACTTCAGTCAGCACCCCTCACTTCTCCAGTCAGCACAGAGGTTCTAGCACAGACTCTGAGGCCAGCCTCCTGGAACCTCCCCAGTCCTGCTGCAAGGAGCAAGCGGTCTTTGTGCCTCAGTCTTCTCAGTAAAGGAAAGGTCCTTTCGAACACATACCCACACAGAGAGAAAAGTAGTTTAAAAGACTAGGCTCACATGTGTGAGTGCTTAGAAAAGTTTCAGACTCAACCTAAACCCCTCACCCTTCACTCTGCTGGACCAAGCTGAAACTCCTGATCTTAAATTCCAGATGTCTTGGGTTGAGCTGACTCAAGGTCTCCTTACCACACACTATCTGCTCTGATAATGAGATCTGGAGCAAGCTGGTTCGAGGCTAGTTCTGTATGCAGAGTTTTACATAACTCAAATGATCTGCTTGTCTTTTCTCCAGCCTCTGTTGATGAGCAATCTGAGAAAGAAATCGTTGACAATGATGAACATGCATACACATAAATATTCATGAAGGCAAGATAATGAAGCCGTTATTGCTATTATTACCCCTATGTTGCTTTGGATGCTGGGATGCGTAGCCACACGATCAGTCCTATAAAGAGGGAAAGGTCACCTGGCTAGACCTGATTGCAGGCAAGCAATAGTTTCTGCAGACTACAAAACATATCTGAATATTGAAGAAATGCAAAGAAGTCCAAGTAAATACACTTACCTCAGGGAAAAAAAGCTAAAACCACGTCAGCACAGACATTTTAAAATGAAGATGGACCAAGCGCTGAAGACTCAGAAGAGGAAATCAAATATGCTATCGAAGTAATCTTCAATGCTGGCCCTCAGGGGACAAGCTAAGTAACCTAATAGGTGTTTTCCATCTTTGAATTCTATGACTGGAATAGTAATGAAGGTTTTAGTTCCGAATTGGAACGCTGCAGAGAACTTAGGAGGTATACAGAAAAAGGAAAAAAAGACCCTTTTCTATTATCTACCCACACCCTGTCTAGCTTACACTCATCCTGACTGATTTCTGTTTTCCTAAGTGCTCACACACCATAACAGTGTTTTTCCACACTGCACACCCATCACACACACATGCATACAATTATGGCTGGAGATACACGAGGGTTTGTGGATGGATGGATTGTTCAGTCCCGATGTATCAGTTCCCTGATTCACATTCAACACATGGAGAATGAAAGCAGATTTCTTTTAGAAGAGAAAAAAAAAAAAAAAAAAAAAAGTTGGCTGCTGTAGACTGGAATTTATGGGTCAGATCTTAATTCCTGGAATATATCAGCAAATGAGTCTTGTAAGTTACAATGTTTATCTGAAATGATGTCTGCGTCGGAGGAAAGAGGTGGTAGGCACACAGAAAGAAAGGTTTAACATGCCTTCCAGTTTGTTAGCAGTTCTTGGTGTATTAAAGTGACAGTGAGTATGTCTTGAAAGTTAAAGTAACCTCACTGATCACGTTCATTTTCTAAGGTGATGATGGGTGTGAATTATATGGAAGACATAGAAACTACTAACAGTCAGTGCTCTTGCAAAGGTAGGGAAAGCAGATGATTTCTCCAGATGGTCTAGAAAACCTATCAGTTACATCAGAGTTAAATAATATGTGGGTCAAATTCCACAATCCCAAGGTCAAGAAAAATGTGGGGTTTGTTATGCTACCTCTTAAATAATATTCATATGAGTAGAGGAACATAATCATAAATGAGTAGACCTTATAATCTGAAACGAATACATTATTACCTGGGGCTTTTTCATCTTTTGCAAACTGATAGTTGTTGAAATGGAATCTGACCCACATAAACAAATTCATCTTTAGGAACGTGAATCTGATATGGCAAAAACCCTTCAGAGCTCCACGCTGCATGCTCTTCCCATTACTGAACACTTTCAAGGATATGCACTAAGTACACGGAAAAGCTACGCCCATGGAAGAGGGCATTAAATCCTCACATACCAATCTCAAATGCAGTGAATTATTATCAAACGCTAACAACTGTTACATCTAATGGTGCTCATTGTGAAATGCGCACGTGGAAACATACCTATTCCAGCATTTTCTTCCCTCAGGAACATTTGGAAGATAATTATTGCACATCCAGCATTTGCACTTTTTCTTTCCCCATTGTTATCTAGAGCCATTAAAAAGACCTTTCTGCCACCCCAAGTGAAGATGCTAAAGTTTCTGAGAGGCGCATTAGAGTTCTTGCTCCCTGGAGACCAGCATCATGCAATCTAGGGCCATGACATCCTCCTCTGTGGGGAGCAGCCAGATACTGTGTTTAGAGTCTGTGCAACCTCCATTCATCTGCATGGTCTTTTTTTCAGTTAACAGTTATTCATTGTGCCAGCCCCTGTTCGGAGTGTTTCATGTGGGAACGGCAGAACAGCAGTCAAGGAGGGAGTGGAGAAGAAACCCTCCATTTTTGAAACAAGGTTCTGATTATACAGTACTTCCTTTGTTAACAGTAATTGCTTGTTACCTTACATTATCCTTTAATTAGAAATGCCAATACAGGAAAATGTTAACTAGGCCTCCCACCTATTATCAAATATTAGATATGTCAAAATCACAAGCAGGTGTAGAAAAGCCTACTGATAATGGTAAGAATGTAATAATAACAACATCTGCCACTTATTGCTTGGAGTGTGCGTGACACCAGGACAAATACTTTAGATTCAACTGCAAGATGGCGCAGCCTCTTCCTGCTGGGATGGTACATAATGGACGGCTCGTTCAAGGCTGCTGCTCAGGGTCACATAAATACCAAATATTAAAACCACCTCTGCCAAAAACATGAATAGATGAATAAATGAATGTTATCTTGCTGACGCCCAAGATCTAAGTAATGTTACTTCTCCTAACAGATGGCTGAACTTGGAAACAGAGAAATGAAGGATTTGCCACAAAATTAAGATTTAAATACAGTTAGTTGTGAGTGACAGTACTCTGAAGCAAAGTCCCCTGGCATCTTGGGTCCTACATCTCACTTCCTCAATGAATCAAACGTATTCCTCTTTTCTTTTTCTTTGGACCATGTTCTTGCTGTGTAGCTCTGGCTGGCCTGGAACCTGCTATGTAGAGCAGGTTGGCCTTGAACTCACAGAGACAGAGCAGCCTCTGCCTCCTGGGTGCTGGGATCAAAGGTATGTGCCACCAAGCCTAACTCTGTATTCTTTTTTGAAAAGTTTTTATTGTACTTTTTTGAGGGGCGAGTGGTGCAAATGAATTCCTCGTGTGAATTAGTTCTTTCCAGTTCGTCCCCACACAAGTCCTGTCACCTGTCACCAGACAGCAGACTTCACCAGATGAACTGCCTCACTAACCTACATATTCCTGATTGAAATAATCTCCCCATTCATTTGACAAAGCTTTTAACTTCCTTTTATTTTTGTTTTGTGCGTGTAAGCACGTGTACATGCCTGACCCTGTGGGAGGGCCAACAATGTTGTCTGCTGAGATAGGTCCTCTCAGTTAAGCCCTACAGATTAGACAAGACTAGCCATCTGATAAGCTGTAGGAATCCTCCTGCATCTGCATAAGATTACCCAGTGGATTAAAGGTACGTGGCCCAGCTCCTGGATTTTTACTTGGGTGTTAGAGATCCAAGTTTAGGTCGTCAGGTTCACTGACTAAGCCATCTCCATGGCCCTCATCTGAGTACCTTCTCTCTTTGTATTTTTTCATACTACTCCTATAAATGCATACTTGGTGTTCACTCTGAACACATAGAAATAACTTTTGAAATCAAGATATCTTAAAACAAATCCTCCCTCCACCCCCAAAGAGTTGCATTTACAGGAGAAAGCAAGCTCAGGAAGCATTTACGGTGGGAGGAGTTCAAATCTCCTTCTTTTTATTGAAACCTGGGGTGGGAAAATATGGGCTCAACTTCCTTATGACCCTGATAGTTTAACTGTGTTGAACCTCAATTCTTCAAACACAAAATTAAGACAATGGGAAGAAATAATAATTATTTTTCTAATTCTGCAAAGATTTCAGCACAGTATGGCAGACAAGAGGCTCAACCACTATCCAGTTTCTTCAGAAAACATGTTAAAACAATTCGTGAAATAAGACGCCATGAATTGGAAGGAGCATGGGGAAGGATATCTAGGAGGTGTCAAGGGAGGAAGCAGAAGGGGCAATTGCTGTGACTGTATTATAATCTTAAAAGTAAAATGTTGGGGGGGCTGGAGAGATGGCTCAGCGGTTAAGAGCACTGACTGCTCTTCCAGAGGTCCTGAGTTCAATTCCCAGCAACCACATGGTGGCTCACAACCATCTGTAATGGGATCCGATGCCCTCTTCTGGTATGTCTGAGGACAGCTACAGTGTACTCATATAAATAAAAATTAATTTAAAAAAAAAAAGTAAAATGTGGGTGGGTGGATGGAGGAACACCCTCATAGAAGCAAGGGGAGGGAGATGGGATAGGAGGTTGGGGGCGGGGGTAAACCAGGAAAGGGGATAACATTTGAAATGTAAATAGAAGAAGAAGAAGAAGAAGAAGAAGAAGAAGAAGAAGAAGAAGAAGAAGAAGAAGAAGAAGAAGAAGAAGAAGAAGAAGAAGAAGAAGAAGAAGAAGAAGAAGTTTTTTAAAGGATGTGGAAAAAATGAAACATCTACAAGCTGCCAAGGTGTGTAGTGGCTACGCCATCCCTGGAGAATGACACTGGAGAGAGATTCAAGGGTATCACTCTGGGAATCCTAGAAAGATTGCTTCCCAAGTTAAAGCTGTGCTCTCCACCCGGAAAGGTGCTCAAACCAACGGCCTCTCAGATGGAAAGTGAAAGGGAGAATTATATCTTGAGTTTTACTCTTCCTAGAAGGCCAAATTCAACTCACGTGAGGGAAGTCTCCAGAGTAGAAACTGGTAGAGGGTCAAAGGTTTGGGATTCCTTAATCTCTGAGGTTCCGGCTAGCAATCGTGTTTTATCATTCTAACCTCTGACCAATTTACAAGAGTAATTGAAGCTGTCTCACATGTCCTATGAATCTATTAAAGCTGAGCACCGGGGTATTGAGAGGAGGGAGAAAGAAGAAACTGCACAGCCTCTCCTTGGCGAAATGATTTCAAATGGAGCTAGGAAGCACAATGAAGCCCAGCTGAGAGAGACCAATGCTTGTTCCCCTTCCCGGTGCCCCAGGAAGACACAGATCTGTACTTTGAGAATCCTTCTAAGCAAATGTGAGTGCACCCTCAGATGGAGTATTCTAAAAGCAGACAAGAAAACAAGCATCACCTTTCATGTTGAAGGGACTAGAGAGATGCTTGGCAGTTAAGAGCTGCTATTGGCAACACCCCCAGTTTCGTTCCCAGCACCTATGTCAGGTGCTCACAGCAGCCTGGTGGATCTCTAGGAGATGCACCTCCCCCTTCCGGCCTCCAAAGGCCTCTGTATACATGTGCATAGATACTCACACATACACATAAATAAAAATAAAAATGAGCATTTCACCTTAAAAAGAGAATCTTTTTCTCTCTTGGCAAAGACCAAGAATATTTGCTGATTCCCGGATTTTTGTCTTTTATTGGAGAAAGATTCAGGAGGAAACAAGGAAAATTTTCCACTCGAAAATGTCTTTTAATGAAGTGAGATAGAATCCGATGTGGCAGAGTATGTTGATCTGTAAGCAGAGATACAAAGAATTATGGGTTGGCAAAAATGAAATGTTAAAGTCAAGACTAAAAGAAAGTTCCATAGAGAAGGTGCCTTAAGTTCAGCTTTGAAAAACAGTTGAGCTTTTAAGAATCAGTAGAGTTTCTAATAAAGGGGAAAATAGGGGGAAAAAACCACCTCCCTGATTAAAAAAAAAAAAAAAAAAAAAAAAAGCAAAGATTAGAGGCAAGCAATTTTCTCAAAACATAGTTTTTCACCTTGACACTACTCAAAAAATCCAAACTAAAATAGTAAACTACAAATTTATTTCTTATCTGTCAAATTTGCAGGTATTTTTAAGCAGTCTCTAGTGTTGACACAAAATAGAACTGTGTGTAGTTTTCATGAGAAATCAAACAATATATATTTATCAAGTCCTTTAAAAGTGTTGCTACAATTTTACCCAAGAAATCCAAATCTGACACTTAATTCTAAGAGGAAGAAAACTCACAGATCTATATAAAGATAGGAGATATAGGAAGAAATCATTTATAAAGATAAAATATTATGAATTTTTAAATGTTTAATGATATTTTCAGAGTAAAATATACAGAAACTCTATATAAAGAAATATGTTATAAAACATGCATATTTATTTATTTGGGGGTATTTTGACATCTCATTTAGCCCTATCTGGCCTTGAACTCACTGTGTAGCTAAGGATGGTTTTCTATCCCTGGTTCCCCTAGTTCTACCTCCCAGTGTTAGTCAACACACCCAGATATAGTGTTTATATTTTTAAAAATATTTAGTAGCATTGCAAATTTTTTATAATATACTAAGTAAGAAATAGGAGTTCTGAATATATATGCATGTCTATATATAATATCTACATGAACAATGAAGCAAAATGAAAAAGTATATCTAAAGATATCCTGCTTCCCAGTGAAGGGATTATATGATTCTATTTAATTCTTCTTAATGTTCGAAATATCCCAAATTTTTAATCAGGAAAAAATAATTCTTTTTAGAACACTGGTTCTCCACCTATGGGTTGCAGCCCCTCTTGGGGTCAAATGACCGTTTCTCAGGGGTCACATATCAGCTATCCTGCATATCAGATATTTACAATATAATTCATTAGTAGCAAAATTAGAGTTGTAACATAGGAAGGAAAATAATTTTATGGTTGGAGGTCACCACAACATGAAGAACTGCGTTAAACAGCACTAAGAAGGTTGGGAGTCATTGCTTTGCAACAATTTTTAAATGACTCAAATGTAGACAGACAGAAAATTGAAGATGTCATTCAGCACCAAGAACAATAAGAACAAAGGCAAGAAGACAAGTGAAAAGGACACTTTGGAAGCCACAGAGGAGAGCGGAATGTCCAGAGTCGATGAAACCAGAAGGAATCTGGAGTTGGATTTCTGGTGACCTTCAAGGCTATGCTCATGAATTATTCCTGGGAATAGTGCAGCTCCTTATGAAGGGGATTATTTGATCACCCCATCTGTAAGGAGACTGTCCCTGTGACAATCTGTAAGATATGGGATTAGCTAACAAGAGGAAACTAGGAGAAACTGCTCGTATACTCAGGCTTAGTGGTGCCTTCAGTAATAACTATAATGCATACGTCAGTTGTGTATGCTCTCACACAATACATAAACACATTCTCCCACAAATAACTCAAGCAGCGGTTTCCTGACAGAGCCCTGCCTCACCTTACAAAATCTGTGTGAATGCTTTCTATTCTCTATATCCTATTCTTTTCTACTTTTAAACTTTTTTTCTCCAGGTTTTAATGTGGAGCACAACTTAGAACAAGGCACCAGCCCTGTTTCATGTGTTTTAGCTGAAGTTCTGTCTCCTCCCCTGAACCCTGCACATACCACTACTCAAGTTGTAGACACAGATGAATCCAGGAACTAAGAATTGGACCATGGTACCAGGAGATGGAGCTTCCTGGAATAGAAGCTCATGTGGTGAAGCACTGAAGGGGCCCTCCTTGCTCTATTACCTACCCTGATGCCTTTCTGGCTTGGAATGCTTCTTGGTCTGCATAGTCATTGAGACAAGACAGACTTCAGCTTGACCTTGACCTCTGACAACCTACCCCAGGCCTCAGGAAGGCCAACAAGAAAACCAAAGTCAGCCCTAGAAGAAAGAGTCCTAAAGCAGAAACTCAGCCAGTTCAAGTGCCAGCAGCTCTTCTACCTGTGTGTCATCCAACCTAACTCCTAAACAGGAGCTTAGAACAAAAACTTGACCCAGAAGACAAGACAGTACACAGGAAGACTTTTTCCGTAGGAAGTCGGCAGGCGTTGGCTAGACATAGAAATTGTCCATGTTTTCCAGGAAGAAAGTAACTCAATAACTCTGGTGAAAGATGACCCAGGCATTAAGTAGAACATAGGTTGGGGTGACAGCAAGTAGGAGTCAGAGCTAATAGACACACCTGTGAGAGATTCAGCTAAATTTGAGCCCAGGTGGAGAGAAGCAAGATGAACTGGGGTGGGGTAAAAGAGAGACAAAAAGAGAGCTTCACAGGAGAGACTGGGCTTGCAATGGTGACTTCTCATAGCATCAAAAGGTGTAGGAATTATGGGAAGAGAAAAACTTTTTAACAGAGAAATTGATGAGATTTGTTTTTATAGTGGTCCAGCTCAGAGAAAAGTCAAACCAAAGAGCAAACATCTTGCCCTCAAAACAGTCTCATTCACAGAGACTCAGAATATGAAGGTAAGGTGACCCAAACAAGTCATTGTATTCACTGCTAGAAGTTTCTCGATTTGGGTTTAACTATGATAACGACTGCGTGTAGCTTAATAGTGGAACGCTTGCCTTCCACACACGATTCCCAGCACGACCACTAATGGGGAAAATGTCCACCAAACTCTAATTCTTTTCACATTGGACTACAAACACCATCACCAATTACATACCTCACTAACTTTTTCTTCTTACTTTTTTAGTTACCTCTTCATAGGAAACCCAATAACTGAGGGTCGTCGTTATCACTTGGCAGATGAAAAGCCCCAACTGGAGTATAAAAGGCTTAGGGCTGAAGAAATGGTTCAGTAGTTAAGAGCACTTGCTGCTGTTGAGGCCAGGCACATCCAAATGTAACTTCAGTTCAATGTCCTTTCCTGGTCTTTGTGAGCCCTGCACACACATGCACATAACCCCTCCTCCACACACATTTATAATTTAAAGTAACTTTTTAAAAGTCTTGTCTAAAATCAAACCGATTCTAGCACTTTCTATTGATTGCTTATTCTACCTGTAGCCCTGGTAAACCTAATTATGAAGGGAAAAGAGGGACTCCATCTCAAGGAGATTCAAATGGAAAGATATCTCTAAAAGGGATTTGGAACATTCCAGAGGCATGAAGTCAATGGCATGCCTTTGTCAGATTATAAAATAGCTTTAAATTGTTGGACAAAATATCAACACCATGTGAAAAGTTTTCCAGAATTTGATGCTGCACTAGTATTTTTAGAAAATGCCACCTGAATGAATTCATCTTACATCTATAATGTCACTCTTAAAAGGCATTTTAACAAAGATGAGAGTAAGAAAATCAGTTCTCTACTTTGAACACTGTCTTAGAGTTTTACTGCTGTGAACAGACACCATGACCAAGGCAACTCTTATAAGAACAACATTTAATCGGGGCTGGCTTACAGGTTCAGAGGTTCAGTCCATTATCATCAAGGCAGGAGCATGGCAGCATCCAGGCAGGCATGGTAAAGGATGAGCTGAGAGGTCTACATCTTCATCTGAAGGCTGCTAGCAGAATACTGGCTTCCAGGCAGTTAGGATGAAGGTCTTAAAGCCCACATCCACAGGGACACACCTACTCCAACAGGGCCACACCTCCTAATAGTGCCACTCCCCGGGCCAAGCATATACAAACCATCACAAACACAGTTAGATATTTTTTAGGCTTTCAGTCATTGTGTGAATGTTCTGACATATATGCTTATGTATGTACATATGCAGGCCAGATAATGGCCTCTCTTCGTCAGGTGCCATCCACCTTGTTTTTAAGGCAAGATCTCTCATCCATCTTGACCTCACAGACTAGGCTAAGCTAGTTGCCCTGCCAACCCTAGGGATTCACCTGCCTCAGCTGCCTCTCCCGTGTTAGGATTTACAAACTCCTCCCATGGCTTTTTCACATGGGTTCTGAGGAAATGAACTCAGATCCTCCCTTTACCACATGAGCAATATCCCCAGTCTCAAGTGTATTGGTTGACATAGAGCATATATATCATAGCAATTTCTATAAGGCTAATACATATGAATATATGTATTATGAATATAATTATGTTTAATTATATTTAATTAAACATAATTTAGTCCTTTTTCCATTACTGAGGCAGATTTCCCTTGGCAGACTAGCAGTATAGTGGAGAAAGAACCATGGATTCAGGGACAGGAGTTCAGGTCTGGCCCTATTACCTGGTAGTTTGGTAACAGTGATTGGATACGTTTTAGCAGATTTGTCTCTGTCTGGATGCCTACCTGATGGAAGGCTTATAAGATGAACTTATACTAATACTCAGAGCATGAAGTTAGGCATAGCAAGAGTTCAATAAATAGTATTTATAATGATAGACAAAACAGGAACAGAGGAAAAAAAGAAAGCTCGGTGTAAGCCAGCCTGGAAAGGCTAATAGAGAAAACTCACTCTGGAGCCTTCAAACTTTTGATAAAATACAACATACACTTGAAAAATATGTGCTTGCTTCTGATGCTCATACTTTTGGTGATCCTGGAAAAGATACCCTGTCATCTTTGGCTCAAATTTTACAAAACACAGGAATAAAAACGCTTACTGGTGATCTTTCTAGAAACACAGTGAATGTTTGCTTTTCAAAGTTCAGTCATAGTTAGATGTTCTCTACATCAAAAGTCATGCCTGCTCCGGCCTTCAGATAACCACATGCACACTCACAAGGCCATACAGAAGCGGACCAGTTCACGCCGTTTTGGTGTGGGTTTCCAGAAAGGATATATGGCCATCTTTTCTAGGTAAGGCATTAAAGTATTTAGACATTCACACTGTTGGAAATAAACAGAAAGCCCATATTTCAAAGTATTTCTTCATGCTTCTTCATCTGCAAAGCTGGGGTCCACTCATTTCCTACCCTTTGAATAAAACACCTCTTTAAATGTTGGAGGATTTATGACAGTTCCTCTCCCCCTTCTCCAAGACAAATCACCCTGGTGCCTTTGACTTCTGCAGAGCACTCTGGAATGCCCTGACTCTATTAAAGTGCTTGGCACCCAATGGACCTTAATAAAATACTCTGGACAAACTGGTTAATAGATTGACTTTTGCCATAGATCTTATTTCCCAAACTTCTAAACATGCCTGTAGCTTTCCTGTCCAAGTTCAAATATAGTATAACACATCACAAGAGCCGAGAGACAGGAAGTCCATCTCGGAACCTGGCACCATAGTCCTGAATGGAAAATACCACTTGTTTCCTTGGCAATCTGTCCTTAGTGAGTGGAAAAAAGTGGGGAGCAAGAGGTTAAGAGCCACACCACAGCACCCCAGTTCCCAGAGGATGGGTTAGGGTGGCAAATTCTGTTAAAAGAGCGTCACTAGGAACAGGTTACATGCTCTGTTCTTCTGCAGGAAGCTGGAGCAAAGGTTTGAAGGTCTAATGGTCTCATTACAGGCAGCTTCTGCCCACAAGTTCCTAATCAAGAGTTATACTGCAGGAAGGAAAGCAAAGGACAACAAGTAATGAGAAAGTCACTAGTCGCATAGAAGCTGCAAAGCAGAAGACCTTTCCAACATGTTAGGAGCCAAAAGAGTACGTTTTAGTGTTTGTTTTGATTATATTTGCCTGTAACCCAGCAACTGGGCCCAGATGCCAGGAGTCCAAAGAGAACATTGCTGATCACTGGAATAGGAAGAGAGAAGGAATCGCTTTTGTGTCCTTCGTCATGAGGTTCTTCTCAAGGTGAGTACAAAGAGCTGGGAAGGGCCCTTCGGGACTGCTGCAAACCCTTCCTTTTTTTTTTTTTTTTTTTTTTCCTAACAATCATCAGGGTGATTTATGACCACACGTGTACTCATTGCTGGTTTCTTCTTTTTTTTTTATTTTTGAGGACAGGACATGGTGAGAAATGAGAATCTTGGGCCAGAATTAAGCTGATCTTTTTCGAGAAGGCAAATGAATTTTGCAGTCTTCATACCCTTAACTTGAGACATCCCTCCCCGAATCTCAATTTCCCCTACCTAAAGTAGTCATTCCTCTGCTCAGTGCCACCTTAATGGTTTGGGTTCCAAGATCTGCACTTTGCTCAATAAGTTAAGACACCTCCACTTTAGACAAGCTCCATGTGTCGTGACAAACTGAAGCAATGTGCTCAGTGCCTGATGTTCATTAGGTCTATGACAAAAACCACATCCAAATGATCTCAGACAGAGAAAAGTCTATGATTTCAACAGACATCTAAGGAAAGAACAGCATACTAACATATTCTTCATAATCTTTGCAGCTAGATAGTCTGTTACTCAGTTCAACCTAAAACCCCCATTTTCATTATAGTTTCTTTTTGTTCATGGTCCTCTGGAAATAAGCAAGTATGTAAGACGGGCACTGGATTTGTTTAGCCATTATTCCTTGGGCATTTGGTGATGACTGGTAAAAGGAATGGAGAACCTAGGGCCTTGTGTGTGGTAAGGATTGTATCACCGAGCTGTGTCTCCAACCCTGAAAGTTGTAGAAGTAATCTTAACCTCTTCACTGGATGAATCGATCCAAATTCTTAGGATTCTTCCCTTCACGTGGGTTTTATTTGATGTGTTTGAAAATATTGCAGTATTTCTTTTATCTAAAGACTCCTAGAGTACTCCTGATAATTTAGGTAGAAAAAAAAAACACAATGTGAGTTTCATTTGGTTGGCTTACTTGGTAATTGAAATTTCCTGATTGTTCAAACATTCTCTGTCCATTCAACACTGGCAACCACTGTGACACATTTAGTGACAGTACTTAGATGACCAAACCTAGCCAGGCCGATGACTCAGGTGATATTTTAGAATCCTGCCTTGGTACAAAACCACCCTTCCAGAGTCCATTACGAAATGTCACAGTGGTAGCTTGAAATCAGCTGTGATGGGAGTTTTATGCCATAGAATGTTCTCGACTCCAAGAGAATCAATTGTTGAACATATATCAGTAGGGGCGGAGCTGCAGTTCAGTAGCTAAAGTGTTTGCCTAGCACACAGGAAGGCATACTCAACTCCCAATAACCAGGTATGCCCTGTACTCCCAGGGTGATTACAAGCTCAAGGTCAACCTTAGCAACATAGAGAGTTCAAGGCCAGGCTGGACTATCTGAGAGTCTATCCCAAAACCAACCAACTCATCAAACAAACCTCTGCTTTTAAGTCATCATTCCAGACACAATTATCAATTACTATAAAAATGAAAATCAAATATGGAGCAGAGAATAAATGAGCCACTAAAGTATTCATGCATCACTCATGCTGACAGTTGCAAATGTGCAGCTCAATTTTAATTTAATTTTCTTTGGAAAGTATTTCCTACCGTTTTTCAAACAACAGCAAAGTGTTTTTTCTCCTATAGATAAAAAGTGAGCAACTCAGACTTGGTTGTGGTGTGGTCTTTCCTTTTATTCTGTCTGTGACCCTCAGAGAGGATTCAGCAGCACCATGTTGGCTCAGAGCATCTGGGGAGTCCAAACATCTGTGGTCTATCACAGCTATGAGTACGTGGGCCAGGAGGAATCTGCCATTTTCACTGGCAAACATGTAGAAGTTACTGGTCATGACAACTTTGTAATTTGCTTGGGTTTTTTGTTGTTAAAACAAAAACCTTGTTGTTGTTGTTGTTGTTGTTGTTTTATAAGATTTATTTTCATTTTTTATTTACATATATGTCTGAGGTTTTTGATTTTGTATGTTTTTTGTTTGTTATATATCTGTTCATTATATGTGTTTTTATGTTTTCTAATATATGTTCTTATTTATTTGTATCATATATAAACACAAAATTATATAATATATAATAATAAAAGATATAACTATATGTATATTCTGTATGAGTGTATGCCATGTGTGTGCAGGTGCCAGTGGTGGCCAGAAAAGAGTGTCAGGTTCCCTGCAGTTAAGAGTTACAGGTTATATGCCCTAGCTGACTTGGGCTCTCTGGTAGAGACACTGAGACATCTCCCCAGTCCCAAACCTTGCACTGTGGATCTGCATAAGCTGCACCTTTCTTTATTGTCAGGAACCAATTGCTTAAATTTTAGGATGCTAGATGGGCAGTGGTGGTCCCTGCCTTTAATCCCAGCACTCAAGAAGCAGAGGCAAATGGTTCTCTGTGAATGTGAGTCCAGTCTGGTCTACAGAGTGAGTTCCAGGACAGTCAAGGCTACACAGAGAAACCCTGCCCAGAAAAAACAAACAAAAACAAAAAAGAATGTTTTGATTCAGCTCTGCATAAATAGGAAAAATACTTTAAGTAATGCATTATTTTGAAAATGAGTTAAACTCACAGAGCATATGAAGTGTGTTTGTGAATGACAAATGACAGGAATTTTTTAAAAGCGAGGAAAGCCAAAGATGTAACCTAACAGTACAGTACTTAACTAGCATGAGTAAGGCTTTGGGTTTGAACCCCAGAAAAACAGCAATAACAGATGTTGAAACGACAAAGAACATGTCAGGCATGTGCATTCAAGACCAGCCTGGGCTGTATGCCCAAAAGAGAAAGAAAAGGGGGTCGGGAGGAAAAAGGGAAGCTAAGGAAGAAGGAAATATGAGTTTGGAAAAAATGAACTGTTAAGCAATGTTAGGTTGCTAAAGTAATTAGATTATTAATTTTCCTCCTACAGCACACTGAATAGTTCACTTATGCAAACAAGGTAAAGAACAGAAATAAGTCCTGACATCAACAATTTTAAGAGATTAAATTCAGGGCACATCTAAGACTAGCATAGTCATTTCATTACCCTAGGATATTCACATAAAAATTAATATAACTCATCTTAACTTTAAGTTTTCCTGAATAAGACCTGAAGGAGCTGTGATTGTACTGCTCTCTTCACTTAGGACAGGAAGTCATGCCTCGGGTCGCATGGGTTCAGGTTCAGGGTTCTATCTATTCTTTAGGGCAGTGTTTTCTCCTACAGTGTTTTTCGTCAATGTGTTCGCCACTCGTTGAACATGCTTTTATAAAATGTTTCTATAGATACTGCCATACCCAGAGACAGTGCCTTCAACATCTCCTGCCCATTGGTGCAGTGCCTTCTAACTTGTCTGTACTGCCCTCGACACTCCACATTACAGCATCAGCACTTCCCTTTTTTAAAAAAAAAAAAAATTTGTTTACATATATTCATTCATTCCTTCATATCTCTCTCTCTCTCTCTCTCTCTCTCTCTCTCTCTCTCTCTCTCTGTGTGTGTGTGTGTGTGTGTGTGTGTGTGTGTGTGTACACGTTTGCCATGATGTGTGTGTGGAGGTCAGAAGACAACCTGCAAAGTCATTGCTCGCCTTCCAACATGCAGGTCCTGGGGATTAAACTCCAGTCATCATGCTTGGCCGCAGACACCTTCACACAGTGAGCCCTCTCCGAGGCCACACTTTCCATTTCTGGACACAGTACACAAATTTAAGTTCACCTGGTTGGGCCCTAAATACCTCTCAGCTGTCTCTTCCTCTTTCCCTCCAACCCAGCGTCCTGTCTTTAGCGTCTACCGGGCACCGTGCCCCTGTGTTTTCTGCACTCCATGTTCCCTTGAGTTCATTCCCTTTGCCATGTCCACCCTGTTACCTCCATCCATGGTTTTGTATTACTGTTTTTGTTTGTTTTTACTTTTTCAGATCTCACTTGTCTTTCCTAAAGAAACCTCTCCAACTTCTTAACTTCTCCAACCAGTATATCAAGGCATTTCCCTCAGGCTACTGCTAGCCTACCTGTATGGGAATTATATCTATATATTTTAAGACCATTCTTCCAGCTGCTCCTAAGGAAAGGAGCCAGCTTTTGCTGGTGTTCAATCATGGTGACCCTTTCCTCTTTTGCACAACAGCTTCTAAGAGGACTCGCTTCTCTTTCCACCCCCTATCATTATTAGTCTACCCCTTGCCCCCCACCCCAAGCCTCCAGAAGCTCCTGTCCCGATCTGTATACAGCTGTAGCACCCTGTCTGGTATAGACAGCCTTTGTAAATCAATAAACGAATCTACTCTTCCTTCTTATCACTATTTTGCCCTTTCCTCTACTTCTCCTTCCATTCCCACATTGTGGATAAACATATACTGAAAGATGACAGAAACCTTCCAGAAGGCTCTATGGGTGGCTATGTACAGTAAGATGGAGATGGAGGAAAGGGCCCTCCAAAAACAGAGCAACCCCTATCTTCACAGATTGAAGCATTCAGGTTATCATTGTTCTGGGCTGATTTGCTTGTAACATACACTAAGTCTTTATTCTAATGACGAGGTGTTTTATAAATGAAAGAATCATTGTGCTTCTGTTAGGGAAGTAGTAATAAAACACTTCTGAACCACCCAAACAAATAAATATCATCAAATGAGGGAAGATGAGTCATTTGTGCATTTAAGGTTTACAAATGAAATGACTAGGTCAAAACCACTGCAGGAAAAAGATTGCAGCCACGATGTGCAGTTGAGCAATCGAGCACCAATTGCAGTGTTGTACTTGAGCCTCAAGAGAGATGTTTGAAACGCTGAAATCAGTCTTCCACTCAGCAGATGTCAAAGAAATGTCAGTCCTTGTTACTTTGGTAAACAGGGGAGGAGAGGAGGGGGGGACACGATGTCAGCTTCAAAGAAAGAATTAAAAGGGAATATCCATGTATCAGTAAACTTTAAAGAAATGTTTTATAATTAGCTAAATAATTTCTTGGCTTAGAAATAAAACAATTGCTAATTGAGATGAGTGGAGAAATGATACAGCAATGAGGACATATTGATTTGATAGGCAAGAAGACAGGGTTGGACTCTGCATCTTGGGCTGTTTGTGCAACTACAAAATTGGTATCTAGCTGTTCCTTCTTTTTCTCTTGATGTTCTAGTGGATGAGTGGGAAGGTGCTTTTGATGAGTCTTTCTGTTCCTAAATCCAAATCCTATTAGAATACAATGTACCTAGAGCAAAGTAGAATACTCACGTAGAATGTCATTGAGGTTGGGATAAAAAAAAAATAGAAGGTAAATATAAAGTTGGTCTAAACAAATATATGTGGGGTTTATTTATTTATTTATTTTATGGTTATGGTTACACTGTCACTGTCTTGAGACACACCAGAAGAGGACATCAGATCCCATTACAGATGGTTGTGAGCCACCATGTGGGAAATGAACTCAAGACCTCTGGAAGAGCAGTCAGTGCACTTAACCACTGAGCCATCTCTCCAGTTCCCCAAATACATGTGTTTTATTAAACTTACTAAAAAAAGGTTAAAAATAAGTGTTCCAGTTAATATGCCCTAACAAAATCTGAGTAGATAGGCAACTTTGAAAGACTAAAATTTATAATGAAAGAAAGGCTATAAAGATGGCTCACTGCATCTCTCAACTCTCAACTCACTGGTTAAGAGCACTGGCTCTCTTTCAGAAAATCTGGTTGCCAGCACCCACGTCAGATAGCTCCCAGAGCCTTTAGCTCCAGCTTCAAGTAATCCAATGCCCTCTTCTGGCCTCTGAGGATACTTGAACTTGCACACACATACCCACACACGGATGCACATGCATGCACATAATTTAAAATAAAATTTTAAGTTAAAGTCTTTAACTGAAATAAAATACAACGTATCTTTAATACTTTTTTAGTCAACTAAGATGTTGTTCTTGAGGGAAAGGCAAATTAAAAATTTTGCAAGCCAATATCTCCTGATTGGTAATTAGTTCATTACATCATTCATAGTATATCCTTTGGGCGTTTGATTTGTACCAGAAAGTATGGTAGGGTGCCAGGCATACACAGGAAATAAATCAAAGTAACTGATTTCATAGAACTCATGCTCTGGTTGGGAGAGAGGGAAGCCACATAAAATCAACTATATAAGGTAGCACTAACAGGGACATACATATATGTGTGTGCTTACATGTGAGTATGTATTTGTGGGGGAAGTTGGTATGAGAGAGGTGAGGGAAGGCATCACAATGTAATAATATCTGAGCCGAGACCTTGCTGAAGAGACTGTCCCTAAGGATGTAGAACATCAGAGAATTCCAGGAAGAGGAAAGAACAAATACAAGACTCCCATAAGACATAGAGGTACACTGAGGCTACGCCCATCTGAAAAAGATGGAGTTCAGAGAAGATACAAGCAGAAGAGAAATAGTAACAAAATTGTAGAAAATGCTAGTCTAAAATCATTCAGTGTACAGTGGAATTTATACCACTGGGATGGCCTAGCATATCAGCCACTTCATCTAACTTAATATTCTTATGAAGGTCATTTAGAATGATTTGTAAGGAGTCAAGAGCAGAAGTACAGACGAGTTAGTAAGTAGGTGATTTAAAGAGAATAAGAGATGATGGTGGCCAGGCCCAAATTAACCACAGACAAGTATACTGCAGATGAAAGGTCTATTTTGACATGTGTGAAGTTTGGGTGGGAGTGGGGGTTAGGGTGGGCAAGAGTGAATGCTCAACTGAATATTGAAGCAGTGAGGAATCAAAGATGGCTGAGGGTTAAGAAAACAAAACATGGGGCTGGAGAGACGGCTCAGTGGTTAAGAACACTGACTGCTCTTCCACAAGACCTGGGGTTTTTTTTTTCCAGCACCCAAATGACAACTTACAACTATCTGTAATTCCAGTTCCAGGGGATCTGACACTCTCACACAGACATGCATGCAATCAAAACACCAGTGCACATAAAATAAATTATTTTTTTAACAACGGAAAGACAGAAAACAAAATGAAACTGCTCCATACTGTCAGAGGTGTGGATAAGGGGGGATTGGGTAGGTAAGAAATCAAGGATCCAGTTGTAGATATGTTCAGTGGATGCCTATTAGGCATACAAGTAGAGGTGCTGCAATGCATTGGGGTTCACAGGAGAAGGTCAGGTTGAAGATGCTGAAGGTGCATGGTTTGAAATCCCCCCTGGTGTGCGTGTGTGTGTGCTCGTGTGCATGTGCACTACTAAGTTATATGATAAGATAAAGTCCTGAAGGGAATGAATTTGGTACCAAGAGAAGGAGTCTGAAGACTGAACTTAGATTTCCTCAACAAAGAGACATAGGAAAACACTGAGTGTCCCAGGAGGACCCTTGAGCGTGGAGCTCATGATCTGATAGTATGCGAGCAGAGCTTTTCAGGTCAACTTCAGGACATGTTGAAACAATCCATTTAGATGTAGCTCAGGCTTCAGATCTTTGATTCAGTCCTGCACTTACTCCACAAGGCACCCTTCCTCTCTACCCCACCACCCCCTTGCCTGGGCTTCAGAGATAACATCCTGCAAGCAGCTAAACCCTAATCAAGGCACTGAAATTTTAGTAGAATTGGTGTAGGGGAATATCTAACTATGTCCTAAAGTAGACTCTGAAACAAGACTGTGAGAAAGACTGTATATTGCTGAGCATGATACTGTCCTAGGACAGCCGAGGTTCTCTGGAGGATCTTCTGGGAAATCATGTAGAATATGCATTATGTTTGTCAGAACAGTCAAAGGTAGCTTGGTCAGTAAAGTGTCAAATAAGAACATTACGTTCGATCTCCAGAAGCCATCTAAAAGCTGAGCGTGGTAGAACATGCTGATAATCTCAGTGCTGGGGAGAGAATATGGAGCCAAGCTTCCCTGGAAAGCTCCAAGTCAGGGAGGAAGGGAGAGAGAAAGGGGATGGTGCTTGGTTGTCAGTATCATACTAGGGACATTCAATACTTTACATTTATACCCTTCCTTGTGCATATTCTGTGGTACTAACACAAGTCCCCAAGTAGAAAGACAGACATGCACAGTGTTCTAGTTTGCTTTTTATTGTGGTAATAAAGACCATGAACAAAAGTAACTTTGAGAGGAAAGGGTTTATTTGGCTTGCATTTCCCACTTCATCACTTGAGGGAAGTCAGGAAAGGGACTCAAGGAAGAAACCATAGAGGAACTCCTTTCTGACTCACTGTCTGGCTCATGATTTGCTAGGTTTCTTATACCTGTCAAGGGATGATGCCACCCACAGTGGGCTGAGTTCTTCACCATCAATCATCAATGAACACAGACTCTCACAGACATAGCTACTGACCAATCAGATAAAGGCAATTCTTCAATTGAGACTCTTTCTTCTGATTGAGTCTAGGTTGTGACAAGTTGACAATAAAAAGTAACCAGGACAGATGATTGAGATGAGAAAGTGTCTGCAAGCCCAAGGGTTGCACTGCGTAGTTTCCTGTAAACTAAGAGATGGGCTCAGTGGTGTGGGCATCTGCTACAAAGTGTAAAGTAAATCTAATTTCAGTTTGGCTCTCCACCACAGGTAGGAAACTATCTAGACTATAAACTAAGAGTTCATTTGGGCAACTGATCAGGTGGTGTTTTTAAAGCTTTCAGAAAATGGAGAAAATATATACTACAATAGGAGATTTTCTTAGGTAATATTTAACAAAATAGAGTGAATATTAGAAATTGCAACATCTTGCTTGAAATTTTGTACCTAGAACTTTCTGGAAAATCTTTGAGTTTTCTGTATAGAAAATAAAAACAGAAGGAAAATTATATGCATGCCATTCCTTCCTTCTTTTTATTCTAAAAATTTACTGTTTAGAACCATCTAGAACAGTTGTCTTTCATTTGGGTTAAATAAAATGTTGGCATTTAAAAATATGTTTTAATAGTGTGCATGTCTGTATAAATATCTCATTAAGATTTTGTCTTCAAAGCCTCCCTTCCCTCAGTCATGGTCCTCTTTTCAATTGATAGTTGTTGGGAGAAGGAGAGTCAGTTTTCTTCAAGGGTGTGACCTCTGGTAGGTCAACCAAGCTCCAAGGGATGGCCACACTCTCAAGGAAGCACAAACTAGACTTGATGAGTTCTAAAAAAAAACCAAAAGACTGGAAGTTGGGTAAGAAAGGAGAGTTGGCTCTGAGAAGAACTGGGGAAGAGATGAATATGCTCAAAATACGTGGTATGAGATGCTCAGAGAACTAATAAAATATTATGAACAAACAGATACCTCACTAGAATGAAACTATCCATACTTTCACTCCAGGTACTCCTGCTGTGGTCTCTGTCTGATAACCAACAGGTCGTTATCAGATGATAAATATATGTTGGAGTAAGATTCCTTAACCTTTTACATTTATGTATTTTTAAAGTTTTAATTAACATAATAAGTGTTAGCTTTCATGATGACATTTCTAAACAGAATTTGTTGCTATTGATTTTCCTTCTCTCTTCTTCCCCCTGTCCTTGTCCCCTCATTATATCCTCCTACCCTTCCTCAACAGCTCTCCCATACACACACACACACACACACACACACACACGCACACACACAGTGTACATGTTAGAGAAAATATGTGATATTTGTCTTTCTGAGTCTGCATCACCTCTCTTAATAACTTCCAGATCATCCATTTGCCATAAAATTTCATAATTTCATTATCATTTTTTAAGCAAAACTGAACAACTGAAGTCTAGGTCTTCACTGGAGAGCTCAGCTAGTCCAGACTCCTCTGACTACTCCTACCTATCGCTGCAGCAGTGGCATCCACAGGGAATTGTGGGAAACACAGTCCTATGTCCTTTCTTCTAGATCCTTGGGGTCATCCTAGAAGAGATCAGACCATGAGAAGAGCACCTACAGATATCTATTGGACTAGCTCTTCTACACCTACTTTAGGCCAATCAGGATCTGTCATAATCCCAGATTCTATTGGGGAGTTACAGGTAAATCCACAGGAGTGGCTTTCTCATACATGGGCAACAGGATTTGCTCCCCTCCTCCTTTAAGAGACCAAAGACATAGGAGCACACGTCTGTCATTCAACACTTGGAAAGTGGAGGCAGAAGGATCAGGGATCCAAGATCAACCTCAGCTACAAATAATTGAAAGCCAGGCAGGACATCACGAGATCCTGCCTCAAAAAATAATATAAATAAATTAACTAGATTAAAGTTTTAGAAAAATCTGGCTGTTTTGTAATACAGGCCTACAATCCCAGCATTTGGTCTGTGGAGAGAGGAGGATCGACAAGTCAAGGTCATCATTTGCTATCCAGCTTGTTTAAGGCCAGCCTGAGCTACATGAGATCCTGCCTCAAAAAGTAAATAAGTCAGGATGGTAGTGTATACCTATAATGCCAGCCCTGGAGAGTCAGAGGCAGGCAGATCTCTATGAATCTGAGTCCAGTCTGCCCTGCATAGCTACTTCCAGGCACCCAAGGTTTCATAATGAAACCATGTCTCAAAACCAAAAGTAAAATGAATGTATATAGATAAATGCAAAAATCATAACTACCTAGAGAACCGGTACTAATGGAAGTCTGTTTTAATAGATTTGAGCACCAAGTCATGCTATTAATAATATGTTTGAACTGTTTGGTCTACTCCAAACACACATGTAAAATTTATGTTATACATTCCTGAGTGAAAAGTCTGTGTGCCCTGCTGCTATTTTTTTCTACTCATTTATGTGTGTGTGTGTGTGTGTGTGTGTGTGTGAGAGAGAGAGAGAGAGAGAGAGAGAGAGAGAGAGAGAGAGAGAGAGAGAGAGAGAAAGAGAGAGAGAGAGAGATAGAGAGAGAGAGGAGAGAGATTTGAATAATGTTGCCTTTGTAATTGAATTTCTTTTTATAATTTTACCTAAGTTCCTAGACAATAACTAAGAGGGAAGATGACAGGTTTGTAGCAGGACAAGCAAGTAGATAAAATAGTCTGTGAGCATTTAGGAGAGAATGTAATGATTCTCAGAGCCTATGTGGGTTCACCAAGAATAAACTAGGCCAAATTAACGAGGACAGGAAAATGTATTCAAACGTCAAGAATATGATTTAGGCTGGAAGGATGGCTCCATGGGTAAAGGTGATTGCTGCCAAACTCGATGATCTGAGTTTGATCCCTGGAACACACATGGTAGAAAGAGGAAAGAAGGAAGGAAGGAAGGAAGGAAAGAAGGAAGGAAGGAAGGAAGGAAGGAAGGAAGGAAGGAAGGAAGGAAGGAAGGAAGGAAGGAAGGAAGGACGAACTAACTCCTGCAAGCTCAGGAGCTGTGCAAGAAACACACACACACACACACACACACACACACACACACACACCCATGGTGTGAGTATGAGCACACATGTACATACAAATAAACTTGTAATAAAAACGGGTTGTCTTTCTCAAAGCAAAAAGAGATATGTTTCTATTTCTGTAGGTGGGATGCTGCCTTACTCGGTGAATTCATCCCTTATTGAACAAGGACAACAGAGTTGGTTAACAATGATAGCAAAAGAGGATTGATTAATGAAGCTCTTTCAACTTGGAAAGAGGTCATTAGTAACACAATCCAAAACTCCTTCATTTTCCCTCAATTCCTCAAAAGAGAGCGTGGAAACGCTGGGCTCTGGGGAGTGAGGTTTTCATAAAACTTGAAAAGTTATCTAATAAATTGGAAAAGGATATCAAAACTGAAAACGTTTGACAGTCTGAAGTGATAGATCAGAAACAATTTTGAATTGCATTTAACAGAGTAATGATAAAGTCTTGAATTTTAAAAGTTTAATCCAGCCAGACTTGGAGACTACCAAGCCAAAGGATTATTTGAACCTAGGCTTTTGAGGCCAACCTGAGCACCATAGTGAGGTCCTCTCTTGGTTTTGGGTTTGTTTTTGTTTTTGTTTTTCAAGTTCTGGGCATCTAATCCAGAGCCTTGTACAGACTGAGCAAGTATTCTGCCACTGAGCTGTCTTTATCCCCTGCAGCTCCATCTTGCTTTGCTTGCTTTTGGTTTTAATTCAGTTTTATACCTTAAAGTTCACTGGGTACGGTGGCGCATGCCTGTAATCCCAGCTTGTGAGAGGTGCCATCAGGGCCCCGGCAGTTCAAGATTAGTACATAATCGTTCAAGTTTCCTAGAGACAGCAAAGGAAAGACTTGTCTCAAAATAAAATTAAATAAATACATTACTTATTAAATGAATGACATTTAGAAACAGAACTAAGAAGTTGAATGAAGCCTAATAAGATGAATAAGTTAAAATTAAGCAGAACTGGATAAAAACCAGAGGAAATGGCAGCAGCCGCCAGTTCCCAGTGACTCATTCTTGGTTGTGGGGTTACAAGAAAGCAAAGGACGTGTTATAAGTAGCTTCTGGAAGGTCTTTTAGTGCACAGTGGCCAGGAGCTGGAAATGCTTCTGGCGGGCAATAAATCTTACTGGAGTGATGTCATTCATGTTTCCCCCAAGAACTAAAAGCCTGGCCACCAAAGTCACCAACCTCAGTGCCAGGCAGCATGCAATGAAGACAATGGAGAGACAGATTAAATGCACACTTGATCTGTGCATAAACAAAACCACAAAAACTGAAGGGAAGAGAGAATGTTATAAGCAAAACAGGTGCCTTTTGCTGTATTAAGTTTCTATCACTGGAAGCCTTCCAGAATTGAAGACAAAGCATACATTGGCTCAGACAGAGAACGTGGACCTTGGGGTGAGGGTGATCTTGGCTACAATTACAGTCCTTCAATGTAGCTATGTGACATCAGACATATTATCTCTGTTTCTGTCTATAAACCATATGGTGGTAACCAGCTTTCAGCTTTGTGTTACGCCTAAGCTGATGAAATTATTGTTATTGCAGTTTCTAGAATAATCATCAACATCAGTAAATTGCGGGATTTTATTTTTTCAACATTTACTAAGCAAATTTTTATTCCACACTAATTTTAAATCTGAGATATATGTGCTCGAGGATGTAAATATTACATTCAGAAATGTGCCTTCATAGGCTGAGTTCTTGAAGTTATACCAGAGAATATGGCAAAAATGATTTCATGTCTGGTTTCCACTGTTCCTGGAACCCTTGACACTCTTGCCTCAGGGCCTGCAATACCCTTCACTACTAAACTGCAGATTTTCCTAGAGCAGAAACTACCTGAGTCTTCCTATAATCGTGGAAGAATGTTTTTCTACCAGATAGGAAGTTGAGCAAAATATTTCAGTTCATTCGAATCCAAAGACAATCTTACTCTGAGCTGGGTACATGCTGTACACCTGGCACTCCCGCTCTTGGAAGGCTAAGGCAAAAAGGGTTGGGTTTTGTTTGTTTGTTTGTTTGTTTTTGCTACAGAGCTGGGCTACGGAGCTCTGTAGCAAAAACCTAAACAAAAACTAAAAAACAATTCTCTGATTTTGTGACACTTTGCATTATTTTTCTATGCCTTCAGAATTTTAAAAATAGTTTTGAAATTGAATTTATCTCACAAAACGAAAACATGAAATTAAGCCAACCTCAAAATCAATAAATAGAACCCTCTTCTGTTCATCTCTCTACCTCCATGTGTCTTGTACACTGCTTAGCATATAGTGCAGAGGCAGGTGGATCTCTGAGTTCAAAGCCAGCCTGGTCTACAAAGTAAGTTCCATGACAACCAGGGTTACACAGAAAAGCCCTGTCTCAAAAGCCCAAAACAAACAAAACAAAACAAAAAATTAATCAATCTAACTTTTTTCTTTTAACGTCTAGGGGAAAAAAGTAAATGATAGAAGATTATAAGCCAGGGGCCATGCCTAATGCATATAATTCTAGAATTTGGAGGCGTAGAGTAGGAAGGTAAAAAATGGCCCCAAATTCAAAGCCAGATAGTACTGTACACAGAGTTTAAGCCAACCTGGCTACATTGTGTAGTTGAGCTTCATTTGTCAGGTCGCCATAGAGAGAAATGAACCAAAAAACTTCTGGTGATGTGCTGCAGTTTGTTGCCGCTTCTGCAGACTAGAGCTGATTCGCAGAGTGAAGCCAGCTGAGCCAGACACACGTGCTGAGGAAAGACAGGTGCTGAGGCGAGGCACGTGGAGGACACGTGATGTGTGGAGGGTATAAACAGCACTCCACAGAGTCACTGAGACAGAGCTTGGCTTGCTGGTACAGCGAGCTGTGCAATGCTTGTGGGTCTCTGATCTTCACTTCCCTGAGAGAGGCACAGCTGAGAACTTCT
>CM052702.1:55756163-55773243 GCA_028551405.1 Uromys caudimaculatus
ACTCCACAGAGTCACTGAGACAGAGCTTGGCTTGCTGGTACAGCGAGCTGTGCAATGCTTGTGGGTCTCTGATCTTCACTTCCCTGAGAGAGGCACAGCTGAGAACTTCTCCTGGTGTTCCTGTTGGTCCCTCCTGCTGACTTGAGCTGAGGCTGAGGCCTGGCTGTCTCTGCTAGGTCATGTCACTGCTGTTGCTAACCCAACTCTACCAAACTTGACTGCTGGTGTATCTGTGAAGTGTTTGTGAGTAGATGGAGCTGCCAGTGCTAACCTGTGAACCGAACTGTTGATTTGCAGACAACACAGATGGGAGTTGCTCCAAAGAACTTTTCTAAACAGGTCCACTTCCCTATATCCTTTCTTTTGCACTACCTCTGGTGGGTGGTGGGCTACAAGGAAGGCTAAAATGTTTAAGAACCATCATTAAAAACAGGGTTTGAAAAAATTAAAGTTACAAGACCCTATCTCAAAAATGAAGATAAAAAGGCTGTATGGTTTACTTGTCTTCAAGGTTAGTCATTTAAGAAGCCCTCACTCACTGAGCACTTATGGGAAGCCAAGTATCTTTCACAAACAATAGTCTTCACTTAATACATCTGTGAAATGATATTTTAATTGTCAAAGAAAAATGCAAAAAGCTAGATTTGGCAGTCAATACCTGTAATTTCAACACTTGAGAGGTGGAGGCAGAGTAGTCAGTAGTTAAAGGCCAGCATCAGCTACATAGCAAGTTTAAGACTAGGCTGGGCCCCATGAGACCCTGTCTGCAAACAAACTTAACTTAGTAGCTTAAACTTAATTTAGTAGCTTGCAGCTACTGTATGGCGTGCGTAGCAGTAGAACGTAGTCTGACTAACCCTGATGCTAAACACCCCTTGAAATTACTTTCATCCTCGCGTGGTGGCACAGTACTTGGGAATTCCAGGAAAGCATGACTACATAGCAGGACTCCATATCAAAAAGCCCTAAAGTAAATAAACAAACAAACAAAATAGTTTAACTGCAAAAGCAATGTTATATAGGCTAATTTTGAAATATTTGGAGCACTTAGAAATTTGTAGACAGAGCTGGCAGGATGACTCAGCGGGTAAAGGGGCTTGCAGCATAAGCCTCGAGACCTGAGTTCGATACTTCATACCCACATAAAGACAGAAGGAGAGAATTCACTTCACCAAGTTGTCCTTTCACCTCTACATGTACATTGTGGCAAGTGCATGCATGCATGCATGCATACATACATACATACATACATACACACACATACATGGGAAGATGGCTAAATCTATAACATGATCCAACAAACATGAGGACCTGAATTTAGAACTTCAGAACCCATATAAAAACCCAGGCATGCTGGAGAGGTGGAGAAAGGAAAATTCTAGAGCTCAGTGCCCAGGCAATCTAGTTGAACTGGAGAGTTCTCATCTAAGTGAGGACAGCTTTAGTCCTCACTGGAGTTTGTTCTATCCTGTCTTAAAAAAATATGGTGGAGAGCAACTGAGAAAGATACTCAGCATTGACCATTTGTCTCCACACACATGAACACACACACAAAAGAAATACATAGACAAAAATATTTAAATCCTTTGATTTTGTGAAACTCAGCCCCCAGTATTAACGTACTCCATCTTTAAAGACACACGGTGGTTCACGACTATAGTCTTCATTCTTGAAACAGGAAGCTACAGGGACAGAATCCCGAGCCCATAAACTAGAGAGCAGGTTGGGCAACATGGTGAGATTCCACTTCAGAATACATTATATGAACCTAGTGATTCATGCCTAGAATCCCGGCACTTGGGAGATTCAAGGGTAAGGATTTCCATGAGTTGAGGCCAGCCTGGGCAACATGAGTTCCCAGCCAACCTGGGCTACAGAGTATGATACGCTATTTTTAGAAAAAAATAAAAGGAAAGAAACAAACAAGCTAACTAACTATATGTAAAAAGGATTATTTTAGACACTGTTCTATACATTATTATATGATTAAAATATCCAAACAATATGGGTCTTCACAATCATTCAGTGGGTAAAGGGTGCGTTCTGTCTCGCCTGATGACCTGAGTTCAATCCCTAGCACCCACATGGTAGAAAGAGAGAATCTAGTCCTGAAAGTTGTTCTGTGTCCTCCACAAGCACTCCATGGCATGCACACTCTAGCACATACAAACAAACAAATGACATAAAAATTTAAAATATGAATATAAGCAATATAAAATATAAATGCAAAATTAAATAATATAAAAATGTAATATTTAAAAGATGTGTGAGTTTTTTCCAATTTGGTAACATATCTTAAAATTTTTTCCACCAATGCAAATGAGTTAACATTAATGAAAACACAGAAATTTGAATGAACGTAATTTGTATGCTCTATGTTCTACTACATCTCCACTATGTTGGAGATTTAACCAGCTTCAGTCTTTCTAAACATCATAAAACGTGAATCCTTTTTGTTTTGTTTTGAAGGATTTATTATTTCTGTGTGTGTATATGCATGTGTGCCGCATGTGTGTTGGTATCCAGAAAGGCCAGAAGAGGGCATCCAATCCCCTGGAGTAGGAGTTATAGACCACTGGGAACCTCCTATTAGGGATGCTGGGAAGTGAACTTAGGTGCTCCAGAAGAGAAGAAAGTGTTCTGAACCATGGAGCCATCTGCCCAACACCAGTGACACAGTCTCTTCTGTATGTGTGTTTTCATTATGGTGCCTTCCACCATTCATTTTAACAGTACCGATTGCCTTTATCTCTTGAAGCAATGGAATTCTTCCCAAGTAATATTTATCCTTTGCTATATATGTTACAAATAGTTTTCCAAGTCTGTCAGTTGTCTTTGAACTTCCTTTCCCTGCTGAACTTGTTATGTACATTCAGTGGTCTATCTTTGTGATGTTATGTCATTTGTAGATTCTCCTTTCACATTCAAGTCTATAAAAAAGAGCCTCCTATTAACATTTTGCTATGTGTATAGTGTGTGAACTTACTTTTGAACTTTGTGTGAATAAGAACATTTCTCATCAAGGGAAGATACTTTTCCAAAATTAAATATAAAATAGTCAATTGTAGGTTGGACACAGGCCTAGCATGCGAGAGGCCTGTGTCTATCCCCATCACCACTTAAACCAGATACAGGGGCAAAGGCTACAATCTCAGCTCTCAGGAGGTAGAGAATCTCAAAAGCTTAAGGTCACCCTGTTACCTAGTGAGTTTAAGGACAGGATGAGTCACATGAGGTCCTGTCTCCAAAAACAAAACAAAATTACAATCATTTCTCAGTGACTTGAACTACTGTCGGTCATACACTAGTCCTCACAGGCCTGAAGGCTACTTCCGGGTTTTCTACACTGTGGTGTGTTCCATTTTCTCCATACTGTATTTCTCACTATCTATTTATAATGCTAGGATCTCAGACCAGAAGTTAAGCTATACCTCTCCTTCTATATATAAACCTAGGACCAGTTCTCAAGACAAGAAAAAAATGGCAATTTGAATAAGACGTTTCAGATTTTGAGGTTATCAATACACAGGAAACAGCACATTGCCATATTGGAACATTTCACAAAGGAAAATGACCTGTCTTAATTTTTGTGTGTGTTTGTGTGTTTCTTCTAAAACCTTTAAGGCCATGCATGGTGGCACACATCTTTAATTCCACCCAACACTCTGCAGGCAGGTGGATCTTTGTAAGTTGGAGGCTAACCTAGTCTATATAATGGGTTCCAGGCAAGCCAAGGGCTACATACTAAGGCCTTGTCTCAAAATCAGTCAATCAATCAATAAATAAAATTAAAAACTATCTGAAAGTCCTTAAATATCATATCTTGCACATTTTTCTTCTCAGAAACATTATGTGTTTCCTCCATTGGCACATGAGTGTTTGGGTTGTTTATTTCCATTGTATTTTGATAAGTATCGGGTCTGTACCTTGCTTCACAGAGTGTCATATGCTTAGAGTTATCTGCCAAGTGGCCCTCTGACACTCATCTCTTGCTAACAGAATCCTGATTATGCTGAGAGCATCAATGTGTTCATTCCTAAAGGGTCTAAGCCATTCTGTCCGTCCCAGTGTCTGGATTCCCCATGACACACTGGTCACCTAGCTTTATGAAATATAAGAGAAACTCTGGTAAATTTTGGATTCGGTGACTCGCCTTTTCTGCTAGCTCTGTTCTCTCTTTTCATTTTCAGAGGGCATGAGCAGCTGCGATGCCTGGATGTAAACAAAATGTCAACAAGTTATATGGCTGGGTTGGAAAATGCAGCCCAGAGGTATTTTTAAGACACGAGGGAGCCTCTGGCCTCAGTGAACTGTCTCCCTCCAGATACCCTCTGAAAGAATTAGGTTAAACTTCAGTTCACTCAGCCTCTATAACTACTGTGGAATGCATCCAAACTTATGAAGATACAACTAACAAAAGGGGAAAAAAATTTCATTGACACGGAACTATGTATTGTTCCTTCTACCTTAACTTCCTCAGGGCTGGGAGCCGTTCCCTGCCAAAACCAGATTTAAGTTTAGGGATATTTTCTTTCTTTCTTTTTCTTTCTTTCTTTTTCTTTCTTTCTTTTTCTTTCTTCCCCTCTCTTTCTTTCTTTCTTTATTTTAAAATTTTGTTTATTAATTAATTTATTTATTTATTCATTTATTTGAGAGTCTCCTGAAGTTGCCCAGCCTGACCTGATCCTCATTCCTTAGTCTCCCAAACTGCTAAGAGAAATTGTGGGTCTGTACATCTTGGTCTTAAGTAAACAGTGTTAATTTGTGTATGCTTACCTTGTACTGATGTCTTTGAACTCTAATGAATTCTATTACCTTTTGTCAGAGGACTACTTAAGAATTTTTACTTTGCATTTGCAAATTACAATACTGGGTACATGTGTTACTTTTCGGTTGCTTTGAGAAAACACAAGGATCAAAGGTGTCTTAGGGAAAAAAGGGCTTGTCTGGCTATGCTTGCAAAGGGAGGAGAGTCCTATATGGTTCAGAGGGTTGGTAGCCAGCAGCAAGGTAAAGGATAGCAAGAACAGAAATCTGGGAGCTCATACTGCAAACACTGGAAGTTGGGTGAGGCTATATCTCTCAAAACCCGCCCCAGTGACACACTTCCTCCAGCAAGGCTAAATCTCCTAAACCCCCTAAAGCTCACCAAACAATGCCAACTGGGAAGCAAGTTTCAAGCACCCAAGTATATATTGAGGGACATTTCCCATTCAAATCATCACCATGAATCTTATCTCCATCTTCCTAGCACTTTATTTCATTACTGATGAATTATCTCAAAGACCAGAAACACAATGAAATGTTTACTTTTATTAGTAGATAGCAACAAAAAATTCTCTTTGTTTATTGCTGTGTGTGTGTGTGTGTGTGCGCGCGCGCGTGCGCGCGCGCGCCCACACACGTACATATGTATGTGGTGCTGAGTCTTGCTAACAGAATCCTGATGTTGCTGGGAGCATCAGTGTGTCCACTCCCAAAGGCCTCAGCCATTCTGTCATTCTTGGCAAATGATCTCACACCGAACCGCATTCCCACCCTCTAATTCCTGACCTTAGTGGAAACTCTTCTAACATTCCCTGAATGAGGCTTTTATTGTAGTTGTCTGGTAAGATATAATAATGATGAAAGAAGTACCCTAGATGCTCATGGGGCCTTTTCCCTGCTGTGCCCAAGTCACAGAGGCACAGGTAGAAGAGACTTCTTGGATAAGAAACCAAATGCATTTTCAAGAGCTAAGGGCTCCAGAGCGTCCCATTCACCAGCACCACTGCACTCCCTGGTTGCAGTGACACAAAGTCAGAGCAGGCTGCAAAACAGAGCTGGCTCCTCTGGCCATGGACCTTTGTAATGCCACAAATTTCTCCATAACGAACAAGCAATCAAAAAACCAAAAGAGATGTGATTTTAGATATCAGGCAGCCCAAGCAGTGAAAATAACAAAGAGCCAGAAAAGGTAAACAAGAAGGAGGAGGAAGAAGAGGGAAAGGAGGAGAAGGAAAAGGAGAAGGAGAAGGGGATGAGGAGGAAGAAGAAAAGGAGGAGGAAGAGGGGGGAAAAGGAAGGAGGAGGAGGAGGAGGAGGAGGAGGAGGAGGAGGAGGAGGAGGAGGAGGAGGAGGAGGAGGAGAAGGAGAAGGAGAAGGAGAAGGAGAAGGAGAAGGAGAAGGAGAAGGAGAAGGAGAAGGAGAAGGAGAAGGAGAAGGAGAAGGAGAAGGAGAAGAAGCAGCAACAGTTTTATTGGAGTTCATTGTAGAGGATGATTCAAAACCTAAGAAACAAAAATATGAGAAGAGCAAAAAGGAAAATGCCAAAAACAGAAAGGGGGCCAGGGTATCACAAAGAGTAGGAAAAGGTAAAATCATGCCTGAACAGTTCTGAATTCATTAAAATTAACTGAGCTTTTGACCTAAGTCATGAAATTGAAGAATTCATTTTTTAAAGTGATTTACCAAGACCTGTGAAATGGCATGCAGCCCGATGACCTGAATTTGATGCCTAGGACATAGTGTAAGGAGAGAACCAATGGTCACAAGTTGTCTTCCAACCTGCACGCGTGTGCTGCGCCGTACGCCACTGCACTCCAAAGCCTAAATTAATGAAAATGTTTAAAAAAATAAAAAATAAAAACCTGATGTAGCCTGGCCCTTGAGAACCATGAGTTTGATGCCAGCTTGGGTTAAATTGTACCTTGAACCTGGGCTATAGTATGAGTTCTTGTCTCTAGAAGAAATAGACACAAGAGGAAGAAAAAGCGCCTGCTGGTGCTGTTGCCTGACATTAAAAGCCCAGCACTTGGGAGACAAAGGCAGGCGGATCTCTGTGAGTGTGAAGCTAGCCTGGTCTACAGAATGAGTTCCAAGATAGCTAGAGCTACACAGAGAAACCTTGTCTTGAAAACAAAAAACAAAGAGAAGGAAGAAGAGAAAGAGAAAGAAAGGGTTTTTGAAAGCTCTGAATAGATCTGTCCCACTGGTGTATCTGAATCTCTGATGCTGCAAGAGCCACTATATAGAAGAGAAAACAAAGCTTGTGAAAACAGCCAGCACTTACACCCAGGGAACAGTGACAAAATAGTTTGTAAGATCTAAAAATACTCATCATGTCTCTCAATTTAAACAGAGGAAACTGATTATAAATAAGAAACAAAGCCCAACAATATCAAGTTTTCTCAGTTAAACACACAGAAGAATAAATAGTATAGGAATATTTTTCCCTTCTTTTGACAGGGTCTCACTACATAGCCCTAGCTGACCTGGTGTATAGACTCACAGAGATCCTCCTGCTTCTGCCTCCCGAGTGCTGGGATTAAAGACATGAACCACCATGCCCTGGCTTCTAGAAGTCCTTTATCGGTAGACGTGAGGTGACTCGACCTGTAATACTGCTACTTGAGAGGGTAAACTAAGAGAATTGATGAGTTTGAGGCCAGCCTGAGTTACAGAATGAGTTAGACATGATTTTTAAAAGAGGAAGGAAGGAAGGAAGGAACAAAGGAAGGAAGGAGGGAGGGAGGGGGGGGGAGGGAGGGAGGGAGGGAGGAAGGAAGGAAGGAAGGAAGGAAGGAAGGAAGGAAGGAAGGAAGGAAGGAAGGAAGGAAGGAAGGAAGGAAGGAAGGAAACCCCAAACCAAGCTGATGAATAATAATTCTATTAGTGTTTTGTTTTGTTTTGTTTTGTTTTTTGTTTTGTTTTCTGAGGCATGGTCCCACTACATATCCTTGGCTGGCCTGGAACTCACTATGTAGACCATGCTGGCCTTGAACTCACAGAGATCCATCTGCCTCTGTCTCTTAAGAACTAGGAGTATGCTACCACCTTTCTGTGCATCCCTGATGTTCTGGAACTCACTCTATAGATCAAGTTGGCCTGAAACTCAGAGATCCTCCTGCTGGGCTTAAAGGATATGCTACTATGTCTGACAAAATATTTTCTCTTTATCCGTGTGGAAACCTGAAGAGGGCAGCCTGACCTCCTAGAGCTGAAGTTGCTGGCAGTCATGAGCCATCTTACAAGGGTGCTGGGATCCTTGTCTGAGTCCTCTGGAAGAATGACAAGTGTTCTTAACTGCTGGCCACTCTCTGTCCCCTCTATTAGGGCTTTTAAAGTCTTCTCCAATATGACACCCAGGCTAGAAAACATAAAGAAATGGCTAATGAGTTTAATACAAAAAACAAAAAAATTTAACTAAGAATATAAATGTAGCTCAGGGGTTCATTGGCGGCCGAGCACGCCCAGTGCCCTCAATCTGATGCTCAACAGTGAACAAAACACTTTACTGTATTTGCTGCCACTTATATTCTTTATTTATATTTATATAAATATTCTTATATTTATATAAGTATAAACTCATGCAGATGGGTATGGTATCTCACACCTACAACCCCAGCACTAAGAGGCTGAAGCAGGTATATCATCATAGTGACTTTGAGGCCAGCCTGGGAAACAGAGTGAGACCCTGTCTTCAAAAACAAAGCCACCACCAGCAGCAGCAGCAACAAAGCCACATGTACCTATGTATCAGCCCCAAATCATATCACCTTAATAATGCACCGTGATGTGTTCACAGTTTAATACTCAACAACACGGAAAGGGAGTGTTCTCTGGTGTCAGAAGTTGTGCATTCAGATGGGCATGATGGTACATGCCTGCAATCCCAAGGGCAGGGAAGCAGAGACAGGAAGATCTCTACAAATTCAAGGCCACCGTGGTCTGTATTAGGAGTTCCAGGACAGCCAGGGCTACACAATAAAACCCCTCTCAAAACCTCAAGAAAGCCGGGCAGTGGTGGCGCACGCCTTTAATCCCAGCACTTGGGAGGCAGAGGCAGGCGGATTTCTGAGTTCGAGGCCAACCTGGTCTACAGAGTGAGTTCCAGGACAGCCAGGGCTACACAGAGAAACCTTGTCTCGAAAAAACCAAAAAAACAAAACAAAACAAAACAAATCTCAAGAAAATGAAAAGAAGATCCAAAATCAAATCCCAGTTGAATACCATATTTAAGCAAGACAATGAGTTGCTTTCATTTGGGCTTATTAGAATATAAAGCAGGAATCAATATCATGTCAGAAGTTGGAGAATGATTGACAGATGTCACATGTTCCTGTTATTGACCTAATGAGTTAAGGCTTTTCTTAGCCTCCAGCCGATTTATGCATTAAAATATTTTATCTATCTATCTATCTATCTATCTATCTATCTATCTATCTATCTATCTATCTATCTATTGATTGTGTGAATGAAAGTGTGTGTATGTGGATATATGCACACACACCTGCATGTCTATGTATGTGTGTTGTGAAGAGAGCATGTGCGTTCCACAGCTTGCACACAGAAGTCAGAGGACCACTTGGAGGAGTCGGTTTTATCCCTCTGCCATGTGGTCATGAGAGTGGAACTTAGACTGTCAGTCTTAGCAGCAAAGGCTGCTAAACCAATTCAGTGGCCTCCTTCGAACCCCCCTCGTCCCTGTGTCTGATGAGAGGTGATGGCTCTGGGTCATTCCACTGACAATTGGCTGCGTGTGTCTTGAATTTTGTCATCTGGCCTATGACTGGGATAGTATCACTTACCAGATCTGGGGTACAGGCTACAGTCAAGTGACACTGTAATAACTGGTACCATTGTCTGCCTTTCCCCAGAAGCTTTATCATTTCAATTCGGGTATCCATGGACATAATTTAATTACCAAGTTCATACTATAATTTCATGTTCATGACATGAAAAAAGTCCTGACTAATTTCAAATGCTGTACTCCACAGTAAGCCAAACGAGATCACCACCAACCTCCTTTTTCAATAATAGAAGTGATTTCTTTGTGAGCATCTGACACTGAGGAAAAGCTAAGAACCAGGAGAATCAAGTTTTCTTTTATATTGTCCCTGGTATGCAGAACAGGCTCTGTTTCTCCATTTACATCTCTATGTGAAATAAAAGCAGAATTACCATTTTCCCCAGGAAAAGCCTAATGCCTCCTTTGTCTCCCCCCCCCCCCCATCTTGTCTGTAAAAATCACTTTAGGGGATAAGATGAGAAAGAAAAGTGAAGGTTCTCTATAGAACAGAAGATGTCGACGTAAGGAGAACGCATTTAGCTTTTCCAATGGCCCTTACAGGTTAGAAAAATACCTGAAATAAGCCAAAAATCATCAAAATAAACATTTAATTTTCAATTTGTCATTATTGTGGGGGGAGGGTGCATGTGTGGGGGTCAGGGAATGGTTTTCAGGAGTCTGCTCCCTAGTGGTGGGTTCTGGGCTTCAGAGTCTGGTCATAAGACTTGTACAGCAAGTACTTCACCCACCGAGTCATCTCTTGACCCAGCATCAAAATGTTTAGTAAAAAATGTAAAATGTATTTGTTGTTCGGCTAAGTTGTTAATTACTATGGGTCACTGAAGATAAGATCTCTTCTCTGGGAAACTGCAGGACAAAGAAAGCAAAGGAGAGTGACAGAGATGATAAGAGGGGCATCCGGAGTTTGCTTGCTGTTAATACGCAAGGCACTTTAAAGCAGCTTGGGGTTACGGAAGGGGTTTCTTAGCTTACAGGTACAAAACAAGGCAGGAACCTGCAGGTGGAGACTGAAAGTCCAGAGATGAATGGAGATGTGCTGTCTCCTCTTGCTTGCTCAGCTATCTCTGTTATACAGGCCCACAGCCCCAGGGACCATCTCAGCACCATCAACAGTGAGTTGGACTCTTCTACATCAATTAGCAATTAAGAAAATGACTCACAGGGCCTGGAGAGATGGCTTAGCAGTTAAGAGCCAGCTGGAGGCTCTTGGGTTGGAATCCCAGCACCCACATAGGAGGTAGACCTTATGACTATCTTTAATTCTAGTTCCAGGGGATCTGACACCCTCTTCTTGTCTCTGGGGAACTGCATGCATGCAGTGCACATACATTCAGGTAAACACCAAAACTTTTTTTTTTTGGGGGGGGGGGGACATGCCAATTTGGCAGGGGCAGTTGAGTGTCTCTCTTCCCAGATGGGTCAGGTTGATAATTAAAGCCAGCCAATGCAAGAGGGAAGGACAGAGAAGAGAAGTGTATGCTCTGGGACCTTAGCTATGCTAAGGTAGTTAAGTTGGCTGCAGGAAAAAGAGCCAAGAGAGTGAATTGGGATCTGAGCTTCTCCCCAGATGTGGTACGTAAGCCTGGGAAAACCGCTTTTCTTTGAGAGCATACCTTCATCTGGAGTAGAACAGTGGCTTTTCAGCATCCTCAGCAGAACTCTGCTACCCAGAAACAAGGTTGACAAGCAAGGGGCTCTGCAGTTCACAGAGAAGACAGGTGAGATGGAACGATGGCATTTGATGCACTTTATCCACACTAATTACAACTTATGAGTGCACAGTAAAAAGATGGAAAACATCACAATTCCTTTATACTATGGATTTGTCTAAGTTTTTGAGATTTTTCTAAGTTTTTTTGGACGGGGTAACATTTTTTTCTTTTAAGAGACTTCGGTCATGCTGTTGTATGTCTGGTGACTGAGAGCTAGGGAATGACAGAGTTAATTAATAAGTGCAAATAAACAGTCACAGAAGAACCTAGGTTAAATTAACCATGGCTACGTTCTTTTAAAAAATATGTATTTATATACATATATAATCTGTATTTGTGTATATGTCTGCTGGGTGCAGGCTCATGAGTGCAGGTACCTGTAGAGGCTAGATGAGGGAGAGCATTAGATCCTCTGGAGCTAGAGATACAGGCAGCTCTAAGCAATCTGACTTGGATGCTAGGAATTGAACTCTAGTCCTCCAAAAGAAAGTGCTCTCTACTGCTGAGCCATCTCTCCAGTCCAATGCTTCTTAGTTTTTAACTTTTAAACTTTTGATTGTTACTACTCATCCTCTCTCTCTCTCTCTCTCTCTCTCTCTCTCTCTCTCTCTCTCTCTCCCCCCTTCCTCCACCACCACCATGCAGGGTCTTACTATGTAGCCCTAGGTGGCCTGGGCCTCACAGAGCTCTACCTGCCTCTGTTTACTGGGATTAAAAGGATGCATTACCACACCTAGCATAAATGTTCTCATTTTTATTTTTTAGGTTTATTTATTTTATGTGTGTCTTAGGTTTTCTATTCCTGAACAAAATATCATGACCAAGAAGCAAGATGGAGAGGAAAGGGTTTATTCAGCTTACACTTCCACATTGTTGTTCATCACCAAAGGAAGTCAGGACTAGAACTCACTCAGGGCAGGAACTTGGAGGCAGGAGCTGATGCAGAGGCCACAGAGGATGCTGCTTACTGACTTGCTTTCCCCTGGCTTGCTCAGCTTGCTCTGTTATAGAACCCAGGACTACCAGCCCAGGGATGGCACCACCCACAATGGGCTCCCCTCCCCCCCCATCACTAATTGAGAAAATGTCTTACAGCTGGATCTCATGGAGGCTTTTCCTCACGGGAGGCTCCTTTCTCTGTGATAACTCCAGCTTGTGTCAAGTTGACACACAAAACCAGCCAGTACAATGTGTATGAGTGTGTATGTATGTATGAATGAATGAATGTATTTGCACCGTGTAGATGCCTGGTCCCTGTATATGTTAATAGAGGACATCAGATGCCCTAGAACAGGAGTTATAGACAGTTGTGAGTTAGAAACTGAACCCAGGTCCTCTGTAAGACCAGCCAGTGCTTTTTACCACTGAGCTATTTCTCTAGCCTTTGTTGCTGATCCTTTTGTTTGAAGAGTGATGAATATTTTAACATTATGGGTTCATAATTAGGGTTTGATATCTTGGACTAGATAAATTGCTCTTGGCTTCAAATTTATGGTTCTTACTTCATCTATGGTTCCTTATGATAAAGATGTAAGTATACAGTTCTTGTTAGTTTACAGTTACAAACATCCTTGTACATTGAGGGTGGAAGGACTGATAAAGGCTAGGTAAGCCCTGTGCCTCACAGGCAGAACCCAGACTCTCAGGCCCTTTGTAAGCTGCTCGATTATATAACCCTTCCATAGCAACGTGGTTGTTCTAAATGGCTCTCATGAAGCCTCATCTGGCTCAGCTTACCATGAAGCAGAGGCTGGCTTTGAACTCTTGCTCTTCATGCCTCTGTTTCCTCAGTGCTGGGATTATACACCAGCACCACTATTCCTCTCTGCCGTAACAGTTCTGTAGGGATTTAATCCAGTCCTCTTTCCCAGATGAGGAAAATGATGCATGATGATATTAAAGCACACATCCAGGCCCTCTCAAAGGCTATCGTTTTAACAAAAGCAAGAACTAGAAATGGACTAGTCATTGCTAGAGTTTTGTCTTTATTGTAAATGCTCCTATTTATTCTAAATAAAGCCTCATTTTAAACTTGTTTTTAGAATGAGCCAATGTTCAGAGTAAACATGTAAAAGAAATCAACTGTTGTACACTGTAGACACAGAAAGCCAACCAGGAACTTTAGTAAAGCACTGACTTATTAGCATCTTGCTGAGAAACCAAACTGCAAGCTAGCACACAGGAGAAGGTGTGTGCATATTCCATGCTATAGATAAAGAGCACCTGACAGGAAATCTACACGGCATCAGCTACGAGCTCTTGTTTGGTGGCTGCAAAGGCAAGTCAATTGGGTGTAAGCATACCCTGTACTAGATATATTGAACTCTAAGCAAAGTAGCTTGGAAAATGAAATCAATAGAGGCACAAGGATCTAAGGTATGAGTGTGTCTGTCTATTCACCTTTCTGCCTTCCTTTCTTCCTGGCCCCTTTCTGGATATGGAGATATAGCCAGGCCTCAAATAGCTAAAGTTGGCCTCAAATTGGCTATGTAGCTGAGGATGACTTTGAACTTTGCTCCTCCTGTCTCTACCACAGAAGCATGTACTGCTACACCTGGTGTAAACTACGCTGAGAATCAAATCCAGGGTCTCCTGAATGCCAGGGAGGCATTCTTCCCCCCCCCCCCAAAAAAAAACAAAAAAACAAACAAACAAAAAAAAACCCCAGCACCTTCACTCTCAGATATGTGAGTGGTGATTTGAATGAAAATGGCCCCCATAGCCTCATATGATTGAATAGTAGTCCATAAGTTCTAGAGTCACAGAACTTATGGAATGTCTCTCTATATATAGGGAATTTGTTGTGATGACTTACAGTCTGTAGTCCAACTCCCCAACAATGGTTAGCTGTGAATGGGAAGTCCAAGGATCTAGTAGCTGCTCACTCCCATAAGGCTAGTTGTTTCATCTGCTCTTCTGTAGAAGTAGATTCCAACACATGTGCTGGCAAGTAAATGCAAGCAGGCAAAGAAGAGCGAATCTTCCTTCTTCCAATATCCTTTTGTAGGTCTCCAGTAGAAGGTGTGGCCCAGACTAAAATTGTGTACCACCACACCTGAATCTTGGAATTGATTTATCCCAGGCTGACCTTGAACTCAGAGATCTCCTTGCCTTAGTCTCCTGGGATTACTACCTTGCCTGGGTCTAACCTTTTCATAGCCACTATGCCTCGAAATCTCCATGCCAAGATCCATGTGAGAAACTTGTGTCTTCCAGCCTCAAGATCGGGATCCCAGGTGAGCCCTCCAATTCTGGATCATAGTTCATCCCAGATATAGTCAAGCTGACAACCAGGAATAGCCATCACACTGGTTGTAGGGTTTGAGGTTTCAAGAAACCCCTGACATTCCCATTGCTCTCTCGCTACATCCGGTCTGCTGCTTAAGAAGTTAGGTGCTCAGCTAATCCTGTGGCCATGTCTTTGCTCTGCCATCATGGACTCTAACCCTTGGGAACTGTAAGCCCAAATAAATGCTTTCTTTTATAAGTTTTCTCAGTCACAGTGTTTTGTCATAGCAATTTAAAAGTATCTATACAGAAGCTGGTACAAGGAAGTGGGCTATTGCAGTGACCGACCTGACCATGCTGGGTTTTTTTTTAGAAAAACATGAAAGGCTTTGGGACTTTGAACTGGGAAAGCAGTTCAGCACTGTGAGCGGAGCTTAATAGGTAATCCTAGCAGGATCTTGAAAGATAGTAATGCCAAGAGCTATGAAGACTGTAGAGGCCTAACTCAAGAGCTTTCAGCTGGGTACAACACTAGCAACTAAGCTACAGGTGATTCTTGTGTTATTTTGGCAATGAATGTGCCTTTTTTTTTTTCTACCTTTGTCCTAAGGATTAGCCTAAAACTAAATTGAAAAGTGTTACATTAATTTCCTTGGGAGGGGAGATTTCAAGACATTCTAATATTGACTCTGTTGCATGGTTAATAATCACTCTTATGCAGGTCTATAATGAAAAAGAACAAGCAGGACAAAAAGAAATAGAAAATGTACAATTTGAAGAGGAAAGGAGTACCAGGAACTATTATGTGGCCAAGGTTTATTCTGGAAGAGATGAGGAGATCAAGGAAAGACCTAAAATGTATTGGGATAAAGAGCAGGGTGCCCTCGGAGTTAAAAGCCCAGTCAGCTAAACTTCCAATTTATGAAAGCGAACAAAAAGGAAAGGCTCTGAAAATATGATTCAAAGGGGCCAGATTCCACCCCAAGTCGACGATCAAACTTGACAGGTTCATCCATGTGGTTTTGGCTTTAGAGTCAAGAGGGATACATAAGTAAAGGATTATGGAATCTTCCTCCACAGTTAAGGAGAGCCACTGAGGCCAGGCATGTAACAAGGGAGTCCTTGCATGGAGTCCCTGAGAGGCCATGACATGTAGCTGTGAAACTGAAGCCTGGATTATATTGGACACTCCAGGATGTTAAGAGATGTCAGAGCCGTGAGATATATCTGCCAAGGAGTGATGCATGGGGGCAGAACCAGCTAGGGGGAGAGGTATCTTTGCAGGCAGCAAATCTGGAAGAGTGAATCCAGAAGAGTGTGTCCTTTGACATTAGACATGGGTTGGGCTTTATCCCGCTAGGTTTTGATCTTGCTTTGGTCCAGTATTTCCTCCTTATCCCTATCCCTTCCTTTTGGAATAGTAATGTAAATTCTATGCTATCTACATTGAAAGTATATAATTTACTTTTTCAGGTTACAGGCATTACAATTGAGACATGGCCTTGAGTCTCCAAAGAGACTTTGGACTTTTAAAAGCCGTATTGTGGCTGAAAGAATATGGAGACTTTCGAATTTGGACTAAATTCATTTTGCATTATATGGTGGCTTGAAAGAAAAGAACTCCCATAGGCTCATATGTCATATGTTTGAATGCTTTGTCACCAGGGAGTGGAACTCTTCGAGAAGGATCAGAGAGTGGGGTCTGGTTAAAGTAGTTGTGATCTTTTTTGAGGAGGTGAGTCACTGGTAATGGGCTTTCAAAAGACATGTACCATTTCCAGTTCTCTCTCTCTCTCTCTCTCTCTCTCTCTCTCTCTCTCTCTCTCTCTCTCTCTCTGCCTCCTAATTGATGGTCAGAATTTGAGCTCCTGCCTTTGCTCTGCCATTACAAACTCTAACCCTCTGAAAGCATAAACCTAATGAAATGCTTTTATAAGTTCTCTAAGTCATGGTATTTATCACAGCAATAGAAAAATAACAAAGACAATGTGCTTCTAAAAATAATGACTGATAAAATCTCAAAGTTAAATTTTCCTTTATAAATCAGAAAAAAAATATTGGTATAGTCAATCTTTATGATATGAAAGGTTTGGGTTTTCTTCTGTTCAGTTTGTTTACACCATATTGATGATAGTGAATGACTTTAAGGAATTGGCTTCATTCCTCTGTAGGTTTCAGAAATTGAACTCAGTTTGTCAGGAAAGCCAATAAGTACCTTTACTTGCTGGGTTTTGTTTGTTTTGAAGTAGAGTCTGATGCTGCAGTGAAGGCTTGCCTGGAAGTTACTGTATAGCTCAGGCTGGCCTTCAACTCAAGGCAAGTCTCCTGCTTCATCTTCCTATATGCTAGAATTACAGGCATGTAACTGTAACTCTTAGAATTCTTGTGCTGGTAAAAAGATGATAAAAGTTCTACTTTTATGCTGGGCAGTGGTGGTGCACGCCTTTAATCCCAGCACTTGGGAGGCAGAGGCAGGCGGATTTCTGAGTTCGAGGCCAGCCTGGTCTACAGAGTGAGTTCCAGGACAGCCAGGGCTACACAGAGAAACCCTGTCTGGAAAAACCAAAAA
>CM052702.1:55773343-55798749 GCA_028551405.1 Uromys caudimaculatus
AATTGTTTCACTGTTTTCTGATGTCCAGAGACACAGATACACACACACACACACACACACACACACACACACACACACACACACACACACATGCACACGCACGTGCACACGCACACACATACCTATTTACATACACCATCTACTCACATACGTGCACACCACACCTATTCACATACACATGTACACACATACACACACTGCACACAGAGTCATAAATTTGACTTAGTGCTATACAAACTATTTTGAAATCTGCTTCTCCCATGCCATGTATCCACTCTTTCCACCATGGTGTGCCCACCATGATGCTCCTGCTGCCTTGATGCTCCGTTTCACCACAGGTTCAGAATCAGCATGGTTAAGGGGTGTGCACTCGAGTCTTTAGAAAAAACCTTGAAGGCCACATTTGCTGAAAACACTGACATTTTATTTATTGGTCTCATGCAGGTGTTCATGGATGACTTTTAATGTTAGTGGACTTGACAATGCTACCCTCAGTTCATGAAAAGTCCTATGGCGTGTGCCAGGCCGTGAAGGTTGGTTACACAGCACAGACTACTGAATCACAGTGCTGGGTTTTTGTTTTGGTGATGCTGAGGCTCAAACCCTCACCTTGCACACGCTAGGCAAGTATTCTACTGAGTTGTATTTCCAACTCTCAAGGCTGATCTTGAATTTCTAATTCTCCTTTCTCTACTTCCCGACTGCAGGGATTACAGGCAGGAACCACCCCATCTGGCCACCCAGGATCTTTATCCCATAAACAACTCTAAAACCTATTTTCAGGAAGGTAGATTTGAGACAAGAATCTTCACTTTCATTCTTGACTACCTTGGAAGTAAAATTCTTTTAAAAACTCTTGAGGAAAAAAAAGTGTGAATACTTTAATGGGAATTTATGTTTTCTTATTAATCTCAGCATTGTGGATGTAGTGGCAAGAGGGTTGGGGATTCAAGATTGGGTTATGTGAAACCAAAAATAACAACAACAACAAAACAAATAAATAAAAAATCAACAAATGGTAAACATTTTCTAAACAACTTGATAACAATAAAATGCTCTACTAGAGATGAACACCATGTCTTCTTTGGTAACTGCATGCCAGGTACTTACTCTTTGGCATTGACACCATAGTTAATTCCTTGCATTTAAATTTTGATAAAGTCATGAATATGACTATAAGTTAAAACTTAGATTCCCAGGATAAGTACTCTTAATGTATGCAGAAAGATTAAGACTGTTCCCGGACCCAGTAGAAAATTGTAGGGTTTAGGAGATGGAGATACTGCTTAGCGCTTGTTGCTTGTTGCTCTTGCAGTGGATCTGATTTTGGTTCCTGGCACCAATCTAGTGATTCATAAGCACCCAGGACTCCAGTTCCAGGGAATCTGAAACACTCTTCTGACCGCCATGAGCACCAGGCATGAACACGGTACACATAGATACATCAGGCAAAAACTCGCACACATAGAATAAGTAAATTGGTTAAAGAATAATTTTTCTCAAGACAAATTCTCACCATGTAGTTCTGGCTGGCCTCTACATAGACCAGGCTGGACACAAACTCACAGACATCCACATGTTTCTGCCACCCAAATACTGGGATTAAAGGTTTGCACCAACAATCTGTGCAATATTTAAAAGAAAAAGAAAATTAAAGATCTAGTTTTCAATATCTTCAGCAGCTGGGAATTATATATGTATTTCCAAACTTGAAAAATATAAACATGTATTTATATGTGTGTATATGCACATGCACACACATATTTCTTACATGTCTCTGATAACTTATGGGTATAAAAGAATATCCTCTTTGATTTGCATAAATGATGAAGGTGAGCTCTTTCATATTGGTCATTAGTAATTATTTTTACTAATATTTGCTAACATTTCTGAAAGATAGTGGAATTCTGAATTTCATTGTTATTCATTTTCAAATTGTATGTGTGTGTGCGTGTGTGTGCGTGTGTGTGTGTGTGTGTGTGTGTGTGTGTGTGTGTGAGAGAGAGAGAGTTTGCTGGCTGTGTGGACATTTTAGGACAACTTTGTTGAGTTAGTTCTTTTCTTATATCTTTACATGGGTTTCTGTAAACAAATTTTAAAATGTAAGGGCTGGAGAGATGGCTTAGTGGTTATGAGAACTTGCTGCTCTTGTAGAGGACCTGGGCTATATTCCTAGCACCCACATGTGGCCCATAACTGTCAGTAACTCTAGTACCTAAGAATCCAATGCCCTTTTTTGGCATCCTTGGGCACCAGGCACTCATATGGTACATATACATATACGTAGGCAAAATACTCATTCACGTAAAATAAAATATATTTTTTTCTTATTAAAATCCAGTGTATAAGAGTAGGAATTAAAAGACCTGAATGTTTTGCCTCCCTCTATTCCTCCCTCTCCTTTCCTTTCTTTCTTTTTTTCCTTCCTTTCTTTCTCTTTCCTTCCTTTCTTTCTCTCTCCTTCCTTCCTTCCTTCCTTCCTTCCTTCCTTCCTTCCTTCCTTCCTTCCTTCCTTCCTTCCTTCCTTCCTTCTTTCTTTCTGAGACAGGATCTCATGTATCCCAGGATGGCCCCAAACTTACTATGTAATCCATGATGATCTCAAACTTTTTTGATACTTTGGTTTTTCCTCACAAGTACTGGATTATAGGCATGCACCATCCTGCCCTGTCTATACAGACCTGGGGATGAACCCAAGGCTTTATGCATAGTAGGCCACCACCTTACCACCTGAGTTTTTACATCCCTGATTTTTTTTTCTTTTGGGGGGATTGGGGTGGGGTCATGGTCTCATGTAGATCAGGCTGGACTTGAACTGCCTACATAAGGGAAAATGATCTGGTACTCCAGTTCCTCCCTCTACCTCCAAACTACTAGATTCCAGGTGAATGCTGCCATATTAAGTATTGGATTTTAGTCTTTACTACCACTAAAAGTGGAACACATTTTGACTGTAAGCCATTTAATCTCTTTAGTCCTCAATTTCTTTTTCTTATATAAAATAAGCTAAAAATACTCACCCGAATCATTGCCCTCTTTTCCTCATAAGAATCAAATGGAGATATCTATGTGTAAACCAGTTACTCAATCACTCTTATTGTCCATATGAACACACTGTTGGAAACATGTCTGTGATTAACAGGCCTGAGCAAGCTGGTATTGACGTTGAACTTGGTAATACTTTTAGGCACTTAAAAAAATAATATGTGATTCAGTTCAAACAGGTCACTGGACACTATAGCAAATATGGCCTGTGTATCATTCTAAAACTATTAAATTTAAGTAGCTTGTATATAAGTTCCACATTTTCCAAATCTTTTTCTTTTAATGTATGAATACAACAGTTTATTTCCTTTCAGGGTAACTTTTGGAGCATATAGAAAGAAAAAAAAAATTAAACCAGCATCACAGTTTTATGCCTAAGTCTTCTAACCAACAACAGGGTATTTTTATATTTAATTATAAAATCCTGATAAACAGTTTGAAGTTGACTAACATATAATAATGGGGAGTATTATTTACCTAAACAGTCTTTATGTCTTAATCACTTGTTTTCACTTGTTAAAAAATGCCTTTTATTTATTCTTTAACAATTTCATACATGTATGCAATGCATCTTGATCATATTTACCCCCTTTGTTTATTTTTTAAATTTAATTATGTGTGTGTGGGTGGGGATGTGCATGTGAGTGCAGTTTGCCAGAGGAAGCCAAAACACAGGGGTGGGTACCCTGCAGTTGCACTTAGAGGTAGTTGTGACCAACATGCTGGCATGGGTGCTGAGAACCAAACGCAGTGCTCCAAAACAGTGTTCTTCACTGCCGAGCCGCCCCTCCAGCCCCCACACCCCCCCCTTTAGTTATTTATCTTCTATTACTTTCTTTATCTTTATCATGTCTTACATGCCTTTTCACTGTCTGTTTCCTTCAGGTAAAATCTAAGAGGAGGAATTAAAGAAAGAAACCTGTGAGCATTTTAAGGCTTTAATTATATATTGTTAACATATGAATCGGCCTGGTATGGTGGCCCACATCTGTGAGCCCAGCACACTTGAGAAGAGGGACAGGAAGATTAACAGTTCCAGGCCACTAGATCACTAGTCCAGCCTAGTTCCAGACCCTAGCTTGGGCTTCATAGTGAAACCTTATCAAAACAATACAAAATCATGAGGTATTTTTAAAATTTCTACCAAAAATATAATTTGGTTGTATAGTAGCTACCACCAGACCACATAATCTTTTTTCTTAAGCCATTTTTGAATTATAAAAGACCTTAAAATTATTTCAACATAGCATTGTAAGTAATTATTTATTTTGATGTGCACTGGAAGTGGTGTACACACACAGTAGACCAGACCCGGGATCTCGTGGTTATAGTTGCTTATAATGAATTTTTTTTTCCCTCCTGTGTACTTAGCCACCGAGTCACAGCCCTAGCACATGAATTTACAGTTTTAAAAAGTTGGTTAAATATTTCTTAAGTAGCATGGAAATGTGTCAAAAAAAGGTAAAAAACCATCTTGAAGGTGGTTATGAGAGCCGTGTTAAATACTGCTGTGGAGATCCTAGGGCTGTCCCTGACCGGTTAGTTCTGTGTTCTGATCACGTGCCTTCCGGTTTCTAGGCTTCAGTTTGAATCTAAGTAGTCTTTCTGTGAGAAGGCACACTTCTACAAAAGAGCATTTTCTCTTTTGAGAAATCTTTTTGAGTGGGTCTTTTCTTCAGAATCTTGGTTCACCTAACAATAACTTGGCTCTCTCTCCTGTTTCTGTTCTTGTTTCCCACACTGAGGATTAAACCTTGTGCATGCTAGGCAGTGGTTCTCCCACAGAGCTACACCTCCTAACTCAGAAAGACCTAAGTAAGAATTTCATATTGTCAATTACAGTGAAATACAGTTTTGAAATGAACACCAAGAAACTTATTTTTAACAAAATGTTATCCCCAGATATCTTCATTGCAGAACCAGAGAAGCTTAAACCATTCAGATACTCTTCATTGGTCAAATCTTATACTGCTTTTGTATAAGTTAAAAAAGAAAAAGATTAAAATTCCTATAATCAAGTAGTGTAATTCCACAGTCAGTCCAGGAAGTATATCATGTAGTAACGTTTTGACTCTTCTCTCGTTCATCATTGGACCCTAGCTAGCATCATGATACATTGTAGACACTAATCAAATCTTCGATGGTTAAATGACAGTGCAGGTGTTTCATATTATAGTAACTAGTTTGGTGGAAACGTAAATTTAACTTCTACCTATGTGAGAAAAACTTCCATTTGAGAATATAACTACTGAAATATCTTTTTGAAATATCTGAATGTATATATACAAAGATTTATGTAGAGTAAGTTTAATGTAACTTATTACAATTTCTCTTCCACTGAGAGTGTTCAAACTAAGGGATCATGTACGTTTGTCTTCTTTACGTTCCTAGATATGGACACCAGTTAACCAGGTACATGTCTGAATCTGGGCTATGAAAATATATCTTTTTCTATTATAACAGAAAGGTGTGCTAGTGACTTCATTGTCTTAATATTTATAAGATTTGTAATTAGCAGGGCAGTGGTGGTGCATGCCTTTAGTCCCAGCACTTGGAAGAAAGAGGTAGGTGGATCTCTGTTAGTTCAAGGCTAGCCTGGTTTACAGAGCAAGTTTCAGGACCACCAATGCTACATAGGGAAACCAGTTTGTTGGGAATCATTTGTTCAGCACACAAAAGGAATTTTACAGAAGAGCCAGTGAGTTATGAGCTGTGTAATAAATAGTTAAATGTTTGAGGATGGAGTAACTATGATTTCTGAAAGCTATGGTCTTCATCTGCTCTTTGTTTTGTTGAAATCATCATCTTGAACAATTTTCTAGCTAGAATTTAGACAGCAACTGGAATTCTTTTCTCTTTATACTTTAGAATTCTGGAAAAAAGAAACACACACATATATAGTCATAATTCAAGCGATGAGATTAGAACAGCTACAAACAATTAGTTTTTTTTTTTAAAGTCTCTCCTGTAGGATTAATAGAAGCCCCCTTTCCCTCGATAAACACTTTTCTTTTAAAAATTGGGTGTTTTTTTTTTTTTAAAGGCCTTATTAAGCAAAATGATTTATAGACTATCCCCATTCTCCTAGTGTCAGGCAAGTAAGAAGGTCCTAGTTGTGCGGGTCACCCTGGTTGCAGGAGTTCCGCTTCTTGAACTAAAATTGCAAGATTTATTATTCTATTAACGTTCATAAAGTCACTCTTTTGATGAGCCATAATTTCTCTTTATGAAGAGTCTGTGTGCCAGTCACTCATGATATAGGAGAAGAAAAGTCCAGACTTTCTACATATTCTTATTCTCTAGACCATTAATAAAGTCTTGAAATCCCATCTGACTCCAGGGGATAATGACATAAGGTATAGTATCAAAGAATAAATTTCAGAGAGTCAATGTGTCCATCAGAGACATCCTTCACATGGTTGCTTGTGTGTTAAACCTAAACTTTCCCCCTAAATATTTAAAGAAAGAAAGTCAAGTACCAACTTTCTTGATGGAGAAGATAACCTACTAGCCAAGCTTACATTATCTTTGTGAATATTTGTAGGGGGTGAAATAGCAGGAGGTGTGAACATTCCCCTGCTTATCTAAATGGCCTGCTAATGGCAAAACGTAATTACAGTTATTTAAGTACCAAGTTTATTAAGGTATTCACTAAATCCTCCAGCCACAGGGCTTCCCCTCACTGTCCCACCTTCACCCCTCCCCCCCAAAAAACAGTGAAACTTCCCCACATTAGGTTTAATGTCCTTCAATTATTTTAGTTGGGGAGGTAAGGAACTTGGAACTTCTAAAAGTTGTAAGCCCAAAAAGGACGGTGGTATCATGAATAGAAATTTTGGTCTATGCAGGAGTTTCGCAATTGTTTGCTTCAAAGCTTTGGAAAATCAGCTTGCTTCTTTACCAGAAGATTCAGTTTGTCCTCTACAGATCATCCCTTCGTGACCAATTTGGGATGGAAAGTCAAAAGTACCCCAAAGCACCCTCCCTAGAAGCGCGAGGAGTCATCATCTCCCCACCAGCGCCAGGATCTCCTGGCAGTCTTTGTCCCTTCTAGACGTGGAAGCTTGGAGAGGAGGTTTGGTTTCCAAGGATTGGAGCGTTTGAAGGGCGGGGCCATCTCCAAGTCCATCTCCCCCCCTCCCTTTTTTGTCCTCTTCTCCTGGGACGAGAGGGCGGAGCAAGGTCCCCCCACTGCTGCGTCCGGAGCTCTCTCAATGTCGGTCGCTCGAGGTGAGTGTTGGCCAGGGCGGTAGCCCGTGGCGTCGCGCCGCAGGTTCATTTCTGGAGTTCACCGCAGCTGCTCCGCCAGCGGCTTCCCCGGCCTGTGCCAAGTGGGTTTACGAGGTCGGAGGCGTGTTGCGGCGCGCTGGCGCTGGCGCAAGGCTCCTCCCCAGGGCTCATTCCCCTGACCGCGAAAACCCTGGAAACCCCTGGTTTCCTCTGACCTCCGCTCCTTCCTCGCCGCTGCGTCCCCGCGCCTGGGGAGAGAGAAGGGGGGGGAGGGCGGTCCCATCCCCGCACTTCCGAACCACGCCAGCCCACAAGGTACCTTCACGTCGAGGAAGATATTTATAGCAGCCTCGGAAAGCCAGTAGTTGATAGGAGCTTTCAATCTGAAATACGATTATTATAATCATCATTATTATTTTGCCTGGTTGCAGAGCTTTTGACAGCAAAAAAGTCAGCTTTTTAAAAAAGACAAAGAGGTAAATTATCAGTGGGGACAGTGCAGACCTGGCGCGCTTCCTCTCTTGGCCACGAGGAATTGATGGGGGAGCGGCGGTCAGCACTCAGACACCCTTGGGGTCCTGGTGGGGAGGAGCGCCGGACCGATAGACTTGTTCAGGTCCCTCTGGCACCTGGAAAGAAGGGAGTCTTCCCCCTTTGCACAAAGCCAGTAGGATTTCGCTGCGGAGCAGCCTTGCAGATCTTTCCTTTCTTCCTCTGCTTTCTTTGACTCCCGGCTCCCTTGCGCCGGAGTCCTTTCTCCTCGCTCTCCTCTCCTTGACTTCCCCCTCCCCTCCCCTCCCCTCCCCTCTTCCTCCCCCTCCATTCTTCTCCACCGCACGCGTAGTGTCATTTATTTATTTATTTATCACCCCCAGCCATCAACACCCTTTTAGGACTCCCAAGCTTTTCAATGTGAGTGGGAGGAGAAAAGGGCAGGAAGTGTTGACTGGAAGGGGGTTAGATCGTGCCTCAGGGTGAGACTTTCTGCCCTGGAATACACAATCGGGAAAATCTTGGGAAATGAGGGTTTTAGATGTGCTTAGGAAACGCCGCTATACGAAGAGAACCAACTCTGTGAGCGTCTCCTCTGCTTTTATTGTATGGGTTTACCGGTCTAGCTGCCCTGACTGTGGGGGAGGGGAAAGGGGGCAAGTATTAAAGAGGACAATCTCGCCCAGGATCCTCAACACCGTGCTTCACCGGATGCGCGCTCCTCTATGCGAAGGAATCCAGCAACAACCCCTAATTCAGAGGCGGACAAAAGAAACTTTAATTAAGGTCTCTGCCCCGCGCGCTGCGCTGCGTGCTTTTTCTCTCTTGGGGCTGTTGATGTCTAACTAGAGGATCTGAGAAATAGAAATGGTACCACCAGCTCATGCCCTTGAACTTCAATTGCTCCTGACTTGCTGTATTGATTTTTTTTTCTTCTCTCTATTTTTTGTTTTTTGGGGTTTTTTGTTTTTATTTTTGGTACTGTAGTCCCCGTTACCATCCATCCTAAATGAGATAAAAGCCTTAGGAGATCTTTAACCTGGTGGGGGTGGGGGTGGGGGTGGAAACCCACTTCTTGGAAAAAGAATCGTCCTGAACAGACAATTTGGGGGGGGGGGAATTACACTAAATAATAATTCAAGGTGTGATGCTACAGTTTGGCTCTCTTGTCTTCAACACAGTGGCACCTTATCATTAGGAGCGATGATTGTTACTTTCCAAGCCTTTAGATGATCAGCCGGAAAGTGCAAACATTGTGCAAACAACGCGGGGGCGCGAGGGTGGAAAGTTATTTAAGTACGACCCCCCCCCCCCAGCCTTGGTGCGCCGTCAAAACATTTCACAAGTTCGAAAAAGAAAGTGGTGACTTCTAGATCAGAATGATGGGTTCCTTCTCCTTTCCATATCAGAAGAGACAGAAAACGCACAATGTGCCTTAAGAGGGCAAAGACTTAAAAATACGTGCCAATAATGGACAACTTGAGCCCTTCACTGAAGATACACTGCAAGCTGGAAAGGAATTAAAAAGCCCCACGTGGTTGATCTGGGTTTAGACTTGCAACCTTCAGTTCTTTGCAAAGATTGGCCTCTAGATGGATACATTTGAGGGACCCTCTGGAGCCGGGGTTAGGCGCTTGGGGCAGAGCTGATGGTACGAGCGCTTAGATCAGCGGGGCAGGGTCCCCACTAGGGGCTTACTCCTCTGGCGAGGGAGGCCAGGCGCCTCCTGGACGCAAGAGCGCACGACTGGGACCCGGCGGTCGCGGTCGCGCTTCTCGCACCGCCTTTTCCGCAGGTCTTTATTCATCTCATCTCTCTCTTTCCCCTTCTCCACCTCCTTTGCCTCCTTCTCCTCCTCTTCCTCCTCCTCCTCCACCACCACCACCACCTCCTCCTCCGCCGCCGCCACCTCCTCCTCTTACATCTCACTGGCCTGGCTCAGTGTTGTTCAGAGTGACAAAGACAATGTCCCAGCCTTAACTTTGCAACCACCTTGCCTCCTTCTGGGGTTCAGCGCGGGAGGGGAGGGGGGGCGGGCAGTAGTCGCAGCTTCAGCATCTCCTCCAGCTTCTCCTGCGCTTCTTCAGCTCTTGGATAATTCTTCCCATTTTCTCCCAGCCCTTTTCTCATTTCTTTCTTTCTTTCCCTTCCTCTCTCCGGCACGTTGTAGTTATTAGAAAGGCTTCGCGCACCCCCTGGTGCTCCGGCGTTTTGTGTGGCAGGAGAAGATTGTCTTCTCTCTTTCTGTCTTGCTTTCTCTCTCCCTCTGGTTGCTCATTATTCAGAGAGAGACACAGAGGGAGGGAGAGAGAGAGCGCGCGCGAGGGAGAGGGAGGAGAGGAGAGAGAAGAGCAGAGAGAGGGGGGAGAGAGAGAGAGAGTGAGAGGAGAGGGAGGGAGGGAGAGGGGAGAGAGACGGATATCTCAGGTCATCTGCAGCTGCAGCGAGTCTGAGGAGCCGAGGAAGGCAGGGAAGATGGCGATCCTCCATTGCTGAGACCCGGCAGAAGCACATGAGACTCCCAAACAACTTCCACAACAATAACCAGAGCAGGAAGAGGAGAAAGAGAAAGAGGATAAGGAGGCGGTGGGGCTGGAGAACCCGAAGCACCTCCCGGCGCCGGGACGCTTCTTCTGTAAGTTACTGCAATTAACCACCACCTCCGGGGTGGTCTGAGTGCTCCGGGGAGGAGAGCGCGGGGCGGTGGAAGCACAAACGCGCTCATTCATTCGGCCAAGGAGGGCTGGCGGCGCGGAGGAGAGGAAGTCCCCGGCAGGGTCTGGCTAGGAGGAGAGAGGAGAAGAAGCTAAAGAGAGAGACCAAGGGGGGTGGGGGGAAGAGCAGCTGGGGGAGGAGGAAGAGGAGGAGAAGAAGCTAGGGAGGAAGAGGAGGAGGAAGAGGAGAAGGTGGTGGCGGTAGCTGTAGAGGTGGCTGTGCTTTTCCTGCTGGCTGCTCCTTCTGCCTTCTGTTTGGGGGGGGGGCGAACCCTGTGGCTTAATTAATTTCGTGTAGTTCTGTGAAGAGAGGAGAGAGAGGAGAAAAAAAAAAGAAAGATGAGTGAGAGGAGAGAGCTGAAGGCTTAGGACCGATGCTCTGAGTGTGGGGACAGGAGTAGGGACAGAGAAGGGGGGCGGAGGGCTGGAGGCCAGGAGAGACCTGAGCCCGAGCCAGAGGGAGCGAGCGAGGGGTCATAGGAGGGAGCGCTCGGAGCGAGCGGCCCCGACCTGAGCGGGTTGACCTCTTTCTTTCTCTGTCCCTCTGCTTCCTTTCCTCTCCTCTGTCTGCCTGTCCCCTGCCCGATGGCAAAGCTGTGTGGATTGGCACCCCCCTCTTCCTCAGGTATTTGGTTCTTCTCTCTCTCTCTCTCTCTCTCTCTCTCTCTCTCTCTCTCTCTCAACGAAGTTGGGATGCGGGGTCTGGATGTGTCGTGGGGGTGGCTGCCGCCGCTGCTGCTGGGGAGGAGAGAGGCGACGAGCTGGGGGCTGCTTGCCGGGTGGGGGCGCAAGGTTGAGGGACAGCTGAGGAGCTGTCTCCAGGCTGAAGGTTCAGAAGCGTCGGTTGCAGGAGGACAACGGTTTCTGGAGAGGAGAAGCCATTACACACGCTCAGCTCTCCTCTGAGGCTGGGAGAAAGGAAAGCAGCGGCCTGGAGTGGGGGTGGGGGGGGTCTCACTCCTAGTGCAGTTCCCAGGGGTCTGCCCTCCCTCCAGGCTCGGGGGGAAGCCTCAGCCGCCCCCCCATTGGAGCAGCCCCTCTCTTTTCCTTTCTTTATCTCCCTGTCCTCCATTTGCAAGCTGTCTGCTTTGGTTCCAGTCCAGACTCCAAAACACAAAGCTCCTTCTCACGTTCATTCTCCAGGCTGTTCACCATTCCTGAAGGAACCCTGGTTTTCTTTTCATTGTGGCTTCTAACCTACAGAGAGGGAGGGGAGGAGGTTGCCTGGAGTTCCTTTTATATTTCTCCCCAACCTTAAAAAAAAAAAATGAAGAGAGAAAAGAAAAGAGAAAAGTTTCATTTTTAAGCATGCGCCTGGGATGGGGAACGACCAACCAGTTGGGGCTTTCTCCAGGTCTCCCGGGGGCTGTGTCTGAGTGTCTGTGTTGGCTGTTTGGCTTGGTTTGGTTTTGTTTCTGGAGGTTGCTTGCAGCTTTGGGGTTGAGAACTGGGAACTGAGTCAGGTATTCCTTGTCATACTGTAACTCCAGCAGAAAATGGAGGAGAGCGGGCTTCCAGGAGACAAAGCTGAGATGAGAAGTGTTTATAAAATTATGGATGTCTCCATTTTGAAGCTCTGTTGGTGATGGCTGAAAGAGTAGGCATGCCTGCCTACTCCTTCTCTCTCTCCAGAGGGAGACCTTGTGGTGGTTCCTCACTATCTATTCATTAAGCAAGGAAATTAAGGCTTTTAAGGGTTCCTCAGATTTTTTTCTCTCCCACCCAAGAGGTGCCTTCACAAGTTACTGAGATGTTTGTTTCCATTTTAAAGTAAACTTTTGGAATTTTTTTTTCCTTTGGAGTGGTCCTGAAGGGTTTTTTGACCTCCATCAGTAAAGGCAAGGCAAAACGTTAAGACATTTCCACAGAGATCTTCTCACAACTTTCAGCTGCTCCAAGTCTCCTGAATGTCTCCAGGAAATGTTATTTCCTCAGTATGAGGATGGTTGGTGACCCTCAGCTGAGCTTCCCCCACCCTCCTCTTTCGAGTTCTGGGGCTTGGTTATCACCAGTCTGATGCATTGCAAGACTTTATTGTCTGGTTTGGGTTGATTTCTGCCAGAAAGAATAGAATATGTTCCTTCCAGATCTCAGAGGAACCCTTGAGCCTGGTAGTTTCTTCAGGTTCTCCATGCCCCTTCAGGCTGCTTGTTCCATTCGGGTGTTAGGCCTTCCTGCTTCCTTTGTTTCCCCTCTTCCCTTTCCTTCTGCTGGTTTTTTTTTTTTTTTTTTCCCTCCTGTGTTCTCCAGTACTGTAAATCTTCAGAAATATCACTCTGTCTTCTTAACAATCTCACTATGGAAACAAATGGTGTCAGTTGAGAAAACCTTATGTCCAGGTATCTTAACCTTTTTAATTGGAGGAATTTATTCATCTCGTAGGAAGACATTTTGTGAGGGTGGTTTGAAAACAGGAGCCAGTCCTACCTTAGCACATAAACATGGATGTGGAGCCCTTCACAGATTAGTTCTAGAGATTGTATGTAATTGACCCAAGGAAAGAACTGAATTCTGAAACGCTTTAGGGATTTTCAAAAGCCAACCATGAAGATGTTGCTTTTCCATTAGCTAAGGTAGCCATCTTGAGGATGAGGGAAGATGTTGGAAGAATTTTACATGGACTATTGGAGATAGATAGGTGAGGAAGGTTTCACAGAGGGATGAAAACTTGGAGGAGGTTCAGAACCAATTAACAGATTCTAAGGGGGCTAATTGGACCTCGCTTCCAACTCAGGAGAAATGCAGAAAGGTACCAGCTTCAACAGGATTACGGGACACATTGGTGAGCCACTGACACCAGCCTTTTTCTTGCTTTGCCTTCTCATTATGTGTCAGATTTTTGAACGAAAAGTTCCTCCGTCTACAGTGTTTTTATGCATATTGAAGTGGTTTTTGATTCCAGATGTAATTATATTCTGTTGAGGAGCTGGTAGCAGTGTCACTCAGTAAATGCACAATGCTATATGTGACAACATCACATTTTTCAAACCAAACTGTTGTGTCATTAATTGAGGGTTATTGTTCTTCAGAGGGGTGTGAAGGGAGACAGGGAAATACATGGCTCTTTAGCTGATAATTGTCCATGGTCAATGAAGTAAAGCCCTGTTTGTACAGATGAAGATGTATGGTTTTCAGTTGACGTGTATGCTCATTTTAAAATATGATGTGCAGATCTTTGCCCCTTTATTAAGGTCCCAGGCTTCTCCAAGAGTACTTAGAAAAAAAATTCTTGCATGGAATCAGACCTTTTAATTTTCATTTTAGAATGTTATCTTTTGACTGGATTGCTTTGGTTTTTAAGTCGTCACATTATATTTAAGTTTGGTGATGCATATATGAATGCTACATATTCAGCTTGGAAGTTTAAATGCAGTAGATAGTTATTTGGGCAAGTAATTATCAGATAATTTTGCATCTAATTAGCTTGTGTTTATATAAACATAAATATGTTGATCTTGAAACAAACTTTCGTGATATCTTTTTATGGTTGTTAATATTGGGGCAAGTGATTAATATGTTTTAGTGTGTTGGGGGGGGCGTATGAAAAACTGCCAGTCACTACAGAACCTCACTACATTTTTTACTTGGAAATCAAATGTTTTGGTGTCTTCTCAGGTAGTGTTAAAGTTGACTTTATCTAGAAATTGGGGTAAGGCGGAAAGAGATACCTAATAGGCATTTTGGAGTCTGAGAATATATTCTGATCATCTAAAAGACATTTGCATGTGCTTTCTCTGTAATCAATATGGGAGGTCCCATAACATTTTTAAGGGCATGGTTTCTTTTTTTTTCTAGACCAACACACTTGAATTGAGGAAAGCACTTTGGATTAAGAATCATGAAAGGAATAAAAACAATATCAGGTTGAACATTCTCATTTGCTGTCAAAGCTCAGAGATCATTTTTGATGTGAGGTGTCAAGTCCACGAGGATTATTCCTGCCATACAAGAGATAGCTGTTGGGTCATCCCAGTTCACTAATATTTCTCTTCTTGACTTTCTATATGATCCGTTGACCTCATTCTCTTAAGACTCTTCTTACCCCAACCCCACCTGGTGTTGGAGACAACTTTTAGGTGGGGAAAAAAAATCCCATGTCCATTTTCCTTAAAGTGTCTGCTGGAAGACAGTAGGAGGTAGGGATTCAACTTTATTAATGAGCTTTAGAGCACTTGTAGTCAGTTTTTTTCAAAGAAGGGAAAGGTAAAGTTGGCTTTGAGCATGAGTCTTGTTTCATGTGTGATTGAGTTTAATAGGGTCTATCTCGTCTTCCTTTAGTTATTCCTGATGTTGAGAGTTTTAGGTAAGGTAGCCTTTATCTTCTTTGTGGTATGAATATCTTTCAGAGTTACAGTTCACTGTGTTACACAAAAGAGAATTGAGGAGTCTGGGTTGAGTATTCTAAGTTGGGAACAGAGGAGCTGGAGAAGTGAAGAGCTGTTTCATAGTGTCACAGGCATGGATTAAGAAGCACATAAGCAACTAATCCAAATCTCAGAAGATTTACAAGCCCTTGACTGTGTCTGAAACTATATGGAAACTACAGATTCAAAAGCAGTTGGCGTGATGGCTAGGGCTGTAGCTCTGTGGTAGACTGAGGTCCTAAGTTCAATCCTCAGCACTTTTGTGGTTCCAGGAAAAAGGGGGGGGGGGGTGTTTCCCTGGTCTACAGACAAAATTCAGTAAACCGAGATATTTGCCAGGTGATATGTGTACATATTTGTGACAGTAGCTTGTGATAGTCCTGTGCTTCTGAAGTTGATGGCTGTGAGAGAAACATTATCTGAGTGTTGGTGACCTATTAATTGATTATAAAAAACAGAGAAGAGAATAGATAATGGTAAAATAAAATTCCTTTCTCCTTGTGTGATATGCCAAGACATCTGGCAGATGTTATGTAGGGCCCTAAGGAATGGACAGTTTAATTTTAGCCCTAGCAAGGAAATGGGAAGCTCTAAGCTCTTTTAATAGCACAAGTCTCAGTTTGGGGAAGGTTGCTTAAAATAATAAGAAAGAAAGGAAAGAGGCATTTTGTGGAATATTAAAGATGTAGGGAGACTGAACTGAGGAGTGTGGAATGACAGGAAAAAAATGTTTTTTCCCAAGAAGAAACTAACATTGAAGTCACTAAAAACTGACAGATATTTACATTTTAAGTGAAGACTATTAAGGAGTTAATATTCACCAGTCAAAACTTCCAGGTTAGAAATTGGATTTTTTTTATACTTTAGATATACCTTAGATTTTTTTTTTTTTTTTTTAATGCCTCAGATACTCTACATCGACTTCATTTTACCCAAGAGGAAACTGGCCCATGGGCATGAAGTGACTTCCATAAGGTCAGAAAGTTCAGGTGTGACAAAGCCTGGCCCAGCTAGAGCACAGGGGGGGGTGGATGATGGTAGCCTGGTGCCCTTCCCACTACCCCAACAGGCTTTGACGGTTGTAGTTGTGCAATAACTGTCCTCCCCAGGCCCAGCCTCTGAGAAACCCTTCAGTCTTTAGGACAGGAGCATGAATGTTTTGTTGGTGGTGTTGGTGTTAGTTGGATTTATTTAACAGGTCAGGATTTGCAGCTGAGGCATTATACTCACCGATGCAGTTTAGCAGCTGAGTTGTTAGCTGTATTTTCTTTGAAGTTTCCTCTCGAGTCCTACCATCCAGGGCTTAGAAGTGCTTCTCAGATGCCCTTCTTTGGAAATTTGTCTGGGTCTATTGCAACTTGCAAAAGTGTCCACAATTGGACTGTGAGGCTCTGTTTTGCAACATGGTGCAAATTCAAATTGGCTGCTTTCAAACATGCCATTTTGTAATATTGATGAATGGTCAAGAAGTGAAATCCAGTCATAACTGGTGAATTTCTAGTATTTGCTGTTCATTCAAAAAAAAAAGAATGATTTCTATGTATATTTGAATCCTAATTCTCTCTCAAAGATCATTTGCTATTTCCCATTTCCTCAGTAAACAGGCAGTCATCATTCAAATGAGTTGGGCAGATTGCTTTGGAAAGGGTGAGATGAGTTTCCATATCTGTCTCCTCTTGGACAGACACAAGCAATTTTGTAAGGGAGAAGAGTGATGTTTGGAAGTTTCCACATTTTCTAAGCTTCTTCCAAACAAATACATAAATTCTTAAATCTACGAGGAAGCCTGGAGAGGGTAGTACTGTGTACTACGGGGCTTCTGGCAGAAACACAGTTAATGCTGTAAACAGTTGAACATCAGTGTGGCACTCCTCCAAATGAGTTGACTGTCGAAAATAAAATGTTCCAGAAGAACTGGGAGAACAGGAAAGAAGTTAAAACAGCATGGTTTGCATGCCAGGGCTAAAGGAAGGAGAAAAAAGTTTAGGGATGGGGAAGCGGGGGCACTGGAAAGATAATCAGCGTTGAACTGTCTCCTGGATTTATGAGACCTGGGAGAAGTTTCCAAATACAGCAAAGTGGACTTTTATGAATCTAGATGGAATCTGCAGCTTACTAGGGAGCTCTTCTGAATTTCTGTCCCCCTTGAGTCATACAACTGATTAATGAGAAACCTATCAGAAGTGATTTGGATTGACAATTCCTGCTTGGACATGCTGTCCTAAGATTGATTTTTTTGACAAGGACCATGGTCCTGTGCAGTTGGAGCACCATAGGATTTGGGCAGTCATCAAATGGGAGGCTCCAATGCAAAGTTGATTATTGGGGCAGTTGGGTGGTAGCAGAAGATGCAGCTATTGCCCTCCCTCTTCCAGGGACCATCTTGCTTGAGGTCTTCAAAGCATTCTTTCCTAATTCCTAGCTGGACCATTTCTTGAGTTATTCTTGGAGGGCTGGAGGGAAGGTTTCTTTTCATGCCAAGCCCATGGGTGTTTTGGTATTGATTTCCTTTCTTTCATGTGTTTGCTTGTTCAGATCACTGCCTGTTGCTTCTTGATAATAATACAATGCTTAATGCTGTACCTATCCACACTTAAACCCAACCACACTCAAAGGGTAGAACCCGCTCAGAGGGGGAAGGAATTGGTAGGGTTTTTACTTGTTTAAAGAAATATTTGAAGACAGGGACTGTGAAATTCAGAAAGTCATTTGCTAGGCATCGGAGGAGACTTTGAACAGAATCCATGAAAGGAAAACAGAGAAACTGTTCCCAGGTCCCAGTGCATCCTTATTAAATGTGTTAGGATCACTTAGAAGGGATGTAAGTGCTCGCCCCCAGGTGAGTAAGCAAAGACTTACCTTTCATATTGGCTAGAGCATAAAAGGAGCTGGAGGCCTAGGTAGGGCGACTGTGTCAGAAGTAACTAAGCCCAGGATTTGTGGAGAGGCTTATCTGCCACAGAGCCCAGCTGGGGAAGGCCAAACTCACTCCCTAAGCCCTCGTCTGGCCAGTTGAACCAGAACACAAGCTAAGGCCCTCTGATTGTAAGAAGGCAAAGCCATTATTCCTCAGTTTTTCTCATGTCTGTTGAGTGCTTCTCTCTTGAGCTGGGAAATGCCAAAGGCAGGGGTTGGGGGTTGGGGTGGGCTGGAGGGTTGGAAGCTGGTTCCCTCAGTGGGCACATTCTCCTTGTCAACACTGCAAATGTGCCTATCACACTGAACCTTATTACTCAGAAAAGAATTGTGCACTGGCACAATGTGGGACACTTGAAAGATGTGTGCAGCACAAAGGTTCCAGTACTCACCTGCAGATTAAGAAATGGGTTTCTAAACCATCTCATTTCTGTTGCTAATGAAAAGCTTTGGAAGGTACCTGTGAATTAGAGCTCCAGCTGCTATCATGGTAGGGGAAGTTAGGCCTTGAAAGGATACATGGATTAGCCCGTCAGAAAAGCAAACAGTAGCATCAGCACAAGTAGAAAATAGACAGGGTTGTTAAGCTAACAGAAAAGTAGGCTAAAGCATCACTGTAATTATATGGTGAAAATTTGCTGGGAAAGAGAGAGCCTGCTTGGATGGGAAAGGGAAAAGAAGTGAGGCAGGGGAGTAATTGACAAGTCAAAATAGAAGAGAATTGTCCACTGGGAAGTGAGGCATTGCTCTTAAGAAAACAATAAGGCAGGCAGAGAAAGATCTGGTAATTTGGTACCCATTGCATGTGAAATATGAAGAGCAATGGCTAAGACACACATACTCTTTAGTAAGTTTCTATTGGGGGAAAAAAAACCAAACTAGAGCTGGGCCTGGAAGACAGTTCATGAGACTTCTGGGTTGCAATTGCAACCTTTTTGATAAAGGGCAGATGGAAACTTGAGGGAACTGGTGAAGTAGGCTTGCTGCAGATTTCCCTGGAAAATGAGTGATGCAGAGACTGGAGCCCTGTAGCGAATAACTGCATTATTGATGGGCAGAAAATGTGATAGTCCGCTAAGGTTTTCCATAGCACTTCTCAGCCCACGCTCTGGGTAGCAGAAGGAATGCAAAACAAAGACCTGCTTATTTCAGAGGTGAAAAGAGTAGACCATGACCACTGCCTGGTGTCCAGTCCAGCACAGGCTGATGAACTAGTCTACTCCCAGCGTTTTAAAATCCTGAGCCAGGCCATTGAGGTGCAAGATATTTAGCCATTCTCATCCCTGGTTACATCATCCCCTTGTGTTATGAACAATTAATGAGCAGCTGGACATCAGTCACTCAGCGGAGGTGGTCATGAACCTCATCTAAGAGTTAGGGCAAAATGTGAACTCAAAGCCATCTTAAGGTAGACTGCAGTGAGAGATCATAGAAAGACTTCACATAATCACTTACCCACCAGAATCTCTTCTTTTTTTCCAGATTTCAACCTTGAATAGTCTTTGAAGACTGTTAATTAGTATTTAATAGTAGTAACTGGGCGGGGGCATTTATGGGGAGAGGATTTTCACTTGCATGTCAGAGTTCAGCTACAAAGGCTTGTCCCCTTTCTGCTGTCAGTTGAATGTTGTCTGTCCCAATATTGAGTGAAAATGACACCAAGCAAATATGATTGCATCATCGAAAAATTCTGCCAACTCCTATTTAGCACGGGAATACCACGTAAACCTTCAAAATGCTATTTCCCTCCTGGATGGGCTCACAGTTGATATTAATACCAGGTAACGTTTGTTTAACATTTACTATGAACCAGGGATTGTTCATGAGGTGGAAGAAACCAAGGGTTATGGAGATAATTTGCCCAGGGTCATGAGCTAAGAAGTCAGGGAGCCAGAGTTCACATGAGAGGTACCTTCCTTCAAAGCCTTGGCTCTCTGCTGATAGGACCTGACCTATATGCTAATAGCTTATGTTCCTCATGCTCTGTCTCCTCCAGTAGCCAGGAGTCTTTGTGCTCTGGAAGGGAATCTGCACATAATGGAAAATTGATTGATTGTAATGTATTGGTTAAGAGGAGAGAGGCAGGCCATTCCAATAACTTGAGAAAGTGTTTTACCAAGAGCACCCTCTTTGTTTTCTGACTTACAAAAGAGACCTTGTAGGAGTCACTTGGGGGAGTACACATTTTTAAAACTATATCAAACTCGTTAAAGCACTTAGGACAGACAGAGTTTTAACATACGTACTTACCTGAACTGGAGACAGATAAGCTGTGTGTCTGTCTCTTCTTAGGCTCCCTTTTGGAAATATAAATGCTCAGTATTGGCTTTGGTTACCAGAATATTGTCAGAATTTACACATGTACACATTTGAGAGTTAGCAAATGACCATTTGTGAATGAGGCTGACTCTCTTCAAAGTGTGGGTACTGTTACTCCGAAGTGGTCACCATGTTCTCTACTTAGACCATAGAGATACAATGAATGTTCTGGTCTTGTCTCTTCTTGAACTGTTCCCATACAGTACAGAAGCTGCTGTTTATAAGGTGACCACAGATAGTCTTCCCAGAGTGGGTGGCTGTCCTTAGGGAGATAGAGGCGGCCCGTACACTCCTAACAAATTCAGGGCCATGGATATTCTGTGAGATGTTCTATCTATTGGACACTAATGGCTGACTGGTCTCGTCAGCCCCCAAGCAACTAGTGATAATTTTACGATATCTTTGCTGTGGCTCTTCTCATCAGAACTGTAGTACCCACATAGCCACAACTTCTATAGAAAAGTAAATATATAACCTATTTCTAAAGTGCATGAGGAAAGGCCATTTTCACACCATTAAAATAATTACTGGCCAGTCTTACCCAAGGCATTGTTTCCTTTTCCTTTATAATTTGTTGGGTGTTGCACATGGTAGAGAAGAACTTCACCACAGAGCTTCATCCCCAATTCTCAAATGACTGTTTGCTTGGATAGAGAACTTTGAGCTGCAGCACTCAGAAGGCAGAAGCTGGTGGATCTCTGTGAGTTCAGGGCCAGCCTGGTCTACAGAGTGAGTTCCAGGACAGCCAGGGTTATATAGAGAGACCCTGGAAGAGAGTAAAGTAAATTATAGCAGAGCATCTGATTCTTTCGGGAGAATTTCTAATTGAGAGGAGTCGGGACTCAGCTACAACATAGACTGTGTTCCCACATCAGCCTTTCTCAAAGGCCAGTCTTCAATCAACTTATTTCTTTGGTCTTTTTAATTCTTTGGAGAGGAGCCCACCCAGGCTTCCTTCAGGAACTGCTTTGAAGAAAGCAAGGTGAATTGGGTCAATGTATCTCTGGATGCCATGGCAATTGGGCATAAGATGTTCAATTTGTGAGCATGCTCAACCTGTACTGCAGGAGAGACGGGGGTGGGGGTGGGGTATGGCTTAGGGACACGTGTGAGGGAGGCAAAAGGGCGTAGTTTATATGTGCAGGCCTGGCAGAGCAATTATCGATTATCTTGCAGAAAAAGAAAAGAAAACCGCAGTTTCAAAGAATGAACCTTACCTTATCCTTAAAAAAGAAAAAGCACATCACGTGGCTAACAAGAACCAGAGTGCTTTCCAGAAAACAAGTGTTCTGTCCCTCTAGCCACTTGGAAGCTCAGTAAGTCTCTCAGCCCCGTGGCTTTGCCTCCAGTTAGTCATTTGGTGGGGCTGAGGAGTGGAGAGGGGCTGAAGAACGGGTGTTGGCTGGCCATGAGATCCATCCCTGCTCAGTGGTTGACTTGGTGCCCTGTTCCCTTCCTGACCAGTGGCTGCAGCTTGTTAGTCATGAATGAACGTCACCCATAGGTACTGAAATTAGCAAGTGTTAAATGTTATGTGATTATTAGAAGGGAAAACAAGATAATCTCGTCAGTGGGCTTAATTAGGTTGTGATTGCCCAATTGCTGCTTCACGATAATTATATTCATAACCCCATTTCCAGACGCCAACTGCAATTACCATAGCTGACCCCAGCACAGGTAAGTATTTTGTGATCTTACCTGGCACTGGATGGGGCATTCCTGATGTCCCCCCTCTTGTGACCCTCCCATGATCACCTCCTTTTCTCTGTAGAAAGGCCTGTGTCAGTATAATGTTGCCTGAAACCACACGCACTCTATTTGACTTGTGTTGGCTTCTATAGAAAAATATATTCTTAAGATTTTAAACATCAGATAAGTCATAAAAGGATAAATACACTAGTAGGTGAGATTCTTGAAGCATAAAAAATTTGAAAATTGGCCAGATTGGGTTTTTTGGTAGCATATTAGCCTGTCAGCAGCTTTAATGTGTTTTATTTGACAAGATATGGTGCACTTTATAAGGCAGACTTTTAAAGTGAGGACCGTGTCGTGTCAACAGTAAGGTCTGAGGAACTCTAGAGGGGAACTTTTTATGACACTTCTTCTTTTCCCCAAATTTATGAAACTTAATGTCAGTGTATTTGTAATTTCAGGAGAACATCAGGCTGGGGGTGGCACTCACTTAGTGCTTGTCCATCATACACAATGCTGTGGGTTTGACTCTTCTACCTACACTGCATAAGCTGGGTGTGGTGGCCCGTGTTGGTAATCCTTGAATTGAGGAAGGAGGAGGATCAAGGATCAGGGTCATCCTAAGCTACACAGAAAGTTTGAGGTCAGCCTGGGCTACGTAAGATATATACGCATCTTATGTAGACAGACAGAAAGCAAGAATTCCTAGTTTCATTGCTATGGTTATTGTTTGTTGTGTGTTTTTTTGCTTCGGTCTCCTGTAACCCTGGTTGGCCTTATATTCTATGTAGCTAAGGAAGACTTTGAACTTCTGTTGTTTCTGCCTTTACCTCCTGCATGTTGAGGCTATGGGTGTATGCCCTCACAACCAGTTTTATTTGCTGCTTAATCTCCTAAATAGGGACAATGATTTCTAGGAATACAAACAACAACCCTGGGCCAGCTTGTCATTTTGGCAGCCTTTCTCATTGGATGTGCAGTTATGAAGGAAAGCAGTACACTTGGAATTTGTATACTGTGGCTAGACCTCAGTTCATTGGTCTGAAGAACAGCTGGCAACTGGGCTGAGTGTGTGTGTGTAAGAGAAGAGAGGGAGGGAGGGAAGGAGGGGGAGAGAGAGAGAGACAGAGAGAGAGAGAGAAAGAAAGATATCTGTCATTATTGCTATAACACCAGCTTCACAAATTTTTCTATTGAAAATTCCCTTCTCTGTGCAGGGCACTCCCTGAAGCAAGTGGTGTGTAGTGGCTCAAGAATATTGGATGGGTTTAAGTACTGTTGAGATTTGACCCTTCCTTGTATCTTCCTGCCCAGGACACTAAACCTCTTTATCCTATGGTTTCCTACCCTGTACCCAAATGGTATTGGTAACGGTAAAACTAACATGAAGTCTCCAAAAACATATGTATGAGAGTCCTGGCTTTTTATTTATTTATTTATTTATTTATTTATTTATTTATTTATTTATTTATTTATTTATTTATTTGAGAGGGGGCAGAACTCTTCTCCAAGTTCCCTTCCTCTCTAAAAGATTAATTATTTGTTTTTATGTGTATGTGTGAGCGCCTGCCTGCCTGCCTGGTGCCTGTGGTGGCCAGAAGAGGACATTGCAGTTAAAGATGCTGAGCCTTCTAATGTGGGCGCCGGAAACTGAACTCAGATCCTCTGTAAAAGCAGCAAGTGTTCTTAACTGCTGTGTCGTCTCTCTGGTCCCTGAGTGCTGGATTATGGGAGTCACTGATGGATGATAGTTAACTTCTCACTGATGGAGAAACCGAAATGGTGACCTACCAGGGACCTGTCACATTCCCTAGACTCAGTGTATAGAACTTTCACCTTCACATCCGTTTCTGAACTTTCCTGTTTCTTGCTGTGTCTTTCCTACTTAGCAGTTAGTGCTGGCAACTGTTCAGAGCGAGACACAGCTACAACGTGGTCTGCTGCTCTGAAAGCCAGCAGCAGTTCTAGGTCTTTGTGAAAAGTGGCTGTTTGCCGTGGCTTCTTTGTTACTGTTGGTGTTCTGCAGGGCATCTCACTGGGTGGCCTTGGCCGGCCTGGAACTCAGGGCAGCCTTCCTTGCCTCAGCTTCCTGAGTGCTCGAATTAAGAGACATTAGCTTCCAAACCCTGCCTCAGGAGGAGGTGTAAACTAGCTGACAACAATGTCATTTCCTCTTGGCAAGAGTGCATTTGCAGGTAAAGAGGCTGCCTATCACACCTCGGAGGGTCAGTTCCTGGAGAGGTGGAAGGGTACAGGGTTTATAAACGTGACTTTCTTTGAGCGTCTTAGATGTCATTACTCTTCTATTGTTTGAACTATTCTGACAAAAATGTCTTGCCATCTGTGAAAATGGTACTTCCTGAAGGGGCATACTGGCCGTGCTGTTTCCACTGCCTGGTTGGCTGCCCAAGGGAAGTCCAAGCCAGTTTGAGCACTGCCCTAAGACCTAATGCCTTGAGTTTCCTCTGTGCAAATGTCTGCCCTAGCAGCCTAGGTCTACTTGGTCTCACCATGTACTGTAATATCAGATGCTTTGAGATGTCAGCTACAGGAGGCTAATTTTAGAGTGTCTTACTGGAAGATGATGTTTCAAGATTTAGGAAATGCCGGGCAGTGGTGGCACACGCCTTTAATCCAAGCACTTGGGAGGCAGAGGCAGGTGGATTTCTGAGTTTGAGGCCAGCCTAGTCTACAGAGTGAGTTCCAGGACAGCCAGGGCTACACAGAGAAACCCTGTCTCGGAAAAATAAAAAAAGACTTAAGAAACATTGGTAGAAGGTGTTGGTTGGGCCCTATGGGAATTCCCTTTTCTGATTTGTTTTGTCCATTGAACATTCATTAGTGGCAGTGTGGTGGTGGTGGTGGTGGTGGTAGTGGTGGTGGTGAGATAGGGAATGTTGGTGGCAAAAGATGAAGAATGTCTAAATGCCTCTTTGGTAAAACTGCATAGTGATTTTTCACACTTAAAAGCAAATCACCCAACACAAGCATGGTCATAATCTGATAGGAGGAACAGGAGTTCAAGGCTAGCCTGGGCTAAATGAGACTCTCTGTCTCTCTCTGTCTCTCTGTCTCTGTCTCTAAGGTCAGAGCACACCTTAGGGGGTGAATGACAAAAGAATATAAAGGAAAGGTACATGAAGTAGAAACTTAAGGGTTCTTTGGAAAGTTGGTTGGATGGTGTTTTGCTGGGACAAACATGTAAAGGAAGCAGGCACGGGTGAAAGAATGGTCTGCTAAAGCAAGAGCATAAAAGGACGTGTGATGAAGGATTCTTTGCTAACGACATGCATGTATTGGTTCGCCTTACATTATGTAGTTGAGCTGCATTTCATTTGTTGGGACTCCATAGAGAGAAAGGGACCAAAAAACTTCTGGTGGTGTGTTGCGGCTTCTTGCCCCTTCTGCGGACTTGGGCTGATTGGCCGAGTGATCTCAGCTGAGACAGATGCAAGTGCTGAGGAAAGACAGGTGCTGAGGCGAGGCACGTGGAGGACACGTGATGTGTGGAGGGTATAAACAGGACTCCACAGAGTCACTGAGACAGAGCTTGGCTTGCTGGTACAGCGAGCTGTGCAATGCTTGTGGGTCTCTGATCTTCACTTCCCTGAGAGAGGCACAGCTGAGAACTTCT
>CM052702.1:55799249-55934245 GCA_028551405.1 Uromys caudimaculatus
ACTCCACAGAGTCACTGAGACAGAGCTTGGCTTGCTGGTACAGCGAGCTGTGCAATGCTTGTGGGTCTCTGATCTTCACTTCCCTGAGAGAGGCACAGCTGAGAACTTCTGGTGTTCCTGTTGGTCCCTCCTGCTGACTTGAGCTGAGGCTGAGGCCTGGCTGTCTCTGCTAGGTCATGTCACTGCTGTTGCTAACCCAACTCTACCAAACTTGACTGCTGGTGTATCTGTGAAGTGTTTGTGAGTAGATGGAGCTGCCAGTGCTAACCTGTGAACCGAACTGTTGATTTGCAGACAACACAGATGGGAGTTGCTCCAAAGAACCTTTCTAAACAGGTCCACTTCCCCATATCCTTTCTTTTGCACTACCTCTGGTGGGTGGTGGGCTACAAGGAAGGCTAAAATGTTTAAGAACCATCATTAAAAACAGGGTTTGAAAAAATTAAAGTTACAAGACCCTGTCTCAAAAATGAAGATAAAAAGGCTATATGGTTTACTTGTCTTCAAGGTTAGTCATTTAAGAAGCCCTCATTCACTGAGCACTTTTGGGAATCCACTTCTCCTGGTGTCCCTGTTGGTCTCTCCTGCTGGCCTAGGGTGAGGCCTGGCTGTCACCACTGTTGCTAACCTGACTCTACTGAACTGGACTGCTGGTGTGTCTGTGAGGTGTTTGCCAGTGGATCGAGCTGCGGCCGCTAACCTGTGACTGAACTGCCGATTGGCAACACAGAGGAGAGTTGCTCCAAAGAATCTTTCTAAACAGGTCCCCTCCCCTCCTCCCTGTATACTTTCTTTCCCACTACCTCTGGTGGTGGGTGGTAGGCTACAAGGGAGGTTAAAACATTTAAAACCATCATTAAAAATAGATTTAAAAAAAAAATTACAGGTATAGTTATGTGAATGACTGGTCCTGGGTTTCAGCACCAGAAGAAGAAGGGGGGGGGAGCAGGAGGAGGAGAAGGGGGAGAGAGAGAGAGAGAGAGAGAGAGAGAGAGAGAGAGAGCGCCATGACTATTCTTGGGTGTGGCGGGGGGAAAAGGTTTTTTGTAGATATGTAGGAAAGCATAGTCAGAGGAAGGAACATTTGGGAGCCTTCAGAGTGGTCATGACCAGACTCATCTGTGCCACAATGAGGAGAAGTGGGAAAGGAAGGGAGGGGGAACCAAGCGCTGTACCTAAGAGACCCAAAGGTACAAAGAGAGCGATTAACCAAAATGGTGGAATTATATAGGGAAGAGCAGCCCATCCCCTTGCGCTTGAGAGTTTAGAGTAGGGGTAGGGTACGCCAGCCATGCCCTGTAGCTGGTAGAGACTGAGGGATACTGGGACAACCTGGTGGCCAGTGTCCACTTTAATATGTTAAATAGGCACCTGAGTCATTTGTCCCAGGTTTGAAACCTAACAGAGGGAATGATCCTTGTCATAAAAACTTTGTTTAGATTTGTTTGTTTTCTATCTATGAGGGTTGTGCCTGCATGTATGTAGCTCTCTTCTTCCACTTTGCGGGTCTGGGGATCAAATTCAGGTTGTTGAGCTTTGCAACAAGTACCTAAATCTGCAGAGCCATCTGGCCAGCCCCAGATGAAAAATTGCTAGTTGTGGAGGGTGGACCAAAAACTAAAAGAATGGAGATACAGCCATGGGTATGGTAGTAGTTATCATATAATATATATTATTACATATATATACTATATTATATATGATAGCCCTCAATTCCCTAAGAAATATTGGTGGGAAAGGTAGGCGCTCAAAATACTTCTCACGTTTAAAAGTCTGAGAGTAGAAAGGCTTTCTACTCTCTTTGGACCTTAGGTTAGGGCCATTAGCTTCCCAAGTATTCAGTTAACTACCTGTTACAGGATGCCTGCTTACCTGTGACTATGGAGAAAAACAGTTGGCCCTTATCTGTCTTTCTAGCTTTGTAACCTGAGGTCAGGATCCTAAAGGCTCCTAGTCTTTGTTTTGTTTCTTATCTTTAGAGAATTCCATTCTGGCTGGTGAAAGGCTAAGATGCATAACGTATGTAAAGCACCCAGCGCCCTGCCAGGTGCCCAGTAAGTGGCCACTTCTGCAGTTCATTTGCAATGATGAATTAGTGGCCACCGAAGGACTCAGGCGCAGATGACTTACTCCTTGCCATTCATCCGAGGCCTGGTTTACATGCCTCATTGTGAGTTGATGATAGAGTTGGAAAGAATTTAATGGCTTCATCGCAATGAGATGTGTTCCGTGGAAGTTGTTACATCTAAGGAAATTTGTACCCGCGCATATACTCATTCATGAAATATCTTTTGAGCACCAGGCCCACCTACAGTGTGCCTAGATGGTCACGCTCAGGGAATGTGGGATCTGTCTATCAGAATTGTGCTTAGGTCCTTTGTTTGAGAGATTATGATGGAAATGGTGTCTTCAGACACATTAAAAGAGCCTGGGTCATGGTACAGGGTGTGGGTAGTGGATTTTTCTATAAATTCATTCATGTCTTTACCTCTGTAGGGTGTGTGTGTGTGTGTGTGTGTGTGTACAATACAGTTGACTAACCATGTAGTCAGCACTGCTGTGGTTCCTAATCTGGCAGATCATTTAAATATTTACTCCAAACTATCTTGTTCTCTGTTGGTGTGAAGTAGAGTTTCCAGTTATTTTTAGGTCATTTTCATCTTAGCAACCCTGTTGGAGATGAACCAGACATGCTGCTGTAAACTGTCCCCACATTTGGATGGAATTTAATAAAGTAAAGTTTAATGGTTTGGTCCCAAGAGGCAAACAGACCATCTGGTTAGCAGAAGGTTAGGTCAAGTATTGCCCGGCTGCTGGGAGGACCACAAACCAGTCGCCCTGGCTGCACTGGTAATGTGTCCAGTTGCCGAATGCATTAAGCATTGAAACGGTGCTCTCAGGTCTGCCGAGCCAGCAGTTCTGTTACCACTGCTGTGACGCAGGAGACAATTCAGCCGGGCAAGCGGCGGCATGGGGGTGGATCTACAGTACAGGATGTGTAATGTCAACATGAGGGATTGGAGCTGGCAGAAGGAGAGGAAGCAGTCATTTCATGCCAGTGCAGGAAGCCTAGAGAGATGCTTTCCACCCCTTTTCTTCTTGTCCTCTTCTGGTGCTTTCCCATTACATGTTAAAGGATTACCTTGTGTATGGTCCATGGCAAAACCTCAGCTGGTGTCTCTGCCTCTTTTCGAACCTGTCAGCATAAACAGTAAGCCACAGTCCACACTCATGTAGGGGCGCGCAGAGGGAATAGTTTGCTGCACAGATTGGGCAGAGGAGAGAGGGCTCTTCATTAGGCAGGACCATCTTTGTGCTTGAGATGGAATCCCATTGTAGGTTCCTTTGTGCTCTGCTTTGAGACTGGCCATCCATTCAAAGGCTGCAATCATCTCTGAACATTGTGCTGCAGCTGTAGTGCGTAAGAAGGCTGCCGAATGGTTCCTGTGCTTCTGCAGAAGCTAAGCAATTACATAATTGCTATGTAGCTGGGGAGAGCCATCAGGCTGTCTAGTTCTTCTGGAAAGAAGGCGTCCACAACTTGAGGGGTAGATTGTTTTCCCCTGTTAAACTTGAAGGCTGATAAGCAAGTACATCAGGCCCCCAGGCTGAAACCTTGGCATTCTTGAGTACATACTGCTGGACAGTTGGTGGATTGTACAGTTAGTTGTCTGAGATGAGGAGAGAGTAACTTACTGACTCTGGGAATAGCAGTTTCCCCATGCTGTATGATCCCCGGCAACAAAAGTATCTGTCACTGTATTTTGTGTGCATTCAAGGTATAGAGTGTGCTAGGGCTTCCATAGGAATGGGGCTGGCAGACTTGTCTGTAATCACTGGGAGCCCTCTCAGTTTCTGCTGCCTGCTCAAAATGATTTTCCCATCTCTTTTGAATAAATACATATCTCAGATATTTATCTGTAGAAGCATTGCAAAAGCTATCATCCTAGGCTCCTAAAGGAGAAGCTACCTGGTCTCTCTTTTTCTTGGGCAGGTTAGCTGTGAGTGTGAGGGCTACCTTAAGCCAGTGAGAAGCCCTGGCTCTGTCCCTTCCAAAGTTGGTCTTCTAAAATTAGCCACATCTCCCAACCCAAGTTCGGCCTTGGAGTTTGTTCAGTAGCTCTATATTTCAGCAGCCCTGCCATTCTGGTATCCATCCATGGAGCTGCTAGCATAGTGTGTGGTTGTCAGGGTCAGTTTTTATTAATGACATGAGTTGGGTCTTTGATAACTGAATCGCATCAGTATTTCCCTGTTTAAATGTCTGCCGTTGGAACTTCAGGGTACCTGGAAAGGAAAGCATTCTGTTTTCTTAGAGAGCTACGATGGAATGCCCAGAGGCCAAAGTGAAGGTGAGGCCTCCAAGACAGATTGGATCCATGGATTCCTGGTCCTTTAACCTTTAGACCCTCAGTGCTTTTTGCACCTCTTGAGCTTGACTCTGAGGTTGATGGAGGCAAGGAGCTGAAGAATTTTGATTCCTGTGAGACAGTGTTGGCAGCCTTCCAAGGATCAGCCTGTCTCAGTACTGAGCTGTTACTTTGTAGCAGTCTTGAGAGGTACGGGATCACCCATGGTGACCTCTCCTGCGTCATTCTAGGGAGGTCTTGGCATGTTCCAGCTGATGAGTAAGGACAGGCACTTGGCAGGAGGACCCACTGGGTTCATCTTGTTTCAGATTTTATGAACAACAGCTCAGATCCTGTGCCTTCATAAACCAGCATCAGTTTGGGGACTCTGAGAAACACTTCCAAGGGTCTCCGAGGTTATGTGGGGGAGGGGGCAGTGTACCTTCATGAGGGAGGAGCCTTTGATTGCTACTCATGAGGAAGGCCACATAGAAGGGAATCCTTTGCTATCAGCATTCCGGAGCCCTTCAAAGAAGACCTTGGCAGTGAGGACTGTGGTATGTATATAGAAGATCTTAGGCAGCCAGTAGTGGACTGACCTTGAATGAACGATTCCCCGATTTCCTTATCTGGAAAAAGAAAACCTATTTTGTAAGGTTCTTATGGGGGAAAGAAATGAGATCATGAATATAAATCTCTACTGCAGAGCCTGACATATAGTGAGCATATAAAAAAATAGCAATTCCCTTTCCTCTCAACCTTAAATTTTTATAAAATGATAGGCAGAGAGAGCATTGTTAAACTGTGCTTGTCTGGTTTGGAACTAGAATGCCCTTGAGTTGCCCATGAAGTCCTCTTCTGGGGGCTCCTTGAAGCCCACCCTGGTGGGAATGATAAACCTTTAACTCTTAGCTTCAGGGCCAAGCAATGCCTTTTTTTTCTAGAGTACACTCCTGAGACATCTGAAAAGAGAAAAAATAGTAACTTAACCTCTGTTTGCATTATCTTGAACATTCTGTTATAGATTATTTATTAATTCCTTAGACTGGATTATGTTTTTTTGTTTTATTTTTTGACTATTGCTACCTATGCAACTAACATTTTAAAATAAATCTTGAAAATGTCCAAGACTATAACAGAAATGGGAGATATGGTTAGCCAGGATTAGAAAGACTTAACAATCTTCTTGTCTCTTAGTACCCCCCTTTCTTTGACCTCTAGCTCAGTGCACCATTCCTTATGCTCATGTTCCCTGAAGCCTCAATGACTCTTTTCAAAGAAAACATTAGTTAGTTAACATTGTTGTGTTTCATATCAGTCGCCGGAAGGACTAGTCTAGAAGCTAGTGGAGGTCAGGCTGGGGATCTCCCATGCTCACCTCTGTTTCACTTATGTCTTCCATAGTACCTAGAATAGACTTTGTATTCAAAACATATATGTTGGGTCAGTAAACCAAACCTAGCATTTAAAAAAGAGGTCTAGTTTTATGAAACAGAGTAGTATCTCTTTGTTTCTTCTTAGCCATGATTACTGACACAAATCCCACTAGACAGGTAGCATTAAATGTTAGTGAAGATTTATCTTGACATGCAAGCTCTATCAAGGGAAACCACCCAGCTCTATAAATCCATGTTATGTCACATCTCAGAAGTCAGACTGTGTGGCTAGCTGTCTAGGTTAAAGAGGCCAAGAAGATTGGTCATTGGTAGCTGTAGAAGAATACTAATTTGAGGATGATGGCTTATAAGCGTGTTCATTCCTTCAGGTCATTATTAAGTTAGATAGTTCTGATAGTGATTCATACATACTGGAGCAGCAGAATCAAGACTCAAGGATATGAAATCATTCCATCCCATCATTGATTCTAGAGGAAACTCATTTGTGGTTTTTAATGAAACTAAGACTTTGTTTGACCTGTTAAGTCCAAATGGATTGTGGAATATGTGAGTGGTGAAGGAACACAGAGAGAAATGTTCAGTAAAGAAGAGATGAGTATATAGTATCTCCTATCAATTTGACAGAATGGTGCTCAGAAGCAGGGAGAATTAATAGTCAGTGTTCTTTGCGGGCAGTTAAGCGGATTCAGAAAACATTCTTCTTTGAACCTTTGACTTTAGTTCTTGAACATTTCAATGCAATGGTTTAGATGGTTGAAAGTCTAGTATGTGCAGAAGCCTTCTAGGACTCAGGTGACCTTGCCACATTAAAGAAACCCATGGATCCTGTTAGTTCCAACCTGACTGAAGGACATATTCTGAAGAGCCTGCTCATTAAGCAAGCTTTTGAAGGGTGTGCGCTGCAGAGCAGTTTCCTGTTATTTGGTTAATGGTTGACCTAGTTCTCTTGCCATATGCTTCCTGGAACGCATTCTAATATAAAGTATGTGTTAAAGCGAGGCAGCGGTTGGAGCAGACAGTCAAAGCCTTTCTGAAGCGGGGGGCCACATTGATGCTGGGCTGGGGAAGGCTGAATGGTGCATGGATGGAAATGAAAAGACTTTTCTCCTTACTCTTGTTGGTACTTCTGATTTTAATTCTCCACTTGGCATCCTAGTTCACTGCAAGGAGGTGCATTTTCCCAGAGTGCCTTGCACACATGCCTGCATCATTAGTTCATACATTGTACAAGCAAGGCCAAGTTCAGTGTTGAAGCATTCTGAGTAGAACTATCATTGCAAGGAAGGATTAGATTAGATGTGGCTAATGGCAGGTGGCTTTGTTTTTGTATTATTATTTTTATATTCTATACAAGGGATTTGTAAATCTTTTTGTCTGAACTTTGGCTGGAGTCCAGAACTCAGTCTGAGGCTCTTTGGACTTATTCATCACCGTACCTGGAATCAGCAGCCCTCATGTCTTTGTGGTGGGTAGAGGAGCTGGCAGCAGTCATGGGGGCTGGTGAGCAAACTTTCACACCAGACATACAGTTGTTTGTTTTAAGAACTTCAGAATGTGAAGAATCTGTGGGCCTAGGCTGCTAATTGGATATCTGAGTGGTCGTGAAGAACCATTCTGCTTTCTCCATTGCTCTTGAAGAAAATGTTTGAGGAACCATGTGTGTGTGTGATCATATCTGTGGGGTGTGTGTGTGTGTGTGTGTGTGTGCGCGCCCTTGGCAGGGAAAGGGTTAGTTAGCACCTCCCTTTAAAAGTCACTATAAAATTATGATTTTTAATCCTGGTTGATCTTCAGAATTATCCTGAGGACTTAGAAAAAAAAAAGATTTATTGAAATTGGGCTTTTAGGTTTGTTGGGTATAGGCTGGGAGCAGAGGATGTGTAGGATCCAGAGTCCCCCTGGCCTTGAGCACAGTTGTCACTGTGCAGGGAGGAAGAGAGGCAGCCACTGTGTTTGAGTAGCTTGCATGCAGTAAGCAGGCAAAGTACTATAGCTGATAGTCATTGGAGCTGTGGAATAATAGGCTTATATCTTTTCTTCCTCAGGAATGTAGTACCTTTAGGGCACCTTAAGGGTACTGAGTATGAATGATTTACATTTGGGAAATGTTAGTGTCTTAGCAGCAGGCTATTCATTGTCAAGCTCTGTCTTTTCCATCCTCCTCCTGTGCTCTAACCTATCTCTTCCACCTCGAAGGCCATGTCAGCAGAATCCGCCTTCATCAATGAAAGTAGGTACATGGTTTTCATTTTAATTCATTTGGCAGAAACAAAGGAAAGTTATTACATTAATATCTGAATACAAAGAAATTGCTACTGATTTACCCAAGTAAAAACATTTTTTTTCCACCGGTCAGTGGTGGCGCACGCCTTTAATCACAGCACTTGGGAGGCAGAGACAGGCGGATTTCTGAGTTCGAGGCCAGCCTGGTCTACAGAGTGAGTTCCAGGACAGCCAGGGCTACACAGAGAAACCCTGTCTCAAAAAAAACCAAAAACAAACCAAAACCATTTTTTTTCTATTAATAAAGAGAAGCACTTGTTGACCAGGGATTTGGTCCATATAGCCTCAGAATGGCCTAGTTTGAAACTGTTACCTCTTACACTGTTAACTGACCTGTTTCTGAGTGACCCTGGCTGCAAGATCAGCGTGTTGTATGCCTGATCTTGCCAATAATATGCCAGATATGTAGTTGTACTGGTTAGTGCGGAGTGACTTGACTGGACCAGTTCAGTAAACCTTGCCCCAAAGGGTAAGAGGTAACTTTGGAAGATGAAGATTCTGCTTCAAAGCAGTGGGTGGAGCCAGCCTATCTCCCTAGAATGTATTGTGCATTCATCTCAACAAAAAGGGAAATCACTCTGGCACACTCTGGACAGTGGCTTCCTGAGAGAATGAGGGAGATTACTATTTCTTCCATGTTATCTACCCCTAAAACTATTACACTTCTACCATAAAACACCATTCTCACATTACAGTGAGCTAGCCACAGAATATCTGTTATCAGAGAAGGGCTCTTCTCTACTGTTTTAGTGCTATTTGTTTAATCTCTATTTGTTTTAATGCTAAGAGTTTCTTAGGAGATGGGAAGGATGTTGCTTCAGGAGAAACAACTGAGGACTTTATAGAAGAAAGTTGAGGAAATTTATCTGATTAGCAATCATTTTTAGTAACAGAGAAGTAGTAATCATAGCCCAGGAACTCCTGGTCATGTCCTTGGCATGCTAAGAAGTTCCAAGAAGGGAGTATAGTTTAAAGTTATTTTGAGGAGTTGGACACTACCTGTTAGGCTCCTAATGCTTACCCAAGTTAAGAGGCTGAAGTGCCTCCAAGGCTTTAAGTGGCAGCTGAACATGTGATCTTGTTAACCCTGACATGTTGCTGAGCTGTGACTCAGATCACCGTGGCAAACAATCCTGTCCCATTCCAGATTCCCCAGCTGAAATCTGTCTGAGGTCACTCCTTAGGCATATGGTGCAGAGATCGTGAGACTATGAGGACCTGAGACCAGAACAGTTTGAAATGGCCACCCTACACATGCTACTAATGTTGATCGCTTGGTGTTTTGGAGCCCAGTTGATGCTTGAGAGCTTCCAGTTCACAACTATACTCCAAAACCCTGTCCTCATGGAAGCCACTTGGTGAGAAGGAGAGGGTGCCAGAGAGAGTCATGCTCTCGTAACTATTTGGTCTTTGGAAGTTTCCTTATCTACATAGACGGAGGCTTTGAGTTCCCCCAGAAAAAGGTAAATGTGCACAAAGTAGCCTGAGAAGTGTGTGATGCCTATTTTGAATAAGATAACAAACTTAAATTATTTGTTTTATTAAATAATAACCAACATATAACACCTAGGCAAGCAGTGAGTTTCTTGGTCTTAGGTTGACAGGCTGCGTAGGGACTCTTGCTTCAGCATTAGTGACTGAGAGTCTATAAAAGCACTGAGGGTTGGGTGGTAAGAAGGTGGTGGGAGTTGCTTCTTCATTAGGTCACTTTTTGACTTTATCTTTTCTTGACTTCACTGTGTTTTTGTAAATCCCGAAATGGAAAGCTTGGAGTGCTTCTGTTAGCTGTGTGAATTCGCTGCCTGTTTCGAAAGTTGATAATGACTCAAGGGTATCCAGCTCTCAGGAGTCAAGCCACTGCATGTTGGCAGGGGTACTGGATCCCGGTTTTAAAAATTAAAATGCCAGGATGCCGCCTTGAGGATCCAGACATAGACTGTGAACACATTCTAAACCTTGATCCCCAAATATACAGCAGTATCAGCTATGGAAGGCAGAAGGGAGAGAGGGGGTTGAAAGGGAAGGAGTCACTCTCATCTGTAGTGAATGTGAACTCATTATGTGGGCCGTGAAGTCATCCTACCCAGCCCCTTCAGTTTGCTTACAGCTCTGCAAAGGCTTAAAGTGATTGCTCCAAAGTCCACAGTTGGAGGAAAGTCAGCCAGGGAAACCCGAACTGCAATTTCAGTTTCCTGCCTTGGTGATCCATGCTTATTCCACTTCAACTGTGTTGGCAGATAGCTTCTATTGCTCATGCCAGTTTTGATTGATTGGTGGAGACTGCCTGGAGCTTCATTTTAAAGATTCTGTGCTTTGTCTGGGCTTGTTGGAAGAGAGTGGAGATCAAGCAGAGAAGGCTGAGTGGGTGGGAAGAGGGTAAATGACAGGAGGTGGCAGGTCCCCACAGTTGCTGTCCCTTTAAAATCAGATTGTCTCCCTAGCTAAACACCTTCTCACTTGATGTTCTTGGAGACAATCCACTTCCAAATGGCTTAAAATGAGAGAGTGAATGTTTAATCGGGAAGCAGGACTGATTGGGAAGAGCTTGCTCCTGCGATTTATCCAGAGGAATGGATGGTAAGTAGCGGTTTCAACCTGTAATGGCCTTCACCATGGGCTTTATCAGCTAACAGGATGAGCTCTTTGTATGTTGCTACTGAGGACTCCCCAGCTCCCTGTTGCCTTCCATCTTCTTAGAGACCATTCTTACATACTGTCTAGTTTGCCTGCCACTGCCTGCTTTCTCTGGAGTGCTCACATCCGCCAGCTACTGAATTTTCTCCTGTAGGTGGAAAGGAGAAAAGGCTCAAAGATGTCAGAATTGTCTAGAGCAGTACTTCTCAACCTATGGACATATCAGATATCCTCTTTATTAGATATTTACATTACTGGCCATAAAAGTAGCAAAATTACAGTAATGAAGTGGCAACGGAAAAAAAAATTATGGCTGGGAGTCACCACAGCATGGGGAACTGCATTAAAGAGTCACAGTGTTAGGAAGGTTGAGAAGCACTGGCTTAGAGTTAACATACCTAAACTAGGACCTTGGTGCCACACCAAGGTATAGCCTCAGGACCCCTACCACTTACCAGAGTGCAGAAACTAGAAGGAACCTTGAAGGTTATTTAATCTATCATAGCCAGAGAATTTGAATCCAAAAACATTTAAGAGATTTGCCCAAGGTGCCTAAGTTGTTAAATTGCATAAAACCTCTCAGGATGTTGAGCAAAGTCAAGCTCGCGTTGTGTGCTCTTTTCTTTCTCTCTACTAATTTATTTTAATGAGACAAGTCAAGTGTTGATCAAGAAGTTCACAGGGAAGATGATTGCTTTACAGCATACTAGAATCTATAAATTTTATGTAGTTAGAATGATAGAGCTGGGATTGAGAAGGCCCTTTGGGGTTAGCCTTAGCATAATGTAGTCCATCAATTTAGATGGGGGAAAAAATCTTTGGTCAGAGATTTGTCTTGAAACCAGACCCCATAAGATGTTAAGTATAATTTTGGAACCCTTTCCAACTTCCAGAGATGAAGTACTGTGAGAACAGATGTAGAGGACCAATGTGCCCGCCAATCTGGGGTGCTGTGGGTTTGTGGTAATCTAGAACAATGTAAACTATGTGATAATTGTTCTGTAAATGTAGACGGACTTTATCCTCCAGGAGGCATACCACCGGAAATGCCAAGCACTGGGAACAAAGTCCTAACTGATAATACTTTGGCCTGAATAGGGTTAGTGTTTAGCAGGGAAGGAGCTATATTTCACATGTAGAGCAATCCATTAATGTCAAATTAGAGATGAACGCTGTTGATAATAGCATAAAAGCCACTGTTGTTTTCAACTGAGGTGTGTCTACTTGTCCCATTTGGCTGTTTGTTTGTTTGTTTATTCATGTGTTCTTTTATTTGGTGTCTTTAGCATCAGGCCCAAGGCCAGAACCTTTGGGTCTTGACCCCTCTGTGGGTCGAGCAACCCTTTCACAGTAGTCATGTCATCTAAGACCATTGGAAAACAGATATTTACATTGCAATTCATAACAATAGAAAAATTACAGTTATGAAGTAGCAACAAAAATAATTTTATGGTGGGGGGTGTCATCACAGCATGAGGAACTGTATTAAAGGGTCACAGCTTTTGGAAGGTTGAGAACCGCTGCCCTAGCGATGCCACCATGGTGGTCAATTTCCACTGGCTTCTTCATGTTTCTCATTTTCCCAGCAGCCAAGGAAGAAAGTGAACCCAGATTTCTGAGCAATCTTAGTGTTTAAGAATTTTGGCTCAAGCTAAGTGTGGTGATGGCTCACACCAGCAATCCCAGAACTCTGGAGGCTGATGTGGAAAGATCGTCATGAGTTCAAGGTTATCCTGAGCCTACATAGTGAGTTCCAGGTCAGCCTGGACTACAGAATGAGACCTTATCTCAGAAAACCAAAATAGCAACAACGTGTTGGTTCTAAAACCTTGGAGGACTTGTGCCTTCTGGTGAAATGCTAATTGCAAAATCATGGATACAGATGTTTTTTTTCTCTTGCTCATTCCTTGAGTTTTTGTTTAGAAAGACAGTGGTATAATTTTTACACAAAACTGGGAACAAACCACTCTTAATTCCTTTTCCTCCCTGCCCTGTTTTCGGTAGAATGATTCCTGTTCACGTTAACAAAAAAGATTCCCTTTCTAGTTTAAAATATTCTGGATGTGCTTCAACTTGCCTTGGGGTCACAGCACTTGTCTTCCAGGACTGATGACTCTTGTCAGTTGCCCCAGGGTGAGAACTTTAATAAGCAAATTGTACACACCTGGTTTTGCAAAAGTATTGGCCTAATGGGGCACCGAGGTGGAAGTTGGTACATCCACCCCGTACACACCTGTCCTTCCCACCTCTTTTTTTCTCTCTTTTGGAGAGGCCTCCAAAATTGTTGGCCCCCCACTTACCTTGTAAAACTCTGGTGTCTCTTAGCTCCCATGTGCTCCGGGAGCTTGGAGGGCTATGCTTGTTAACAAGCTCAGGCCATAGCTGTGGATGCTGCAGTCTTTAGGATAGGAAACCCGTGCTAGTGATGGGATTTGGTACTACATGTACAGGGATGCCTGATTAAAAAGGAACCAGGCTGGAGAACATTGTCAGGCTTTATGTCCCCCTGCCCTGCTCTTTGATTTGATTTCTGGTATTTCTATGTCCTTGCCTTACTGGACTCGTTACTTTACTGGCTTAGTTACTTTAAGAGAGGAAACCTATTTCCGTGTTTTTGAAAGCTAGACATCAGGCTTTGGTTTCCCTCTCATTCATTCATTCATTCATTCATTCATTTATCCATTCATTTTTTTTTAGTCTGTGGCAAGATTGTAAGCTAGCCCCTGATGTATGCTGGGCAGATGCTCTATGTCCTGCCTCTCAACAGGAATTTACTACTTTTCTACTTTTCCAGGTTTGGGGTAAATATTCTCTCTACAGAAATGAAAAGCCTACTCTGCATTCCTCATATTCTAGTGTCTGTGCCTGCAGTCACCAACAGGTGTAACCTACTGCCCACATGGAAGTGGTACATTGTGGTATATTTTCTTTGGCTTCTATCTCATCTTTAATTGCTGGTGATTAACTCCCTCAAAGCTGCTTGGACAGCATCTTGGCTGTCCTCTCAGACTTGCTTGGCCCAGGTGATTAAGGTATGGGCTCACTCTGCAGCTCTAGACTAATGACAGGTGTGACCATTTCTTTGAGAATTCATATTCTGGGTTACAGGGACTTCCCATGTTGATGTCAGATTTCTCAGTTACCTTTCTGATTTGCTCACCAGATTTTCAGACTAGACTTTCTCAAAGACTAACTTGAACATTCTTAGGTGAGTTTCTGCCCCAAAGTTTACAAAATACGGTGATAGAATTACTCTTTTGGCAGTGAAGAATGTAAAAATGGATTTCTTGGCTTTGACAAGGCTGTGTACCCTCTTCAATTTGCTGCATATGTGGACAGAAAAAAAAATTCCTAATCATAAACTCAGTGACTGCAAGACCTTTACCAAGAATACTGGTGACCTAGCATCTTGGCTTACAGTTTTCCAAAATACCTTCCAGAATCCTTTTGGGGATATGTACCAGGTTGCCTCATAATATAGCTTAGCTTCGCATCTCTCTGATGGTTTTTCTATCCTCAGCCATGGTTTTTGTTTTTCTCTGTAGCCCTTGCTGGCTTTGAAATTTCTCTGTAGCCCAAGTTGGCTTCAAACTCATGAGGATCCCCCTGTCTGTCTTTTAAGTGCTGAGATTACAGGCATGAATTACCATGCCTGGCTCCAGTTTTTTTTTTTTTTTTACATTTACATTCTGTAGTTGAGCTAAAACTCCACTTAAGATGAGGAGTGGGGGGAAGGGATCCCATTCCCATTGATGCACCCGGGCCTATCTTCAGAGCTCTGGTGAATGCCTTAGGGTAGCCAAATGTGACTAGGTCAGAGGGCACATGCTCTGGTCAGGAATTCTCCAGGTCATTCCCTGCCTTTGTCCTCTGCCCTAAAGCTCATGTCACTTGTATCATGCTGTCATGCTAAACAATATTGCATGGTAGGGAGCGAGTAAGGGACTATGTTGGTCAATTATCTTGAGATTGCCGCATTCTCCTGCCTGGAAACTGCCAGCACAGCCAACAAAGAGATGAGCCAAGCAACTTTCTCCCCTTTCTTCTGGAAGACTGTCATCCTTAAAATATACATCCTTGAAGTTGAGGGAAGAATTTTTTTTTTCTCTTTTAACAAAGAATGTGGCTAGTACAAGAACGCAAGCGTTTTAGCTATTCTGGTAAGGGTTAATAGGAAGGCAGAGATAGAACAGAAAGAATATTTGGCTGAAGAAGTGAGATGATGAGGTTCTAGGAAAGGGACGGTTAATTGGAATTTTCCCCCGTTGAAGAAGAGTCCTCTTCCTGGAACAAAGATACTGAAGAGAAGAGAAAATACTACAAAAAAGAGTCAAAGCAGAAAAGAACATTTTCCTTCTACACAAACCACAAGGCCTCTTTCTTTGCCTTTTGCCACTGGAAATTCTGAACATTTCTTGAATTCCCAGATTTTCTTGATATCAAAAGAAAAATCTAATGTTTAATTCCAGAATAATCTCTGACCATCTCTGTTTTTGTTTTCTTTGAGTTATCTGTGTCCTCTGAAAGTTAAGAAATAGTGTTTATTTTTTTTCTTCTTCCCCCTGTTGGTGGGGGACACACAATGGTCTGCCTTTCCTCTTCTCTGTGGAAAGAATAGAAATGTAGAGCCAGAGAAGCTCTGAGTGGATTGACATTTCCTGCTTCTGCTTCTGAAGTTAAGACAGTCACGAGAGAGAAAAATATTTTCTCTTCCAAGCCCAAGAAAGGGACATTCCTTTTGGTCTTGGCTCACTCCTGCTTACAGTGTTGATCTCTCCCTGAGTCGCCTTCAGTCCCTTTAATAAATCACACCTGCAAATGAAATCCCTTGTGAGTTCTTCCTCCCTCCACACCCTGATCATAGAGAAGGTGATGTTTTCTCAGATTCATCTGAAAGAGCTTAGGGTATATTTTTCTGGAATTTTTTTTTTTCTTTTTCCCTTTGGGTGAATTCCCATTGTTGATCAAGCACATACAAGAGAGTTTTCTAGAATCCTGAGAGACCCATCTAGGCATTCTGTTACTAAACAGAGAACAAGAACATTAAAAAAAAAAAAGTTTTTTGTTTTTTAACAAGAGAGAAAAGTTTAGTTTTTTACCTTTCTCTAGAGAAGAAACTCTCAGTTTTTATTTCCAGAAGATTGGAATGTTTAGGTTAAGTTCCATATCACACAAGTCCCCTGATGCTGAAGAACATCTCTGCAGCCCACATTGCATCTGCTATTTCGAGAAGAGGACTCCATCCAAGGTTGTTGATTAAGACTTGAAGACAAGGTTTGAAATTGGTAGTGGCCCAAAGTCGTGGGTAGAACTAATGAGCCATTTGAAAATTATTAGCAGCTGGTTTAATAGAATTTTAATATGTGCTGCAGTGTGAGAAAATCCAGGCACAAGGTATTTGGAATGTCCCCTTTGAGGCCCTTCACTCGTGTTCTGTAATCCTGGCCCCATTTAACTAAAGAGCAACTCAGACAGGAGATTAAGTAGTTTTCTATATGAGCATGTAATGCAACCTTATTAGCCTTAGGTTTTTGACCATTTTTTTTTTTTTTTTTTAACATTCTGGCATTGTTAACCTCAGATAATCTGCAGGCCCTGTGTTGTTCCATTAGCACTACAATCCAGTATCTAGGCAATCTTACAGACTTTCAGGATCTAAGAATTCCACTTTCTCATTTGCCCCTTATTCTTAACATTTTACTCCTATTTGAGAATTTGTAATGTTTAATTTATCAAACTTCGATGGAGAAAAAAGCAACTGGAAAACGTACTGTTCTTTATCATACATGTCTTTTTCCCCAAGTCAGCTTTTGTTTTTATACAACTTAATAGAAGAACACATTCTGTAGATCTGAGGCACACACATGTGCATATATGTATGCAGATTCAAATTAATCGGACCTGCAAAGAAAAGTACTTGTTTTCTTTATCGGTCATCTGTACCTTGCTAACCCAGAAACTTGACTTGGAGGAGAGAGGCAGAGAGCATTCCACCATTAATGGATTCCACAGCCGTGAGTCATCCTGGCCCCAGGCTGGTTGCCTTGGCCTCATCCTCTTCCTGCTCTCAGGTCTGAATAGCTAGTTACTGACTTTGGAGCTGGGTGAGAAGAGAGGGGAAGACACAGGTGACAGAAACCAAGAATTCCTTTCTATCTTTCAAATCCTAAAAATACACTGCCAAAGCATAAGGAAGGAAGTGAGGTTTAGATACATCTACACCTACATTGATTCGCAAGTCTCATTGTAAAGAAGAACAGGGCCTTTCAAGACGCATTACACAAATACGCACTCCACAGCAACCCCATGAAACAAGTACTCTGTCACCTACAGAGGTCAAGGAACTTCCCCAAAGTCATACAGCTGGTTGAATGCCAGCACAGAGCCCCAAACACTGTCTTCTGACCAGCCCTTTCCAGTACACCATGGGTGACTCACACACAAATGACAGATGCTTCCTAGACTTTTACAGGAAGTTGAGGATATTCAGGGGACATCCTCTAACCTTGTGAGGATGTATCACTATGGAAGGAAATCTCCATGCTCTTCAGACTAGTCCTTGGAGCTGGGAGCTGACATGGCTTACCATGGCTTATATGGAATTGGAGTGGTGATTAAGAACCTGGGACCGATTTGGTAAAGTAATAATTACCCACTAGAACAGCGGGCGGTGTCATAACTGTTCTCCTGTACCTTTATTCCACTCAGAAGTGATGTCCCTCAGGTTACTCCCAAACTATCGTGCTTAAAGCAACAAATGGGCCCAGAGGGAGAAACCAAAGAGAAAATGCTACTGATTCTTGGGAGAGACCAGAAATGTGTTCCTTCCCTCCCTCCCTCCCTTCTTTGGATGCATGGCTTTACTATGTAGCCCAGGGAGGCGAACTCAGTCCTGCAGCTATTCTCTTGCCTCTGCCACCTGAATGCTGGGATGACAGACATGGGACACCTTTCATGCTTAGCTTAGAGACTGTGTTCTACTGGCCGGATTACCTGGTTGCCAAATGTAATCCTCTCTGTATTTTGTACCGACCCCAGCTGTGTTGTTATTCTTACTTAGCATATGAGAGATGTCCCTCCTGTGTAGCCTGAGAAGAAGCCCAGTCTTGGACAGGTTGAGTAGCTTGCACATGCTTACAGATGTGCCATGTTATATAGGTCAAGATGAGGACGTGAAGCCAGGCTACTTGTATACTTTATGCAAAGCTGCCCGGAAACCTGTTTGAGTTTGAGACATATGACCCTGGTATTCCTGGAGGGTTTACTAAGTCCCTGAAATTAAAGATGAAGATTATGTGTCCAATGAATTTTCATATATTACTTAATTTAATCCTTCCTGTGAAAGACTGCTCTATTCACCAGTGTTTACAGGCGAGGAAATGGAAGCACAGAGCACTTACCTGTTTCATCAAGGCAGCTGGCAGGGAGGGCTTGCAGGCTCAAGCCTGTAATCTCAGCACTTGGAAGACAGAGGAAGAGCTGGTCTCAACCCCACCCCCATCTCTGCCTTCAATTAATAATAGTAATAACCCAAGCAATTGTTAAGTGGGAACGACTGGATTCAAACTCTGGCAGGTGGGCTCTCAGCCTATGGCCCTTACTACCATGGTGAGCACTGCTAATCAAGCCAGGTGCAAGCAACTCCTGCTGGCCAAAGATTGTTTTCAGTCAGATCAGCATTAGGGTTTGGCATGTTCTGAAAATATGCAGCTAGGCAATGGAATGGCCGTGTCCATTATATATTGAAAAAGACCTTTGTATCATTATTACAGAGGATGCATAAAAGTAATAGTTCAATGTCCATAAAATAAAATACCTTTTTTTTTTTTTTTTTTAAAGTAGACGGGGTCCCTTATTCTTTGCTCATTATCTTAAGGAGAATGGAAAAGTTTTCCAGGGCTGTTATTCTGTCACCAGATGTGATTAGATTAACATTTTAAATCTCTCCCGATGGTTAGCTGCCTGAGGTGACTACCTCAGGTGAGTACCTATGAAAACTCTAGAATAAGTATCTTGTTCAAAGGGATCCTGGCCGTCAGTCTATGATGTTCATTATGGTGGCCCTGAGCCACACGTATCCATTAGACACTTGAAATGTGCCAAGTCTGAGTGGATGTGCTGTTCTAAGTCTGAAATATACTGAATTTTGAAACTTACCAGGAAAAGAAAATATATCTTAAACGTTTTTTATATTGATTGATGAAATAATATTTTTGGATAATTACACCTGTTTCTGGCTCCTGGAAAATTTTAAATTGTGTGTGTGTGTTGGTGTATGTATGTGTGTGTGTATGTGTTGTACTTTACACTTTGCTTCTGTGAGACAATGCTGGCTTACTTAATTCTTTTGCTCTCTAGTTAAGTAGGAAATACATGAGAATGTAGTTTTCATAGGCTCGTGCACTTTTGACTAACTGCCTAAACTATTTTAAACTATCTTTTAAAATTCAATTGAAAGCGTAATTTTTCCTCTGTCACAAAGAACATATACTATGCTTGACATGTGTTTTAAAGAAATCAAGCTTGGCCACATCTCATTAGTTACTGTGGACTGGTCAGAAAGTGGTGACCTGGTTGTCAGAGGGAGTTCACCCAGTGTTAGCTTCTGTCTATCTTCCCTTCTGCATATCCTGCAGGCGTGACCTTTCTTCTCGCCAGTGCACCTTCCCAGCCCAGACTTACTTTATCTCATTGATAGACACTGGTCTCAGCTGCTGCCTTGGCGGACTGTGTCTCACCACCCTCCCTTCCTCCAGAAGGCCTCCATAATGTGTCCTTCAATCTCCAGGACACGGGTTACATTATATTATGTTCCTCTGATGACGACTGTCAAGTGTTCCCTGTTGCTCTCCAAAGAAAGGGTGGCAGAGGAGACGCTGACATTTGAGACCACATAGACAATATCTTCTTCAGTCCTACTCTACAGGTGAGGAACAGCTTTTTTGTATCTTGCCTGAAGTCAAGATGGTAGGTGGAGCTAGGATGAGATCCTATTAGTCTTCTTTGCTAAAGACCTAGCTAGGGTCTTTGGAAGGTTTTGGTTGGTTGGTTTGGTTTGGTTTTTGGTTTTTCTAGACTTTCTCTGGGTAACTTTGGCTATCCTGGAACTCACTCTGTAGAGCAGGCTAGTCTTGAACTCAGTGGTCCACTTGCCTCTGCCTCCCAAGTGTGTGCGCCACCACAAGCTTCCAGGATCTTCTGTCTTTTCAGAACATCCTGCTGGTGGTGGTGTTTGGTTTTAGGTTTTCATTGTTATTTTTGGATAGCATCTGGCTTCGATTCACAGGCCGGTCTTGATTCTTCTACCTCCATCTCTCATTTGCCGGTGTTGTGGGTGTGTACTCATACCTAGCCTCAAAGGTACTCAGTATTAAACCCACCCTTTCTACCTTAAATCATGTTGCTTCTTTTCAATTGCCCAGATTGGCATCCCTCTCTCTCTGCCTTTGTCTTAGCAAGCTGTACCCATAACAATCTATATTTCATTTTAGAGTGCTCAGAATTCTTCATCTGCTAATTTTTGGATGTTAGCCACAGCTTCATTATTTTTTTAACTTATCAGAAAGGGCATACTGTAAACCAGTCTTTGTCTCCCTCATCTTACTTCTTTTACAGAAAAATTCTATGCCTCAAATCATTCTGGTAGGCACACAAATAATCCATAAGGCCCATAGCAACCAATCAATAGATCATTTGTCTGGGCTCAATTCAAAATGTTTTTTTGTGTGTTTTCTTAATGAAAGCAGAGAACTCTGAGTCAAAGATTCCCTCTTCACCATCTAAATGTGAGATGGGGTGGGCCTTGGCCATGACAAGACACTTCAAAGTCAGACTTTACCTCACTGAGTCTCAGATTTTTCATCTTGATTTCGGGGCCTTACTTGTGGGATGAGGTGAGCATGTCTGCTGTCTCACCTATCTTTTGAGGGTAATTCTGCCTCTCAGATTTTCTGAAGAGACATTTAAGGTGTTTCTATGTGTTTTGAGAGAGATGGTAAAGAATATGGTCCCACAAGAACAGAGTCTACGCCCTCCCATACGCAGTAAGAGTGTGAAATACAAGGTCGGTCGGTCACTGGAGTCCAGCGATCGGTAAACGACGGAAGTTAAATGAGTATTCCTTCTCCACCCCCGATCTCTCTATGGAGACACATCTGATGTGGGTTGATGAAGTCGGCTAGCAGAGCACTGAGGTTGGTCCATCTGCTAATAGGCAGTTAGTGTTCTGTGGTCAGTCTTGGCTGTGCCATTTTGGTCACATGACCTTATTAGTGTGTGAACTCATAAAGTATTTAAACACCAAGTGATCACATGCCCCCCACATTCTCTAGAGTGTGGGTTGCCTTGCTGGCCAGCCGGTTGTGGACCTGGAGGAAGTTGTTTTTTTTTTTTTTTTTTTTTTTTTTAAATAAAGAGAGATGAGTTAGCTTGTTTTCTTAGTTCTTAGTGAAAACACTTAAACTTTAAAAACGTTTTCCAGCTTGTAAAACCCACACACTAATAAAAAATTACAAATATTATAGAAGCTGGAATTCAGACAAAGGGAAAGTGCTTTTCAACTCCATGCAGAAGAAGACCTCACTGTTCGGGGTTTGGGGTCCGTATCTTCCTGGTTTTTATCCACTAGCATATATTGTTGTATTTTAAATAGCAGAAGACCATGTGTGGTATTTTCCAAATTACAAATCCTTGAAGGAGAAGATTGTGGAATGCAGGAGCGATTTGCTTGGGGTCCTCAGCTGTGGTGACCAGAGCTTTGCCTACATTGAGCCTTGGCCATCAGTGACCTCATTCCTATGTGAATCTTTTAAGGACTTAGTGTCTTGAGTGATTCCGTAGAAATAAACTGTTACTAGTTCTTTTCAGCCCCCATGATTCTCACCCTCCAAATACACTAGTGTCCTGGAATGCAGTCCTGTTTTATGAGTGAAAGTTGCAGTTTGTGAGGACATCCTTTGTCTGGAATGTCAGTGCTAGAGGCAGGAGCAGAGAGCAGTGTGCACAAGGAGAGGAAAAGGAGGGCAGAGGTAGAAACATATCATTAAGTCCCACACTGCCAAATGTGTCTCAAGTCTTAAGACAAGGGTGGCATTGAGATGAGGGAGGGAGATGACTTGTCCTTGAGAACAGGGAACAAGGCCTCAGAAAGGCTTTGCTGATCTGCCCTGGAATAGCCCCGAGCCACCAGGCCTCTGATTCATGGCCAGATGGGACCTTATCCTTGTGCCTCCACCATGCCCTCACCCTGCACCTCCCTTCCACACACACACAAACACAGCCTGTCAGTTTTAGGGTGCTAGGAGCCTTCCCTAACACATACGCATCTTTGGGGAAGAAGTTCCCTTGGAACCAGTGTGTATGTTTGTTATGCATGAGGTTCATCCTTACCTCTAGCTGACATTTATTTCCACAGGATAGAGGGACAGTTGGTTCTAGGAACTCAGAGTATGCTTGTGTGGGGAGGCAGACACATGGTGCTGTGGGAAATGCTTGAGAGAGTCAGTGTTCACCTAGCTTTGGGGTACCAGGAAAAGTTTTGTGGAAAAAAATGATATTCAACTGAAAATAATTTTGCCTTAGTAGGGGTCATTATGTGGTGTTTGGGGGGAGACCAGAAGAAGTAATGATGGTTATTATTTAGTTCAGATGTAGACGCTCCTGGCTTCTGATGAGTACATAGCTTCTGGAATGTTGCTTAAGGTCGTCAGTGCCCAAGGAACCCTCAAAGGAAGTGATCTGGTTTCTGATGTCAAGGCAGTGCTGAGGTTGAGAGGTTTTGCTCTAAATTGGGTCTTAAGGATACATGTAAACTGAAGGTGCTGGGTCAGCTACTAAATATGGAGAGTTACAGGTGTCCGAGGAAGGGAGTTATTTAAAGGAAACCGTGGGCTTTCGTGGAGCATGCCGCATAAACAATGGTTTAACGAGGGTTTGAAGTCAGACTATCCTATCATTCTTCCTAAGAAGGTTGTTGCTGACCCTGACAGATGTAGAGAATTGGAACCTAAGGAGCATGAAGACAGTCTTATGAAAAGAGTTAGTAGCAACCATGCCAATTATATGTAAGTCTTTACCTATGCCAGAGAATGGTGCTAAAGGCTTCATATTTATGTATGCCCAGGTCATGACATACAACAGTCCTCTAATAGAGGGGTCACTTTGCATCCGTGAGGATATAGAGGTTTGGAAAATTTCAAGTTTGTAATAGTTGATAGGTTGTGGCAGTGAGAACCAAGCCAAGGATTCGGAGGCTATCTACTGTTAGGAGACTCCAGACAAAGCAGTCATGGAACAAGAGCCCACGACCAGTGATCAATCTTCGATTGGGAAATGGGAGTGTACTTCCCATTGTGACAGGAAGGTAACAGGGAAAGGAGGAGTGTCTGTGTCTGGAAGTCCATGGAAAAAGGACGCCTTCTTCAAAATCAGACAGTGCAGAGTGGAAGACTGAATCAGCTCTTCAAACATCTGGACTGCTGGGTGAGACGCCAATTGAAGGATATGCAAAGCACCTTTGAAGGAAAAGTCTCTTTTACCCTGCTGCTAAAGGAAAACAAATGGGGTTGAACTCTGGCAAGTTTTCCTTCTACTTTCTTAAATCTCTTGAAGATGGAACTAGAACCTAGCTATTCTTTTCATAGAAACCAAAGGCTTTTAAATGAATTGTAGCAACTTGTTGATTGAGACTTGAGGCTAAACAGGTATCCATTGAAAATCATCTCCATGACCTTAAGCTAGAGTTAGAAAATTCTAGAGTTAGAATTCTAAGCTAGAGTTAGAAGATTCTCTGAGATAATGAAGCCATTAAAGACTGGGAGGTAGAATAGCAAAAGGAATGAAGGCAGAGGAGAAGCTGGAAATGAGGAGTTGAAATTCCTTGGTGTTCAATCTTCTCACCAAATTCCTCTGTATTGTAATTTTCTTTTACTTTATCTTAAGCAGCAAATCTTCAACTCATTTCATAGAAGGGAAGTATCTTGGGACTAAACCTAAGTAGCAATCTTTTCTCCACTTAACTTTCTGTGCGTTTCCTTATACAAATGTGCTGGCCAGCACTCCCACGGACATGCAGGCACAGTGGAATTCTTTCTGGTTTCTTTTATCTACTCTTGTTTGCTGAGAATGGATCTTCTGGAGCTCTCAGTAACCTCAAAAATCACTGCTTAGTAAGAGGCTGACCTTGAACTCCTGATCCCCGCTGCTTCTGCCTCTCTAGTTCTGGCAAAGGCCATGATGGCCTGGTTGTTTATCTGGGTTTTGACCTGAAATTTTTTCAAATTTTATTCTTAAACAGGGAGTTTTCCTACTTTAATTATGAAGTATGGTGCTGAGTTTACCTTAAAGTTTATCAGGCGTCCTCAGCCTTTTCTGTATTGATCAAATTGTCTTTTGTCTTTTCATTTCAAATAGCCTTGATGGTCTCACTATATTAAAATACTAGCCTCTTTATTATGGCACCCCACTTTAACATGGAGTGGCAGTCCTGTAATGGGTTGCTAGGTATTATTTTAAAATAACAATGTTTTACTTAATATTTGGAAGAGGTGTTGACTGTCCTTTTGCATTTGTGAGACAAGGTCTCAATATATCTCTGACTAGCCTGAAATTCACTATGAAGATGAGACCAGCCTCAAGCCTCTAAGATCCACCTACCTCTGCCTCTTTGAGTACTAGGATTACTGGCCAGGAGCCACCACACCAAGTTCTAATCAAGCTGCCATTGTCAGTTGAAACTGACTTTTGAGGGCTTTGTTACTCTGGTTCTGGAAGTCACTTTGGTAAGGATCCTAGCAATAGGCCAGACAATTTGGATAAGCTTTTCAACTGTTTCCCAGTCTTACTGTATGTGTGTGTGTCTGTCTGTCTGTCTGCTGTTGGGGCAGAGTAGGGTATCCCTTTGTCAATTGATTTGGATAATCTCTGAGTTTCTAGATGATTATTAATTATATTAGATAAATTGTCATAACTTAAGCATTGCAACTTAAATGAAATCGCTTCCCTTTCCATTTGTGTATTTGTGTTTTACTCTGCTCCTTTTTATTTTTAATTAGGCTCTCCTTTGTTTTAATTTCATTTAATATAGTTTTATAGGGTTTAAATAATGTACTTAATAAGTCTTGTCAGTATTTGGTTTTTTTGATGCTTTGTTTTAGAGACAGGGTTTCACGATGTAGCCCGGCCTGGCCTCTGCTGCTCACGTGCAGGGAATAAAGGCGTGCAACCACACCTGGTTGGATTTTGACTTCTGGTCCCCCCACCCCCTGCCTTTTTAACATGATAAGTCTTTGGATCATTTAATAGTTTTATTTTAAGAAATTTTATTTCTATTTTTTTAAAATGTATTTATTCATATTATGTTTTAAGACTGAGTCTTTTGTAGCCAAGGAAGATCTTGAACTCCTGATCCTTCTGTCTTTACTTCTAGGTTCTGAGAATACAGGTGGATGCCACCAAATCCACTGATGTGGTATTGGGAATTGAACTCAGGGCTTTATGTATCCTAGGCCTGTTTTCTATTAACTGAGCTATACCCCTAGCTCTGCTATATTTCAATTTATAATTTCGATATAACTACAAAATATCCTACAAAATATCCTCTAAGTTGTAACTCTTTTTTGCCAAATCCCACATTTAGATATGTACCCTTTTAAAAGTTATAGTCTGCTGTTCAGATTTTGTGATTATCTGAGAAATTATTCAGTAGAATATTAAAAAAAAAAACCCCAAGTACTTGGAAATCTGCCTTCTTCCCCCCCCCCCAGCTTTATTGTACTGCAAATAGAAACAATAGACCCTTTTCTATTTGTAATTTATTATCTCTCAAGTTGGGCATTAAGGACCCTGGGAAGCCTCTGTGGGCACTTGAGAACCTCTGTAAATATTCCACAGATACTCGAAAAACATGAAGTACGTTTTCTATTTCTGGGATCTAAAATGTAAAATGTATCTCTTAACTCAATTTTGTTAATGATATTAATTACATCCTTCATTGTCTTTCTCCACTTAGTCTATTCAGTCTCGTTCATGCCTCTGTCTTGTGTCTGTTGCCATTGTTTTGGTGTCTCTCGGAGCTGTTAAGTGGACACAGATATTCATTATAAATCTTCACTGTGGATTGTTCTCTTATGTTATCAAGTGTTTGTCTTTACCGTCCAGAAAGCTTCTGTCTTGAATTTAGCCATGTATTAATACTAATGAGGAGCTCTATTTATTTTATTTTGCTCAGTATCTTCTCGATACATGTCATCACACTCAAACTCTGTGTCATTTGGCTATATCTTCTATAAGCAAAACACAATTAATGATTTAGTTTTTCATCTACCCAGGGACATTTTCCACAGGTGATGTGATCTAATTCACTCATATCTGTAGAACATGTACATTCACACTTGATCAGTCATTGGCATTCTCTCTTATGTTTCTGCTGGGTCTCCTTTGTCTTCTGCATTTACAGATCATCCACTTTGTCTTTGATTTCCTCCCTCCAGTAATTGAAAGTTATGTAATTGTTTTTATTTTATTACTAATTAGAAATTAACCTTGATTAATGCACCTGTACTTCAATTTGAAGTTTCATGTAATTGCTTATTTATTTTACTTTGTTTTTAAACTCCAGAACCTCATTTTCCCAGGATGACCTCAGACTTGCTGTAGAGTAGAGAATGAACTTAACCTTCTGATTTTCCTGTTTCTACTTACTGGGTACTGAGATTATAGGAATGTAACACTACACAATCTTAGGCAGTATAAAGAATCAAACCTAGGGCTTCCTGCATGCTAGGTAAGCATTCTACCTACCGTGCCAAAGTCCTACCCCTTTGTGGAGTTGGTATTCGCTATCAGCTACTTATGTATTCATGCTGTGTACAAATTGAGAATATTTATCTACATATAGTTACCCTCTTCAATCTTTGCTATTTTGTTAAAATATTTGAGGATTCTTTTTCTGCCTTGTATGTGCTTTGAGAATTATTATGAAGTCATTATTATAACCATTCTCCTAAGTGGTCATATTTTGTTTACACGTATAAATCATATAATTGTAGTTGAAAGTGGACTCAGTGTATGCGGCCTCTACTAACTTGAGAATTCCCTCTTGACATCTTGAGTTTGGAATTTTTTGGTTGGCTATACCATATATCACTGAGTTGTTGTTGTTTTTTATTTCATTTCTAATTTGTGTGTGTGTGTGTGTGTGTGTGTGTGTGTGTGTGTGTGTGTGTGTGTGTGTATGTGCACATGAGTGTAGGAGCCCGAGGAAGACAGAAGTATCAGGTCCCCAGGTTATGTGCAACCCAGTTTGGGAACAGGGAACCCAGCTCTGGGTTTTGCAAGAGCAAGCTGAGCCATGTCTTCAGTCCTCTGAGTAGCTCTTTGAAAAAGAGTTATTAATGAATATGCTTTTGTTTTCTGTTTTCATCTTTATTACTTTTGTACATGCTTAGAACTGTAGTTAGGACTGATGATTGAGTCTTAATTCTCTTTCTTAAGCCTACATAGACACTGCCTTGATGTTAGCCATTGCTAAATCCCTCTGTGAAAAACACAAAGGCCACTTAGCACTTCCCTTATCTATATCCCAATGTTATTAGCTTACCCTTTGATATCCTGGTCATAGAGTGTCTGTATTCTGACGAGTCTCTATTCCTTTTCCCCGGACACATCAGCCTCTCTGTTGTCTTAACTATTTTCTGTCCGGGATCTGAGTGTGTTTTGTTTTGCTCTGCTGTCGGCTTCTAGCATACTTTCATCTGTATGTTGGATCTTTGTGTTCAGCCCTTATCTGTCATCTTTCCTACCGGCTTTCATCTGCTAGTCCCTCTCCTCTGCCTTTCCTGTAGTGTTTTGAAGACTGTTTTCTACATCATCAACTTTGTTTTTGGTTTGTGGATTGTTCCTCTTATAACTTTAATATATTTATTAGTTATACAGTGGTATTATTTGTGTCATCGGTTTCTTTCTTCAGTTGCCAGCTCCCTTTCATCTCATGCGATGGCTTATCACCCCATCTTTGATCTTGTCCTCCATCGACTCTCCGTTAATTGGCTGTATATCATTTTCTTCTGTGTCCTGGTTTTCTAAAGAGATTGTTCATTGGTCTTCTCCAGGCCATTTTTTCTTGTCATCCTCCTTCACGATATTTTCCCCTAACTTGCTGATTGAGATATAACTATTAGAACTTTTTTTAGACCCTTCCCTCACCCCTAAATTTTGTGGGTAATGAAATCTCCTTCAGCAGAACTCACTTCTCACCTAAGTGTGAGGTTGAGGTTGGATGCTTTGTTTTCCTCTGGAGTCCTTCAGTCTAAGGGACTCTGGCTCTGTTTGGGGCAGGACATGGCTAATGAAATTTGTCTCTAAACTCTTGATTTTAAAGTTTAAGCCTTGTTCATTTTTTTTTCCTCTTGGTCAAGCCTTTGTTTGCAGCAGCAAGCCCCACCCTCCACCCCTAAAGTTCTTGGCTGGCTTGAAGCATGGATCCTTCTTAAGAGGAATGTCCAAACACCTTTGTGTTTTCTGCAGTTTCTCCTTGCGCCAGTGTTTGTAAAAAACAACCTACTGGTCTGGTGGAAATGTCTTATTCATCACAAAAGCTTGTCTTACAGAACATTCTAAAGTCCTGAGGCTTTACTCAATTCTAAGGAATACTCTGATTCCCCCACCCATTATGAGTTGCCAAGTCCTATTTTAGAAATGCCAAGGATACCATGTCATGAAACATTCTGAAGTTTGCAAGGAGCATGAACTGCATTCATCATAGCAATTCATTCTTTTAAGGATAAGCACTGTCCTTAAAAGATGCTTCATCAACCCTTATCATGCTGGATCTGCAAAGAAATTAAATATTGGCAAACATTCATCCTCTTAGCTGATCTTTCTAATGTATAATTAATATTCATTTCATCAATTGCATGTCTTGTGAATCTTCTTGGGATAATGTAAAGAATTGTCTGTTCACTCCAGATAGGAAAGACATTGACCAACCGAAGTGACAAGGCCAGCTGAGTGAAACAGTGTGTATATTGAGGGACATTTACAAGAAGTAGAGTGCATCAAAGCCTTCTGGATCACTGGAACCACACTCTAGGCCAACCTCCTTTCTTCCTCATAGCACTCCCTAAATCCAGGTGAAGTTGGAGGTCAGAGGAAGTGTCAGGGGAAATCTCCAGGGAGAGTCTGGTCTAATCACCCTTCCCTGGAGGGAATGTTAACAGCCACTCTCCCATTTCTATAGACCTAGCCATTGCCATATTGTCTTGCTAAACTTGTTCTGGTGGGAACTTAAGTTTCCTGGGGGGTGGAGATTTCCCCTGACCCAAGGTGTTCCTTCAGGTTACTCTGAAAATCTCAGCTCTTGGATGCTTTGGCGGTGTAATGTCATGAGGGACTTGGGATATCATAAATGCATCTAAAGTAGGATTGCTGTGCAACAGAAAATGGAGTTGCTTTGAGGCCTAGTGAGTGAGCTAGGCGTCAGACTGCAGAGAAAAGTGGAACTGGGCTTTACTTTGACGGTGCATAACAAGTTGATCCTTACCTGTGCTAGGTAGGGTGTTGCCTGAGAATTTGCATCCCAATTAGTTGGGTTCCTGCAGCTGCTCCTGCTACTAGTCTTTGAGAATCGCTGTCTTAAAGGATGTGAATTACTTGGAACCTCAGTAGAAATAGTCTATGTGGAGGAAAAGCACGAGCAGTCATGGGCATGTCAGTATCTTCTCATCATTAATACTAGACATTTCTGTTAAAGCCTTTCATGAAAAAATACTTTTGTAGTTTAAGATCATTCCTAGGTCTCTAGAGGTACTTAGCTTTTTAAAAAATTGAATACTATTATCCCCTAGTAATAAGATAGATAGATCAAAGAATAAAGGGTAAAGCTAAGCTGGGAGCCTGTGGCAGGGTGATTGCTATGAGTTCAAGGTCAGTGTGTGCTATACAGAAAGTACCAGAACAGTCAGGGCTCCCTAGATCCAGACCCTGTCATAACAGCAACAACAACAAACCTTAAACTCCAAAGAAAGATAATATGTTAGTCAATATAGAAAAATAATTCCACCAACCTATGGTGGCACTCGCCTTTAATCCCAGTACTCTGGAGGCAGAGGCAGGCACATCTCTAAGTTCGAAGCCAGCTTGGTCTACAGAGTGAGTTCTAGGATGGCCAGGGCAACACAGAAACTATGCTTCATAAAAACAAAAACAAACAGAAGAAGAAAAATAATTCCATATTGCTGTGAGTTTGAGGAAAAAATAAGTGTGTTTGGTTTTGTCCCCAGGACAAGGAACTGAGGTGCATATTTAACATACCAAAGCAGACCTGGCTTCTAGGTTCTCCCAACATCCCTCAGTTCCTACCTAGCATACCCTTCCCCCAATCTGGGCTGGAAAGCCCAGGATCTGAATTATATAGGGAAGAGCCTCTGGGGGAAGGGAGACAGTTTAGTCTCTCCTCTTCTTTCTCTGCATGTGCTCCCTCTTCTCTCTTTCTCTCTCTCTCCCTTTCTCCCTCCCCTTTGCCCATGGCAACTTCTCTGGCCTTGGTTCTTAGAGCAGTGAACTCACCCACCTGAGAGCAGCTTCCCAATAAATCTGCCTTTAATATAATCTAATCTGGCTTAAATTAGCTCATTTCACCTCGTTGGAGGAAAAAAAAACCTATGGGTGTGCTTTGTTTGGCATGTGCTATCAACAGTGTTCTGACATTGTCAGTCTAAATGATTCAGTGGGTAGGCCCCTGGGAAGCTGGCTTCTTGCTAGGTGTTTCTGACTGCTCTGCTTTCTTCTTCCATGGCTCTGACCCTAGTATTTCCAGATGTCCCTATGGCTTCTTCAGCCAAGCTCTTCAGTGACTTTGTTGACAGAGCACATTTTTCCATAAGAAGCAAAAGGATGTTTCTCACGGGGCGAGTTTGGTGGCAGTAAAGCTCCTCCATAACCTTGCTCTGATTCTGTGAACTTGGGGAGTCTGAAGAAAGATGACAATTCAGGGTTACAGCTCTCGTTCCTCTGTTTGTGCCTTTGTCAGCACCTTCAGTCTTCCAAATGCACTTAGCAAAAGTATGAACCTAGTGCTTGCATGCCTAAGAAGTTCCTTGAATACTCCACAGCTTTTGCACCTTTTGTGTTCTTGTCCTGAGTTTGAATTCCGAGCAGAGGGGACACTGGAAGTACAATGTAATCTGCCTTCCAGGGAAGAAACCTGTCTTACCTACTACTGAGAATACCTGGAAATGCACAAACATGGACTTGAAGTGGGAAGAGCTGTTACTAAACTGAATAACATGTATGTCCTTACTGTTGACTCCCCCCCCCCCCCCGTCCCCGAAAAGTCTCTGATGGGTTACTTTTCTTAGGACTTTAGTTTATTATCTGAAAGATAAAGATGTTGGAGTAAATTGTACTACCTAGTCCTCTTAAGATTTCTGATCTAGTAAATGTGATGAGCCTACAGAAAATCAGCTTCTAGAGCAGATTCTTCAGGAAGGCTCAAATCATACATTGCTTTAGCTAAGGAAGAGAAACTGCTCCTACAGAAATGGGCAATGTTTCCCTCCTCTAAAAAACATGATTTCCATATATAAGGGGGAGAGATGCTTCTCAGGATTCCAGAGAATGTTTTTCAGATGAGCCTTAAGTAGTTGTGATGGTTTGTATATACTCGGCCCAGGGAGTGGCACTATTAGAAGGTGTGGCTTTGTTGGAGTAGGTGTGTCACTGTGGGTGTGGGCTATTATAAGACCCTCACCCTAGCTGTCTGGAAGTGAGTCTTCTACTAGCAGCCTTCAAAGGAAGGTGTAGAACTCTCAGCTCTGCCTGAACCATGCCTGAATGTATGCTGCCATCTTCCCACCTTAATGATAATGGACTGAACCTCTGAACCTATAAGCCAAGCCCAGTTAAATGTTGTCTTTTATAAGACTTGCCTTGGTCATGGTGTCTGTTCACAGAAGTAAAACCCTAAGACAGAAGTTGGTATCAGGGACTGGGGTATTACTGTGATAGGCCTGACCATGCTTTTGTCTAGAGGAATGTGGATTTGGGGACTTCGGAAAGCAGTGGAATGCTTTAAGTTGAGCTTAATGGGCTATCTTAGTAGGAATATGGAAAACTTTGTTGCTGAGTATGGTTTGAACTGTGCAGATCTGGCCCAAGAGGTTTCAGTGGAGAAGAATCAGTATGTGGCCTAGAGACTGTTTTTGTGGTATTTTGGTGAAGAATGTGGCTGCTTTTTTTGCCACATTCGTCTACCTGAGTCTAAGGTAAAGAGATTTATATTAGTTGCATTGACAAAGGAAGTCTCAAAAAAGTCCAGCAGAGACTTTGTTCTTTGGTTGAGTCTCATGAAGAGTAATTTGAACAAACATAGCAAGCTTAGAAAGGAAAAACATAAAATTTATGGTTCAAGTATTAAAGGGGCACCAGGAACTGAAATGGAGCTGAATCCTGTGTTCAAGGAGTTAACAGATTAAGGGATTTTGGGGCAAGATCCTATCCAGCTAAGTTTAGATCTAGGCATGGTGATACACAATATTTTTTTTTAATATTTATTTATTTCATGTTTATGAGTACACTGTAGCTGTCTTCCGATACACCAGAAGAGGGCATTGGATGCCATTACAGATGGTTGTGAACCACCATGTGGTTGCTGGAATTTGAACTCAGGACCTCTGGAAGAGCAGTCAGTGCTCTTAACCACTGAGCCATCTCTCCAGCCCCGGTGATACACAATTTTAATTCCAGGAGACAAAGTTGAAGAGGTCTCTGAGTTCAAGGCCAGCCTGGGACAATGCAGGTTCTCGGTGAAGAAAAGCTTAAATCCAGGCATGGTGGTACACACCTTTAATCCCAGCCTTATAGAAGATAGCCATGCAGATCTCTTGAGTTTAAAGGTCAATCTCTACAGAGCAAGTTCCAGGACAGCCAAGCTTAGGCAGAGAGGGAGCTGGAAAACAGAAAGCTGGTAATAGAATAAGGGGGAGGGGCATGTTCCAGCCCCAGCAAGCAGCAGAACTTGGCAGCTTTGGCCATGTGGCTCTGGCTTTAGAGTCAAGAAGAGAAGGGACTACTGAGACGATTGATGCTGGTCAGCTGGAGCTAAGAAATTAGTGGTGATTAAGAAGAGACCAGCATCACTGAGGTAAAATCTTCTGAGAAGTGTTTTCTGAGAGCACAAAGAAGCTGTGTTTCAGAGATAGCCAAGGTTGTACCTGCAGCTCTACTTGGTAATAGGTAAGTATTACCGAGGTGGTACTGGTTTTGAAGGTATGAAGGGGTCATGGAGAGCAGCTGAGGCTCAGCACTGTGAGAGACCATGGAAGGCTATTTATTGGTGAAGGTGAGCCTCAGTTGTAGTTGACGGCCTAGGACTAAAGAGGTCATGCAAAGGATTTGAGACTTGACACTGTGAAGAGAGCCTATGAGAGGCTATTGGTGAAGCCTAATTGTAGGGGAAGACAGCAGTGTTTGGAGATGCCAGTACCATGGAGTGATCACCAAGAACAGCAACAGCGGTGTGAGTGGATCAACCTGAGCTTAGAGTGCTACAATGGGCAGAGCTGCAGAAGTGATGCCAGCCCTTTGGAGGAGCCCAGATATTGAAACAAGAAGCTGTAATATTGAAGTTGCCTTCAAGACCCGAAAGATTTTCAAGATGCCAGAGTCATGGGATATGTGCTAGGAACGTGCTAACAGGGAGTGGAACCAGCTCAGGAAAAGAAGTTTGTTGCAGTCAACAAAGATTAAAAAGGGGTTGGAGATCTGAAGACTGCTTTGACATCAGCCATGGAGATGCAGAGTTTGGAATTTGCCCAGCAGGTTTCCTGTCTTGATTTGGGGATTACGGTTAAGTGGTTGGATGGATCTCAAAAGAGACTTCGAGCTTTGGACTTTTAACATTGTTGAGACTGCTGTAGACTATGGGGTTTTTCAAAGTTGGATTAAATGTACTTTTTATTATGCTATGGCTAGGTATGGCCCCCAGAGACTCATGTGTTTCAACAAGCCTATGGAGGCCAGGGAGTGGAATGTGATGGTTTGTATATGCTCGGCCCAGGGAGTGGCACTATTAGAAGGTGTGGCTTTGTTGGAGTAGGTGTGTCACTGTGGGTGTGGGCTATTATAAGACCCTCACCCTAGCTGTCTGGAAGTGAGTCTTCTACTAGCAGCCTTCAAAGGAAGGTATAGAACTCTCAGCTCTGCCTGAACCATGCCTGAATGTATGCTGCCATCTTCCCACCTTGGTGATAATGAACTGAACCTCTGAACCTGTAAGTCAGGCCCAATTAAATGTTGTCCTTTATAAGACTTGCCTTGGTCATGGTGTCCGTTCACAGAAGTAAAGCCCTAACTAAGACCAGTGGTTTTGTGGAGGGAAGGTTATCACATGGTCTCCAGTGTAGCTACAGGTGTCTATCAGCTCAGGAGAGCTTAGCAGTATAATATCTACATGGATGGAGTAAGGCTGCTCGGGACACCATCTCCATGGAAGAAGCCCCAAATTCCTAGTATGTCAGGAATCAGCAAATGGCTATAATGTAGCTTTCTTAGCTGGGATGGGGGTGATGTCCTATAGTACCCTATTTGGTTCTCTCTCTATCTCTCCCTCTTTCTGAATCATCTGCCATCTATTTGTTGGTTTTTAATTACCTTATTTTGATTTTGTACCCCTGATTACTTTTCTCCTGGAAAGTAGGCAAGCATACAGTCACTCATACTCACCAGAACCAGACCTGACTGGGCCCTGGGGATAAAAAGCAAAAAAAAAAAAAAAAGAACAGAACTGTCATTTGAAGGTAATTTTTGAGTAGCCAGGGGCCTTATTGCCTTGAAGAAACATAACTTTACACACCACAGAAGATCTGTATTGCATTTTTCATAGAAATTTTGGTTGGAGACCATATACTTAGTGTAGAACTTGCCTGTTTTTATTGATATTGTCCCTTTACCAAATTCAGATAATGAACAGTGCAAGGATCTTACCACCACCAAAGGGAAGACTAGTCATGTGCCTCCATCTTGGAATTTTCTTGGAAGACTTTCAGTGAAATTACCAAAATCAGAAAATAGGACTAAATAGGACCACATTTTATAAGGGCTGTTAAGATCAATTAGAACTACAGTCATACACCTTGAAATTGGGAGAGAAGTTGTTAGTTACTTGGGCCAGAGGTGAACTAGCTATGACCTCAGGAAGTGCTTGAAAAGAGATCCTTAAAATAGCCTGGAAATAACTTGAGAAATGATCTCCACTCTTAATATGGACACTGAGAATCAGATAATTCTTTCTTGTGCTGTCTTGTACATTGTGGGGTGTTAGCAACATCCCTGACTCTGCCCACTGGATGCCAGTAACACCCCTAGGGTTTGTGATAATTAAAACTATACGCAGACATTGGTAGACTCCTTAAGATGGAGATGATGGGAGCAGAATTGCCTCTAGTTGGAGTCACTGCTTTGTAACATGGGGTTTGCATGACTCTGATGCCAGTCTTGTTATGTGTTAGACTCCTGTAGTTTGAAAGCTCTCATTCACTCATTCCATCATTTCCGTTCCACTTGTATTTGCTGTGTACCTGACTGTACTGATTAACTGCCCCTCCCCCCCCCAAAGTTAACAATGTGAACAAGACATGAACAGAGCAAGCAGAGACCTGTTCTCAGTTAGTTCTTTTGTTAAGGAAGGAAGCTGTTTGAAGGACTCTGCTCCGGGTCTGTGTTCTAGTGGGGCAGAAGAAAACGGGGAGCATGCCGGAAAGGAAGAAAATGGTGAAGCAGGAGAGAAACTGAGATGTGCAGTTGTAGGAAGAGAGTCTCACTAGTGGCTAGCGTTAGATGAGGGCGTCAGGAAAAGAACCTTGGCAGACAGGCTTTGCATGTAGGCCTGGATGATGGGGAGGCAGCCATGGGAAGATGAGGAGCTGTAAGCACTCAGTCAGCAAAGTGCCTTTTCAAACATGAGAAAAGGTACAAAGAATTTCTACAAAAAGGTTGGACATCATGATTTAATCTCTTCATTTAGCAAAATGGCCAAAGCAAGGGCCTCAAAAGACTTGTTCAAGATAAAGATGGCAGGCAGTGACAGCACACTGCTGTCACTTTTTGGTTTTAGTGGCCTGAGGACAATTTCTTTAGTTGGCTGGATAGGCATTTCTGCAGGTTCTCTCCCTCCCTTTCTTCCTTCTTTCCTTCCTTCTTTCTTTCTTTTTCTTTAATGGCTCAATAGTGAGTAACTCAAAATTACCTACGTTCTTTGGACCAGAAGTAGGTTACATCCTTTAAAGAGTTTTGGGTGTGTGGGGCATGGCTAAGTATCTGAGCACCTTGGTAGCTTCACAGGGCCATGCAGTTGTGTTGACAGGCAAATATCTAAGATTTCTGAGTAGTTCTTAGGGGACAGCAGTTTCTTAGAGCAGACTTACTTGGTGAAAATATATTGAGACTTATATAAGAGAGTAAACATTCCTTAGCTGTCAAAAACAGTCTCCTAATGGGTGAGGGAAGAGCTCCATTGGTAGAGTGCTTGTTTGCCAGGCACAAAGTCCTGGGTTCCATAAACCAAGCATGGGTGCATAAGAATAATCATAGCACTAGGGAGATAGGAGTAGGAGGGCCTAAAGTTCAGGATCATAAGGGCTGAACCTTGTTTTCGGGCCTTGTAGATCCAGTTGTTGTTTGCCTTTCCAGAAGGCATGTTGCTTATACTTTTTCCTCTCCTACACCTCTGAGTGGACATGGACTGTCATGCTTAGTGTTCTCTGGTAAAAGACACCTGATTGAAAGAATAATTGTGTGATGGCCTAATAGTAGATTCAGGCCATTTCTCAGGTAAAGACAGTAACCAGTTTGGTCTTATTTATATAATTTATTTTTATTTTATGCTTAATGGTGTGCTGCCTGCATGTATGTCTATGTGAAGGTATCAGAAGCTCTGAGACTGGAGTTACACTGAGTATTAAGTAATTAATATGTGAGTATTAAGAAATTAATATGTTTTCAACCAACACATGATAATTGCACATATTGGGTGTGCAGTGATTTCTCAATATGTTCTCATAATGGGTAATTGTCCAGCTGAGGTCATTGGGATATCTATTGTCTCACCTGTATCTTTTGTGTGTGTGTGTGTATGTGTGTGTGTGTGAACAATCAGAATCTCTCCTTTTAGTTATTGGGAATTATTCAGTTAACTCTTGTAAGCTAACGTTATTCCACAGTGCTATATGGAAGGTTGAAAGCCATTCCGCTCTGAGCCTGAAGTTGGTCAAACAGTTGTGTTTAGCATGTATGAGAGCCTGTGTTTGATCCTTAGGACCAAAATAAAAGCATTCTATCTATGCAACTCTATTCAACCCATTAATCAACCCCACACATTACTCTTCTCAGGCTCTGTCTCTTTGACATAAACTTTCGTTCCCACATATAAGAGAAAATGTGGTCTTTCTTATTCATGGTCCTCTGTTTCATTCATGTCACACATGAACTTGTCCAACTTTTTGAGCAAACAGGGAGTAGACAAATCTCCCAAGAAATTAGATTGGGAGTGTAGGCCTTCCCCAGATAAAAGAAGTTCCTCAGACAAAACTTTCTTAAATACTCCACAAGTCAGCAGCCAATCATCATTGTTGTTTTGAATAAGAGATAAACATTAGGATGGTTTCTGACTCATTCACCGGACTCTGAATGGAGAGTTAATGTCATTGTGTGTGGCTGGGTCTTAGTAGCCAGGAGCAGTTTCAGCTGTGAAGCTACATTAAATGTCTGAGGTCCTTGGGGCTGATGAGCCCATGAGGAAAGAGGCAGTGCTCACTTTAAGTCTTTCCTGATGTGGACGGTGGCTTCCACTGTAGGTTCTGCTTACTCCGCGTCTCAATCAACTCTGTAATGAAGACCCAGCAGCATATCTGCAACTTCCCTTTAATTTTACAATTTTTATAATGAGAGTCCTTGTAGTGTGGAAAGTGCCTGTAGAAACCCAGCCAGCATTTTGAAGAGTCTATAAAGGAACACAGTGATTTCCTGTCTCTGCCATTTGGGTAAGATTTGGCTCTGGAAGAGAGAAATCAGTTCTCTCTTGTTTGAAATGCAGGGGTAAGAATGGGTTCAGAGTTTTCAAAAAGCTTCCCTGTGAGCCCATGGCATTTCAGGGAGTCCTTCTGACCTTATCACTTCCTATTTATTTATTTGACACCAAGAACATTTTCCCATTATTTTAAAGAAGGTGATGAGCCAGGCTCTGATTTATTTATTTATTTATTTATTTATTTATTTATTTATTTATTTATTTATTTATTTTTTCCTGGTGGCATTTTGAGACTTTTAGTGTAGGAGAGGCATCTTCATTTTGTTTCTAAGCCATATTTCAAGAAAATGGTCTGGACGTGTCTCAGAATTAAGAGTTATCTGGTAAACTACAGGTTTGCCTCCATAGACAATGAAGCCTAAAGCTACTGAGATACCACCCGGCTTCCTCCCTTTCTTTTCTTGTCCCTTCTCCCTTTTTATCTTCTTGTTCAAATCACAGGCTTCCTTTTCTAAGGACAGGAGTGTTGGCAGACTGCCTATTGGCTAGTTGGCCTCCATTAGCCTTATATCATTGCAAAGGAATGCCTGAATTCTCTACAAGGTCTGTTGTACCTTTCTGTAGGAGACACTCACTTCCTGCGTTCATAGCAGGTTACCCAGCCAGAATCACTTCTTGCATACATAGCTGACATTTTTTTAGCCACTTAAATTACACCTCTTGATGCTCATCTCATTTGAATGATGACTTCCATAGGTGTTTGCTGTGAAATATTATTCTGGCATGCCTTTAACATTGAAAATTTTATTCAGCAAAGCAATCCTAAAATCAGAGATAACTTGGGGACTTGCATCCTTGTTGGGAGATGACTGGGTTATTAGTCTACAGATTGCTTACTTTAGACTTTGTGCTCGTGTACAAGGTCCTGCAGATGGACAAGACCGGCCATGTTCTATAGAGGCTGCACACATTGGCAGGCTTTGATCTCATGGCATTTCCTGCTACTATTTCAATTCAGTTTCATATCTTGGGGTTACCTATGTGACTGCAAATTAATCCTTTCTCTTCTGAAAAATTGTTTTTGAAGAACAGCTGTGTCTCTCTTCTGAATTCCTTAATTATTTATCCTCCCTGATAAGTTAAACCTTTCGTTAATGTGGTGCATTGCTAAGAGCACACAGAACTGCTTAGATCATGTAGCAAACCGTATAAACATTTGATAGGACATTTGAAGACACCACATGCTGAGCCACGATCTATACTACTACCAAATACTGTGGGATCAATGAAGGTAGCCTGGCGTTGGAATCCTTTGTTGTTGTTTTCTTAACTAACACGAGAACAGTCAGAACAAGACTGTCCTGGGTCTTGCCAAACTTGGAGATACAGGACTCTATAAGACATCAAGTTAGCCGGGCAGTGGTGGCGCACGCCTTTAATCCCAGCACTTGGGAGGCAGAGGCAGGTGGATTTCTGAGTTCGAGGCCAGCCTGGTCTACAGAGCGAGTTCCAGGACAGCCAGGGCTACACAGAGAAACCCTGTCTCTAAAAACAAAAACAAAACAAAAAGACATCAAGTTAAATCAATAAAATTAGCTAATTTACATATGCATACTCACACATATATGTGTCTCTCTCTATATATAACATATATATATCATGCTTACATAATTAGATAGTCTATATTTGTAGTTGCATCCTCTCACTGCTGGTTCTGGGATACCACCCCATATTCCCAATTAAGCACTGTTGAGAAAGAGTCTTTAAATGGTTTTTAAATAAGTAGAACTTTCACTTTGGTCATGACAAGAGCAAATGATTAATACAATACAAAACATTCCTCTTTGCCAAGAATAACAACCCTGAGTTTACAAGTTTATCAGTTAATATTTGACTTCCACGTTTTATTCTGAGGTTCTGGATTTGTTACTAGAAATACTAGCCTAATACATCTCCTAACCTGTTGACCTCATTGTGTGAATAGCCTCTGACCTGTAAATACAATTTTTCAGGATGGTTAGGTTAGGTTGCTGGTTTCTGTATATTTCTGATCAGACTGTTGTAACATTGCATTCACTTTATCATCCATCTCCTTGGATAATTTGCATAATTTCCACTCAAAAGAAAGTAAGAAAAGCAAGAAGGACAAATAGCATGTGGCAACTCAAGCCCTTCCTGAGAATTGTGACTGATCTGGGGAGTTCAGCGTCTTACAAATGAAAGTAGGTTTCTGGAGTGGACAGCGGAAAAGCACCTTCTGGTATATCTGGATCTAGTTCTCAAAGGCTTTAAAGGTTATAATTAGTTGCTACTTAATCACATGGCTGTGGGCCTTCACAGCTTCATTTCTGATCTGCAGTCCTGTGGTCGGAGAACAGATTAGACTGGCAGGCCTGGGTGTTTTTGTCTGGTCACTTCCTGGAGACAGTTGGACTTTGCCTTGAGGACCACCTTATTCTCTAGGCCATCAGGCTAGAAGAGTAGTGTTTGCCAAGCTGACCTGGACAGGAGTTGAAAGCTGCAGGCTTGTGAGAAGGCTGTGAAGGGACAAGGACACCTCCCCTCTCCAGTGACATGTGAGCTTGCAAGGATACACAGTGAAGATCTGCTTTGATGCTTTCTCCTCCCCAAGGTGCAGTGGACCCTGAAGGTCCCAGCACCAGTGTGTGGGCAACAAGATTAGTGCAAATTGGTGATGAGAGCTTGAGAACACACACATGTGTCCATGTTGCCCCTTTCTTCATGCCAGTGTTTTCAGAGCTCTAGCGTGGACCGCGGACACCCTCAAAGTATGTCTTTAAGACACTGCTAAACATAGACAGTGGGCTTGGGAGCTGTCCATCCAAACACTATACTTTGAACTCATAGACTTTAAATATGAAGTGAAGAAACCCTTCATTAAGCAGAGTTTGAGGAAGAGGTAGGATGGTTTAAGAGTTTCCTGTTCAGAGAACTGGTCACTTAAGGTGAAGGTTATTTTAGAGTGAAGTTTAGTTAATTCACAACTGTCATCAGCCATGGTATTAGGAGTGGGGTTGTCTGAAGGAAGCATATCTGGCCTTGAGGAGCCTGGAGATAATGCCCCTGGGAGGGACAGGTAGTAGGAAGCGGGGATGTCTGTTTGGTTTATATATTGTTCTCCTGACCATTAAAACTAACATTTCTTTTTCAGTTCAGAAACTTGCATTTCTCCTCTTGATTGTGCTGATTCCGTAAGTGAGAAAAAGGTTGTTAATCTCATAATCACGGGTGTTATTAAATGAGGTAAATATGAGAACGAGGCTTTTCACTTTAAATCATAATTTTGTGGCAGCACTCTCTAGCTTAGCCTCTTACAGCTCTTGCTCTTCTGAGTCAATGAAGCAGTCAGACATTCAGGCTTTCATGCCTTTTTTTTTTCCCTGTGTTTTTGGCTTCTGAGAGGATTACACCCTGCTCCAGAAACACTTCCTGATTGACAGATGAACCAGTCACCCTTAGGTCTGGTTTGCTTAGTTGTGCCCCTTTCTACTCCACATTTTCCTGCTCTTGCTTTTTGCCTGTGTGTACTTCGATGGTCTCATAAATATATCAAGTTTCTTGGATTGTTTGGGCCATGCCAGCAATTTCTGTTTTCTTCCGTCAGCATCTTCAGGAAAGCAGTGTACACAAAGACAAAATGGCTTTCAGAGTAGGCTACATTCCCACTTCAGTATTGGTGCAGACATCAAACTGAAGGCCACTCAGCTCTACCTGCTGCTGGTTGTATCACCTGCCTGAAGATTAACCTCTTCTAAGGCTCAGAGCTATTTTTGAGGTCAAGACTGCAACAACATTAAAGCTAGAACCCATTAGAAAATCACTTTCATCATCTCTTCTTTTTCCAAATCAGTGGCTCTTTTTTTTTTCCCTCCTTCTGATCTCATAACCCTTTAATCTCCTTTGTAGCAGAACAAGGAGACTGTTAGTGTTTGCATCCGATGAGGTTAGCATCCTTCATAGATAACAGTTTCAGAAGACACCAAGATAGTAGAGAAGTGTATGGAGAGATATCTTCATCTCCAGGTAGACTGCCTCAGTGCTGAAGGTGCCCTGCTCTCCTTGTGCAAGCAGGACCATTTTTGTAGATGTTTTGTGAAAACCAGGCTCAGAGTCTCCAAAAGAGACACTGCAGAAAGCCTTTTGTTGCATTATTTCTAAAGGCTTGAGGTTTTGAAGGGAAGGGATTTTGTTTTCCTCTGAGCTACACAATGGAGCTTTCACAGAACCTCTTTTAAAAGGAATAGCTACAGCCTTTGTGTTGAAGGGTGTGTCTTTTGGCAGGGTCTGCTGATGCAGACAGACTGGCTGGTGATTAACAAAGGTCATTAGACTTTGGAATCTGGCTAGCAGTCTCGGAAGGTATGTCTTCTGTGTGTGGAAGGACGACTCCCAAGAAACCAAGGCATTCTGGAGGTCCTCTCTCCAGGATACCCCCAAATCCTGCTGCAGAACAGGATCTGGTCCAGGGACGTCCTGCTCTAACCAGTGCTCTGCTGGGATTAATGAACCAGCCTATCAATCATGGAATAAAAGAACCTTTGGAGATCTTTGGTGAATGACATTTGAGAAGGAAAAAGGTGCTGCTTTTCGGGAAGAAATGAAAACAGTTAATTCTTTGTTGGGAAGAGAAGAGCTTAGGAGGAGCCCAGCCTGCCCTTGTAGCGTTCACTTGTGATTGTCAGCCTAGCAGAATCCAAGCGAAGCCATGTTGTGCACGGAGGAGAGGCTCTGAGCTAAAATGGCTGCTCCTACAGCTCAGAGGACTAGGGCAGCTTAGTGAGTCTTAGAGCTTCAGTGACGCAGGAGCTCCTATCTCCTGAAAGTGTGATAAACACATTCAGCAGAGCTGTGGCTTGCTTGGCTGAGATGAAAGGACTAAGCTTGGGGGATGGGGAGTGCGCATTGGATGATCTGCTTTTTTCTGTGAAGTGTTCTAAATGCAGGAGTCGTCTGCACCATGGAAAAATTTGTTTTCAGGTCTAATGGACTGTGCGAAAGGAGAAGTGGGGTGGGGCTCAGTGACTGCTGTAATTTGATCCAGAGCTGATAGCAACCTCTTCCACACAATTTGGGCTGGTGCTCAGACATAAAAGCTTGTGTATCTGGAATATTGAGACTTAGTTAGCTGAAAGGACTCTGGTGTCCAGTTCAATGTTTATTTGAAATAGGATAAATTGTTGGGTGAAAGAAGAGGAGGTAAAATATCTGTGTCTCACTCTGCAAAGCTCTGTCCAGAGCTGGACTTGGCCAGAACTTACTTTAGCGGGCTATGGGCAGGAGCATTCTTTGATAGAAAACCCTCTTGCCATGGCTTCTTGCACCCCACTGACACTTCATTACAGGACTTTGTTCCTCCAGCAGAAATCACATATCTTTTATAAGAGAGACATAGAAAACTGCATTGTAAAAAGATCTGGGTGCAACTTGAATTCTTTTTTTATTTTTTTTCCGAGACACAGTTTCTCTGTGTAGCCCTGTCTGTCCTGGAATTCACTCTGTAGACCAGGCTGGCCTCAAACTCAGAAATCCACCTGCCTCTGCCTCCCAAGTGCTGAGATTAAAGGCATGTGCCACCACTGCCCGGCTGCAACTTGAATTCTTAAGACATTTGGTTCTAGATTAGAATGCCTTAGGGATTGTGATGTACTTTGTGAAGTGACTTACTCATTCAGATAATAACTAGGTATCTCCTTGCAGGATATATAGTAAGCTAGGAAGGACTACACCTTCCCCATATGCTCGTCACTTCTTTGTGGTGAGACTGCCATGAGCTAGCATGAAGCTTCCTTCCCATGGATTTCAGTTGCACAGTGAATTACAGAATAAGGGAGATGAACTCCGCTCTGCTTTATTCCACACCAGGTTCACAGGTTGAGTTTTGCTGTTGTTGTTTTGTATCCAAGTCTAAATTTCATGTTTATAAAAGTGAAAGGGATGGCAAGGGAAAGCCCTGACTCAAGAGTAGCCCCTCTTCAGAACTACTGGATTCTGTGGTCCTAGGTGCAATCTTAAACCGGAAACTGAATTGTCGTCTAAAGTTGGTTGCTTGGAAGTCTCATGAGAAATATTTTATGACCTAATTAGACTGGAGAAGCTGTTAAGTTTTAATTGGTAGGTAGTAAAAGAGCAAATAACCACTCACTTCATTGGGGAGGGGAGGAGCAACTACACTATTTGGGGAAAGGAAAAATGTGAGCCCTAGTATCAATAAAGATATTAAAATATTTAAAGCAATACTAAAAGCCACAGCCATTTCCAAGAGTCTATTCTACCATTTGGTGTTAAAACACTAATGTAATTGTATGGAAATGGATAAAAGAAATAGAAATTTCCTTGCCCTTCAATGAAGGATGGATGTCCTCTTTCCTTCTTAGAAGACTGTAGTTCAAAAAGAAAAAGTCTAAGGAGAAATCAGATCAATATTAAGTTATCTAGAATTCTGAATGTGATGGAGAAACTCAAAAACTGTACCAACTTTTGAAGTATTAATGTTTCCCTGACAGATGGCATTTGAAGATCTATCAAAGCAGAAAACATTTATTTGAGTTTTCTTTCCTTTGAAGTTAGGAAGTCAAGGACTTTGTCTCTATTATGTCTGATTGCCTCTCTTTGGCCGGTGTTCGAGTTGACAAAGAGGAACAGGAGAAAGGTAGTGATGTTGGAGTTTCATTCCAGGAGCAGATCTGTAGCCACTTTAGGTTTATGGTGAGTGTGGTCCTCATGATGCTTTGTTCTGACCTCTGCCTCAGGTTCCTGATGTGAGAGGGTAGCCCCCGATCATGGAGGTGCTTCAGTGCGATGGCTGTGACTTCCGAGCCCCATCTTATGAAGATCTCAAGGCACACATCCAGGATGTCCATACAGCATTCTTACAGCCGACTGATGTTGCCGAGGACAATGACGATGAGCCACTATCTGGGTCCGTGAATGCTAGCAATCAGACAGAGGTGGAGTTCTCTTCTATAAAGGATGAGTTTGTGATTACAGAAGATTTATCAGGTAATTCTATACACCAAACTCACATGTCTGATAAAGCTTAATTGTTGTTGTTGTTGTTGTTGTTGTTATATTATTAACCAGTAACCATAGGTCTTCTGTGTGGCTTCTGAACTTTCTTACTCCCTGCAAGGCATTTTTACTTCTTAGGCCTCATTTTTTTCTTAGTTATCTTAGGTATTGTTTACCTTTTAGTGGCCCTGTGTGTTCGTCTCCTAATGTTCAAAACAAAGGTCTCGGAAAGTTCTAGAATAAATCTTACAACTGATGAAACTTGTCTTTATTCTGTATCCAAAGCTATCTGTGGTATCTTCATCGTTAACACTCTGTGGTAGCCTTCAGTGCGTCTTGAGTCATCGTGCCTGTTGAATGTGATGCTTATTCAAGAATAACTGAAATGGTGCTGTTTTGTGTGTTTGAATTTCATATTCTCTTTCACTTTTCTCATTTTAATCTTCTTAAATATTCTCTGTAGGTCAAAGTGCAACTGCACTGGGGAGCGGAAGTTACTATGGCCACAGTCCAGGATATTACGGTCAGCATATTACCCCTAATCCCAAACCAGCCAACAAATTTTTTCAGTGCAAGTTCTGCGTACGCTACTTCAGGTCAAAAAATCTCCTCATAGAACATACTAGGAAGGTCCATGGAGCTCAAGCTGAAGAGTGTCCCACAGGACCTCCTGTCCCAGGATCCTTAAATTATAATATCATGATGCACGAAGGATTTGGAAAGGTCTTTTCTTGCCAGTTTTGCACATACAAATCACCTCGGAGGGCAAGGATAATTAAGCATCAGAAGATGTACCACAAAAACAGTCTAAAGGAGTCCACTGCGCCACCACCTGCTCCTGCTCCACTGCCAGACCCCGTGGTCCCACCTGTGTCCTTGCAGGACCCCTGCAAGGAACTACCAGCAGAGGTTGTTGAGCGCAGCATCTTAGAATCCATGGTCAAGCCTTTGACTAAATCTCGAGGCAACTTTTGTTGTGAGTGGTGCAGCTACCAGACCCCCCGCAGAGAGCGCTGGTGTGATCACATGATGAAGAAACACCGCAGTATGGTCAAGATCCTTTCCAGTATCAGGCAGCAGCAAGAAGAGACTAATGTATCCGAAGTGCAGAATAATAATGAACCCAGCCCCACATCCAACTCCACCTACCTGTCCATGAATGCTGCAAGCCAGGAGATGCCCAACACTAATGTCTCCAATTTCAGGGGCTCCGTGGGCAACTCCATCATGAGACCTAATTCTTCTTCAACTTCCAAGTTTTCTTCTATGTCTTACCCTCAGATGAAGCCGAAGTCACCTCATAATTCTGGCCTTGTGAACTTGACGGAGAGGTCCCGTTATGGAATGTCCGACATGACCAATTCATCTGCTGACCTGGACACTAACAGCATGCTAAATGACTCTAGTTCTGATGAGGACTTAAATGAGGTAGACAGTGAGAATGGTTTAAGTGTTATGGATCACCAGGTGTCAGGACTGACTGCAGAGCAGCTAATGGGCTCTGATGGCAACAAGCTCTTAGAGACCAAGGGGATTCCATTTCGAAGGTTCATGAATAGGTTCCAGTGTCCCTTTTGTCCTTTCCTCACCATGCACCGTCGCAGCATTTCCCGTCACATAGAGAATATCCACTTATCTGGAAAGACAGCTGTCTACAAATGTGACGAGTGTCCGTTTACTTGTAAGAGCTCATTAAAACTCGGGGCTCATAAACAGTGTCACACGGGTATGTCGGATTGGGATACTATGAATTCTCAAAGTGAAAGCCTGTCTTCCTCGTTGAATGAAGGAATGGTATCTTATGAGAGCTCCAGCATCAATGGTAGAAAGTCGGGAGTCATGTTGGATACCTTGCAGCAGCCGCAACCACCACAACCACCTCCACCACTACCACCACCACCACCACCATCACAGCCGCTGCAGCAGCCTCTGCCAGTGCAGCTGCAGTCCCCACACCAGGTGCCACCTCAGCCACAGCCACCACCAACACAGCAGCCACAGCCACCCACACAGGTCCCACCTTTGCACCCTTACAAGTGCACCATGTGTAGTTATTCCACCATGACTCTGAAAGGGCTAAGAGTCCATCAGCAGCACAAACATTCATTCTGTGACAACTTGCCAAAATTCGAGGGGCAGCCCTCGAGCCTACCACTGGAAAATGAGACAGATAGCCAACCCTCTTCCAGCAACACTGTGAAGAAAAGTCAGACCTCAATTCTTGGATTGTCGTCCAAGAATAACTTTGTAGCTAAGGCCTCTAGGAAGCTTGCTAATGACTTTCCTCTTGATTTATCACCTGTGAAGAAGAGAACAAGGATTGACGAGATAGCCAGCAATTTGCAGAGCAAAATCAACCGAACCAAACTGCAGGAAGATGCCATCATCAATGTTGAGGACGATGAGGAAGAAGAGGACGACAACGAAGTAGAGATCGAGGTTGAACTGGACAGGGAAGAAGAGCCGACAGAACCCATCATGGAGGTTCCCACTTCCTTTTCAGCCCAACAGATTTGGGCCCGAGACACCAGTGAGTCCCAGAAGGAGCCCAATTACAGAAGTATCACCCATGATTACACTGCCACCAATGGGGCCGAGATCGAACTCACACTTTCTGAAGATGAAGAGGATTACTATGGCTCTTCAGCAAGCATAAAAGATCATCAAGTGTCCAATGCGGCTCTGCTGAACACCCAGCCCCCTATCTATGGGACGGAACACAGTAATGAAAATACCGATTTTGGTGACTCTGGAAGGCTTTACTATTGTAAACACTGTGACTTTAATAATAAATCTGCCCGGAGTGTTAGCACCCACTACCAGCGAATGCACCCATATATTAAGTTCAGCTTTAGGTATATCTTGGACCCCAATGATCACAGCGCAGTGTACAGGTGCCTGGAATGCTATATTGACTACACCAACTTTGAAGACCTCCAACAGCATTATGGTGAACATCACCCAGAGGCCATGAATGTACTCAACTTTGACCATTCAGACCTGATCTACCGATGTCGGTTTTGTTCCTACACGAGCCCGAATGTCAGAAGCCTGATGCCACATTACCAAAGAATGCATCCCACGGTGAAAATCAACAATGCTATGATCTTTTCAAGCTATGTTGTAGAGCAGCAGGAAGGGCTGAATGCTGAGTCCCAGACCCTGCGGGAGATTTTGAATTCAGCTCCCAAGAGCATGGCGACCTCCACGCCTGTGGCTCGCGGTGGTGGTATGCCAGCTGCGTTTAACAAAAACACCCCTCCCAAGACCTTTACTCCAGAATGTGAAAACCAGAAGGACCCCTCGGTGAACACCGTTGTTGTTTATGATTGTGACATTTGCTCTTTTGCGAGCCCCAACATGCACTCTGTCTTGGTTCACTATCAGAAGAAACACCCTGAAGAAAAGGCCTCGTACTTTAGGATCCAGAAAACCATGCGCATGGTGTCTGTGGACAGAGGCTCTGCCCTTTCCCAATTATCATTTGAGGTGGGTGCTCCAATGTCTCCCAAAATGTCCAACATAGGTTCCCCACCCCCCCCACAGCCCCCGCCACCAGACCTCAGTATTGAGCTTTACTACTGCAAACATTGCTCCTACAGCAATCGGTCAGTTGTGGGGGTACTTGTTCACTACCAGAAAAGACACCCAGAAATAAAGGTCACTGCCAAATATATCAGACAGGCTCCTCCCACAGCTGCAATGATGAGAGGGGCTGACGGGCTCCAAGATTCCCCTCGGCCTCCTGCCCCCATGCAGCTGAACCGGAGCAGTTCTGAGAGAGATTGCCCTCCTGTGGAGACTGAGATGTTCTTTTGCCAGCACTGTGATTATGGGAACCGGACGGTCAAAGGTGTCCTCATTCATTATCAGAAGAAGCACCGGGACTTCAAGGCCAATGCCGATGTGATCAGGCAGCACACAGCTACTATCAGAAGCCTCTGTGACCGGAACCAGAAGCCTGCCAGTTGTGTGCTTCTCCCTGCTTCCGGCATGGAACGGGACAAAACGAAACTTCGAGCGCTCAAATGTAGGCAGTGCTCGTATACCTCCCCCTATTTCTATGCACTGAGGAAGCATATCAAAAAAGACCACCCTGCCCTGAAGGCCACAGTTACGTCCATCATGCGGTGGGCATTTCTAGATGGCTTGATAGAAGCTGGCTACCACTGCGAGTGGTGTATCTACTCCCACATGGAACCCAGTGGTTTACTCCTGCATTATCAAAGGAGGCACCCTGAGCATTATGTAGATTACACTTATATGGCTACCAAACTCTGGGCTGGGCCAGACCCATCCTCTCCCACTCTTACCATGTCAGCTGAAGCCAAAACATACAGATGCAGGGACTGTGTTTTTGAAGCTGTCTCCATCTGGGACATCACCAATCATTACCAAGCATTCCACCCCTGGGCCATGAATGGTGATGAATCTGTGTTGTTGGATATCATCAAGGAGAAAGATGGTGTAGACAAGGCCCTCCTTGCACCCGAAGAGTTGATAGGCCCTGTGAATTGTGAAAACAGTATGCCCAACCCCCTCCCCGAGCAGGAAGCTGAGTGCCCAGAGGATGCAAGACTTTCCCCAGAGAAAAGCATTCATCTGGCTTCAGCTAACCCTGCTATATCTTCCACCCCATACCAGTGTACAGTGTGCCAGTCTGAGTATAACAACTTGCACGGCCTTCTCACCCATTATGGGAAGAAGCATCCCGGTATGAAAGTGAAGGCTGCTGATTTTGCCCAGGATATTGACATCAACCCAGGTGCCGTCTACAAATGCAGGCATTGTCCGTACATCAACACTCGAATCCATGGCGTCCTGACCCACTACCAGAAGCGACACCCAGCCATCAAGGTGACGGCTGAGGACTTTGTGCATGATGTAGAGCAGTCAGCTGACATATCCCAGAATGACGTGGAAGAGACAAGTAGGATTTTCAAACAAGGGTATGGTGCCTACCGGTGCAAGCTGTGTCCTTATACACATGGCACGCTGGAGAAACTCAAAATCCACTATGAGAAGTACCACAACCAGCCTGAGTTTGATGTCTTTTCCCCATCTCCCCCAAAGCTGCCGGTGTCCCTTGAACCTGAGATAACCACTGAAGTGAGCCCCTCCCAGGTCTCCATGACGGAGGAGGAGATGGGAGAGGATCCCATGTCCACTGCTCACTTCTCTACCTCGCATCTGGTCTCCCACACTGTGTTCCGGTGCCAGCTCTGCAAGTACTTCTGTTCCACGAGGAAGGGCATTGCCAGGCACTACCGGATCAAGCACAATAATGTCCGTGCCCAGCCCGAGGGCAAAAACAATCTCTTCAAGTGTGCCCTGTGTGCCTACACCAACCCCATCCGCAAGGGACTGGCAGCCCACTACCAGAAGCGCCACGACATTGATGCATATTACACCCACTGCCTTGCAGCCTCCAGGACCATCAGTGACAAGCCCAACAAGGTGATCATCCCATCCCCACCCAAAGATGACTCTCCTCAGCTGAGCGAGGAACTACGTCGGGCTGTTGAGAAGAAAAAGTGCTCCTTATGTTCCTTCCAGTCCTTCAGCAAGAAAGGCATTGTGTCCCATTATATGAAGCGGCACCCAGGAGTATTCCCAAAGAAGCAGCATGCCAGCAAGTTGGGGGGCTACTTCACAGCAGTCTACGCAGATGAGCATGAGAAGCCCCCACTGATGGAAGAAGAGGAGAGAAGCAGCTTCGAGAGGGCCGAGGTGGAAGGCGAAGCTCAGGACATCGAGTGGCTCCCGTTCCGCTGCATCAAGTGCTTCAAGCTGTCCTTCAGCACAGCAGAGTTGCTGTGCATGCATTACACAGACCACCACAGCAGGGACCTAAAGAGAGACTTCGTCATCCTAGGCAGCGGACCCCGCTTCCAGAGCTCCACCTTCCAGTGTAAGCACTGTGATAGCAAATTGCAAAGCACAGCCGAGCTGACCTCACACTTGAACATTCACAATGAGGAATTCCAGAAGCGTGCCAAACGCCAGGAGAGGAGGAAACAGCTTTTGAGCAAGCAGAAATATGCAGATGGTGCTTTTGCAGATTTCAAACAAGAGAGGGTAAGGATATGTTTTGATTTCCCTTCCCCCAGGAGGCCTCTCATCACTGGTGCCCACATGCACTTCTTCGTTGCCAGCCAAACTGCTGCAGGCTTCCTAGTGACTTAGCTTGCCAGAGAGCTCAATAAGTCAATTAAACATTTCGAGCTTGATTATTCCCTATTCTATGCTCACCCCACTCCACAGTCCTGTCCTCCTCCCCTTCTCCCTCTGACTCCTCCGATGGCTCCCCAGGGGGAGGTTTGGGGTGGTTTCTATGTCTTCCTGCCAAATAGTGTTTTCTGAAGCCTAGTTAAAAGAAAAAAAAAAAGACAGTGCTTGCTTTTTTCCTAAGGCAGTTGTGGGCTATCTCTTGGTACCCTTAGCCCTTCTCAGCCATGACAGGGTCTTCAGTGTTTGCTTCGGGAACCTGACATCTCAAGGAATAGATTTCCTTCCTTCCCTTCCTTCCTTCCTTCCTTCCTTCCTTCCTTCCTTCCTTCCTTCCTTCCTTCCTTCCTTCCTTCCTTCCTAAGTCAAGAAGTTCATTAAAGGAATAGCTGTCGCAACATGTCACCTGAGCAATCAAATTTGGTCTGAAAGCCAGATAACTTAGTAAACGTGACTGTGGGCTTCTACACAGAAATCTCACCTCACCAGCTGGAACCTAAGTGGGTTCCTGAGACGGCGACTAGTAGGCAGTGTGCCTTGACTGATGAAGTTGATATATATAAGAAGCACTTTAACCTGCTAATCCTCTTTAAAATACAGTATCCAGTAATCTGTAAGTAAAATGCCTGCCTTTGAGGGAGGGTGTGCTGTACTGATGGCTACCACTGTATTTTACCAGCCTTTTGGTCACTTAGAAGAGGTGCCAAAGATCAAGGAGAGGAAAGTGGTGGGCTACAAGTGTAAATTCTGCGTGGAAGTGCATCCAACTCTTCGGGCCATCTGTAACCACCTCCGGAAACACGTTCAATATGGCAGTGTCCCGGCTGTGTCCGCTGCCGTGAAGGTGAGAAGGGGAAGGTCTGGGTAACTGGTGTGTGTGTGTCTGTGTGTCTGTGTGTGTGTGTACACATATCTGAGTTATTTATTAACCCATTGCTTGAAGCAGCCTGGCAGAGTGTGGCTTGGGATGCAGGCATTCTTGAGTTATGCTTGGCTTGCTTTGGCTTGTTTTGATTTCTTTGCAGGTTGGACCTTCTGCATCATTCCATTCAGGGAAAGGTTTGATCAGTTTCTCATTCTGGGGGACAATCTGGTGGAGAAATGGCCCCACATTCTCATCTAGGAGGCTTGGGGTCATATTAGTTCATGTTGATTGTCTCTAGATCAGCAATCTGAACTGTCAGAGCTCATGGGAGGAGTTAAGTGGGCTCTGTTCCCATCCTCTGCACCTCCTACTGCCTCTCTCTTACTGCCATTTGCCTGAGCATGGGACAGTCCAGGAGAATCTGCACTTTGCTTCTTTCTAGGTTTTTTGAGGTGTGCAAGGGGCATTGATCAAATATAAAGCTAGGAACCTGTAAGACCTGGTTTATCTGTTGCACCTCTCTTTCCACGTGATGTTGTGGCGTCTTCCTTCTTTCCCCTCACCTTTGCTAGACTACCTGTTTTGAAGTCTATAGTACAAATAGCAGCTACCTTTTCAATAGCCAAGTCTCCATTCCTACCTTCTAGAATGTATTCACCACTTCTGAACACAGAAATTAATTCAGGCTTCTGCCCTTTCTATCTGGATATTGGAATATATTTTTCTTTGCTCTTACTTGACCTTTGTATCCTCTTTACTCTGAAGGTAAACTGCTTTCCTTGAACACTGAACCCTTGTCTTTGAGAACACTGTTAACCCAGAGACAGAGGCGAAAGCTTCTACAATTGATTGTAGTGAGTCCCAGACTTGCTTCCTAGACTCACACAAGTGAAAAATCAGTATTCCAAGAAGTTACTTCAAAAACTGATGGCTTAAAAATCAAACTGCTCCTTAATTTTTAGAATTAACCACATAGTCACCTTCATTTGAAGGTGGCATCTCTGTCTGCAAGATAGAGCAGGGGACTATTGAGCTTCCTTTCCAATGGCCCAAGGTTCTTAGATGGCCAGGACCTTAATTACTGTTGTATTGTTGTGAAGAGACACTATGACCAAGGCAATACCATGATGAAGAAAACATTCAAGTGGGGGCTTGGTTACAGTGTCAGAGGGTTAGTCCATTATCATCAGGGTGGGCATGGGGAGTGTGGCAGAGCACTGGCATAGTGCAGGAGAAGTAGCTGAGAGCTTTACATCCTGAGTCATAGGCACAGCCAGAGAAAGAGAGAGACATTGAGCCTGACATGGGCTTTTGAAACATCAAAGTCCATCCCTAGAGACACACTTTCTCTAGCTCACCTCCTAATCCTTCCCAAACAGTTCTTGGTCCCAAACAGAGACCAAGCATACAAAGATCTGAACCGATGGTGGCCATTCAAATCACCACAGCTACCCTATGCTTTTTTTGTTCCCTTCCTTTCTCATCCCTCCACCCCTCCCTCTCTCTTCCTTCCTCTTCCTTTTCCCTTCAGCTCCCCTCCTTTCTTCTCTGAGTCATAATCCTAATCCAACTTTTACCTTGGAATCAATGAGATCACAATTTAAATTTTCTTCCTGGGATCGATAGCGAGTAAATTATCTCCAGATTGGGAAAGCCCATGTCACATGTCTCAGGCTCTCTTATTTCCAAATTAATGTTGCCTCAAAACCAACACCACTGTGGAAGAAACGCCTCAAGCTTGCCCTCTCTGTACGGGAGCCAGAGATGCGGGGGAGAAAACATTGACGGAAATGCTGACGAGCTTGGGAGAATGAAGGGAAAAGAAGAAAGCTGGAGTAGTAACAATGGATATTTATTTTGTTGGTGGGGCATGTGTGTGTGTGTGGTTCTCTTAGCAGGAGGCTGAAGACCCCTCCCACCTGTTCCTGGATGGATTGGAAGCAGCCAGAGACGCCAGTGGCACGCTGGTGGGCCGGGTGGATGGTGGACACTGCTTGCTTGATGCAATGTTGGAGGATGAAACCCGGCCGGGGGGATACCATTGCAGTCAATGTGACCGGGTCCTGATGTCCATGCAGGGGCTGCGTTCTCATGAGAGGAGCCACCTGGCCTTGGCCATGTTTACCCGAGAGGACAAGTACAGCTGCCAGTATTGCTCCTTTGTTTCTGCATTCAGACACAAGTAAGTGTCACTGGGTAATCCCTCATTGTTATTGGGAGCGTGTACCTTAGAGAAGGGAGCTGAGAAGGGAGCAGCAGGAAACAGATACTCAGATGACTATGAAAGCTCAGTTCCTGCTTCCTATCTGCTGTGACCTTGACCTATAAAGTGGACCTAAGAGTAGCAGTGAGGAGACAGCATTAGATTTAGCCAGTGCGGGCATTTAAACAAAAATGAGACAGAGAGGAATCATTGTAATTTATTCAAGATAAGACATGGTTTCTGGGAGCAGATGTTTTTCCTGATAGATCCACCAAATATTTAGCCAAAAGTTAAGTATCACTTGAAGAAGTTAAGTTCTGTTTGGAAAACCAAGGGGTTAAAGATAGCAAATAAGTCCAGTTAACCCTTGGGACTGGAGAATCATTGGAAGGTAACGGGTTATGGATGCTAAGGATTTGCTCAGGATCAGCAAGATGGAGGGGTGAGGAAAGGCATCTCTTGCCAAGCCTGCCTCAGACACACACACACACACACACACACACACACACACACACACACACACACACACACACACTCACGAATTGCTAAAAAGTCTGGGGAGTCTAAGAAGTAGGAATGTCCCGTGCTCTTTACAGCTTTGAAGGTGGGAACTCAGGGTGATAGCAAGGGGCAGGGTCTAAGGGAAGGAAACTCTCTGTTACATAAATATTCTTCTGTAAGACTGGTAGAATATTGAAGGTAGTTAGCTTACTGTTTATCTCTGTGGTAACTAATAAACGAGTGAGGTCTGTTTGTTTCGGAGTACAGACAGAAAGACTAAAAGCGGGAGGAGCCATGTTTCTCTTTAGAGAGTAGCAGAGATGATACTTTTTATTCTGATGCAGAGCCTAACATTTAGTCTTTGCCTGCATGCATCCATACAGTGGCATTAAAACTGGCATTCTCAGTTCCTTAAGTATTAAACCACACTGCGTGATGCACATAGGCCCTCAGTAAGTTATTTTGAATAAAAGAATAATTTATGCCTGGCTTATGCCATGGGAAAATGTGAAGATGATCGGGGTATAATTGGCTTACTTAAAAAAAAAAAAAAATGACTGGACAAAATAAAGTACATTAAAAAAAAAAGATTTCAGTAAAATGCTAAGAAATTTAACAAAGAAAAATGCACCCTATACTTGGACAATTGAGAGGGTTTTATAGATTATGGGAGTTTGAGTCAAGTCTTAAAACAGGAAGGTTGAACCTGTCTGGTTTAAGAAGTCAGGGTAGGGAGAAGAGAGGGCCTAAGGTGGAGAAGATGTCAACCTAGGTTGAGGCCTAGCTGGTGGTTTAGTTTCAGTAAGCCTTAACTTACGTGAAAAGGACTAATAGAGTTTATCTCCTGGCTATCTAAGTAGACATCTGATTAGGACGTCTATAAGTGCCAGGAATTAGTGTATTATATAATTACTGCACTGGCAAAAGGAAGAATTACCAACGATTATTGCACCTGCTGATATAGCAGGCACTGTCTTAAGTACCTCCAGCTATTACTTCTTTATATTTACAAAACACCCCTATGAGCTATGCCTGGCCCATTATTATCTCCATATTATAGATGGGAAAAGAGAGGGCTGAAGAAACCAAATAGTTTTCCTGAGGCCACATTGCTCATAAGCAAATAGCTGGGATCCTGTCTCAGACGTCCTGGCTATATAGCTCAGCCAGGGAGATCAATTTAGAAGAACTCCTAGGAGCTCATTCAAGAAGTTAGGGATTAGATTCAAGAATGATCAGTAAAGGCCAAATAACAAAGCAGAAGTGGCATCCAGGTTTGAGTCTGCTTGGTTGGGAGAATGGCAGGGCCGCTTATGGAAATGAGGGACATTGGCTTTGTAGGGAGGTGTTGGGTCTGTGTACATGGATGAGTGTAGGCTAGCTAACAGATGTGCAGAGCGAGCTGTCCAGAGACCATGGCTAGTGTGGCTGTGGGTCTATAGGAGCATTACCTGTTTAAATGGCAAGCAGCCACAGTCCCATGGCAGTCACTCAGAATAGAATGTCAGTCTCTGGGGTCCTGTAGGAACGAGAGCATCCCACACCTTGTTGGCTAGATTTATTACTTTTTAGGCTAATAATTATTAAGAAGGACTAGGAGTTCATTCTCATTAAGTAATGTCCTCATAAATTGCTTCTGGAAGAGTGATGTGTGGCAACTCTGGCTGTATTTACCAGAAGGGGTTTCCAGCCCACCCCTCATACAAGTGATTCCTTGAAACACAGTTGCACTGGGCTCCATGTTGGTGTAGATCCTGGGATCACGGCAGCATGTGTGAGTGGCTCATGTGCTTTGAACTCTTCTTTCCCTCCTATTCCTGGGGAAAGTAGAATTAATGATGTAAGAAAGGAAAGCCCTTGCTACATTTCTCTACCCTCCCACCATCCCCCATCTCTCCCCACCCTCACCCCATTTCTCTGTGTGAGTTAGATAGGCGTTCTCACCACAGAGTTGTTTTCAGATTATCATGACCCATGCTCTGCGAAGAGAAAAATCACGATCTGCTATAACTGTTAATATGAATCCATCTCTCAGTCCAAAAAATTCTCCTTTTTTCTCCTTCTTTCTCCTTCCCCTTCTCCTTCTTCTTCTCCTTCTTCTTCTTTGAAATAGTTCATACAGCTGTGCTAGAATTTGTCATGTAGCCAAGACTGGTCTTGAACTCCTAATACTCCTGCCTGTACCGTCCAAGTACTAGGATTGTAGTTAAAGTGAACCAGGCTTGGCTTCTAAAAAGATCTCTTCCTCCAGATTCTCCTCCTATTAAGAGTGGCTCTCACAGCTCTGGCCTCTTTATTTATTTATTGCTAATGGTGCCTGTCGTCATTAGAAAGCAGCAGGGAAGACTTGGACCGGCGTAGAATTCAGATCCTTGGAACAGCGGTGGGAAAATGTCTGGTTTTCAATCCTGCTTTCCTTTTCTTCCACCTCAAGCTTGGATCGCCATATGCAGACCCATCACGGACACCACAAACCATTCCGCTGCAAACTCTGCTCTTTCAAATCGTCCTACAACAGCCGGTTGAAGACACACATCCTCAAAGCCCATGCTGGTGAGTTGCCCCTTAGGGTGTCCTTCAGTGTTCTCTCAAGTTGCCTAACTCACGGCCTTGAGTGAAACTGAAAGTTTCCCCCACAGGAATGGAACATAATTTATTCTTGGGATGGTTGCATGTATAGTTTCAAAGAGAACAACAAAATTAAATTTTATTCATAAAACCAAAATAACCAGCAGTGCTTTGTTTGACTGATGTCCCCAACAGCTTAGAATTAGACTGTTTTGTTTTTAAAAGAAATTTCTAAATTACCTTGGCTGAATCATGGGGGCAACAAAGAAAACTCTTTTTGAATTGTTAAAAAAAATCCACTAAAGCTAATTTCCACATGAGACAGAACATACACTAACACAAAACTCAGGAAGCGTGGGGTGGCTCAGGAGATGCTCAGAGATAAGCCATGTGTTTTTGACTTGAGTCATGAGTGTTCGGGAGCTGTGCTGTTTGGTCACTGCACGGTATTCATCCCAGGCTGTGCACTAAGCTGTGACTGCCATTGGCTTACTCATTTCTATAGCATTCCAAATGGGGGGGGGGGGTGTGCTATGCGATTCCCTCTGTGCCTTTTGTACTTTACAACACTCTGAGCAGTATTACAAAAGCCTGGCTCCTTCACTTTTGCCAGTCACTTCATCACCCATATCTTTCCTCTGCTTCATGAGCATTGGACCTGTTGAGCTATTCTATTTTAGTACAGTGAAACTGCTTATGCCACACAACTGCCCTTGGCCTTGCTGGGGATCAGAGTTGGAGCTAGGAGATTAGTTATGTAGGCTTGGTTCGGATAATATTTTAACATCCCTGGGAAACTTCTCCTAAAGTCCAAGGAGTAAGTAGCTTCAGGATTCACCTTACTTTTTAGTACTCATGTATATCATAAATTATTCAGCCGGTACAGTATCCTGGTGAGCTTTTCTTATTGCCTTTGGCCTTGTCCAAAATGCATTTTTACCAGTGAGGAGCTGGGTGAATGGTTTTGGTCCAGTGAAGGTCTCTGAACCAACCAGATGCTGCATCACTTTCAAAGCAGTAAGCTGAGTGTATGTTCCTAGAGCTGACTAACTAGCTAGCCTCCTCTGCTCAGTCGTTGGCAAGAAGTATCCAGAAAGAAAAGAAACGCAATATAATTCTGCTCTCACTACACCATGGGATCTCAGTCACTATGATGTGACTCTGAGCCACTGAGAGAGATCCTTGCCTTAGAGAAAGCAGTATATTTGCTACAAGTCTCTCAACTTGCCTATCTCAGTTGAATGTTTTATTTTTATTAGCGTCCCCAGATAAGACTTACTATGTCGCTCAGTCTGGCCTTGAACTCACTGTCTGGTCCAAGTTGGTCTCAAAGTGGCAGTAACCCTCTTGCCTCATCCGGTGGTATCTGGGATTGTAGGCATGTGCTCTCATGCCTGGCACTCTGTTGAGTTAGAGCTAAGCAGTGCTGAATTTGACTCTTACGTTGTGAGACAGACTCATAGCTACCTAGCAAGGGTCATGCGTCCAAACTTACACTATTAGGGGCTAGGGAGGTGGCTTCATGGTTAATAACACTTATTGCTCTTCAAGAGGACCTGAGTTGGGTCCTAAGTACGTATTTATTAGAGAAAATTTGAAAGAAAAAAAAAAAGGAAATATGTTCAGTCATCGATAATGTCATTATATAAAGGCCACTGTTAATATTTGATACTTCCTGTCAACTGTTTTCTCTATAAGTATTTTCCACAGTTGTAATTATAATGTCTGTAAAGAATGTTTTATGTTTTAACTCATTCTTAATTTTCTGTCTTATTATAAGTTCTCCAAGAATTTATTTTAATTGTGGTTCATCAAGAGGATATACCTAGATTTGCCTAATTGTTTTCTTTTGTTTCAAAATCTACATTTTTTCATAGCTTTCCATGCATAAATAGTATATTTTTTTCATCAATTTGTTTGTTTATATTCTCTGTGTGTGCCCATGTTCTCTCTCTCTCTCTCTCTCTCTCTCTCTCTGTGTCTGTGTATGTATGTCTGTGTGTGTGTCCGAAGATACCTTGCAGGAGTCAGTTCTTTGTACCACATGGATTCCAGGGTTGTAACTTGGGTCATGAGCCTTACCTGCATATGCCTTTACCCACTGAGCCACCTTGCCAGTCCATAAATAATATTAATCTTCAAATAAAATTTTCTCTGTATTAAGGGTGTATCCCTCCCTCCTTCCCTCCCTTCTTCCCTCCCTCCCTCCCTTTCTCCTTGTCCCCCTTCCTTGTTCATTGGGATTTTTGTGAAAGTATCCTGCTATTGCAGCCAGGCTGACCTCTAACTCACAATCTTTCTGCTTTAACTTAATGCTGGGGTTATGGACATGAACCCCCATGCTTGTATGCAGTTTTCTTAATAGAGGCTATCAGTGGTAGGGTTATTAGATTGGGGGTCAAATTGACATGTTGTTACTGAAAACAAGATTGGTTTCCAGATTGATCAGACTAGTGTATATTTGTCCAGTAACAAGACAAACTCACCGATGAGTTCATTCTTAAAATGTAATGAACTTGAAAGTTGGTGTGTAGCAAAGGTAAGCCACACTCTTGTCTTGATTTGGTCGTGACTTTCTATGCTGCATTTCCATTTAAATGTATTATTGACTGCTGAAAACAGTATATACAGGTTTCCCTTCCCACTAAGGCTTACCACATGTAATTCTTCCTCCTAAAGAAATGTTGCGTTTCTATAGTGCTGATTATATAGGAAATGGGGTTTCATCATGAGCTTCCCCTCTGCCCCAAATATATGTGGAGAGAAAATGGTTAAGAATGTGTCAGATGAGGGAGTACGTAGTTCATCAGAATTAAATATTGAGAATTAATACAATAGAGCTCCTATGGAGGGACAGTATGTCTGAAGAAGCCACTGAGAAAAAGAATTAAACCTAATACTTTCTGTGGATTGAAAGAAACCTGCCCTGATCAGAGGAGGAAAACGTTTGAGGTACCCTCTCTGAATTAGGTGAATTAGGTGGGTGGGGATCATCCCAAAAGCTGCACTGCTGTGGGTAGAACAGGAGATTGACCAGGGACCAGGTGGCCTTATCTTGGAGGTTGTGAGTGCTGTTTTTCAGGACTGTGGTGGTGAGGATGGGCAGGGAGTTGGCCTTCCAGGACTTCTAGACCAAGAATCCTTAGAACACCTCTCTAGAGGAGCAACTCACTGTGTGGTTTTGCTTTCTGGCCCTCTTTCTCCTGACTCCCACCTTTCCTGTCTACCTTACCACATCTCCTTCTAGGTGAACATGCCTACAAGTGTTCTTGGTGCTCATTTTCCACCATGACAATCAGCCAGTTGAAGGAACACTCCCTCAAGGTCCATGGAAAAGCCCTGACCCTTCCCCGGCCGCGGATCGTCAGTCTCCTTTCCTCACATGCCCACCACCCCTCTCAGAAGGCCACTCCAGCGGAAGAAGTGGAAGACTCCAATGGTAAGATGGGTTCCCAAGATGGAATCAACCATGTAGGTAGGATTGGGGTGAGCTAGGATTGATTCTTTTTTTTTTTTCTAGAGGAAATTCTTATCTGAAAATCCGATGGTTCAAATGAAGGAAAGGATATGAAAGCTCTAGGTCCTGGCGTAGGAAGGGTCGCACACTCAGCCTCTGCATGATGCCCTGGTAGTAATGTCCATTGACACGAGTAAAGCATCATGCAGGGCAGGGTGTCCCAGTGTTGGGTTCTTTTATGGTGGATTCTACTGGGACAGGAATGGAATACAAGAAGGTTTCTGCTGTTTTTATGAACATCTTATCTTGTAAGAAAATATTCTGTAAGGTGTGTGGAGTGTCAATTAACCAAAGCTCAGAATAGAAGGGGGGGAAGAGCAAATGAATGAGGTACTCATACTGGAGGAGGTCACATGCTATATTGGGGTGACAATGTTTTCTTATAGCATTAGTTAGGAAATGGCTTAGAACTGCTTTGCTGTCTTTCATGGCTGTGAAAGACAGGCAGGAAGATACAGAGATGTGCTCATTGGCATTGCCACCAAAGCATGTTGAGAAGACAGTGTCAGTCAACTTGGAGCTAGTCAGTGGGCACAGAATTGGGAGCGAAGGGAGAGCATCTCATTTTCATCAGACTACATATGGGCAGAGACCTGGTTGACGAATCAGCTTGCTTGGAATGTAAGATTGGATCCTTAGTGGAGAAATGGAGAGTAGCACAGGAGAGCTTGAAACTCCTCCCTTTGCACCTGATGCATGATATCTTCTGCAGCATGTCTGAGACTGTAACTGCTATGTTCCACAGCTCTCCCAAGATCTACTGTTCCATCTATGGGAGGAGCTCAGTAGACCCAAAGTAGAACAAAGGCCTAGCTTTCATCCGTCTCCCTCTGACAGTCATGTTTCCCTAGGCAGGCTTGGTTTCTATTCCTGTATGATGATGATATATGTAGGCCTCAGCTGGTTGTCCTGAGAGATTAATGAGACATGGTATGCATATAAAATGCCTGCTGTAATGTCTGACACACAGGAAGTGTCTATGAGTGGCCATTTTATTTCTGTGATTTTCATCTTCTGGTTACAGCTGTGGTTGTTGGGACCATTTTTGGCAGGTGTGGATTCGGGCTCATTCACATAAGGGCTTAAGTCAAGAGTTCTCCAAGGTGTCTTGAGACTCCAGTAGCCTAACTCGTCAACGGAGTCTAAGTCTCACTTTATCAAAACAGTAATTAGTAATCTTAAGTCATGAAGTCTGGGAACAGAAGGGAACAGAAAAACTGAAATTAAAATAAAATAATAAGCCCTGGGTGTCGGACAGCCCTCAGAGTTAAGAACGTCTAACAAGGGAGGTTCTTATGATGCCTAGGAGAGACTGAGCACACACCTTCCACCACTGTGGTAGTTTAAACTGCAGAAGGAAGTCACTGTGGTTTATGTCTTCAGGAGAGTCTCCAAACTACAGTGTTCTAGAGTACATGTGAGAGAGTAAAGAAAAGAACCCCCTTTCACCCTCAGATTTCTCTCCCTGGGTGGGTGGGGATGGTAGTATATTGTGACCAGAGGGCAAAATATAATTTGACCTAAATTGTAAGGTTTTTATTAATGTGACTTTAATTGTGTTATTTTTTTTTTTCTTTTTCTTTTTAAATCTGAAATGGAAGCTATGCTTCTGCAACCATTTGGGTAAACTGATCCACTTAAATACTGTTCCCAGGAAAGCCTTTTCCTGGGACAATTCACTTGATATTAAACCTTTTTCCTTTGTCTTCCTTGCAAGTTGGGTCTCAGTTCCTGGATTAGGGGATCATGTAGACTGATCACTTTGTGGATCGTTCTTCTCTACCTAGGATGAGAAGAGTTGGGCTCTTTCAGCTCTCTGAACCTGTGTTGGTCCTAAGCTGGTCTAGGCACAGAAAAGCCCTAACTAAACACAGTGCCTATCTGGCTCTCTGGCACCGGAAAATGAAATACTTAGAAGACATTGCATATATGAGCTTACTACAGGCCCAAGCCTGAAGCCTGACCTTTTCTTCTGGTGGCGAGGGGCAGGGGGGAGGCAGTCAGGGTGCTAAACTGTGGAGAGGGGAGGGTGTCTCAACAGCACGCAGTCTGACATTGTGAGACTGTAGCACACGGGAAAGAACACGTTTGCTGTAAAAACTCTAGGTGGTAATCATTTCCTCAGACCCACACAAAACTCTTTGGACCTATATGGCTTTTAACATATATAAATAACCCATATCCAAGGACCAGACCACGATTAGTTTAATTTGATGACAAAAATGTTGATTAGGAGGTGGGGCGAACAGAAAGGAGGGATCGAATAGACTGTTCTCACAGAGGAATAATTATGTGGAAAGAATAATTAATAGTTTGTGCATTCGATAAGTGTTTTCTTAAAGCTTTGCTTTAGATCTTGCATTGTTTAGTTCAGCCAGAAATGACTTAGGAGGCCCACGCTAGGAGAACTATTCACCAAGGAGCTGGTGGTGGATTCCTAGAAACAGCTCAGTCTGGAGGATGGGAAAACAGCTGTGGGGCTAGACAGTAGCCTGTAAATCATGCTTAGAATGGTGTTTGAAACACACATGTGAAATCCACTTGCACATTTTAATAGGGAGAAGCTGTGGGGTTATTGGCTCACAGTTAGGGTTTCCCACACTGCAGATGCCAGGACACTGTGAACGCACGAACCAAAAATGTGTTGCAGGCCTAGGGGAATGGAGATCCATAAACCCAGGGAAATGGCCAGTATGTCCTTGGCTATCTAAATCCGTAGCGAGCGATGAGAGTAAAACAGGTTGACATGCTCTTTGCTGTTTTGCAGCAGGCAAACGCTTGCTGTCTTGAGAACAAGCCAGTTCTTTCTGGCAGAGGAAAACAGTCCAGAGGGGAGGTTCTGTCTAGGCTCTTCTCAATCCTAACCCAGCGGGATGCACTGAGGGAGGGGGGAGGGAAGCTGAGAAAGCAGAGATGAGAGGTAGAGGGCAGATCTCAACCCCAGCTGCCTGGCCACACACCTGTTCTGAGCCTCAGCAGGGCTCTTGGGCTCAGAGCTGTCAGCCTTGACACGTTTCATGGATCCTCTAAATACTTTACATGATCAGTTGTTAGGAAGAAAAGCAAGGGCTGTGAGGTATTGGTTTTGTGTATTAAATAATGGGAAACTGACACTCAGTTGCTATTCAAAACAATGCATTAGGGGGAGACAAGGAAGGTTGTCAACAAAGGAAAGCGTGCTTACTGTGTTCTTTCTCCAGCCATATAAATGGCTTTTCTCAGGCTGTTTCCCAGTCTCTGCTTTCAACCCAGAGAAATGTGTACAGGCACGACTATACAAAGAAAGCAGGACAACACAGTGTAGCTGTCAGGTTTGTTTAGGTCTGAGAAGTGGCACAAGATGTGAAGGATGGATATGTAGTTGGAAATTCAGCCATGTCCTGTCTTCTTCCTCCTTGAGTTTCTCCTGACTAAAACCAAGCAAGCAAGCAAATAAATGATTTCCTCTGCCTATCTAGTTCTGTATGAAACTGATTACTTTAGGAATTCATTACCATGAGATTGTTAAGACAAGAGGTAGTCAATAAGACTAAGTGTAAAATGAACTTAAGAAAAAGTGTTGAGCTCCCTACTCGCTCACCTAGTTATCACCATTTCAAGGGAAAAACACAAAGAACTGTTATGCACAATACTTTGATTTTGTGAATTGATAGAAAAAATGTAATAAGCTATGTGAATATTTTAGGTTTTGATTAATTTTGAGGTAACAAGAAAATGTACTGAGCAATGTGATTTGTTTGTTTTGTTTTGTTTGTTTTTTAAGCATGGCCTTGAACTCACTGCATAGCATAGGCTGCTCTCAAATGTACCTGGTATCCTGGTCTTCCAGGATATTGGGATTACAGGCATCTGCTGCTGTTCTAGATGCTCTGTGACCTGCTTGTTGTTATTATAACTTCTTTAGTTGCCTTTTTAAAACTCTAAATAGACTTTTTGACAAACACTATTTTGCTGGGGGGAGTGGGGGGGCAGACATATTTTCCTGAGGAACCATAGATAACTCACATCTGAAAATCACAGTCTTCTCTATTCATTCAAAATGGACTTTAGTCATTCTTTCTACATTGCAGAATATTTCAGTAACCAATTCTGATGTCTCCTCCCATTTCTAAGTTCATCTTCCTGACTTGACCTGTTGTTGAAGCTTCCCTGAGTGTGAGGAAGGGTGTTCTCCCTAGCTGCTTCTCTCTATAAGTTTGTGATTTTTATCCCCCTTACTTTGAAGGCTGTTTTTTTTTTAACTCTTTAGATTATTCTTTTTGTCCGGATTACTCTTTTGTCCCTTTTCTGAGGTCTGTATTTGCCCTTGTAGATATACCACGGTTCCATCTCTGCTCTGAATGGTCCAGTTGAGTAGATCCTTTGGAATGTTTTTGGGACTGTCTTCCTGGAAGCTTCCTAATTTTCAATTCAGTCAATGGTACTGAGTCCCTATACTTACCTAACTCCACAGAGCTGCGTGACTCAGCGTTAGGTTTCTTCCGTCCATTTAAGAGAAAGTTTCAACAGACAACAGTTTAAAGGTGAAGCCTTAGGGACTGTCCTCCTAGGAAGATGTTCTCACAGAGCATCTGATGCAACTGTTCTGCTAGAGTGAACAGATCTTCCTTGATGTACCATTTGAAATATTGTCATTGTGCTTTGTGGAGGAGGGGGACTCAAGCTTGAAGCAGAGTGTCGTAAGAAGGTAGCAGCATGGTAGAGCTGAAGAGAGAGGGGGCATTGCTAGAAGGTTGCTAAGTGGCTGAGTTGCCTCTTGGAGTCAGTACACAGTTGCCCCTACAGTGGGCAGTTTCTTTTTTGTGTTTCTCAAGATGCAATGTTTTGGGAAAAATGAAATCCAAGCTCCAAGATTCTGCATAGAGTAAAACAGACTAATAAAAACCTGTTGAAAACAAGTAGGACTTTTATTCTCCCTGAAGCATTGTGTCGGCAGGCTGTTAATAGGAAATGATGTAATGGCTATAGAATACCCATTTTGTGTGCAGCTCATCTTGGCCAACATGTTTAATATATGGAATATTCCAAGATGTCAAGTGTAAGACATTGGGGAAAGCCTTCAAAGCACCAGTGTGTGAGTTATGCATGAGTCAGCATGCAGGAGAAGAGAGTTGAGGCTATCTCTGAACTATCAACTCATTTAACCTTGGCTTCTGCGATACTTGACTCCTAAAAATTGAGATCTGAGATGCCAGCTTTCTGAGGAGAAGCTTTTCAGAGCTCTAAATAGGTCAGACATAAAATTCAACCTTTGAGAGAATCCAATTAGATGGTGGGGCATCAGACCTTCCATGTAGGCTCCAATTGCAGTCAGATTTCTCTTGGGGTGAAAGAAAAAAAAAGTGGTTTCTCTTTAAAAAGAAAATAATAACAGCAGTAAAATGGAGACTTGTGGGTGAATAATTGTAAGATATGGAGATTTACATCGTTTATAGCATGTGGGATATAAGACATAATTTTAATGGCTTGACTATAATTTTTAATAGGTTCTGTTGATCTGAGAACTACCTGACCAGATACCACTAACCTTCCCTCTTTGACATCAGAATTTCTTCATAAAATGCAGTCTGGAGTTTTATTTTGTGCTTATTTTAAAGAATGACAATTCTACTGTAAAGTCTTCGAAATCTCTGGCTCCAGGAAACAAAGTAACATCAAAGATTCTAGCTTGCACTCTGGTCTCTAGAGGATAAGCCACTAGCACTGGCATTAGTGGGGTCAGGAACCCTCCAAACCCATGACCATCTTAAACTTGATTGTGTGATAGACCCTTCCCAAGAAACCCACCTGCCTGGGATTTGGGACTTTACATTTTTAAAAATTGTTTGACAGTTTTGTACATTTACACAGTGAATTTTAGTGTTTATGAGGCAGCCGCATTTTTGTGTGTGAAAGATGAGATAACATTTCAAGTGTAGACTTTCCATGTCTTGGGAACTTAGTCAACTAGCCCGCCCATCTCCTTCTCCCCAAGCCAATAGAAACACTTGGTCATCAGAAATATAAATCACATATTACCAAACACACTCAAAACTAGTTACTAGCAACACTGGAGTTTGCTACATAATTCCACATCTGTCTTTTGTAGCCCTGCTGAGTTAGTTGGAGATTTTCTTCTAACTTCTAGTACCCCATGGGAAATGTCTAAAAGAAAAGAAACCTACTTTTACATTCTAGGTTAAAAAAAAATACATTCAGTTATTACTCCAATCATCTAAAATAATCTTCATTCTTTTTTGAAAGAAAAAAAATTTCCCTTTTTATATCATTGCCTACCTTGAGCTTTCTGTTTTACCTTCATTTAATTTGATCAAAAGCCCTTCAACTGTCCTAAGACCTATCTGACCTGGAAGTCCTGTCCTTTCTTCCAAACCCTGCTGTTTATGAGAGAGTTTTACCCATGCCGCAGGAAGGACGGGACCTGGGGAGAGCAGTAAGAGTGAGCCCTGATTCAGAGGGAAAGATGTGGGATAGCATTGCCGGGGCAACGGAGCATTGCTTGGGTGAAGGATGTGTCTCCTGAGAAGGACTCGCGCATGAAAAGAATTTCTATTCTTAAGCGCAGAGGTGACAAGATACTAAAGATTGTTTTGAAAACCACTACTATTTTTCTTTAAAAAAAAAAAAACAAAAAAAACACCCCATTTTTATGGTATGACTTGAGGAAAGCATGCCTTGATAGTGTGTGCATTTTCCTAAGTCAATCAGAATCCTGTATCATACCCTATGGAAAAATCCCAGTGGGGATACTGGTGGATCAACAAAAATGGGGAGATGAGGACCAGTCAGGGTGGTGTGAGAGGTGAGGATTCAGGGAAGGATGTATTTATTTTCAGCTGGGGTCTGTCCCTTGCTGCAGAGGCCCAAGGAAAGAGTCAGTTCTGGCCTTCAGGGCTCTAATCCACCCAGGCTCCACCCAGGGAGCTGTTTGGCTGGGGGATGGGGGGGCGGGGCCCATCTTAAGTTTCATAGACCAGCGTACTGCTCCTGGGAGCCAGTTCCCCCTCTATGTGCTCTAGCTTCCTCGGGAATATTCTTAGATGAATCTCACAAGCCAAGCCCCTTACATCATCTTTTATTTTCACACACCGCAAGTTTTCCACTGCAACTGCAGCAAATGTCACACTGAGACCTCAGACCTTCCAAACCCTTCATCTAGTTCTTAGCTTCTAGCGCTGCTGCTGATTTTCTCCCTCTGGATGAGAGTGAGAGTCATCCATTGTGGTTTATATAAGGACCCTGTATGTCTCCATGTTTGCTTCCTAAGTGATTAAAAATAATCATTTTTATTGACTTAACTCTTGTCGATTGTCTTAAATTGATCATCTGCCTTAATATGTGTCATGAGTGAGAGGCACAAGTGATTCATTTGATTTTTATGAGAAGGAAACTGAAGTCCTGAGGGCTGAGATGATGAATTCAATCACAAAACCTAGATGTGGTGGGGTTGGGTTTTGCACATTAAATCCAAAGCCCACATCCTTACTTTTTGCACCGTCAAGGTCTAACAGCAAAACTACACATCTAGGCAGTGATAGGGACTAGCTATAACATACTTCTTGCATGCTTTGGGGTTCTGAAATCTTCTGAAGGAAACCAGAGATGAGATATTGTTCTTTACTGATATTTAACACCTAAGTGACTAGGCATACAGTTAGTAGTATATTAAAAGACCAGAAATACAAAGTGAGAAGTTGAAGATGTCGCTTTTAATGGCTAGTGACTATGGGAAGAAGGGATTGGCTTAGAAGATGTGGTGGAAGAGATGGAGCTGATGCTAGGACCGAACTGCAAGACCAGTCTAGCTAGAGGAAGGGAGGGAGGGTGTGTGGTGGGGGTAAGAGAATAGAGGCACAGCACAGGAGAGAATTTAACACTGGGGAAAGGCTGTGGATTTGTCAGGAAACAGACCGATCAGGAAAGAGGCAGCAAGGGGGCCTGGCCCCGATCAAAGTTGCTCAATTCTTCCTGGCGGTAGGTGTGTTAAACTCTGCCTCTGGCTCTTCAGGGACAAGGATGCATTCAGAATAGTTAGGAAGGGGCTGGAGAGGCAGCTCGGGGATTAAGATCACTCACAGTTCCTCCAGAGGACCAGAGTTCAGATCCCAGTACCCACATCAGGTACATCACAACCACAGCTCTAAGGGATCCAATACCTTTTTATAGGCTCTATGGGCACAGCATACATGTGCTATATACATGGGCACATATAAAAAATTAATCATATGATAAATGATGATGTATCAGAATCTATATAAAATTTCCACCCTCTTTTTGCAACGTTTTTACCTATTCATGATTAAAGACCAACTTCATGGGCATACCTAGCATAAAATGTGGGGTCACCTGTACACCACCTCCTCCCTAACTAGTATATACGCTCAACGAATAGTCTGCTGTGGAGCTGTCTCCATGTTTGTTCCGTGAATAGGCAAAACAAACAAACAAAAACCCTCAACTATTTTATTATTTCAATAATTTTTTTAAAAAACCTGGAACCATAGCAAATACATTTTCCCTTTTGTGATTTTGTTCTCACATGACGGGTTCTGTCACCCGAGGAACCATGCACACACACATTGAAAATACGAGAATCCACTTCTAAAGATACGCAAGCCAAAAGTATTCTTTCCCAGTGAGAAATGTGGAGTGGTCAAAGTCTTTAGATCTTTGTTTTTACATGTGATACATACATACAAACAAACATACATATATACATATGTATATGGCAGGGTTTTCAGAATCATATAAGACCTTTGAAGTTTGCTATCAAAAGTTAATTTCACCTTCATGGTGACTTGTCTCCCCCCCCCCACAATACTTCAGTAGGGCCCAAATCTCTGCTATTTTCTTGAACCTTGATGCATTTTAAAGCCTAGCGAATTGGTCTATAAGTTAAATGACAAAATCAAGATTACAGACTGTCTAGACTGTTTAGAGTAATGGGCTGAAAGTGAGATTTAGCCAGGGATAAGAACAAAGTATGTTTGATAGCTTTTGACCCCTGTACTCACTTCTATTTCTTGACTTGCCAAATATCTGTATAATTATCAGCTCCCATATCTGTCTGACGAAAAACTGTGCTACCGAGGTCAAGGACTGCTTCCTATTTTTTTCCAGAGGCCTCGCACTTGGCAGGCCATTCAATAAATATTTCTTAAATTGACCTGAATTAGAGCTGCAAAAGGAATCACAGACAAAGAAAGCAATGAAGCAACAGCTCTCTTCTGAAAAGGCCTGGGGAATTCCACAAGCTCACCGGCCTGTTTGGAAGCTGCAGTGAACAGGGTAGCATTTGGAAGAACTGGTGGGGTCTGGCTGTGTGTATCCCAGGGTGCGCCGCTTCTGCTGCCACAGATTTCTCCAGTACTCCTACCTCTGAGCCAACTGACTTTTACAGCTTCTGCCCCCACTGGTAGCATCGTTATGCTTCGTTATGTTTATTTAGCCTGTGACTGTGTGTGTCTGTGTGTCTGTCCCCGCCCCTCTCTTTTTTCACTTTCTGCAACTCAGTGACTTAATCCCTCTTATTTTTTTGCTCAGGAATGCTTGTGCTTCCTTATTTGGTATTCCCATTTTATCTTTTTCTTACCTTCCAGAGTATTCTTTTATCTTCCTCTGTGAACTCGGTGCTAGGCTCACAGCCTTCTTTGCACATCCACCTGTATCCATCAAATTCTAGAATTCCAGTAAGATTCATGTAGTAGCTCAGCTGAAAACCAGTCTCCCTCGCAAGTGAGAGTTACTTTCTCTCACCTATTTCCAATTGCTTGTCTATAGCTGGATTGACCACCATCCTCTACATCCAGCGTCATAAACTCAAATTCTCTGTAACTACTGCTTTGAGCCTTCCTTTACCACCCACCCTCAAGCCCTGCACAGATCCTAAGGCTAGCCACTCAGGGGAGCTTTGTCCAGATACTGGCTTCTCTGGCTCCCTGTCTTCCTCCAGCTTCAAACTTGCTATGTTAGTCAGGGTTGCTGTTGCTATAATGAAATACCATGACCAAAGAAACTTGGAAGGAGGAAAGGGATTATTTGGTTTAGGCTTACAAATTAGAGTTCATTATCAAAGGAAGTCAGAGCGGGAACTCAAGCAAGACAAGGGACCTGGAAGCAGGAGCTAATGCAGAAGCAGTGGAGGGATGCTTCTTACTACTGCCTTGCTCATGGCTTGCTCAACCTTCTTTCATAAGAAAGACCACCATCTCCTATAGACTGAGTACCACCATCTTCTACAGGTTTACCTACAACCTGATCTTATAGAGGGGTTTTCTCCTCTCTGATGACTTTAGCTTGTTTCAAGTTGACACAAAAATCGCCAATACAGTTGCCAAATCTCAACCCTGAGTAACCCCTTCCACTGCTCACCTCATCCTCTGATGCTAGCCCATCTTTCTGGCTCTAACCTCAATCTTTTCCAATCTGTTTTTCAGGTTATCTTTGTTAATCACAAATCCGATTTGCTTTTAAAAATAAATGTTAGATCCTTCAGATTTATCTCTGTATAATGTCAGTGTAATCATAAGTATTCCATGGTAATTTCTGGAAAGGAGATAGGAGTGGAGATGATGACGTGGCTGATAGCTGCAGCCTATCTTTCTTGTCCCAAGGAAAACAGAGTGCCAGCTGTATCATTAGTAGCTATGGCAATCACAAATTATTGTACTTTTAAGTTGTTGTTTTATTATTATTCTGATTTTTACAGTGTTTTAAAATCTTGCCCATGGGTAAATTTTTAATTAGGAATGTGGAGAAAGAAAGATGCAGGAATCCGCGTCTACCTTGTGCGCAGGCCTAGACTCATGCCACCAGCACTCCTCTTAGAAGAATCACGGTGACTATAGCTAACCCACAGGCAGTCAGTTGAATTGTAAATGAAATTCCCCATGCATACATTAAAATCAGTGAGTTCTATATGTTGTTATGGCAACAAAATAAGATCATTTTTACTAATTCATCTGCAATTTTTTTTTTTTATGTTTTGGTTTATAACCTCCATAATGGAACCCTGAAAAGAATAACTCTTTTTGCTGTTATTACTCTTAATGACTGTGTTTTAATTTTTGACATAGGTTTTCATTCCATAGCCAAAATCATCTTTGAACTGTTTAAATTTATTATATGTGTTCTTACATACATAGCCCATGCTTGCTGGTTGTAATTTTATGGTAATCTGGCTTTAGCCTCCCAAGTGCTAGGATTACAGGTATGAGCCACCACCCCCCCACTACAAAACACCGATTCTTTAAAAGTTCCAGTTCAATATTCAAATAAAAGATTGCTATTTTAAAATAAGTATTTTTGTTATTTTTTTGGAAAGGCTTCATTATTGCCTCTCTCTCTACTTTTGTAACCTTTGCTTGCCATGAGTCCCCGTATACCCAGGCATGTGCTTAGGACATATATATTACCTCCTATGAAAGAGGACTGGAGATTGTTGGCCAGAAAAGTAGTGATTCAGTGCAAGATCAGACTGATTAGTTATTTGCTTATTTATTTCTCATTTTTGAAATTCAGAGAAGGCATAATAACAGGAAAGGAAGCTTTGGGAGTTACTTATGCTCTCATCCTCAGAAGGTGACTGATCACATCACATAAAAGAACTGTTCAGACCAGCAGTTTCTCAGAGCCCACTTGCAGACTGTGGGGGACAGCTTGCATGGTGCCCCTGAGCTTCCTGGATGTAGAAGGGATGTGAAGGTTATCAGGGTCATCACATCAAGACATCTGATTATTCCACCAGCCCGTCCAAGTTCCACCCCACACATTCATTCTTGGTGGCTGTGGTGCCAATCAGGCATTCTCATGCAGGGGAAGCGTCCAAATGTTCGAGGGAGCCTCGGCCCCAGGCTTGTAACAGTTGCTTTTCGGTGGGATTTTGGAGAGATGTAGCAATACTGGCGTGGAGTGTACCCCTTACTGTGTGTCACTGGATTTGTTTTTGGTTGAACCAATGCCAACAAAGATCATTTTCATTCTACTAGAGCTACTGAAAATTAGGCAAATGATCATTTTGAAATGAGTTCTCCGTGTAGACCCCATTGACTCAGATAACTGAGTTTAGGGAGTGTTGGAGGGCTGCTGCAGACTCAGGTCCAAAAAATACCATTTACATTGTAGTTAAATGTGCAGTCTTAGGTGAGTATCCTGCCAAGATTCATATCACACACTGTTACCCTTAAATCTCTGAGCCTTGCTCTCCTAAAATATGTGAAATAATGATGCCCACTTTCTGAGGTCATTTCAGGGATCAAATGAGATAGGATGGACATGCTCTAATAGCCAACGTTATTGTAGAAATACTAGATATTATTAAGGTAGTATAGTTGAAGTAAATATATGATAATTTAACACTGACCAAAGAATAGTGATTTTTTTTTTTTTTTTTTTAAATAAAAAGGGGAGGGGAGGGATTCTTCCCAAACCCATGTCTTACCTTGGAATCTGAAATAAAGATTCTTTACTTTCTTTTCTTGGGAATTTAAAATAACTCAGGGTTTGGAAGTGGTCCTGATGCTAGACCCAGTTGATACACACTTGAGCTTTGGGGCTTAATGAAAACCTCTATTAGAAACTCTTTGGCATTTAGTGTCCCGAATGGACAATGGAATACTAAGTCCCAATATCTGACTTGTCTATTCCTAGTATTCTGGTCAGTTATTGATATATATTGTAATTCATACCTATTATTATTATTTACCCATAGAGAGAGTGAGAATTGTTTTTCTACACAACAGTCCCACAAAGCAGGAACTATTTTGACCAGGTCCCTGCCATGTCATGATGAAAGAAATAAGTTAATGAAAGTAGTGTGCCTGAGTTGTTAACACCTGGAGTGTTAAGTACAGTGCTGGCAGTGTGGTGGTGATACCACAGCTGCTTTTCCAGGTCACTCTGCTTTCTTTAAAAAACAAAAACAAGCAGACAAGAACAGGGTATGACTATGTAAACCTAACTGGCTTAGAACTCACTATGTAGACTATGCTGGCCTCTAACTCTCAGAGATCTGCCTGCCTCTGCCTCCCATGTGCTAGGTAGGATTAAAACCATGTACCACCATGAGCCCCAGGAAGGTGCTCTCTGTGTTTGAGATCCTAAAACCATTGTAAACACAACCTTCTGCAAGTCTGTTCTTGTAACTGCAGTATCTGTTACCTGCGTATCTTGAAAGGAACACTGTTGCCACCCTTGCTTCCTCACACGTTAGTCTTTCTTGCCTAAAACTGCTAGCATCCCGTGTTCTTTCAGCATTTTAAGATACAGCTCTCCTTAACCGTCTCCTATTGCCTGACTTCGGCAACATTCACTTGGGGGAAAGAGCCCTGACTTCTTGCCGTTTACCTCCATGGCTCCTTCCTCTCCTTCAGTGGTTGCACATTGGTCTCACCAAACAAGTCTCTGGTTTCTTCTCTCTCTGAGTCCTTTTTGGTCTATGGCATTTCAAACCAATGATCTTTCTTCTAGGCAAACTCTTCTCCCTCGCTTGGTTCTGCTGCCTGTCTCAGGCTCTCCTCTGGCCTCTCAGATAAGGGCTTCCCTTGACCTTGTCATCACAACTTCTGCTTCCACTATTTACAGAGCCTAGCTGTCTGTGCTCTGCCTTTGCCCATCACAAGCTCATGCACTCAACTTTCTCTCCTCTCAGAGTGAGTCCCAGGCTCTGCTATTCGCTCCTCACTTGTTCCACCTGCAGGGTTCACTCAGATTTTACCCCAAAAGTTCTGGAGTGCAAAATAGCGGTCACATCCCAAGCTGGTCTAGAACTTTTGGGACTCATCAAGAATCCCTCTTCATCTTCTGGCTGTCATCTTCTGACTTATTTCTACATCAGTCAATCGGTTGTCTACCTCATCTTATGGCTACCTCATCATCTCCTCTTACCTCAGCCACCACCATCCCACCTCCATCCAGTCTCTTCTCAGCAAGACTTATTTCTGTCATTCTCTATTTATAAATCTTTAAAAGCTCTCCATGGCCTAACCAAAAGCTATAGGACTCAGGACCCTCCACACCTACTCCAACTTCAGCCTGCTTTCTTCTATCGGCTGCTCATTCCCTTCCTTCTAGCAAACAGGAATGAGTACCAGTCTTCTACCCTTTTGCACTTGTCCGTGCTTTTCCCCTTTCATTCATCTCTGCATCTCCAGACCCTGCTTGTCCTTCAAAACTGCATGCACCCCCTGCATCTCTGTGATGACTGCAGATAAGAATCCATGCTCTTCTTCAGTCTGATGGTTCTTTGCCCTTCCTTCTGGCTTGTTCTGCTATCTCCATAATATTACCTGAAGGAAACACATTAGTAGCAAAGGTTTCATCATCTTTCTATTCTAAACATCTGGCATAAAGCCACCTCTTCCTGGAGTAGATGTTCTCCTATAAATGTAAAATAAAAACCATTTATGTTCCACAATCCAAAAGTATAAAGCATTGAATCAAGGAGAAAGAGAGAGAGAGAGAGAGAGAGAGAGAGAGAGAGAGAGTTCATGTGTATGTATGTATGTACTCATGAGTCTCCAAAGCTCCAGACTTTTTCAACAAAGCAGTTATCAGAGGCTCAGGGTGTTTGTTTCCTTCGCACTGCATGTGTGGTGTAGTTTTTCCCTGTTAACCTGAGAGTTCTTGGAATATGAAGTCCAATTATCCTTGTCTTTATCAATTGCTAATGTAGAGACTGGAGAGATGGCTCAGTGGTTAACAATGGATAGAACTCTTGCAGAGAGTCTGAGTTCATTTCCCAGAACCTACTTCAGACAGTTCACAACAGCCTATCACTCCAGCTCCAGGGGTGTCCAACATCCTCTTCTGGTTTCCTTGGGTACCTTGTACATACACACTTATACACACATACACATAATTAAAGCTAATAAATCTTTTAAAAAATACTAATATGTAGTAATTTCATATTTGTTATGAATAAAGAAGCCATTTCTAAAGAGCTAATAAATTCAGAAGAATATGCTATTCTTCTGACCAAATAGTATTTTGACTTCTAAGTGAAGTCCAGGTCAAGACATGGGTATTAAGTGTCCTTAAGTTGACTCATGGATGTTAAAACTGAAGAGTAAAATGTAGCTCTGGGTTCTTTTGGATATCACTAGGACTCAGTATTCTGGAAGTATTCAGAGTCCAGGCTGTTTGCTGCTCGTTTGGCTGCTGAGCACCTGCTGTGTGTAGTGTGCTGATATACCTGTCACAGTGCTTACTGTTTGCACATGAAGGGTAAGTAGCGAACAGAAAAGGCAGGCCCCTGAATAGCCTTCTTTCCTCTCCCTCAGTAGGCCTGTAATAGATTCCAGATGTGTGTGGCAGAAACAGTAGGGACTGCGTTTCAAATGAGCAGTTCCAACATGCTAGTAAAGTCCAGATGAGAACAGTAGTGGATCCTACTTAACAGAGCACGGAGTCTGGGGTTGTGGGCGCAACTCTGTCATCAGTAGGGATGGGGAGTCCATTTAAGGCAAGCAGCCTTCTTCATTTGTTTGGGCAGGGCTATGCTACAACTTCTAGACATGGGAATGGTTAAAACATAAAGCTTCTATTCTCACCCACCCTGTTTCAAGCCTTCCAGCGACTGTATGCTTCGTTTTCAAAATAATTTCCAGGTCAGCATAGAAAGTTCTTACATGGACTGTACTTTGCCCCGGTCACTCTCTATCATACCTTCACTCTTGCACAGTGAGCTACAGATGACCCCTGATGCTTTGTCTATTGAGATCCAAGTCTCACATTCTAGACTGTGACCATATTGCTCTTTCTAGATGGCCTCCTTTACTTGCTTGCTTTTTCACTTGTTTTGTGGACCTACGGTTAAGAGAAGACTAGACAGACTTCTCAGGACATGTAGTCCTGAGAAGCAACTCAGGCTAAGCCAGAGGTTCCCAGGGGATCAAGGATGCCCTCCTCAATCACATAGTAAAACCCAAAGTCCAAATTCAAACCTAGATGTTTGTGACACTGCCCCTCACAGACGTCAGAAATGCTGTTAAAGAAACCTAGCAAATTGGCTGGGAAGAAATCCACAGGGTGACAAGCCACATCCGTAAACTGGACACCAACAACTGTGTTCAAAATGCAAACAAGTTTGAAAAAAAACCAAGAGGAACTGAATCCCGGAATATTTGCCAGGAAAACCACTGCAATTTGGGAATTAGATTTGCTCTGACAAGCCTGTTTTTACAAGCTGGTATGTGACCGTTCTGTGTGCATCATTATCTAACAAAATGAGGGTGACCATTCTATCTGTATTATTTGATTTGAGCTCTACTTTTGATCTAGACCCAGGTCCCTCCCACAGTTAACCCCTCCCCACTTTAACCATCTCTTCTTCCAATGTATTAGTCAAGCTAGCAGTAGCCATGAATTTAGATTTGTTTAGAGACAACCAACCAAAAAGGAGCTGTGAGCATCTACCTTGTGTGTAGAAATGGAATGACTGTCCTGTTCCATCGTTATGGCAGTGTAAGAGACTGGCACTCTAGTCAATGTAGGCCAGTTAAGGTGGCCAGGTTCTTTCACTTGTGAAAAACAATGGCAGAATACTTTTTCTCCCCCCCCCCCCCCGTGTGTGTGTGTGTGTGTGTGTGTGTGTGTGTGTGTGTGTGTATGTGTGTGTGTGTGTGTGTGTGGTATTTTGAGACAAGATTTCTCTGTTTGACATGCTTGGCTATCCTCAATCTCACAGAGATGCCCCTGCCTGGGCCTCCTGAGTGCTGAGATTAAAGGTGTGTAAAAGGCTTGTATGGTGTGGAACTGACAGGGTTTAGAGGCATTCCTATGTAATAGGCACTGTTCTTCACAAGACATCGTCACACTAACTTGACCCTTTGACAAATGGAAGATCAAGAAGTCTGCTTGGTTGAAGTTTCCTGGGCTATGAGAGGCTCTAAAGGGGGAGTATTGTCTAGCTCTTATTCTGCCCTCAGTTTTCCCATCTATAGAATGGAAGGTAATAGTTCTATATGGTCATAGTGAAGTTCAGCAAGAGACTATCAGACATACCAGACAGAGCCAGTACTAGGTGAATCTCTGTCTCACTCACTGAGCCCTCCAGATTTGGGGAGGCTTATAGTACTCACCCTCGGCAGCTTCACGGAGCAGTGCTCCTCTGGGTGAACTTGAAGTGGGTGGTAGAACTATCCTAAGGGAAGAACCTACTGCTTTAGTGGTGATTAAACATATAGCTTAACCCAGGGCGAAGATTTTCTTCCACTGCACGAGAATAAGTGGAAATAAAGGAATAAAGGGTAAGAAACCCACTGGGTTTGTTGGTTCAGAGACTCCAGCTTGGGGACAGTTTTAAAATAGCTTTGTGCTTTGAAGTGTGGCTGCTCGTCCCTGTTCTTGATCAGACATCACCCTTCTCACCTGATTTCCATACATCCCTTAGAGCACTACATGCCTCTAAATATATGTGCTTAGACCAGATGTGCTTTCTTCCTGATTAATCTTTTAAGCAATCTCCACAATGGTTTCCTGTCTGGCTCACACAGCTCGGCTCGTAGCCAGCCTTACATACACTGTGACCAGCTCCTTGAAGTCAGTAGGCATCGCCTCTCAAGGCAGGTCCTGAGGAAGAATCATGGTTTCACCCATGGCCTGTGAGCTCTAAATACCTTCTGAGGTTACTCGGGAGCACTCTATAGAGGAGGCCAAGTCATTTCTAGAAAGAAGCCTTTGTACTCCGTGTTTTTTGTTGGATAGTTGAGGGTGGTAAAGACATCTATAGGATCTAAACGAACAGCAGGAGATATTACTTCCTCATCACACAATTCAAAAGAGTCACAGGTGAATTATGCATTTGGATTGTAAGAACCTCTCAATTAACAATGGCAGATGCCACCCAGAGTTTCCTTAAAGAAAGGGGGGAAAGCTTAGGAAAAGGTCCCTTCCCCTAGCATTCATTTGCTTCCCTGCAAATCCCCAGCCTGTTTGAAGGAGGGTTGTAAAGAATAGTCTTTGAGTTGTGAATACCATCTAGTGAAGAATGTATCTCAATGACTGTGGCAGGAAGGGGAAAAAACACTTTTAAAAACTGGGCCACACAGACACTGCAGGTTAGGTTGCTGCTTCTCCACTGACTGTGTGCCTAACGTGAAGCCATCACAGCTTTTCTGAGTTGCCCTCATGTAAGATGAAGAGCCTGTTTCCTACATATCTAGAAGGAAAGGACATTCCTGATGGTGGACAGTGCTATGCAGGGGAAAATGCCTAAGGTGATCCAGGAATACTCTGTCATGGGCTGCACAGTGCTCTACTGCATGAGTTTCAGTGTCGACTTATGTTAAAGCCATGGTGTATTCAATGGGCGTGACTCATATACAGCGGACGATCTCGCAGACATCTGTCTGCCACTGGCTGCATAAAAAGGAAGATGAGAATGCTGCACATGGCGTCACCTCAAGTGGCTTCCAGATGTTCCGGCACCCTCTGTTTCACGGTGGTATCTTACAGCTGATTTCAGGGTAGGGCCAAAAATGAGTGCCTTTGGCCTCTTAGAATGGCTGTGGCTTCTGAATTCCTTCCCATTCAAATTCCAGTGTCTAGAAACCATTGTCCTTGTAATTAAGATCTAAGCTCATTTCAGTGAAAGTAGGTCAGTGTTTCAGTGGGAAGGCTCTATTAAACCGGCATCCAAAACGAGAGTGGCATTTGGCCAATTGGATTTTGCTTTTTAAATCTCAGTTTTGCAGACCCATGTTTGCAGTTTGAACTCCGGATGTTTATAGCATGGTTATTAGATTCTTGTTTTAGGCTAGGCCCTGAGCAAAGTGCCAAGGGAGGTCAACTTGCAAAGTGGAAGTAGCAGACAGATTGATGCATATGTGCTTGGAAAGTGTGCTGGGCTAAATAAGTTAATCTCTGTCTGGCATCGTGAGTACTAGTAGAAAAGATCCAGAGGGGAATGGAGGAAGGACGAATCCAGAAGAATCAAGGGGAATCTTTCTAGTGACAGCCAATTTGAATTGGGTTCAGTTTGATTGACTTAAGTATTCCCATGATGAAATGTCTGAGAAGCCTTTGTGGCTGGTGTTACATACAGTATGGGAACCATGAGGATCCGGAGGCCATGTTTTCTTGTATGGGGTGGCTGTTATGGTCACACTTGTGTATTATAATAGAAACGACTCCAAGTGGCGGAAGCATGGGGAAATAGGCCTGCTAGGAATGCTTGAACAACCAAGAGAGCCTAAACATGGGCAGCGACAGTGGGTTCATGAGTAGACTGCAAAGAACCTTCCAGAGGATTTGGCTTATGCATAGACAAAAAAGAGGAAAATGAGTCAATCAAGATTTCTCTGACCTCCTTGACTTGGTGATTGCTGATGCCATTGGGTTGAAAGAAACAGAAAGACAAGTGAACTTTCTAATTAAGCTTGAATGAAAGGGTAAGTAAGGTATCTTCTTGACTTAGCTCTGCCTGGCCCAGATTCCCCCACATACTGAGAGACAGCCTGAACCTCATGCAGTTAGGCCTCTGAGAGACACTTTCAAAAAGCTGAAGTGTGACAGCAAATACATCTCAAAGAGAGAAAATGTCCATGTTTTGGCGGCTTCTGTGATTTTGAAGACGAAGACATTTTATATTGTTTGTGATTTCCCCTTCATCCACACGCTGATCATGTTTGAGGGTTTTGTTTTTACTCATCAGAATGACAGGAAGTTTTCAGAGTCTGTTTCCTTCAAGTCTGGCCTCAGACTTATTTTCAGGATGAGGTGTTTGTTTTTCCGTTTGTTTCCATGACAACCAAGCCTAGAATTCCTATATATAGTCACCCAGTATCCATTGTTCCTCTGGCCATTGTATCATAATCTTATGCGCCCAGGAGAACTCCACTGATGATAGAAGACAGGGAGGTGCCAGAGTCCTTGGCCTGGAGATTCTCAAGACAATCAAAAGGAGGGAATAAAATAATGTAACCATCCCTAGAGATTTATGCTCCGCCACAGACACTATCCAGAATTGAGATGGCACGTGTTTGAAAGCTTCATTTCGTACACAGTTTTCTTTGCAATGGCCCTGTAGAAACTGCATCTTCAGAGGAAGTAAATGGGAAGTTGTATTGACCACCTCTAGTTTTTATTGTAACTCCGCACGCCAGTTTTCTTGCACAGCAAGTATCTTGAGAAAGAGAGTAGAGGTGAGGTACAAAGGAACTTAGACAGAGGCCTAGAAATCTTTTTAAATAATTAGATTTATTGAAGTTCATGAATCCTCTTGATAGCTCTAGGCTACATTCTCGTTATTAGCCAGTGTTCTATTGTTGTGAAGAGACGCCTTGAGCATGAGATGCCAGCAGCATGGGGAAAGCATGGTAGCGTCCAGATTCACAAACATCACGGGGGGGGGGGGGAAGGGGGGAAGAGAGGGAGAGGGAGAGAGAGACTGAAACCCCAAAGCCCACCACAATTCCTCTAACCAGGCCATATCTTCTAATCCTTCTAACGTAGCGCCACTTCTTAATGACCAAGCATTCAAATATATGAGCCCATGGGGGCCATTCCTATTCATACCACTACACTAAGTAATATGTGTGTGTGTGTGCGCGCGCGCGCATGCATGTGCACATATGTGTACATGTATACATGTTATTTTTTCTTCATAAATTCAGTCTAGCAACTTTTATGTACTTTTATAGACATTTGTGTATACTTGACATTCTTGCTGGGGAGCCAAGGACGAGCAAGAAACCTTGCCCCTGTGGTATATATTGCATTGTAAATAAATATAAAAACACCTATGTGCTTTAATAGCCACAGTTGTTCACAAAATCAACCCAGCAAATATTATCTTAAATACTATGATTAAGTAAACCTAACAGATGACCTGTCCAAACACACTGAAACTGTAAAGACAACAATAGAACTGGGCAATGTGGTGCAGACCCTTAATCCCAGCATTCTGGAGGCAGAGGCAGGCAGGTCTCTGTGAGTTCCAGGACAGCTAGGGCTACACAGGAAACCAAAACAGAAAATAACATGACACAAAACTTATACCCTCCTACCCAATTTTAAATACTAAGCATCCTATTAACTACATTACATGTTGTGCAGTATATTTCTCAGCCTTTGTGTTTTGCATGACGGTGCTGCCTAGTTTTTATGTCAACTTGATACAAGCTTTGGTTATCTGAGAGGCAGAAACCTCAATTGAGAAAACGCCTCCATAAGGTGGAGCAGTTGCAGATTTTTGCAGTCTGCAGCCTTGGTCTTTCCAAGTGTGCTGCTGCTTAAAAGGGCTTAACGTAGTACAGGGTGCAGTGAGGCCATGGAGAGACCTGTAGATGTGTATGTGTTGATTGGGGGGGGGGGGGTAGAGTTGAACGAAAAGTTCATCTGGATTGGAGGTGGGCCATTGGCTCATTTGGACTTCACAAAGGAGGGGACTTTCCAGCAGAGTTTTGAAGACTGGGTGGGAATTACAGAATACCTAGTAACTTGGTCTGACCAAGGACCAACATCAATGACATACATGACTAGATCTTGGAGGAAATCGGAACAGGTAGTATTTGTGGAATAAGAAGACCCAAGAGATCTGGGGATGAGAAGGAGTAGGATGGAGAGGAAGAGCAGCGCTGATGATAGGTAGGCCATGAGATTTTTGTCTAGAGCACGGTTACACCTCCAATATGCAGGACAGCAGGAGCCATCCACTAATGTTCAAAATGCAAGAGGAAGACTCGAGATAGCTGCTTTCTAGCATACTGAGTGGTTTTGAGGCATACCCCGAACCCAGCTGTAGTTGAAAGACTGGTGTCATCATCCCTCCCAAGGCAACAGAATTCTCTGTTCACTCCAGATTTCTAGGAAATTGTTGGCATAAACATAAAAACTCAGACTGCCTTTGTCTTTTGTCAAAGTTTCAAAGTGGTTATATCATAGAAGGCATATACCAGGCCAGAAGCCCCCTGCTGCAGCTACAGTATGGCTTTAGCTGCTCTCCCCCCATGGTTAGTGATCCTTTCTAAATTTCATCTTTCGTAGCTGTTCGTCTCAGTTTATCTCAGTTTTACCCTTTTACCCCCACCCTGTTTTGGATAGCTACACCTATGTTTAACCAGCCCTCAGCTGATGAATCAGCTACCCTTCTGAAGAAAATTATAATCCACATGTTCTTGTTAAACTCTCCTTTTGTTTTTTTGCTATGTGATCCAGGCTAGCCTGGAACTCAGCACGTAGACAAGGTTGCTCCTGAACTTGTAGCAGTCCTCATGCTTCTGCCTCCTGAGTGATGACAGGATTCCAGGGGTACATCAGCACGCATGGCTGTTGGGAGGTTTTATACCTTTGTTGAACTTCGAGGTTTTAACGGCTTGTTTTCACAACACGTATATATACCTCCTCCTTTCTACTGCTCATGCTTCTCTGCTCAATCCACTTTCCTTGTTCTCATCCTCATTAAAAAAAAAAAAAAAAAGATAATTTTTAATATTTAATTCTATTTGTGTGTGTCTGTGTCTATATATGTATATATGTACATAATGTGTCTGGATGCCCACAGAGGTCAGAGAGGGAGGCAGATGCCCTGGAGCTTTCGATATAGGAGGTTGGTAGCTACCTAGTGTGGGTCCTGGGACGTGCACCCAGATCCTTGCTTTTATTTTTAAGTGTGTGTGTGTGTGTGTGTGTGTGTGTGTGTGTGTGTGTGTGTATGGTTATGTGCGTGGTTATGTGCAGTTGAGTGCTTGTACGTGAGGAGGCCAGAAGAGGGTATCGGATTTCCGGAAGCTTGGGGTACAGGAGTCAGTGAGCTGCCAGATGTGGGTACTGGGAACCAGGCTTGGTTCCTCTGCTATAGCAGTTTGTGTCTTTACTACCAAGCTTTCTCTCAAACCCACCATATTGTTGGTTTGTTTCCATTGTAAGATTGTAGCTGTTTAAAGTTCTCTTTACTTATCTCCAAATGTAGGATGTAAACTAGAGCTGGGGTGCACGGAGCACTCGGCATCTGCTGGTCTTATCTTGATCTCATTAATTAACACAGTAATTAATACCAGACATATTTATTAATTGATACTCAGGGCACTCTTGGCGGCCCTGCTCCATCTCCCTCGCTCTCACAATCAATCACTAAATAATGCTGACTGTTCCTCTTCCTCTCCCCCTTTTTGCAGTTGTCTCTGTAAAATGTCCAATTGCGTTGTATCATAGTCATTCACTTATATGTCTTTTCTTAGACAATAAGTTGCTTGAAGACAAGGATCAACTCTTACTGTCCTGGAACAGGTCTCCTGTTTACTTGGATGCTCAGTAAATATTTGCTGATGAATAATCCTTTGTCCGTGTCCACCTTTGAAATGGACTTACCTAAAATTCTTTTCTTTATTTTTCCTGATATTTGATTCCCACTAACCGTTGAGCCTATCTTCCAAGTCTGCATTACTTGTAACTGAATGTGGTTGCAGGCTACCCTAGCCTGTCTCTCACAGCTTCTTTATGGAGCTGGAGAAAATCGAGGTTTGACCTCCATTGGCACTCTTCTGTATCACTCAGCAACATGCAGGAGGACCGTGCTCTCCCTGTCCCACTGATTCCTGCTCGGCTCTATCCTCAGCCTCTCACTCTCTGTGACTCTCCATTTGTTCTCTTTGTCTCTTTGTTGCTTCAGTCAGTGGAATGAGTTTTGGAGCTGTGAAGATCTGTACTTTCCTAACAATCAGCTGCCAGCTCCCTTCCCTAACAGATCTGAACTGCTAGAAGATACCCTTTATGACTTCTTTGGTCTTGAGTGCCCAGAGCCAGCAACATATCCTGGCCCCAAGACAATGCTAATAAATGTGTGCTCAGCACCATGGATCCATCAAAAGGCTCCTTCTTCCAGGGACATTGTTCTTGTGAAGTTTCCCTTTCTTCCTTTGCCTGTGTAAAGTCAAGTTTCTTGTAGTTGTTTCTGCAATGGCTAATGTTTGGAGGATGAAGAAAAATGAAAATCCAAAAGATTGACACCTGGCTTTGCCTAACATTCCAAGGGATCTAGAATTAGCAAGAAATCCCCAAGTAGTTTGCTAAGAACCCAGTAAACAAGAAAGAGCTGGGAAGGAGCCCTTAGAAGGCTCTCTTTTCTGCTTTAAGTTCTCCGGCTGGCCTAGAGCCCCGCCTCCTCCCAAGTGCTAGCCCTCCATTTGCATATGTGTGCCTTTCCAGCTCCCTCAGCCTGAGGGATTTGAGAGTGTTGTGTGAGAATGGTCTATCATGTACCTCATTATTTTAAGGCAGAATCTCACTACTTACTCTGGCTATCCTGGAATTCACTATGTAAACAAGGCTAGCTTTGAACTCATAGTTTGAACCTGCCTCCACGTGCAAGCAACTCTTCTTGGTCTCAGGGCTGCAATCCATTAGCAAACTGGAATCTTCTTTTGCTTAGCAAGCCTTCCTTTCCAAGATCAGTGGATTAGAGGACAGTGCTCAGAGAGCTACATTATTTACAAACAAGGGGGTGGGTGCTGGCACCTGGGAGAAAGCCAAGCTCCGAAAGGTCCCACAAAGTGGGTTGCTGCCCTGGGAACTGTTACAGATGTGTCATAGCTGCTGGGATTTGCTTTTGTGTGTGTGAGTTTACTTGTCCTAATTTTAACCAGGAGGGAAGAGAAGGTGCTGAGAGCATGAGTAGCTGCAGCTGTTTCTTGTGCATCCTTGAGACTAGTTTCTTGAAATGTTCTGCTGAGATGTCTTGTATTTTTCCTTTGAGTTTCATATAACACACAAATTTACATTTTAGAATTTGGGTGGGTTTTTGTTTGTTTTGCTTTTGTTTTTATTTTCATAATGGCTGGCATAACATGCAGTAGAGTCTAGAAACAACAACAAAGCGATTCACCAAAAGGAGCCGTGCTTCTAGAGGGGTCCACCTAAGTGGCAGGTACATGAGTCTGGTTGGGTGAGTGGCAGGCGAGGAAAGGGGTTAGCCCTGCTTAATGCCTGACTAGGAACCATTTGCTGCCTTACAGCTTTGCTGGGAAGGGATTTAAGCTGTCAGGTACCGAGTGTCTGAGGTGTGCTCCACATGAATACTAACCCTCGAGTCTCCCCAGATGAGTGCCATCTCTTGAGGGAGCTACAAACCACTTAGTAAGATATGGACCTTCCTTTAGAGCATTTGTTTTGTTCTCTGGATGGATTTGTGGCTGAGGAACAGATCTCTTTCAGCAAGACTTGGCTTTGGCCCGTCGCTTTTGGAAAAACTATGCCATGGAGCTGAGAGTGCAGAGGAGGGCATCTCTATCAATCAAGAGGACAGCAGTTCTGGGGACACTGGCTGGCTGTGCCCAGCTCACACTGGAATTCTGTTCCCAGGAGAGATGGACTGTTGCTTCCCTGAGTGTGTGGTGTAACTGGGTCTTAAGCAGTTTGAGAGATGATAACCAACCCTGCAGGTGAAGGAGAGAAGGAGAAGTAGACAAAAGCACGATTGCAGTCCTGGGTGGGTTCATCAGCAGAAGGTAGAGAAACAAAGGAGAGGGTGGGGATAAAGGAATGGAGACAATGCGCCGGCTGTGTCTTCCTTTCCTCCTTTGTCTCCCCATGTACACCTGGGGATGAACCCACGAGGCTTGCAGAGATTGATCTGCCTTTCCTTTTGCTTTCGTCTTGTGCCTGGCAGGTTTGTTTACAAAAGGGTCTCTCTCTATCTTGAAGAATATGCATTGGGGGGACTGACAGGGCAAGGAGCTGAAGGCACCCCATATTTTGATGGGGGTGAGGTGGGGTAGTGGTTGCATCCCCTGCAGTCAGGGAAGCTCCCTCACTGCTTTTCCAATGGGAAGACAGTTGATCTTGGTTTAATCAAATATTTGTTTTACAACATTAGTCCATGCCCTGCCTGGGGGAGCCATGCTTTGGAAAAATGAGGTGTCTGTCAGATCTACAGGCTTGTACAATGTCTGTTGCCCTCTTTGCTTACAGAGGAAAAAGAGAGCCCTGTGTTTTCATCCCAAGGAAAGTTACTCTGAAAGTCTTCAGGGTCCTTCACAGGCTTCCGCCCAGCTTTCACAGGCAGTGGCAGATTAGATAGGACTGTGTTGCTGAATCGGACCACTGTATCCCAAGGAGCATGCTAGGCAAAGGTGCTCCCTGACCCTCCCCATCCCATTTCACCAGGACTTGCCATTAAAGATCCTAGGATTATAGTTCCTGCCATCCATTTCATCATGAACCCTCAGAAACTGCAAACTTAAAAATACCTTTCAGAGAAACTTGTTTGGAATTTCATTTTAATGGGATTTGTGAATAAATCTCCATCTTAATGCTAAGCTTTAAATGGCTCTTCCAGGAGAACACTATCGGACTTTTATATTTTAAAATTTAAATCTCTTGACTCCAAAGCCATAAAACATTTTTGTATTTGTGGGTGTACCATGTGCCTGAGCACTCATGTTAAAGACTGATTTTTTTTTTTTTTTTAAATAATAGTGTGAAGAATTCTGGGAGGGGGGGCTGTTACGTCATCTAGTCCCTTCCCGTGTAGACATCTGTATGGACCGTGCTGGTTTATTTATTGCACTCTATGAGGATGGGTGTTCTGTGGTAGCCTGTTCTCACTATATCCGTGTGTTCCTTGGCTCTTGGTTAAATAGTGTAATGACAATGAGAGATGTAGTTCCCCCTTAAAAACTATTCAGAACTGACCAGATGATGCTGGCCAAAGGAGACAAACCTTCAAGTGGAAGGTAGCAAGCCGGGAGGCTCGGGGAGGGTCTGTACACAGTACGGGCCACAGTTAGTGCTGGATGATGCCCTTGTGACATAAGGTCTTAAATGTGCCCACCACACACCAGAGAACATTAGCCATGTGACTGACGGGGGGAGGGGGTTGATGAACTTGATCACAGTGATAGTTTCACAAACGATGTGAGCTGTGTACGTATGTGCACGTACACATGACAGACACTGGTCAGCATCTCTTATCTTCCTCAGTTGCTGTCCACCTTGATTTTTGAGACAGGGTTTGGCTAGACTGGCTGGCTAGTAGCTCTAGGCATCCTCCTGTCTCACTTCCCCATCACTGGGATCACAGGCCTGCTATGCTGTGGGCAGGTGCTAAGATGGAAACACTTTGCCAGCCGAGCCAGCTCCCCAGCCCCAGTAGGTTGTTCTTGCTCTATTTTGCTGATTATGTCTTAATAGAAGTGGCAGGAGAGACTGCGCAGTAAAGGGCTTCCAGGCAAGCACCACCCCTACACACACACACACACACACACACACACACACACACACACACACACACACACACACCCCACTATGTCCTCTGTGGTCCAGCTCACTGTCTCTGTCTCTCCACAGACTCCTCTTACTCGGAGCCCCCTGATGTTCAGCAGCAGCTGAATCACTACCAGTCAGCTGCCCTGGCAAGAAACAACAGCTGTGTTAGCCCTGTGCCTCCTTCCGGGACTGCTGCTGGAACTGAACAGAAGGCAGAAGCTGTTCTTCACTGCGAATTCTGTGAATTCTCCTCTGGCTACATCCAGAGCATCAGGCGCCATTACCGGGACAAGCATGGTGGGAAGAAGCTTTTCAAATGCAAAGACTGCTCCTTTTACACCGGCTTTAAGTACGTGGTGTGAAGAATACTTGTGAAAAACTTAAGTGGCTACCTCTGCTCCAGCCCTCACCACACTCTCCCTTGCCTTCAGCTCCAGAAATTCTGTCAGTGTGTGATAGGAAGGTTGGGTTCAGTCTTCCCAGAAGGAAGCTGGTTTCAGAACGACTAGTTGGGGGTTGTGGGAAGGGATGAAGAGTTACATAAGAACAAATTACCTTAAAAGTCAGAGCATACGGTCTTCTAAACAGTAGGAGATTGGATCGAAGGACTGCCCTGAACCAGTTCTTTTTCACTTTTCTTTAATAAATCTCCATTTGCTTGAGAAAAAAGAAAAAGAAAAAGGATGAGATCTTGAGTTTAATCACGTGATCCTCCAACCTCAGCCTTCGGAGCAGCTGATGTTCCTAGACCATACCTGGCTTAATAGGCAAATTCTAATTTTCAAGAATGAAGTATATAGGGTATTTCTTTCTTTCTACACGAAACCTTGATCCCAGCCAAGTGGCAAAGGTTCTGAGTCATTGCCTCAGTGTCTCTCCTCTATGTTCCTTGATGGCCAAGGAGCATGTGGTCGGCAAACATGTCAGTTTTAGCTTATGCTTCTCGAGCAGGAGAGCCACATGTGGGCACCTGTGAGAGATGACATATCAGTGACTGTATGTCATGGTGTTTGTTTTTTTCTCTTAGATCTGCTTTTACTATGCACGTGGAAGCTGGGCATTCGGCGGTCCCGGAAGAAGGCCCCAAAGATCTCCGCTGTCCTCTCTGCCTCTATCACACCAAATACAAACGCAACATGATCGACCACATAGTACTGCACCGAGGTAATCTTCAGGCTGACTCGGTTTTCTTGGGTCCTGGAGGGAGGGACGTAGTGCCGCCGGGAGATAGTACCACAGCATTTTGAGGATGCTCCCTGTGTACCACAGCAGCATTGCTCTCTTCCCTGAGCTCTGTTCCTGTAGGCAAAAGTCACAGTGACAACCACTAATATCCAAAGGATAAGGCAGAATCCTGTAAGTAGAATTCCTCCCTGGAGAGAGGCCAAGGGGATATGGAGTCTCAGGAACTCTTCCATCAGGATTTCTGGGAGTCAGGAATTACCCATTTGAATCCCTTGCTACCATCGAGATGTATATCGAGAGCCTGGGGCAGGATGGCATGAGAAACAAAGACAGAAATAATGCCTTCCAAAGCACAAAGTGGAATGTGCTTTGAAATGGACAAGGAAAAAGAGTTCCAACATGCAGAAGTGGACTGCTGGATAGAGTACCCGTAGATTAGCACTGGATTGGTCTGGTTTGGATCCTGCTCTGGGTAATACTAAATCGTTCCTGTGAGAGAGTAGCCGGCGGGGTTCCACTGTGGACGGATACACAGTGGTGAGTCCTTGAATGTGTATCCCCACTGAAATGAAGGGATCCTGGTGAAAATATATGGGTTGTTTCGTTGTTTCAATTTTTTGTTTGTTTGTTTCACTTTGTTTTGTTTTGTGTTTTTGAGTCAGGATCTCTCAAACCCGAGTTGACTTCAAACTCAAAATCCACCTGCTTCAGTAATTTCTTGAAGTTGCGGGATTATAGACAGACCTGGCCTGGCCTGCTTGAGCTGCTATTATTATTATTATTATTATTATTATTATTATTATTATTTATTTGAGTTTACTTTTGTCCAATTAAAACACCTTTGTATTGGAAGGAAGCGTGTCGGTAACCCGTTTTGTCCAAAAGACACTCATGCGGGTGGGTGGAGGGAGGTTTCCGGCATGCCCGCTGCCAGTCTTGTTTGCAGTGCAGTCTGCTGTTCTTCGCATCTCTTCTCATCCCTTTTTTCCCATCCTTCCTTTCTTCCTCTTTTTTCTCATCATCTTTCTTTTTCCTCTAACCTTGGAAAGCTTTGCAGGATTTGCCACATATGCACAAAACAGTATGTGTCCTCTCCTTTCTTGTTGAGGTGTTCCTTATCTGCCATTGTGCAGGCATTTATAAAGTAGCTTACATTTCCCCAGAACTACTTACTACCTTTCGCCAGCATGCCTGTGATGTGCCTACATCTGCCCAAATCTCATAGAAGACTCAACATCCACAGTGCTGTTTCCTCCTTCCATTGCAATCTAATGAGATGAGAGATGGTTGCTGGCTAGGCCAACCACCTGTGAGCCAGGCAAAAGCAGCACAGCAGTATGTAGGCAGGGATTCTTGGCCCTCAGCTTCCTGCCTGGTGTTTTGCCTTTCTCACCTGGCTTCTGATCCCCCAGCCCATGTGTTGCCAAAGCTGTGCGCCCCATCCCAGCTTGGGTAGAAGCCATCAGTGGAGCTGATGCCCAGAAAACATCAATGGCGAGTCCTCGCTGGCTGTGGGGAATCCACGCTGGCTGCAGTCATTTCCCATATTGATGCCTGGTGGGCTCAGAGCTTTGATGACTGACAAGCTCAATGACTTCCCTTGTTTGAGCTGAGACTTAAGGAAGAGAGAGGTAGAGTGATTCTGCACAGAGGCCAGGAGCACTTGACAAAGAGCTCCCCGCAGCCAGCCACCTCATCGGCCGCACAACTACAACACCATCACATGGCCTCCTGTTTTTTGAGTAGGAAGCTCAAAGCTGAGAAAGACTATGGGGGATGGGGTTGCTTGTCTGTATCCTGCTTTTTTAATTCAGCGTATTTAATTTATTGGAGCTCTGCTTCATTTCACAAAGGATTTAAAGTAGCTCACAGTCATTCCTGCAGAGCTGTTGCATTAAAAACAAATGAAGAAATGAAGGCAAAGGTGAAAGAAAGTGAGGCCAATAGAAAGAGCATCCAACAATAGGAATGATCTCAGCAACTGTTTGGAGATGCCTTGAATATACAAGATCCCCATCTTTCATTAGCCATGCCCACAGATTAGGCCTTGGAATCTTTGCCTTCCTTGGGAGAGAAGAAAACAAAATCAGTTGGCTTTGGGGCGTTTATTAAACAACTTTCCACCTTCAGACACTGAAGTCTAGAAGGAATCTCTACAGTGAATAGACAGGGATGCGACAGTGTATATTGGCCACCACAATACAGTGCACATTGAACATCCCATAATATAAAATGATGGAGACCAGAAGTGTTTCAGAGTTCCAAAGTATTTAGATTTTGGAATATTGATGTAGACTGTCAAATGAATATCCTTTATCCAATCACATTGGTGCTGGTAAAGTTTTGGGTTTCCGGTTGTATAGATAGAGAGGAGCTCAGGGTATTCCATGGGGTCATGGAGAGCTCTAGTAACTTAACCAGAGTTATCAGGTGATGGATGAGGCAGCCCAGTATTTTGTTGTTTAGTCTGATCCCATTACATGTCATTGGTCATAACCTCTTCTATTCACTTGTTCTCTGGATATGTGAATATTGTCCTCACCAAGGTAGAAATATGATCCAAATATGTGCAGTTAAAGATCAGTAGTGGCACCAATATCTGTAGCTACCATCCGTAAGTGTTTACTGTCGTGGGTGCTATGCTGAGTGCTTGACAGTAAACGTACCAAATCCAGCATGGTAGATACGACCGTTACCCCTGATGATAAACAACAAAAACAGGTTCAGAAAAGCTGTGTAACTTCCCTCTGGTCCAAGGACTCTTGGGTAACAGGCTGGGATTGGAACCCAGGTGTGTCTGACCCACAGCACTTGCTTTGAATCCCAAGCATCACTCCCTTACCCTTGGGAAGCTGCCGCCACCCTGCTCAGTGTTCCAGAGTCTGTGAAAGTTGGGTCCAAGGAGAGAACTTTTTATAGGGCTGGAGATCAAGGATGAGGACCCCAATCCGCAGGTGGCAGATGGCCCTAAGTATCTGTTGACTTCTGGCTCTGGTGTCCATCTCCACTTCAAGGTAGAGCAGAGAGAGCCTGGTCTTGGCATCTTATCAATGTGGTCAAATGTCTGCCTTGCAGATCAACACTGGGGCTGATCCCAGAGTAATGAGATGAGGCTTCTGCACCTGTGCACTGCCTGCTCCAGATGAATAAACATCTTTGGTCTCCAGGGTCTACAGCATGAGATGTTTCTGAGGCCTCAGTTAATTAAAAACCTTGAGATGAAAGGCAAGAAAAACAACTCTGAACTGGCCCTGAGACAGAGCTGCTACTGGCAAGGACAGTTGCCATCTCTTTTTGTTGGGACAGAGTGATGCAGACAGATGTTGATCCTTTAAGGAAGGAAGGAGGGGAGAAGAATCCATCCCATGAAGTCTGAGTGAGAACTAGTCAAGGATGTGTACTCCCATGGCAAGGGAGCATACAAATGATTCCTGAGTTCCACAAACACTCATCATTTGCTTGTTACTTTGCTGCACTCTGTTATGACAGCATTATGTATGGTGAGGTATAGGAAACCCATACTAGACCTCCTCAGGATGAACATATGCAGAGCATATCCAAGACAGTGAGTGATAGGAGTCCTATTTATGTTCCTGGAAAAGAGGTCATGGACTAAGGTGGCTTTCAAACTGAGCCATGGCAGCATTTCACCAGACAGGGAAGACTTAAGATAGGCTGTCGTCTCTTTCTAGGTTTACTGAAATATACATCTACCAACTCATTGGCTTTAAGTGATGTATTCTCTCTTGGTTATAGAGGCTAGAATTATCAGCCTCTTCGGATGATACCTGTGCATCATCTAAAACTTCAAGAAAAACCATCCTTGATGGGGAGAGAAGGATAGAACTCAGCGGTAGATCACCTACTTACCCTTTGCTTCCTTGTCATATCCTAGATCATTGGCATGCTTTGATATCCTTAGCTTAGAGTGGCAGCCATCCAACCTCTGCCTCCTCCTTGAGGCCTCATTGCCAGTAATCTGTGTTCCTTTGTGTTGATTTCTCTTACAAAAACATCAGGCATTGAATTTTAGGCCAGCCATAATCTAATATGACCTTGCTCCTCTTAATTACATCCCCAAACTCTATCCCAAATAGTGACTTTCTGAAGTTCCAAGTGAACATAAATTGGGGGACACTCTCAACCACTACAGAGTAGAGGTGATTTATTAGTAAACCGCTGAGGCCACTGGAGGCAAGACCCATTTGCAACATGGCATCAGACTATTCCAGGTACCTGAAAAGAATGTGTGTTCTTAAGGCTTTAGAGACCAATTCAGAAATTTGGCCTTTCCTTAGTAAATACATAGAAATCCAGGGAAAAACATTTTTTGAATCATATTATGAATAAGACACCTGCTACATAAGAGTTTAACCAAGGTTGAAGCAAGGATCATTATTAGATCTATCTCTTTCTTATGGATTTAGATCAGTCAACAGCTGCTAAGATATGATAAGTCTAATTTGGGAGTTTATTTCGTGAACTCATTTGGTAGGACTTTGGGTAAGTTTTCATTTGAGTAATAGATGTGTAGCATGCCTGCTGGTGTTTTAAGATATAGGGCAGTTCAGCCATGAAGAGACAGAAAGTTTGTTCTCTGAGGGAAGTTGAGCATTAGTGGAAGCTTCGAGACTGTGTGTCTGTGAATATGCAACCATAAGAAGCACAGTGCTCACATACAGCTTGCCCAGCTGTGTCTTGTACCTTTATAGCACGCCTGAAAATTTGGGCACAGATTGAATCGGAGGGCTGAAACCTTTTTGATAAATATTTACATTGTGATTATGTAGCTGTGTAACCACTGTGGTTGCTATCCAGTTGGCACATTAACTTCAAGGGTCTGTTTCCTCTTTAGTAGACAAATCCTGACTGAGGCTAAGCTTTGAAGGAGGGCATCCTGAATGGAAGTCATCGCCCCCAATTTGTCTGGTTGGGGGCACTTTGATTTCAGGAGAGAAAAATCAATAAGACTGACTATTATTTTGATTTAGTGAGATTATATGTTTCATCCTTATCTGTGAGAGAGAGGTACTGACTGTTCCCAGCTCACCCTAGAAACCTGCTAATGTCAAAACTTAATAACCCTTACCAGGAGCTGGTTGCTTGTGTATCTATTTGTAGTTTTATTTTAGGGTGGGTTTAAAGATAGTAATGCCTCTTTCTTTTCCTTCTTACCCTCTTTCTATTCCTCCAATTTCTCCTTGTCCTTCTCCTCTTCTTCTTCGACAGACTCCTTTGAGATAGGGTCTTATGTAGCCCAACCTGACACAAAACATACTACCTTGCCCAGGTTAGCCTCAAACTCTCCTGACTCCATTTCCCAAGTGTCCCCACATTGGATTAGTGTTTTCTTAATGCTTTTCTCCAGTCTTTAACCTTTGTCACTCAGTTGTCCAACAACAAGTAGTGAATGGGTCTTTGGGCTCAGTCCTCTGGGTTGATGCCTTGCGAGCAAAGCTTGTTAGTTGGGGTCAAGGAATTGCAGTTCTTTTGCTGTCTCATTTAAGTCTTGGGGTATTCTTGGAAAGGAACTCTAGTGTCTTGCAGTTTCCTCTTCCAGAGGAGTTCTTACCTGGTGACTCTCAGCTCCACAGTCCTGTGACTTCTTGCTGAAAAATGACCTAGTAGTTGGCACTTGGGCTGCTTTTAATGGGTTCCTTGCCAACACTGCGGCACACTCAGCTCTGCTCTCGGTGCACTTTAGGGCACAGGTACCCAGGACGCTGGAGTCCTGCCTCTCCAGTTTCATGTCTCCCTGTAGCAGTGAGTACCAACTGAGTAGGAGAAGTTGAAATTGATAAACCATCTTTGTCATGAACTGGGGATACCTTCTTTTCTTTTCAACCTTCACTGGGTGCTGAGTCACAAGCATTTCTTACCCAGGGTAATTTTGAGAGTTGTAAAATCAAGAAAGACCCATGATACTAGGGTACTCAGAAATATGAGCTTCTATAGCCAAGGTAGGATTCAGTCCATGCCTGGAGCATTCCAGTCTAGCTTGGCAGGTAATGATAATATACATTTAAATAAGCAAGAGATTTGGTCCACCTTAGCTCATATATTAGACTGGAAATGGGAAATTTTGTATATCATTTTTAATTTTTAAAATTACATTTATTTATTGTGTGTGGAAGATTGTACAGACATCTTCAAATGATAAGAATAATCACTGACGTCTCAATATACAGTACTATAACAGCTAATAGAACTTGCTTCATAGCAAGCTTTTAATCAATTATAAAGTCATGTATTAGCTATTATTGCTATTAGCATTTGAACTTCAGGGCATGACTTTGAAGCCCTAGACCTTTGGGTAAAATTCTTAATGATGCATCATGAAATTAGAAACTGCAAAGAAAGCTAACCAATGTGGTAGAGGGATTGAAGTGGGGAATGCATAAATAGGAGGCTTTAGGAGAGCCATTTATTGACTTCGGGCAGCAGACTGTTGAGCGGCTGAAGAGCTGTCCTCGTGGCATTTGAGGCATTGTTACTTGGAAAAGTGTGCCCAGCTGTTCTTCATCTCCACTGAGGTTGACAGATCTAGGGCAGATGGGCCAGGCCAGAGCCAGAGAATATAAGAGAAGCAGTAAAGATGACAATAAATCGGGAACAAGCGAGGAGGAGGCGGAGGGCCATAGCCTCATGGAAGTGCCAAAAGTGACCACGGCAGCCCTTTCCAGGAAGTACAACCTCACTGCAGGTTGGTCCCTGGTACTGCTGCTACCCCTCCATCCTCTGCAGCTGTTCAGGCTCTTAGGTTTACCTTTTCTGAGCCACTGTCGTTCATGCATCGTATTGCTGAACTCAGTTGTTCTCAGCCGGTTCTTCCAGCCGCCCAAAGGTACACTGCCCTGCAGGCATTCTGGGGGGTCATAGGAAGGAGTGGTGGAAGAATCTGGTGAGTGAAGACCAAAGAAGCTGCTGAGCATGTTACAATCCACAGGACAGTGCCTGCAACAAAGAACTGTCTAGCCCCCAGATGTCGGTCATGCTACTGTTTTGAAAAACCCAGGCGTAGAGTAGTAGAACATTCTAGAATGGACTCCTTCAGGCTAACTAATTTATGCCAAGGCATTTCCCCCTCCGTTTACACAAAACCATGGAACCGAATGGCTTAGAAGACTGTTAAACATTTGCTATTCTAAGAAAATGTGCAGATTACTTTATAATCATGTGTTTCTTAGCTGTCTGCTGTACTTTGGTTTAAAAATATTTATATTTCTAAATAAGCCACTGACTCTTTGTATAGGGAAAATAACATATGCATTAGATCTATGGGGAGTATGTTACAGACACCACCCTTAACGCTTTCTCTGCCCAGCATTTTGCTGGACATGAGGCGCTACATTCAAGGACTCCAAGGCAGTGAGTGCCCTGCAGTTAGAATGTTGTGGTTGAGATGAAGACATGCTGTTGAGGGGGGGAAACTCCCTTGGGTCCAAGTGCAGCCAATAACAAATGGGAGGCTGGGGGAGGCAGTCGCATCAGCATGCAAAAGACTAACATCGCTACTCAGTGTCTCTGGGAACAAAATCATGGTTTCCTGACTTAATAATACATTGCTGTTTCTAAATAATATAAGTATATGTTGTGTGCGTCCATTTGTAAACTTTCAGAGTCTTCTGAAATCCAGACTCAGCATGAAAACACATGCTATATTTGATTCTTGCATATATAGCACAGATTTTAATTTTATCCCAGTTATGGATATCTGGCACGTGCGCCAATACTCTGGGCAGACTGGTGTGAAATTCAATTTGAGCAGTTAAACACAAGGGTGAGAGAGTGCAAAATACACAAGCGGATGCATTTCCAGCCCTACAACATTTGGTATGTGAGTGGGAAAGGCACCCAAGTACTCTCTTTCCAGCTAGCAATTTTCTTCCTCTTGTGGCAATCGTATTACAGATTTTTCTATAAAGACACAAATCTTAAGTGGCTCCAGTGGACCCTCACCTCTCTCAATGTTACCCACAGTACTTTTCACTTGTAAGCTAGTTCTATAGAACCTGTTCTACTTGAGATCCCTCTGCTTTCAGGACTGGAGAAGACCATCCTGGAGAACATCTTCAAGGGGAGGACGGGAATGGAAGTAGCATTAAGGACAGCCTGGGTTCACATCTCAGCTCTGTCGGTCGCAGTGTCTGAACTTTAGAACATTTTAGAAGATTGTTCCTCACTAGAAATATAGCTCAGTGACAGCGCTTGCTGAGCGTATATGGGACCCTGGCTTTGATCCCTAGTATGGAAGGAGGGTGTTGTTCCTCATGTTTGTTTATTCTGAAAATGGGAATAACTCTACCCTTGGTATCATTGGAAGGTGAAACACAGTGGTAGCCCATAGGTGCCCATAGGTGCTTAATATCCATATCCTTCCCTGAGAGACACCTGGCATCCAGCCATCATGGAACTTGCTGAAGAAGGACCTTAAAATGATCTTGTCAGTGGTTATTAATGTTGGTGAAGAGGGCAGCCACTTCCATGCTCAACCTGCCTTCATCACCTTCATTCAGAAATTACCTTACACCTTTCCACCTGCCCCAGTCTAATTGTGCATCATGCCTGGTATTAAGTACACAAAAGCTTTTGGTCTTCCAAGTACCCAGTTGTGCTGGAGGATTGTGTGTCATTTGGGGAAGTCAGGGAGGGATAGTGTGTATGTGTGTGTTGTTCACAGACGGGGAGACCCACAGGAAGCATCAGAATTGAATGGGTCTATTTCCTCTTACGTTCCAAAGAAAGAACATCTGTTTTCCGTCAGTAAAAATGCCCATCTCTCCATTCGATTTGTTTCCACAGAAGAGCGAGTTGTCCCCATTGAAGTGTGCCGTTCCAAACTGTCAAAATACTTGCAGGGAGTAGTTTTCCGCTGTGATAAGTGTACCTTCACCTGCTCCAGTGACGAGAGTCTCCAGCAACACATAGAAAAGCACAATGAACTGAAACCTTACAAATGCCAGCTCTGCTACTATGAGACCAAGCACACGGAGGAACTGGACACTCACCTTCGAGATGAGCATAAGGTACTTGCCCAGGACTTCCTGCCTCCCCCTACCTCAGCACTCCTGCAGGGAGGGGCATGGTGGGGGAGACAAGCTAGTATAGTCACATCTATTGTGTGTAAGCCAGGGAGATGAATCAAAGTGGTAATTACAGTAAAACCTCATTTTTTTAAAATACAAGAAATGTAAGATCACTTTAGAACTTGGGAAAAATGGATATGGCAAGTAACTCACTCATACTTCCACTGTCCAAAACTTTGGGGGAATTTGTTTTACATAATTTTGTTTATATTGTATATAAAATAACATATCTTGCTTTTTATTTTTTTAAATTCTGTCTAAAATTTTCTGTCTTATTTTAAATATGTTTCATTATTATAGTGTTGGCAGACTTCCTGTAAAGGGCAGTCAGTCGATCTTTTGGGTTTTGTGAGCCATGTGTGATTTCAGTGGCAGTTGCTCAAACCCACCATTAGTATAGCAAGAAAGCATCCACAGACACAATGATGTTTAAATAAAACTTTATCCAATGAAAAAAGGATGACAGGCTGTGTGGGTACTTAGTTGCAAATGCCTTGTCTCTTAGTCATGTATGTTGTTTCTAAGATTCTACTAATTACAACTTTGAAAGACATTACTATACATATGTGATCAATTTAAGAACTTGTTATATTTTTTTAATAGATTAGTGTCTTAGTCAGGGTTTCTATTCCTGCACAAACATCATGACCAAGAATCAAGTTGGGGAGGAAAGGGTTTATTCGGCTTACACTTCCACGTTGCTGTTCATTACCAGAAGAAGTCAGGACTGGAACTCAAGCAGGTCAGGGATCAGGAGCTGATGCAGAGGCCATGGAGGGATGTTCCTTACTGGCTTGCTTGCTTCTCCTGGCTTGCTCAGCTGGCTTTCTTATAGAGCCCGAGACTACCAGCCCACAGATGGTACCACCCACAAGGGGCCCTCCCCCCTTGATCACTAATTGAGAAAATGCCTTACAGCTGGATCTCATGGAGGCATTTTCTCAACTGAAACTCCTTTCTCTGTGATAACTTTAGTTTGTGTCAAGTTGACACACAAAACTAGCCAGTACAATTAGGAAGGAGATTTTGTGAAGAAAATTCTCTTCTGTAGATTTACTGAGAATTAGAGCCATAGATGATAGGATTTATTTGACTTACTGTACTTGTAGGTTTTACATATTGCCCCAAGCACAGGAGGAGTTATAATTAGTATTTGTTTCTGAAAATAGCCTACTGCAATCCTTTCTAATTAACCAAATCTAAAATATCTATTAAGTGTTTACTCAAGACATAATGAAAAGCATTTTTGATCTGTATCCTCTTCAGCAGAAACATGGCCACTCTTTCTTAGCCTTCCGAACCCACATTATAAATCTTTTAGTCCGAATCATCTCTTGGTAAGGACTACCAGAGCTTTCTTTGCTCTGGGTCCACAATTTAACGGCTTGCTGGCAACTTCTCTGGTTGCCCGTGACAGCCCCTGAAGTAAAAGAAAAAAGTCTAGATTACTGCACTCAGAAATCTTTGTATCCTTTCTTCCTATGTATTCCTGGGCGTGTTTTCATCCTAACTCAGGGGAAAATGTATCTCAGACCAAGCTCCTTGAATTTATTCATTCATGTGCACCTTACTTATGCACAGTCATCCTTCTATCATGGCTTTCGAGCCTTCCGGCTGATATTTGGGAACAAAGCAAATCAGGAAGAGAAATTCTTCCCTAGTTGTGCAGTAGATTCTAAACTACTAGGAAATCCAGGGACTGTTAGAAACCAAGCCAAATAACAGGCTTCCCTGTTCCCAGCAGTCAGTTGAAGGCTGGGGCTTGGGAATTTGGGCTGGGAAGTATGTTCTCCAGAAAGAGGGAACTGAATTTAGAACTTTTAGAACAAAGAAACCTGAGTAATTGCTTTTGCTCTCTTGCTTATTGTATGTGTATTAGGAAGCTGCTCATATATGAAGGCCTGTTTTCTGGCTTGTCAGTGGAGATCGTTATTCCATGTGCGAAAAGCCTTTTAAGAGTAATGGAGCCCTTGTACTTCCTGCATGGTGGCACTCAGTCTATGTCCCATAGACTGTATGAATAGAATTGTGCACCAATATAGCAAGAATTGTACTTATCATAAAGTCAACCATGCTCTCAAAGGCCTGAAATATGAAACCAATAATGATATCTTGTATTTTAGATAAGTTTTGTGATGGTTTTACCGTGTCATGGTATGTTTTTCAATTTTGCCCTTTCTCATGTTTGATGAGTGTGTTAAGTCCAATGAGTACCTACCTGCAGCTGAGGACTCACCACTTTGAGCATGCCCCGTGGATTCTATCTGGTCTGGATTGTTATTAATTAAGTTTATGGGATTCCTGCTTATTAGATAGCAGCAGTTTTCTTGTTTTCTGTATTTGTTTTTTTTCCTCCTAAATGATGATCACAGAATGCAATTCAGTGCAGTTGAACCTGGTTTTCAGCAGCTGAGCCCTGGCACTGTGCACTAGCAAAGCATGGTTGTTCATTGGGTGAATGGTTCACAAATGTGAGACTTTACTGAAAGGTTGTGGAGGCTGTCAGTATGCTCAAGACTGACTGCTGATTCAAATGGAAACGTTAATGACTCTAAGACCAAAAACAAGGAATTAAAGGCCTGAGAGAATTAGAAGAAAATAGAACTTGTTTTACTCCCAGATCTCAATAGCTACAAAATCCTGATGACGGTATAAAAAAGCTACTAGGACACTCATGGCATTATTGAGGTTACAGGGTATGAGACAGGTACAAAAATAATTGCTAAATGCTGAAAACAAAGATTGTAAAAGATTAGTTACATGTATTAGCATCAAAAGGAATAAAATTAACCTAAGAGCTGTAACACCTAGTCACTGAGAGCTGCATAGTCCTTCTGAGAGCTACAGAGTTCTACTGAGGCAACTTATTCAATATTGATCATTTTTTCTAATTGGATCTATAGATCCCATATAATCTCCGTCCAAACTTCGGGAAGTATTTTTTAAAAAGTTGACTAAATCTAAAACTTATGTGGCAATGCAAATGACATGAATTTGTCTAAACAATAAGGAGAAGGAAAGTTGACAGACTCAACCCTTCTTGCTTTCAAGGCTTAAGTAAAGCTACAGTAATTAAGAGAGTTTGGCATTACTCAGTTTAAAGGAGCAGAAGAAAAAGTCTAAGCATAGACTGTCGTGTTAGTGTGGTCAGTTGATTTCCTTCAAGCATGTTAACACAATAGAGATGATATTCTTTCAGAGGGAGCACTGGAACAATTAGATTTGCACATACACATTTTGGTCCTTGGTCTCTAAACAACTCTACATAAAAAGCAGTTAAAAATGGCCATAAGTATTTGGGCTAAGTATAAACATTTTAGTGAAACGGGAATTTTGCTAGAAATAGGAAATGAAATGTTGGGTGTCAGAATAATGCTTAGATAAGAAACAAAAGCTGTGAGTGTTGAGAGACAAAAGATAAGTTGAATGTCATCAAAACTAAACGTCCTGTGATGGTTTGTATATGCTTGGCCCAGGGACTGGCACTATTAGAAGGTGTGGCCCTGTAGGTGTGGCCTTGTTGGAGTAGGTGTGTCACTGTGGGCAAGGGCTTTAAGACCCTCATCTTAGCTGCCTGGAAACCAGTATTCTACTAGCAGCCTTCACATGAGGATGTAGAACTTTGAGCTCCTCCTATACCATGCTTGCCTAGATGCTGTCATGCTCCCACATTGATGATAATAAGACTGAACCTCTTAACCTGTAAGCCAGCCCCAATTAAATGCTGTTCTTATAGAGTGGCCTTGGTCATGGTGTCTGTTCACAGCTGTAAAACCCTAACTAAGACACCTTTAGAAGATTCCATCAAGAAAGCAAAAAGCCAACACACAGCCTGAAACAAGTATTTGCCAAGTATTTATGCACCTGGCTATGGAACCAACACGTACAAAGAACTTTTAACTTGACTCAGAATGAGTAAAAGGTTTGAATAGACAAATGCTAAATGAGTCCATTCAAAGATGCTTGACACAATTTACCACTAGCAAAATAGAGACCCAAAAACCATAAGTTTTCATTCTCTACCAAGGTGGTTGATACCAGGCTGTCAGTGCCAAGCTGTCAATACCAAGATGTTGTTGAGGATGTGGAGAAAGAAGTTATCCTGGAGTTCTGGTGGAAGCGAAAAGGGATACAGCCACTTTGGGGCAGCTCTGCAAGCTGTTTAAATGTTAAGTACTGTGTTTCCACGAGACCCAGCAATGGCTGTCTTAGTCAATGTTTTATTGCTGTGAAGAGACACCATGACTGCACAACTCTTATAAGGAAAGCATTTAGTTGGAGTTTGCTTACATTCAGAGGTTTAATCCATTACTGTCATTGTGGGAAGCATGGTAGCCCACAAACAGACATGGTGCTGGAGAACTTGCTAATAGTTCTACATCTGGAGCATTAGGCAACAGGGGTCTGGCTTGGGCCCTTGAAACCTCAAAGCCCATCCCCAGTGACCTACTTTGTCCAACAAGGACACACCTATTCCAAAAAGGCCATACCTCCTAATCCCTGTCAAGTAGTGTGCCACTCCCTGATGACCAAGCACTCAAATCTATAAACCTATGGGGACCATTCCTATAGAAACCACCACACTGGCTTAAAATAGAACTGAAATACAGACTGTCTATCCAGTGGAAAACTGCTTCTGAGTAAGGAATAAATTACTGATGTTGAGTAGCCTGGATGGATCTCAGATCATGTTAAATACACAGAAATCAGACTTCTGTTTTATGTGAGCTTCTAGAAAATGCAGAACTGTAGCAACAAGAAGTAGCTCAGAAGTTGCCTAGGGCTGAATCTTGGGGAAAAGGTTTGATTATAAAGAATTTGAGGGATCGTCTCAAAGGTGAAGATATTCTAAACTGACCTGGGTGGAGGTTGTCCAAATCAGTAACTTTCCTTAAAAAAAAAAAAAAAAAATGAGTTGTTTTATTTAAAATAGATAAATTAGATAGCCAATGAATTATACTTTAGTCCCAAACTCCAGCACACAGCAAGTGTCCTCAGTAGAAGTATTTTCAGTAGAAGTATTTGCTGACAAATTAATCATTGAACCAATAGAGCCAGACTAATACATAAGTTGTCAACAAAAAAATTCAAGGTGGGGATTGCTGCCATGTTTTCAATAGCATACTGCTGTGCGTGTTGCCCCTTCTGTTCTGGTACCAATCACTTAGGTGATGTTGTGTGATGGAGACATCTAAAAGGATCTATAAGGTTCTGTAGGGTGTGGTTTTCCACCGAAGGATTTCATTAAACAGAGCCGGCATGCCAACCCTAGACATCTGGGTTCTCACCGCCAAGGATGTAAACCTGAGGCACATCTCTAAAGATGCTGATACCGTGTGCTGTGGACAGAAAGCCGGTAATAGCAGAAAGGGTCCTTGAAGTCAAATACATCATTGCATTTAAGAACTAAAATGTCAAGGGCACTTGGTGTAGGCTGCCATGTTTATCCTCAGAAGCCAAAGTGCAGAGGAGAAGGGGTAGCTATCAGAACCCTCATTTTAGAGGTGACAAACAGAATCCTGTCCTTCTAGACCTTTCTCTGTGCCAGCGAGCAAGGAATCGCGTGTAATCTCCAGGGATCTAAAGTAAATAATGTAGGCTGTTTCATTTTTCTCATCCTTTGACTCACTGTCTTTTCTGATCTCTCTCGATCTCTAGAAGGCCGCACCATACTCCCTGTCCCTTCCTCCTCCTTCTCCCCTCCCCCTGCACGTACACAATAAAATGTTAGCTAGTGGCACCACTCCTCCCGTTCTCATGAAAGATTCAGGCTTAACACTTCTAGGAATCTTAAAGTCTTACTAAAAAAAAGAGCTTCTATTTCTTACATTTAAAAACAAAACAAAAACCATTTTTATTTTGAAGAAAATTTTAAGTATATTTCAGTACCTTGTTAATGCTGTTTCATGGTTCTGAAGTCTCTTTGCTACTTAAAGGAACATAAAAATATATTATCTCTAACTTGGTTCTCTCATAAAATTCTCATGCTCAGTATATTACATTTAGGATAGTCTAGTCAGGCAGTATACATTTACTAATTGGATTTACTTTGAAATGTTTTTAATTTTTTATACAAATGGAGTCTCAGGCAACTGAACTCTAAGAAATGTGTATCTTTGTGTGTGTGTGCACGCCTGCCAGTTCTCAGGAAACAAAAGAACCTTCAGTCAGCAAGCAACAAGCTTTCTAAATCCATAAAATATGATGTATAAGTTTGAACTGTAGATCATCCCTCTCTCCAAACCACCAGACAAACCTTTAGCCACATTTTTTTTTTTTTTAAACTGAACTAAGTACCAGTGAGCATCCCATGGCTTCTGAGGACGTCTACAGACTCCAGGCCTCTCTGGAGGCTTGTTTTATTTCAGCACTGATCTCCCTCCTGTTGGCTTTGTTTGTTGATATGTCAGCTGGACATCTGTCTCTTTCATGGGGTTGAGAAGACAGATAAACCAGAATCAGACAAGTAAGAAATGTGACTGTTTTCCAGAGGTGTATGCTTCCACAAGCTCTGGGCAATATTTATCAAGTCAACATTAGACAAAGACATTATTTGCCCATAACCTTTGAAAGTATTCACTGTCTTCCCTGGTCAGACCTGATGCTCTCACTTCTAACCTGCTTTTCTCCAGATATTCCTGTATTTCCTTCCACAACCTAACAGTGCCTTGCGTGCTGCAGAAACTCAATGAAATGAATCGTTGAGTGAAATCACTTTTCAAAGATGAAATTTAAGGAAGCCTGTTGGTTGAACTTATCAAACCTTGGCGGCCTTGCCAGCGTTTGTGCTTTGGATTCACAAGATTGGCAACAGCTCAGCTGGCCAGATCAGAGCCTCTGCTGCTGTCCTTCTCCAAGCTCTCTTCAGAGCTTGTATCTAGAGTTATACCAGGGTCTCCAAATGAGTAGACTTCTGGACTTTGGCCAAGTTAAGTTAGTCAGAAGCTGAATTCAGTTTCAAGATATTTGGTCTGGACCTTGTCTTCTGTGCTCTTTACCCCTCTGGCTACATCAGGATTATCTCTCTATATTGTTCTTTTAAAAGTCTTTTATTTTGAAGAAAACTTCTCAAGGGATACCACCTACCCATCAAGTTTCCAATACAACATTGGTATCAATATCTACTGGGTGTTTGTTTGTTTGTTTGTTTTTGTCTGAGTTATCCACCTTAGTGAGCATTTTTTCTGCATCCCGAGAGTGCCTTTGCATCCTTACAGATGGTTTGTTATAGTGGAAAAGGCCTGAGCTATCCTCCTGAAGATAAGAGAGTCCACATAATGACTGTAGCCCTATTTCCTGTTGTGTTCTCATCTTCTGATGTGGAAGGTAAACTCTACAATACTGTACACAGCAGTCTAGGGGAAATGGGATGCATGTGAAGACCACTGGAGACATTTATAGTATGTAACAGTTATTCACTAAGTTTTTTTTTTAATCTTTTAGAGAGTGTCCAATTCTTATATCAGCAACCAAATTTATGAGATGTGAATGTCATGAATTCTTATATGTTATGATCTCGTATGGGTTTTTGTTTTTGGGTTTCCTCCCCCCTTTTTTGATTTTTTTGATTTTTTGAGACAGGTATTCTCTATGTAACAGCTTTGGCTGTCCTGGAAGTTGTTCTGTACACCAGGCTGGCCTGGAACTCACAGAGATCCACCTGCCCCTGCCTCCTGAGTGCTGGGATGCCTGGCTCTTTGGGTTATCATGTCACCAATAAATTTAAATAACACTGTGTGTAAACTACATATGTGAACAGCTGCGTGTGGAATAGTATTCAACCAGAAACAGGAAAAGAATCCTGCTATTCAGGACAACATGGGTGAATATTAATATCCTCTCTTTAAGGTTTTACTCTAACCCTTAGCAGGGGTACTGCTAGCTGAGAATGCAACATACTTTTAAAATTATTATCTTGTTATTTTTTATGTATATGAGTGCTTTGGCTGCATGTGTCTATGCACCACATGCGTGCCTGGTGCCCACAGAAGTCAGAAGAGGGTGCTGGAAGTAGAGTCACAGATGCTTGTGAGCTGTCATGTGGGTGCTGGGCATTGAACCTGGGTCCTCTGGGAGAGCAACCAGTGCTTTTAACTGCTGAGTCATCTCTCTAGCCCCTTCAACAAAAGTTTTCATCTGCCTCCCTGAGCACCTTCCTATGGACAATCATACAGATAATATTTTGTTTTTCACACTGATTCCCTTCCTACATATCCATCTGATTTTCAAAGGCAGCCAAGGATCTACTTGCAACAGGGATTGCAAAGAGTGGCTAGTGGGCTAATTTCAGTGCACCGCTTGAGTTTACATGGCCTACCATCCAAGAAAGTGTTTGAAGTTTTCAAATAGTTGAAAAACTCAAACGCCTACAGATTCCATAGTTTGTTGACCATACACAGGTGTTTATATGCATATATTTGTATGCATCTTTACATATTGTTCCTGGGCTTTTGAGCAGTTGAGTTTTTGTGGTCCAGAAAGCTTACAACAGTCACTTACGTGGCCCTTTACAAAACAAGTTTCTCAGCCTGTGTATAAATCATTTTCAGCTCTACAGTGTCAGTTAATGACCACACAGCAGGCCATGGCTCATGTTCTCTGCTGTTACTTTTTCTAGAAAGGAAAGCTTACTCTGGTTGTTCTTTCTCATGGTGATAAGCTGTAGGGGATACGAGCGTCTTGGTAGGGTGTCTCATGTGAAGGTTTAAGTATGTACAGCCAATCAGAAGCTGGACTCTGTCCCCTGGAAACCTGGAAACATAGGGTGGACTTGCTTTGTTTGTCACAGTCTTTTCCTACTTGATGTCTGTGATGTCACCTGAAGATAAGGGTAGCAAGTTCCATTCTCTCACCACCATTCATTCTGTCTATATCAATCTTTTCTGTACCCATCTGGGCGCAACATGAAAATGCGCGTTCAGCTTGGTAAGTGTAATCTATTGCATAGTTCTTAAAGCACGCTGGCATGGCAGGCGTGGGGTATATTCTAAGAACAGATCTAAATCGCTCTCATCTCCTCTCCCCCATCTCCTGAATGGTTAAAAACCAACAGATAGGAAAGGCTATGAAAGTTGCCATTAGCTGGGAAAGGGGACTCATGGGGTCATCACATTAGAGCTCAGAGGTCAGTGTTTGCTGATCAGCTCATTGCTCATTCCTCAAGCCTGCTGCACAGCTGCTTTCAACTGGCACTAGGTTAGTGACTTTCAATGGGGATTTTGGGTTGGGGTCACTCATGTGTGACTTTACAGAACATGTGGGTCAGCATATATAGTTTTATAATCTGAACAACATGGGCTTTGGAAACATGTGACTTCTTTCATCTGCGAAACTCGGGGAAGGATCTGAGTTCTAGATGTAATGCTCCTAGGCCTGCTCTTTCTCCCTTCCTTAGTTATCACTTTTTATGGAAACAGGATGATGGGATCTTCCTTCTGGTCCTGAGGGGTGGAGAAGGTGAACTGCCCTCAATTGATCTTCTGCACCGTCATATTAGCCACTTAGCCATCAGTCACCTGGTCCAGGGAAGACCTTTGGTCCTTTCCAAAGCTAACTGAGAAGCACACTGGAACCTTAATCAAGTCTATAGATACCCTTTGGCTCAAACTCTTTAACTTTACATCTGGAAATTTCAGTTATGAAATGAAGCCTTAATTAACATGAAAGAAAGCAAGAGCCAGGAATAACATAACCCCAGATAAATACACAGAGGAATAGGAGATCATGTCCTCTTATGAAATACGGTAAGGTGATTAAAGATGACATTCACTCATGAAACACTGTGTGGGTCACACAGGGCCGAAGACATTGGAGATTCTTGTTAAAATGAAGCTAGATGGTAGCAGTCAGTCTGAGCAGTGCCCACTCTGAGGTAGACACTGCTGGCAAGACGAAATGGAACTGGGAGTGGACAGAAAACCTATCCTCAGGGTTTGCAGCTTAGTGGCAGAGAGGCAGAGCAGGAGGATTATTTAGGGAACGCGGTGTGTATGAGATGAGAAAGTCTGCATGCTATGCTATGGGAGGGAGAAGCAGCATGATTAATGGAGGAGCAACAACAGGACAACTTCCTGGTAAAGAGCCTGGGCTGGGGGACTGAGTCAATGTGTGTGAGGAATATGGCGGTACAGGCTTAGGAGAAGGGGTATGCTGGGAAGCTCAGGAAGTTAAGATGGATGGGAACAGGAGAGCTTGAGGAAGGCTTGTAAACCACAACACAAAATTTTACTCTCAGGGCAAACACTGGCATTTTCTACATGTCAGTGTGTATGTAGAGGGGCTTTATATATGTCCATGTATGGAGGCCAGAGGTGGCCACTGAGTGTCTTTCTCAGTCACTCTCCATGGGAATTCTCACCAACCCTGGAGCTCACCCACTCAGCTCCATCAGCTAGCCAGTTAGCCCCAGGGAATCTTCCTTCTCCATCTCCTCAGAGTGAGGACTGCAGAGTGCACAGCCACGCCCAACTTTTCTTATGGGTCCTGGGGATCCAAACGTTGCTCCTCAACACTTCTACAGGAAGCTTTTACTGACTGAACCATCTCCCCAGCCTCTTACTATTTCCTTAAAGATGACTCTGACCACTCTAGGGAATGACACAGGAAGAGGGGAGATGGATGCTGCAGAGCCAATTTTGGAATGGGGCTTACGGTGACCCAGTCAGGAGCCATGATAGGCTAATCGGGGAGCGAGGAAGAAAGGAGTCCTCCCTTTGTGTTCAGATTAGCATTTAGATGGCTAGTTTGGGGGTTTTAAATGTTAGAATAACCCAGCACTATAAAGTTTTTTTTTTTAATTTTAGAAATCTTCTCATTGCATAGCAAAAAAATAAAAATAGTTGTAAGTCTTAATTGCCTTGCAGAGATTATAGACATCTTCAGGACAGATAAATCCTGGGTTGTCCTGGGATGAACGTCTATCATGGAAATGCCACATACTGTTTTAAAATTGTGCAGAATCCAAAATGTGAACAGTTTTCTAGCAAGGAAAATAGATAAGCATCATTCTTCAGAAACCCATGAAAAAGGAAAGGGACAAAGGAAACTTGGTTTAATGACAGATCTTCTGTTGTCATGAGCTTCATGAGAACTAGGGACTTCAAGAAGGAAGCCCAGACCTAGCAGGGACAGAACAAAATCAACTGACTCTATGAGTTCCATTCTCATAGGTAGAGTGGTGCATTATCACGGAGGTGCTTTCTGCCTCCCCCTAGCTGTACCGATCTCCTATGCAAGGCTGCCGGAGCAGTGTTAAGTCTCAGCATAGCACCGAGTCGCCCCGGTACCCTGATTTGAGGTCCCTCTCATTTGTCAAAGCCAATGATGATGATCCCATCTGCTGGGCACGTGGAATTGGTGGTACTCAGCAAAGCTTTGTCCCAGCCTGGCCCCAGAGAGTACTCTGTATTGTCTTGTAAGCCCTCTTTCCTCCCTTGTGCTCTCATTGCACTGTCTACTATGGCAGCTGTGGAACTGGCCTACCTAATTAATGATGTCTGCCTTCATTCGTTAACTATACTGTGAGCCTCTGGAGGCAGGGACCAAGTAGCGTTTGTCTTGATATCCCCCTGCCCTGTCCTTTCAAAAGGGGAATCGGAGCACACACCTCATACAGAGCTTAAGCTCTGGCTTGTTCCAGTGGCCTCCCCTGTCAACTAACAACTCTATGTGTGTGGAGAAGGCAAATTTTGTGCTGCTGTTGCTCTGATAACCCCAAACCAGCGCTTGTTAGACATAATAGTTTGGATTATTGCTTCCTTTGAATGATAGTTTGAGGGAAGCTCAGGTTCTCAAATTATTTTAACTACATTTTAGATAAATAAAAACCACTCTGTGTGTGCGTGTGCATGTGCGTGTGCGCGCGCGCGCGCAAATATATGTTCTCTGCTTGATGTTTTGTTCCTGCTGTTTCTGCACCTAAAGCGCCTCCCTCATTCAGGCTATTACATGGGTTCTGAGGATCTGAACTCCAGTCCTTATACCTGAGCAGTAAGTTCTTTTCCCATTGAGCCATCTCAACAGCCCCATAGTTAATACATTTCATGATCTCTTAAGGTTAGCTACCTGTGTTTTGTGCAGGTAATCCTAGTCTTGTAAGTAGGCTATGGTTAGTTTCAAACATGTAGCCTAACTAGTTGCAATAGTATGGCCTTTCATTTTAAACTAGAGTTAAAAGTCTTGTGGTCCTCACTGGTACAGCCCAGGAGCATGGTTGACAGATAGTCAGGACACCTGCAGGAGCCTCTTTGTAGGCAGAAGTTTTGAAAGCTTGGGTAGTTAAAGATAGACACGTTTGATTTTAAATTCAATGTTGATGCCATGCAACAGGTTTTGTGATGCTCTGCGCTCTCTCTGTTTTCTGGAACTGAATCTCATAAGTTTGGTGAGGAGGTCCAGTGTTGGAATGGGAAGCCAAGGACAGATCTGTCTCTGAGAGTCAGAGTGAAGAAACAGATCTCTCAGGCTCCTAGCTTGTCTGGACTCAGATGGCAAAACACAAGCATAGGGGAAATTATGCTGGAAAGATCTCCTCCAAGAGTGGCCGTGCAGTCTGTGGCTCATTTCTCCATCATCTGCTTGGACCTTTTTCAGGTCAGCCGTAACTTTGAGCTGGTTGGCCGGGTTAACTTGGATCAGCTGGAACAGATGAAGGAGAAGATGGAGAGCTCCAGCAGCGAGGATGACGACAAGGACGACGAAATGAGCAGCAAGGCTGAGGACAGAGGTTAGTCTTACCCTGCTCTCCAAGTCCCAGATGGCACCCAGAATGTCCACAGTGAGACAGAAGCGAGGCAGGAGCTGCTTAGGAAGAACAGAAGGAAGGATCCTTCTTGGTTAAGTAGCAGAGCAGACTGGCTTAGGCGCCATCAGGGGCCCTGTCTTTACAAACTATTACCAGTTATAGAAACTCCAAAGAAAACAGACATTTTCTTTCTAATTATAGATGTATGTTTGCTAAGAAAAAACTATAAGGTTCCTAGCAAGGAAAACTAGTGTCTGAGGAGCCTTCAGAATGCAGATAGCAAGGAGCAAGATGAATGGTGCCGTAGTGCTCTCGAGGAATGAGAGTGAACTTGGAATTGAGCACTCCTTTAAAAATGATTGCTGCTGGGGTCATAGTGAGAGCCTGTAAGGAACTTGGACATTATACATGTCCTCACTGCAGGGCCATTCCCTTAACCCTGTAGGGCTCTGTTTTCACTCTGCCAAGAGGAAGAGACAGTGTCTTATCCTCCCCTGTGTTTGCAGAGAACACCAGTGAAGGTTTTGTGGCAGTTTTGAACGAGTGCTCCAACCTCTGCCACTCTCCCATTATTCTAAGATAAGAAGACTCCAAATGTGTTTAATTACAGATAGCGTGTTTATGTGATCTAGAGACTTGTCCTTGTTTACTATTTAAGCATGGAATACTGTGGGCATCCCCAGAGTATATATAAAATACAGGTTGGGTTGGGGAATGAAGGGCTGGAGAGAGGAGGGCCCAGCAGCGAAGAGTGCTTGCGACTCTTGAAAGAACCTGAGTTCAGTCCCCAGCACCCATTTCAGGCAGTTCACAACCATCTGTAACTCCAGTTCCAGGAGATCAGACTCTTTCTTCTGGCCTGCCCACACCCGCACACATATTCAAAATTAAAAAGAAAGAATGTAGGTTGGGATGTATTCCTTGAGTTACTGCAGACTGAGCAAAAAAAGTTCATGCGTGGGTACTGTAAATATGAGCAAAAAGCATCATAGCCGCCACCGCCGCGGTGATGGGAAGGATCGTGTCAGTGGCCTTTGCCAAACGTCGTCTCTTTAGTTCCATGTAATATGAGGGTTCTGAAGCCACCCCACAGGGTCTTGGCCCCCAGTCTATAGCACTTTGCGTTCTGTCTTTGTGAGTTCATCAGCTCTCAAATAATACTGACGGTGACAATGATAATAGCAGTGTCTGTCTCCTAGGGTGATCAATATATAGCTTTTTCACTTAAAAGCTTCAGATTTTAAACTTTGGTATTTTCTTTAGTTTTAGTTGACAAGTTAAAAAACATATGTGTATTTGTGATGGTTTACAATAGATGCACGTTGTGTAATGGCTAAATGGAGTTTATTAATATTTTTTCCTCACTTATCATGGGGACTAAGATCTTAATCAACTGAGCGATTTCAAACTGCAATAGCATTATTGGTTATAGTCAACATGGCACACAATTGATCTCCTAGACTCATTCTTCCCATCTGCCTGAAATTTCATCTCCTTTGAGCAACATGTCCCCAGATCCCCAACCTTGGACTCTGGAAATGCCCGTCCCACATCCGAACCTCTGGGCTTGCCTGAGGTCTCACGTGGAGTGGAATCATTGAGTGTTGCATTTATGCCTGGCTCATTGCCTTTAACATGTGGTCCTCACCCGCGTTATCACAAATGACAGGATTTCTTGTCTTAAAGTGGAATGGTCTAAAAGATAGAGCAGTGGGAGTATACACCACGTTTCTGTATCCCCTCATACATTCATTTCCTGGCCACTGAAGTGAATTCTATGTCTTTGCTGTCGGGAATAATGCTGAGGTGAACCCTGGACATCTCTCCGAAAGTCCTTTCATTCACTTCATTTTCTGTGTGTGTCCTCGACCCAGTAGTGAGATTGCTGAGGAACTTGCATACAGTATTGCATAATGGCTGCCCTTGTTTGCTACAAGTCTATCTTCGCCAACACTTGTTATCTTTCCTTCTTTTGGTAATAGATACTCTAGCTGCTAAGGAGTGGTACTTAAGGTTTGAATTTGCCTTCGTATTGCTGATGTCTGTTTGCATATCTTCTGAGAAAAGCTTATATCAAGCCTTTGTCTATTTCTTAATTGGAAATTGTTCACTTGAATATTGACAGGGTTGTTTGAATTCTGCATATATCCCGGATGTTGACCCTGTGACAGGTGTGTGATCCACAGATTTTCCTCCTCTTCTGTGGATTGCCTTTTTCTGATGTTTCCTTGGCAGTACGGAAACTTTTCAGCTGGATTCAGCTTGGATTTGTCTATTTTTTCCTTTGGTTACTTGTGATTTGAGGGTCATGTAAAAAACTTTAAAGAAAAACTCCTGGTCAAGTGTTGTGGAGATCCCCCCATGTTTTCTTCCAGCACCTTTTATGCTTTTAGGACCTATGTCTTGATCTCTTATTGATTTGGAGTTGATTGTTTTTCTGTCTGGGAGGTCAGGATCTAGGTTCTTCTGCCTGAGATGCCTGAGTGTCCCAATGAGTATTTACAGGATTGTCTTGTCCTCATTGGGTAATATTGGCAACTTTCTCCAAACTCAATTGACTGGGAGAGTGTTTCTGGACTCTCTTCTGTCCCATTGTTCCGTGAATCCGATTCTAGGTTAGTGTCAAGCTGTTTTGGTGACCTTGTTTTTCTTTATATATCTTAAAGTCACGGAATGGAGTGCCTCGAACTTCTTATCCTGTTCACTCTAGATTGCTGTGGCTCTCTGGGGTCTTTTGTAGTTACCTTGATATTATAATGGAAAGCGAAGGGTGCAGATGTAACTCGGTGATAAAATACTTGCCTATGGTGTGAGAGGCCTTGGATTATAAGACTGCAAAAAACATTAATTAAATGACATGACATCCAAGACATGGACCTAATAAATAATAGTTCTGACAAACTAAGACCTATCTAAAGTAAGGTAGGAAGATAAATAATAAACCCACTGAAGAGTGAATCTCAGTCTTCGTGCTCCAAAGCAGATCTCTTAACATTACACACATCTCCAACTTTTTTGAGTGCTAAAATGTTCTTTTTAAAAGAGACACTAGTCATGAAATGCACTAGCCCTTGGGCTAGACTAAGGCCCCTGGCAGAGTATCTAGCAGGCCTGTGCAGGTGTCTTCCTTAGGCCATTTTCTTCTGTGATATATTTCTTGTCCCCACCCTTCCACTGTGATTGATAATCAAGGATCCAGTTGGGTTCTTCAATCTCCAACCAACACAAATAGCCAAGGCTTACTGCCAAAATGTGCTAACTTGTCAAAAGCTGCTTGCTGTGGTCAACCTGCAAGACAACATAACCAAATAGCCTCATCTGTGAGTTGACTAAAGGATATGTTCAGCCATTTCTTATAAGGGAAGTGCTTGTGATCTCAAAAGTATGGCTCATTTCTTTTCCTTCCCTTTTTTTAAAAATAATTTTTAAAAAAATTTAAAATATTATTTTTTAAAAAACCAACTTTTAACAAGTATGTTCTTCACAACAGATTCTTAACATCTCTGCACTATTTTGAATGTCCTCAGGGAAAGGGAGGGAGAGGATGCTTCTGAGTGAGGCTGCAAAGGCTTCTTTTTCTTCCTGGTACTCTGTGGCTCTGCTTGTCCCTCTTTAGGAGATAAAAGATTCCTTATTGGATATTTTGACTTTGTTCATGTCTAAGGCTAAGCCTAGGCTATTTCTGAAGCCATCAGCATTCCAGAGTCCTCCGTTTCCCAATGCTTTCCCCTAAAACAAAGCAAACAAGCGTAGGCCATGAGAAAACACAGCGTCTGAAGCATGTGAGCTTGCAAGCACTTCTTCCTGCTTGTCCAGCTTGGCCTCTCTCTATCCACTGGACTTTTGGCTTCAGACTAGATGGAACTAGAGAGAACTGCCTGACTTCTGCTTCCCCCGGAAGTGCCATGTCTGCATCTGGAGACCCAAACAAATGAAGGAAAACTCCTCCTTGGGTAGACAAGTTGATATGGGGACTGACCTGAGTACCTTGGGAATTGCAAGCTGAGACTGTCCTTTCCTTGTCACACATCCTTGCAAGAACGGTTCCCTTTGTCCCATCTCCTTCTCTTTTGAAACAACCTAGAATCAATCTTCCACCATCTCAGTAGATTGTTGCCAAGAAGACAGGGCCAACAATAGCCTGGGGTGTTTTTGCCAGACATCCTGGCTTCTGGCAGAGTGCACGAGGGGCTATTAGCTCAGCTCTCAAGCTGAGGGAGAGTGATTTGAGATGTGACAGGTAGACTGGCCTCTTCTTTGAGGATGAAGCTTAGCATGTGCCCTTGGAGACAATAGATGACTGGTTTCATGTTTCCTGAGGGCAGAGGGGCAAATACTAACACCATTCTCCTTGTGAATAATTTGGACTTTCATATAGACACCTTCAGTTGGTTCACGGCCTTCCTGCTACCCAGTTCCTTCCCAGACATAAGAGCTGAGGAGCCTACTCGGAATAGACACACAGCAAAATCAGCCTGGGAATTTCAGAGAGAAGCCACGCATGAAAAAATTGAAAGGGACCCAAGCAGAGCTCGCCCCACCCTGCCCCCTCTCATTATGCAACTGGGAGGAGTCAGGAAGGCATTCTGTTGATTTCTTGCCCAAGATAATCCCTGCTAAGGAATTAATGCGCAGAGCAGATGGCGCTGTGTCATTTCCAGTGAAAAGAATCAAAGAAGATAGTCTGTGCAATTATTTTTAATGGCTTGTGTGGTGATCTTCTTAATTTGTAAGAAAATGTCTTGTCTTTTGTGAGAACTGGCCCTGTTCACATAGCTTTTTGTGAGGAGGATGAAGGCGTCATAGAGCCCTAGCTAATGTCTGGAAGATTTCATGAAATATGGGACATTTCAACCAGATGATGTCTTCCTGTGACATCTAATTTGCAGGCCCACAGTAATCAGAGATGAAAATGATCAGATTTCCCAAGCTCCGCCCTTTTTTCAAAACTGTGTAGTCTGCTACTTAGTACCCATGTGAAGACTTGGCCCTCCATGGGCTAATGAAAGACATATGGGCTTAGGACTCAGGACAGCACAAAGGCCAGGTAAACTCTCATCTTTGAGCTTGCCAGGAGGTGTGGCTTAAAAACAATTAGCTAGCCAATCCACGTGTATAAGGCCCCTACCATGTGCCAGCATCATAGGTGTAAAGAAAACAGCTAGGGCACCAGACCCATTCAGAAATGTCTGTGTATCTCCATATTTGTGAATATCACCGGTTGAGAAATAAATACTGGGCAGTTGGCCAGGATCTGTCAGTAGCTGGGGACATGCTTGCTTTTATTATCATTAATTACTATTATTTGTGTTTATTTATTGTATGTGTGAGAGAGTTGCACATGTGGAGGTCCGAGGACAATTTGCAGGAGTTGGTGGCTTTCTTCTCCCACCATGTGGGCTCCAGGGATCAAACTCAGGTCATCGTGCCTGGGAGCAGGCAACATTAATCTACTGAGACGTTTCAATGTCTCAGACGAGCTTTTATATAAGCCCCCTCCCCTATCTCACATTTGTTTAGGGTCCCTCACAGGAGGGTCTTTGCAGGGCACCTAACCATCCGACTAAAGCGTTACACATGCTGTGAAGCTTTGGCCTAACTTGGAACACGAAGTCCTGTAGTCTACACTGTAGAACCAGGTTGGGTGCTTTCTGTGGTCTATTTTCTTCTTAGTGAGCAGATAACCCTGTTTCAGATGGACACTGAGTAGCTGCCAAGCTGTCAAGCCCTTCGTCAGATCATGCAGAAGGGATGAGTTAATTAGAAAACAGATGTATTGGGGTCTTAGAGTAGGCCAAGGAGCCTTTTCTGGCAAGAAGGAACCTGGGTTGTTGATGGTAAAAGCAGTTAGGTAAATGAGGAGAAATGTGCATCCTTAGTGACTGAACCCAGAAGAGTTCCCGAGATCTATTCAGGAAGTGTCTGTCCTTAAGAGAAGCCCAGAGTCAGTGGGGAGTCTGGCAATGCAGTTTAGCTTCCCAGGTAAGTCAAGAAGTATTTTCCAGTGAATGTTGACTGATCCTCTCTAGATTCCAGAAACACAAAGGTAACGCTGGCCCCTTCTCTCTGTTTGCAGAGCTGATGAGATTTTCTGACCGGGGACCTGGCGTGAACACTGAGAAGCGATTTCCATGTGAATTCTGTGGTCGGGCGTTCTCACAGGGCTCTGAGTGGGAAAGACATGTGTTGAGACATGGCATGTAAGTAGGGCACTGAGAAGACTTTTGTCTCAAGTGAGAGTGTGGGAGGGAGGCTAGAATCCCCTAATACTACATAGAGCCCCACCACCTCCCGATATCACCTTACTGGGCATGAAGGGCAGGCAGTGACCGCTGAGAAAGCAGATTCCTCCTTTTTTGTTAATTTTTTAAATAGCCACCCTGTCACAGTCAGGTGAAGGAAAGCCCCCAAACTCAGGAGTAGCGTGTCCCTTTACTTTGCAATTGAATCTCCTTCTCTGAGAGAATGTGGATTGTGGTCTGAATTTCTGGCTTCTGTGTTTGCTCATTCCATGAATGGCCTTGAGCATGCCAACACGCACCTCAGAGACACAGTGCCATTCCACACCTGCCTCCCAGGTAATTGAGAGCATTCCTGTCAGGTTCTGACCTAACCTCTTTGAAAATAGAATTGTCCTTTGCACAAAGAACCCTTCCTTAGTCCACAGACAAGAGAACTAATTTGTGGTGTGTATGACAAAATGTCCATGAAGTGTCCAGACTTCTGAGAACATAACTAAGTTTCTTAAGTCATAGTTGATGCCTGTAGTTTTTTAGTTTTTCTGTGTTTAGAGTATTTATTAATGGACCTGACTAGTAAATCTTCAATATCACAGTTGTTCCTTTTGTCGTAATCATTATTGGCCAATACCTAAGCTTCTGAGTTCAGCTGACGGATCTGAGTGTGAGGCAGTTCTTGGTATTTTTCTAAGAACTCTAACTTCAAGGAAAGAGATAATATCAAAAAGTTATATTAATTCAGAAACAAAACATGGCATAGTCAAAGCACAATATAACATTGTTTTTTTTAAAGATTTATTTATTTAATGTATATGAGTACACTGTCGCACCAGAAGAAGGCAACAGATCCCATTACAGATGGTTGTGAGCCACCATGTGGTTGCTGGGAATCGAACTCAGGATCTCTGGAAGAGCAGTAAGTGCTCTTAACCACCGAGCCATCTCTCCAGCCCAACACTGGATATTTTTAGGGGTCTGAATCATCAGAAAGAAGTCTACATGACCTACACATAACAAACAGAAAGTCACTGGCAATTTAGTTATATACACATGGAATTCATTCACAGGAAACTTCAATGCACTTTTATGATCAGAGAAGTAAGGATAGATGAGTTTTTAGTTTGGTTAGAAAAAGTGTGTGAGAAGCCAGGAAGGTCATAAAATGCTTAAGGATTTCAGCTCTACACCTAGAGTACAGGTTAACAATGATGGTGTCTGTTTATAATCCCAGCTCTGGGGAGGCAGAGAGGAGTTGTGCTTACTAGCTAGCCAGCATAGTGTATTTGGCCTAACCATGAGAAACTACTCTGTCTCAAAACAAAAACACACAGAAAAGAGTCTGATGCCATTACAGATGGTATGATCTGGGTAATGATCCCCGAACTTGTGCTGGGTTGTCAGAAGCGCATGCTCACCACTCCTGATCCTCCTGTCTCCACCATTTAAGTGCCAGAGTGAGCGCCATGTGCCACCACACCTGGCTTATGAATGTTTCTGATGCTTTGCTTTTCCAGGGCATTGCATGATACCAACCAGGTGACCAGGAACGAAATCCATACAAAGGAGATGGTGGAGGGTAGTATGCAGCTGCCCTCCATAGAGGCCAAGGAAGACGATGAGCCAATCGGGATAGACTTTCCCTTAAAGAGTGAAACAGTGACCATCTGTGTGGTAGCTGCCGACAAATCTCTCCTGGAGAATGCAGAGGCCAAAAACGAATAAGAGTTTGGTGAAAGCCTTCTCAAACCTTACTTGAACCGTGATGAAAGCGTGGGAGGGGCCGGCGTGGGCTGAGAAGGGAGGGGACAGACAGAGGAGAGAAGACAGAACAAAGAAAGCTGCTTTAGGACTGAACAATCTATTTTCAAAGCACTGGTACCTGTGTGAGTGAGTATGTAAATTAAAGTTATTTAAATGGTTGGAATATGTGGCTCCTTTCCTGTCACTACATCCTTCCTTCCGGATCTTCACCACGGAAGTTTTCATCTGCTGCGGTTTGGGAAGTACCTCCCCTGGGCACGGCGGACTCCGTGACCCTCTTGGACAGTGCGTGGAAACCGAGGCTCCTGGACACAGAAGACTTCTCCTAGGGGAACAACTTTTGGGCGCACGACTTTCAGTGCGTTTTTCTAGTTTTAATACCTTAAGCTTTTTCAAGACCTAACTGCAGCCGCTTTGGGAGAAAAAAAAAAATAACAAAACAGAAAACAAACAAAAAAAAAACTGCTTTGCATAAAACAGTCACCTGTTTCCTAGTACCTCAGACTTAACCAAGGGAATTCTCTGCATTTGTCTGTACTACCTGTCGCCCTTGTGGTTAAATGTAGAGAGAACTGCTGGACAGGATGGTGAATGGAGAAAAAAAAAAGAGTTTTAAAGAAAGGAACACAAATTGTGCTTAAAATCCCCACGTGGGTTTTATTTCTTAAAATACTGTGATTTTTTTAATTATTTTAGTAAAAAACAAAACAAAAAAAAAGAAACAGACTTTAATTACTAGATAACTGTGTGTGAATTGTCATCTTGTATTCCAGGTAAGCTGTTTATTAGTGTTCAGCTATAATTTAGAATTTGGTAGGTTCATGTGAACTAATTTTATGGTGATTGTGGGATTTCGTTGGCCACATGTTTATTTTTCTCTCGATTTGAGTGTTACAAACACAGCACAAATTCAGTTGTTCTTTATTCATATGAGTTGTTCTTTGTGTGTTGTTTTAATTTGGTTCAAGGGAGAGTTAAAGGGTGTGGGTGTGTGTGTGTGTGTGTGTGTGTGTGTGTGTGTGTGTGTGTGAATTTTTATAATTTTAAACATGAACATAACAAAGAGGTTGACTTCCTTTTCAAATTTGTTTTTGTGTTTGTTTTCTTTTTAATTTAACTAAAGAACCAAACTCTGAGCACAGCTATGCAGCATGTGGGCCAGACAAAGAGGTCCTATCTATCACCCTTTGTTTTTTCTCAAACCAACACATCATGCGTCTCGACTAACGATTTCTGTTACATTGGGCTGGCTTTCGTGTGTGCTGTGAGCTCTGTTTTGTTTGCTTTGTGTATTATGAGGCTGTCTCATTTCTTTTGGGAGCCATCCCTTTCGTGAGCTTGGACAGGAGATGGCATACCCTGCAGGGAGCCTGGAGAAGTGCTTTTTGCTTTGCATCTAGCTACTCTGTTTCCCCACAGTGGCTCTTTTTTTCCAAGAGCAGCTAAAAGCAAGTCTACATTTATAGCACATTATGATTGTGAACAAGGGGTTTCGTTCCAAAAAGCAGAAAGGAACTTTCTTGGAGCTTAGGTTAGTGTGTGTGTGTGTGTGTGTGTGTGTGTGTGTGTGTGTGTGTACACACGTACATGTGCTGGTGTTTGGATGTATGCGTGTGGGCGAATGTGAGTCCTTGGTTTTCATGTTTCTTTTGTTGTCCTTGTTTGGTTTTTTGTTTAGTTTGGTTTTGTTTGTTTGTTTTTTAACTTGGAAGGGTTGATGGGGTGGGGGGGCGGGCCAGAAGGGAAGAGGGTAAACTGAGATGTCAGTGTCCCACACAGCTTCAGAGAAAATCCGTGGAAAGATGTCGCGTCTGTGAAGTAAGTACGTACTTGAAAAGCATGATCTGGTTTTTGCTTTGTTTTGTTTTTAATTTTTATTTTATTTTATTTTTTTTTTTGCTATTAAGAACTTTTATTTGTAGGATGTTTAATTTAATTTTTTTTTTTTTAGGGATGGGGGCCATCATGTGGAAAGCAGAAAAGGGGAAAGTGTTAAATATCTAGACAGAGATTCTTCTGTGTCCTTACTTGCTTTTGATTGGCCTCATTTCAAATGTTCTAAACAGTTTCATACCTGGATTGGATGTCTGTGATGGTTACCAAAAACAAACAAACAAACAAAACCACGAAAGGCAAAAAAGAGAAAATAATTGTGACATGCTTTTATCACTACTTTATTTTTCAAATAACATGTAAATATTGTAATCCATTGGATTTTGTTTTGGTAACATGTTAATAAAAATATGGGACCATTATCCTTTTAACAAGGCTAGAATGTCATTTTTTTTTTTCTTTTTCAAACATATACCTGATATTTTATGGCCGCACATTTTGGATGCATTCTGTTTTTCTGTTGACTGTAATGACATAGAATTTACAACATATTTTTTTTGTTATTGTTGTTTAATTTATACAGAGGACATTTTTTTCCAGAGCTTGAGAGAAGAAAATAAATAGCAAAATGATAACCTATTGACTCCAATAATCAGTGTTTCCTGAAACTTGATGAAAGATAGGGGGATCCTGACTCCTTGAAGCCAAGGGTTTAAACACAAAAAAATAAAAATAAAAAAATAAAAATAAAAAACACAAGTAGGTTATTCAAGTTGTTTGCAACATACATTTTGTAATGAGATGTGAGAAATTAATAAAGAATTTTTTCACATGTATCTATGTGCATCTGTTGTTAAGTTATTTATGGGTGTGATTACAGACTGGAAGGCTGGCAATGACAAGACCAGTTTCAACCTATGTGCTGAGTCTGTGCTGCAGTGGAAGGCAGGTAAACACTAGCACTCCTGCACTGGGGTGTACAACAGTGGGGATGTCATGGAATGTTTTCCACCGGTTGGTTGTGGTACCTTACACATGAAATCTCACTGTTTGTGAGTCTGATGCAGGAGAATCACAACCACTCCACCCCAAAATGTGGATCACTCGGCAAGGCAAATGGAGGATCAAGCCATAAGAATCATAAGAATATGATAAGAATCATATTCTTGTCATCAAGTTCTCAGAGATCCTCAGGCTTTCGTAGGAGTTGGGACTAGCTTTCTTGTTTTCAAAAGAGAACAATTCAGCGAGCTTCTCTGTTGCAAAGCTGCTGGTCTCCAGTGGTTTCTGTCCAGACTCTGAACAGAGTCTGAGTTGGTGTCTAACCCATGCTTCTGCTTTGTTTAATGTACTGGAAATGAAATGCGTAGATGCCTTGGCCATGGTAGGGACTACAGACAAACTCTGACCCTTCTGGCTTAGCACCATCTGCTTCAGTTCTATGGAGAGGTCTTCCTCCTGTGACTCTGTGACCCTAGCTTTCTCATCTGATCATACGATGTTGTGCCCATTATAGCACATAAATACCAGGGTCATTGCAGAAAGCTCAATAACATTCTGTTCACTTGAAGGCTTTGCTCTGATAATAGCACACTTTTTATGGACTAGACCTGGTCACAGCCCCAACTATCCACATAAGGGGCTGAAAAGTGTTTGGTCTAGACTACCAATGAGTCCAAAAGAATGTGAACTATGAGCTTCTAGAATGATGAAAGAAAACAGCAGAGACGGGGAAACCTGGTGTTCTTCAAAAACACCAGATGCTGGCCCCATCAGCCAAGGACTTATGCAATATTTCGTATCAGGTAGTTGGTATTGGCCACTGGGTAATGAGCAGACTGACAAATATGGCTCTGGTCTTCTGACAGCTTACAAATGAGGAAGGTAGAAATATGAGATTTGGAAAGGAAATGTCCATAGAAGGTGCTGGGTTCTGCTGGAGCCTTCCTTTAATCTCAGGAAGCTTTAGGCTTTTGTGTTGCTTGAGGGTGAGTGTGTTTTTTTCTGTCAGCTAAGGGAATGTCTTTGGTTTAGGAAGGCATACGGAGGATTTGGGTACTCATTCACTGGGAGGGCCCTCAGGCCTATGCTTAAGCAAACAATGCTATAAGATATGTGTCCTCTCCTGCTTTTTTGCCCTACGTCAAACTATCGCTCCTAGGAATAAGCTTAACAAAATCACAGTACCTTCTGCATTATACAAATGAGTTGGGGGGAAAAATGGAGCTCTGAGCATTGGTGAAACCGCAAGAATTTCTTTTTGGCCAGGCATGGTAATGTGTATGTTTTAATTCCAGCACTCAGAAGGCAGGGGCAGATGGATCTCTGAGTTCCAAGTTGATGAGGGGTGATACCTTGTCAGATGGATGGATGGATGGATGGATGGTAGTGAAGTCAGCTGGGAGAGGTGTATTAAAGTCACTTCAGTTCCTCCCACATTCACGTTCTGGGAAGTTTTCTAGTCCTTTCATTGCTGGTCTCTCCGTCCACGGTTCAAATAAGATAAGTTTACGACATTCTTTTCACATCATGGTGTAAATATTTTCCATGTTTCCATGCAGCCATGACAATCAGAAACTCTTCTGAGCTGCATAGCATATCGGATGATAGAAGTGTAAGTATAGACTAGATGGCTCCTAGGTGCTATTGAACACTCAAGCTTAATGGGTTTTGTGATGCACACAATGATGCTGTCAATATTTGTCAGCAGTGTCCTCACCTGCCCCAGTTTCACTAAGATAAATCCCCAGTGGTGTGTTAAGTTTTGAAAGGGCATTGTCTCAATTGAGTTTCTGTCTGTGACCATAAGCAACTTGAGGAAGAAAAAGCTAACTTTACTTACACATCCATACCACAGCCCATCACTGAAGAAGTCTGGATAGAAACGGAAGTAGAGGCCATAGGTATACAAAACAGAAAATATTGGTCAGGACTAGATTTAAACTCAGACCACTTGTGCTTAAACCCCAGTTGACCTATCTATGGTGTGATATCTTGGGCAGTTTACTTAAACCCAAGTACCTTGCTTTATTTTTAAAATGAACATGTGGGATTTAACATGAATCTTGCTTACTTTTATTGCTATTTTAAATTTTCTAAATATTTCAGTACAGTAAAGTTATTCAAACAAAGAGGCCAGACTTTCAAACTGAGCAGTCTATTAACAGCTGGCAAGTCTACATCATCAGAAATGGAAGAACTCTTGCCCATTCTAGAAGGTCAAAGATCTGACTGAAGACCCTGCTGCCAAAGCCTGCAAAGCACCACATAAGAGAGTAATTTAAAAATGTAGAGGAAGAGAGCCAAGGAGACAGCACAGCAGGTAACACTTGTGACATACAAGCCGCGCGACCTGAGTTTGATCCTGGAACCCACTTAAAGATAGAAGGAGAGAACTCAATTCACAAGCTGTCCTCTGATGCTCAAAATGTCCCGCCCACAACAAAAATAAATAAACAAACAAACACTTAAAAGGAGTCAAGCAATGGTGGCACATACCTTTAATCTTAACATTCAAGAGGCAGAGGTAGGTGGATCTCTGTAAGTTCCAGAGATCCAAGGTCAGCCTGATTGAAGAGTTCCAGAACATCCAGGGCTGCACAGAGAAACACTGTTTCTAAAAAAAGATAGATGATAGATTTTATATATATATAATTTTTAAAGATAAATACACAGGAAAGCTTCACAGATCAGGGTTGTAGAGCTTAGGAAAGAGTCTGAGCTGAAAAACGACTTAAATGGTGGGTGTGGGATACATACCAGGAAGAACGAGGGAACTAGAGGGGACATTGAAGGCAAAATGCTGAGTCTGGTAAACTGAATGACAAGTAACGTTGGATGACCCCCTCTAGGAATCCCAAGGCCTATTGGCCAGGGAGTTAATTCATTGAAGCACTGAACACCATGCCAGGGACTTCTAATACAAAGAAATAGAGATGCGGACAGGAACTGTAAACCTAGTAAGGAAGTTTAACCAAGGTATTGGCCGATTTAGGATTATGAAAGATGTATTTGTCAAGTTACTCTGGGTATCTATCCCTCATCATTTTCCATTCAGCATTGAAACCTAATTTTAAGTGGGATGGTGGAGTGCTCAGCTGCCATTGTGGTTTTTTGAGAGAGTGGCTTAATATGTAGTCTCACCTGGCCTGGAACTCATTATGTAGACCAGGCTAGCCTTGAACTCATAGAGCTGGAATGAAAGGTGTTTAGCAACTATACCTGGCATACCTAGCTTTTTAGAACATATTTTTCAGCTTTTCTTTGTTTTTATGTTTTGTTTGAGCATTTTAATAACTGCTCCATAAAGACTGGCCATGTCCTGAGAACAGGTGGCCCTGCTCCAAGAAGACCACCATTCTCTTACCTCTTATCTTCATTTTCTCAGTGACACAGTCACAAATGACCACAAGCTTGGTGGATGACAGCAGCAGCAATGTATTCTCTCATATATATGAATATTCTTCTTGTTCTGGAGGCCAGAAGTCCCAAGTCCAGGCGTGCTTTTGTAGGCTTCCTGGGAGACTCTGCTCAGTGCCTCGCCTAGCTTCTGACATGTGTTTTATAATTTACAGATGCATGACTCTAGTCTTGCTTCTTTCTTCACATCACCTCCCCTATGTGCTCCCACCCGCCTCTCTCATGCTTTTATGGTTTGGGGGATGGGAACCCAGGGTAGTGGGTATGCCAAGGTAAGTGTTAGGCGTGTTCTAAAGACACAAGCTATTGGGTCACATCCTGTCACCTCACGATCCCTCATAGCAACCCTGAACGTTCCTTCTCCAAATGAGTCACGTAGAGCCCAGGGGAACCATCTTTAGGATGGGCAGATCACTATCCAGCCCGCCCTGATCTTAACCAACCTCTGAACTGGCTGCTAACACTGGCAAGCTTTGTAGATTAGAATCCAGGGAGGGCTCCATGATTGCTGAAGATTCACAGCTCAGATGAGATTAAAAGCAGCCTGATTATCTTCTTCCCACCACTGTCCCACCACTTCCCTTGGTCACACGTTTCTGTCTTTCAGCTGCCATACCCAGAACCTGGCCCCATATCAGAAGTCAATAACATCTCAGGGAGAAAGGGATGGATGGACGGATGATGGAACACTCTGCTCTCCCCTTCCCCCACCCAACCCAGACTTTCGGCAGCAGAGACACATTGCTGTCAGATGCAGCTAGCCTTTTTAAATTCAAATATATTCCTGTTGATACCAAGTGTTAGTTCTCATCTGATTTGGCATCAATGTTACATTTACTCTCCGAGCTTGATATTGCTTTTTAAAATATCTAAGTAAAAATATGCAGCTTGGTAGATGAAAAATGTCTTTGTCTGCAATTCCAAGCTCTCCCTAAGAAAACACCAGAACACAACTCCAGCATTCCTGCTTAAGGTCTCCTTCACCAGTCCTTTTCTCCTCAGAGACGACAAAGACAGGACAGAGTGATAACTTGAGCAATGGCGGCTGGGAAGTGAGGGGGTGGCAGAAGCCAGAACTGGCTGTGATGGGGGTAGAGACACATGGTCATATAAAGTAGAGTGGACTGTGTCTGCATGCTTGATGTGAACATGAACAGCACTGAGTGTGTTTGATAGTGGGAGGAGATGGGGGACTTTGTTTATGCCCCATCGTTCCACACACCACCATCATCACCCAACGAATGAAAAAGGACATAGTCACCTAGGAGTCTGAAGGGATACTTCCTTTCCCCTCCAACTTAATCCTTTGGCTTCTTGAATTAAACTTGGAAAGCAAACTCCCTCTCTGTTCATCGTTTCTCTCTTGAGCTTGCTCTCATTAACAAAACAGCTAAGTTTGGTTTAGCTGACTGCATGCATGACTTCCAGAAACCACATCAAAATGCAGGAGGAATGCAGCCTCTTTGAGCGATGGCAGCCTGACCACATTGTTTAAAGACTGGAGCCAGGCAGCAGCAGTACTTCTGAAATCCATTTAATATGTGTGAAAACATCAGATTGAAATCCTGACCTTTCCCCGGAGCTGAAAGGACCCGCTCCAGGAGGCTGCATGAAAGACCACAGCTACAGGCCTAGGCTCATCCATGGTTCCCATTCCTCAGGCTGCTGGTGGCCCTGCCTCTTGTCTGTCCTCTCCAAACCTGGCACCAGCATAGCAGCTGCTGGGTGTTTCAGAAATGCAAGTGCTGCTTCAGACCGAAGAAGGAGAGGGGTTGTGATAATTAATATGGGTTGTCAACCTGACAGGCTCCAGAATCACCCAGAACAAACCTGTGTGCATGTCTGTGAGGGATTTTCCCAATTAGGTTAAATGAGGTGAGAAGACCCACCTTAAAATGTGGGCAGCACCAGTCTATGAGCAGGGTGGGGATGGAGAGGGCTGGACTGCTGGAACAATGGTAAGGTTTGGCCACAGCAATGAGAAAAGTAATTGGTACAGGGGCAATCAAGATGGCAAGTGTCATAAAAAGCAAAATCTTCCCCTAGAGTGGTCGGTGAACTCTGGGCTGCAGTCACTCACTGACTTTGCCACTGGCCCAGGCAAGGGACTCTACTCTGAGGCGCCTTTTAGAGATTTTATTTTTTTATTCTTAACAGTATGTATGTATGTATGTATGTATGTATGTATGTATGTATGTATGTATGTATGTGTCTGTGCAGAGTTTGCACACATGGGTGCAGCTCCAGCAGAAGTCAAAAGAGGGCAACTGCAGCTGGAGGCAGTTGTGAGCCACCAGAAGTTACCACTGGGATTAAACTCAGGTCCTTTGTAAGAGCAGACCATGCTCTTCCCCACTAAAGCCATCTCTCCAGCCTGTGATGGGCCTTGGATGACAATCTGGGTGTTTGGGGGCACAGTGGGCTAGGAGAAAGGCCATTCAATCAGAACCTTAAGGTGGCTGAATTTTCACACTATGTCATGACTGTGAACTGTGGATACTAGTCAGATCTTTACTGTCTCAGTCAGAGTTTCTATTCCTGCAAAAACATCATGACCAAGATGCAAGTTGGGGAGGAAAGGGTTTATTGAGCTTACACTTCCATGCTGCTGTACATCACGAAAAGAAGTCAGGACTGGAACTCAAGCAGGTCAAGGAACAGGAACTGATGCAGAGGCCATGAAGGAATACTGCTCACTGGCTTGCTTCTCTTGGCTTGCTCAGCTGGCTTTCTTATAGACCCCAAGACTACCAGCCAACAGGTGCTACCACTCACAAGGGGCCCTCCCCCCTTGATCACTAATTGAGAAAATGCCTTACAGCTGGATCTCATGGAGGCATTTTCTCAACTGAAACTCCTTTCTCTGTGATAACTCCAGCTTGTGTCATGTTGACACAAAACCAGCCAGTACATTTACTCTATGCCCTTGGCCAGGTAACTTGATCCTGCTCTTCTCCCAGTTGCTCCATCTGTATTACTGGCATAGCAGTATGTAATCATATACAGTCAGCTTTCTGCCTATGTAGCTTCTGCAGCTAAACATTCAACCAACTACAGGGGGGGAAATATTTGCTTAACAGAAACTTGCATCTGGACTGAACATGCATAGACATTTTGCTCTTGTCACTAGGTCCTTAACAACACAGTAGAGCTAGTCAATTTGCACTTTCACTGTGCTGGAGATTACAGGTAACTGAGAGATGACTGAAAGTGAACAGAGAGGTATGTATGGGTGATATAAACACTGCCAGTTTACATGAGACAATGAAGCATCCATGGGATGTCCTAGAACCAATCCCCAACAGATACTAAGGGACAAGTATATGTGTTATACAGGCTTAAATGTTAGTCATTCGGCACAGTACCATTCCCATAATACACTCCCATCATGCCTTTCCAATAATGCCTTTCCCATAATGCCTTTCCCATAGTGCTTTTTCCATAATGCCTTTTCCAAAGTATGCTAGGTTACTCAGTTAATTCAACTGATCTTCCGGCCCATTGTCATTGTGGTTAGTTGTTTGGTGACTTGGAATAATTATTACCCTATCTATGAAGAAAAACTCTCTCTCTCTCTCTTTCTCTCTCTCTCTCTCTCTATCTATCTATCTATCTCTATCTCTATCTCTTGCTATTGTTTTTGAGACAGACTCTGCAAAAAGCTCAAGTTGGCCAGAAATTCACTATGGATCAGGCCAACCTTGATCATACAATTCTCCTGCCTAAGCCTTTCAAGTGCTGGGATTGATTGTAGGTGTCTGACCCCAGGTCTTTGGGTTACCCATATGTATGAGCACGGGAGAGTGAAACATTCTCTACTCCACAGTCAGCAGAGGGATCATTCTGGAATTTAAATATCAGCCTATTTCTCTCAGACTCAAGCAAATCTCTCTTCTTCAGCTAATCACCACTGTTCAGGGCTCAACTTAAGCACCATCTCCTCCAGGAACATTCTTCAGGCCTGTGATTGGATGAGGCCTCACTCCCTGGTGCTCATGGAACCTTCAGAGCTTTTTAAGATCCTTGCTGTGATTTCTCTAAACTAAATGTTCTGCTCACTTATGTGCCTCCCCTACCCCATCAGAAGCAAAACTGTGTCTCACTGACTATGGTCCAGAGCCTGGCACTGTGCCTGACAAAGGGACACATCAATGCATATAAGATGCTATGCTGGGCAAACACAGTGATAGAAAATCCCAACTCAATGTGGCTTAAAGAATGAGGCAATGAATAATTTAAAAGAAGGGGGACCTGTGGCATGGTTTTCAAGACTGACATCCCCTAAATACATATCAGAAAAAGAGAACAGACTTCCACAAGTTGTCCTTTGACTTTCACAAGCACGCCATGCTATGTGCCCTCCTGTGGTGGCTTAGAAAGGAATGGCTCCCTTAAACACACGTATTTGAATGCCTGGCGCAGAGGAAGTGGCACTATTAGGAGGTGTGGCCTTGTTAAAGTAAGTGTGGCACTGTGGGGGCAGAGTTTGAGGTCTCCTGTGCTCAAGCTACACCCAGGGTGGCACGCAGTCTCCTGCTGCTGCCTGTGGATCAAGATGTAGAACTCTCAGCTCCTTCTCCAGCACCATGTCTGCCTGCGTGCCACCACGATTCCCACCACGATGATAATGGACTAAAGCCCTGAAACTGTAAGCCAGCCCCAACGAAATGTTTTCCTTTATAAGAGTGGCGATGGTTGTGGTGTCTCTTCACAGCAATCAAACCCTAACTAGGATAACTTCCCCAATGACAAATAAGTAGATGTAATTTTTTAAATAACAGACATCAACATACAACATATACAAAGATCAATGGTTCATGGTGTCATCAATGGCTTGGATCTTGCTGATCCTTTGCTCTGGTCACTAGTAATGTCATCTACACCCAGAAGCTGATTCCCCTTGAGGTTAGAGCAGGATCCCTAGTTACTTTGCCATTCACACTAAAGGAGAGAGAGAAATGTCTGTCTTCCAAGAAGTGTCTATTGTACCTTCCTTGAAATGTGCTTGGGTCAGTTTAGGTCAGTCCATGAGTACAGCCCCTCGCAGGTGCTGGCCATCATCTGGCTGTCTCAGATGAGTAGGATTTCTATCTAGACTAGAGCTGGTGTGGGGGAAGGTAGGCTTAGGGAGAAAGAAATCCAGGTTCTATTAGGAAAGAGCAGGCCAGTGAGACAGCCCTTGTCACCAAGCCTAATAATTTGAGTTTGTTCACCCTAGACTCACCTAGTAGAAGGAGAGAACCAACTGCTACAAGTTGTTCCTTTGTTGGTGGCACACTCAAAACCACGCACATATATGTATGTACACACACAAAATAAATAACTAATAATGTAACTAAAATTTTAGAAAAGGGGCTATACCGGTTGTTAATTGGGCAGTGGGTGGGGCCCTTACATAGGCGCTTAATAATTAGTTTGTGAAAGAATGTTATAAATTGATAGCATGGCTTGATGCTCCTGGGAATTCTTGTGATATTGGAAGTACATCTACTAAGTGTGTGTGTGTGTGTGTGTGTGTGTGTGTGTGTGTGTGTGTGTGTGTGTCTGTGTCTGTGTCTGTGTCTGTGTCTGTGTCTGTGTTAGGAGGATGTAGAGTGGCTTCCCATGCATTAGGATGCCTTCCACGTCAGGAGCCTGTCATCCACTGCAGCAGAATAGGAGCATTGCCAGATGTCAGCTACTCTCAGTCACCTTTGCTCAAAGGCAAGCCTCTCCCACCAAGCAGAAACACTTCTAGAGCTTTTGTCTGAAACACTAGATCTCTTCCAGAACACTTCCTGGCTATATAGGGCGATGCTTAAGACATCTGCTGCTCTTGCCTTATGAACCAAGCCAAACCTTAACACTTCATTTTAAGAATCAGAAGTGTCTTTGTAGAAACAATCAAGGCATCTCGGTTCTTTTTCCAAGGTATGTCCAACTCCTAATATTTCCCATGGAGTTGTACAGCAAGGATGTAACAGAAATGAGAAGTCAAATATAAACAACATACAGGAAGAGGCTTCTGTGGGGGGCTTCCCTTCAAGCTGATCTAGAGAGGGATCAGAAGCTACTCTCCAAAGAGAGTGGCAGCATTTGTCCTTTTGGGGCAGGCTAAGGTTTGGTAAGTTTTTGTGGGCCATGGATCTGACTTTGGAAGATATCTTTCTTCCTTGTATGTGGTGTAGATTCCCTGAGCAGTCCCAAATGCTACTGAGCTCCTGCTTCTGATGCCATCTTCTTCCCCAGATGTCTCTATATCATCTTCCCCAGATGTCTCTTTACCATCTTCTCCAGATGTCTCTGCTTCATCTTTCTCAGATGTCTCTGCCTTCTGACTTGCTTTGTGCATTATGATCAGGATGAAGGCCTTTGATAGGATAACTGCTGAAAGAGCACAAAGGTTGGCACAAAGTCATCAGCTCCTACCAGTGACAGGTTAAGTTAATCCTGTGTCATAGTCTTGGGAAAATTTTGCATTGCATTTCTTTATGTGTTTGTCTGTGTGTGCATGTGTGCTATGGTACTAGCAGGGAGGTCAGATAACAATGAGCAGCCAGGCACGGTGGCGCACGCCTTTAATCCAGCACTCAGGAAGCAGAAGTAGGTAGATCTCTATGAGTTCAAGGCCAGCCTGATCTGCATAGTGAGACCCTATTTCAAAAATAAAAAATAAAAATAAAAACAAGCAAACAAACAAAACAAAACAAAAAGTACTTCCCCAGAGGACAACATGTGGGAATCATCTCTCTTTCTTTCAAATGGGCCCTAAGTCCTTAGGCCGTCAGGTTTGATAGCAAGCATCTTTACCCACATAGTCAACTCTCTAACCTGGACAAAACATTTACAAAATAATCAACATGTCTCCACGACTGATCCCAAGGTTAAGGCAGCAAACGGGACAGATATAATGTGAAGACAGAGACAGCAAGGCTTTTCACCCCCTTCCAGCCAGCCATCACTCAGGTACAGGTCCCTGTCAAGAGCCTATGAACTCAATAGAAGTAGCAGCCTTCAAGTTTCTGTTAAGTAACCTAGGCAACAGTTATCAAGGCCTGCACTGCAGAGGTGTTATCTCTAGCCAAGCTCATGGCAAACTACTAATGCATTGCCCAGCTGTATGGTCTCTTGGGGTTTTAATTAGCAAATATCAAGAGTTGTGTGCCCTGTCTGATATCTGAATTAATCCTGGAGGCTTACTAAGGATGTCTTATGGAAGAAGATGGGGAGTTAGTTGTGGCTGTTGCTGTTTGCTGAGACAGTCTCAGGTAGCCCTAGCTGACCTTGTACTTGCTAGGCAGCTGAGGACGACCTTGAGTTACTCTTTTTGCCCTGTTCTTACAAGAGTGTCGCACCACTTTCCATTTCATGTTGTGTTTTCTGCATGCTAGGTGAGCACCCTACCATAGGAGCTCATTAGTGTGGTCAGCTCCAGCTCCACTGGTTTTAGCTTGATTTAGTCACAAGGTCATCCTGTTCTGTGTCAACATTCTTGCTTTCTTACCTAATCTGCTTTTGTTTTTATTTTTATAAAGCCACTGAAAGAACATAAAGATGAGACAGTAGAATGCATGTTTAAGGACTTATCCTTTTAAGGGCCCAGAGATTTTGCTCTTATAGTGAACCCTAACTTCTATTCATCTTGCTGGGGATGTTATGAGGCCAGGGGAAAGGGGTGTTGGATCCTCTGGAGCTGGATTCATCAGTGTTTGTGAGCTGCCTGATATGGAACCAAACTCTGGTCCTCTGTAAGAAAATCAAACTTTCTTGGCCACCAAGTCATATCTGCACGCCAAGTTTTTCCTAAAATAAAGACACAGCATGTCTTTCATTTACAACAGGGCAGAGCAGGTCTGTGTTAAATGAATGTCTATTTACCATCCTGTGTTCATAAGAGAATCATCAAGATCTCCTTCCTCTTTAGTTTTCCATAACAGTGCTGAAAATCCAGACTGTAGATGCGGTGGGGGTGGAGGGCAGAATAAGAGGTGTTCCCTGTTGGGTTGACTGTTTGGTGAATCCTGAATTCAGAATATTCTTTTCTTTCTGTTTGCTTGGCCATTGTTTTCCTTTGTTCCCCAGAGACTCAGTCTCAAGGCACTGAAAAGAAAAAACCCCATGTACCACCTGCCCTTAGCAGGCTGATTCCCCCCCTGGGACTAGAAGTCCTAGGGAAACACCACCATTAATCCACTTACCAAGGAGAGATCTTGGCCTTGCCTGAGTCCTCCTTCACGTTAGCTCCTCACCTCTGATAGGTCCACCTGTCCACAAGCCTGTCTCCACACTCACTCTGCTGCTGTGGCTTACTTTGCATATCAAGGCTGATCCATCTTTCTCTGAAGCCCTCCCAGCGACACCTGTTGCCTGTGTTCCCTGAGCTACTCTTCACCTCTCCATTTTCTTCCCCTTTCCACATTTTGTTCTACTTTTGAGGAACATTTCCTCCACCCCAATCCTAGCTGTTTTCTTTTAGCCTTTATTTTTTATTATTTCCTTTTTTGAGACAAGGTCTCTAACTCAGGCTGGTCTCAAACTCCCTATGTGGTGGAGGATGGCCTTGAACCTCTGATCCTCCTGCCTCCACTGCTTAAGAGCTGGGATTATAGATGCCTAACAGCATTCATAGTTTATGAGGTGCTAGGCATGCTTGCTAGGAAATCACTCTGCTAGAACTACACCCTGATCACATTTAACCTCTCTGAACTTGGGCTTTCCTCCCATAAACCAAGAATAATAGTCCCCAGGTTATATTGGAAGGAATAAGTTAATCCACAGGAGGATCTATGCCTAGAGGTTCAATAGACAGACAGTAGCCATTAGTATCTCTTCTGAGGAGCCTTGATCTTAAACCACACCCCTCTTCATGGCTTTGTGTTTGTATAGTATCCCCTGCTTTCCTTTTCCCAGCCCTTAACAAACGGAATCCAAATGATTGCTAGAATGTGCATTCCTTGAGAGTACATACAAGGTCATATTTACCATGTCTCTTCTCAGTGTAGGCTCAGGAACACTGAGGGGACCTAGCAAATTTTAGTTGAATGAATACTGTCCAGGACATGAAGCTCTTTTAGCACTGAATGAAAGTCCTTCCAGATAAATCATGGAAACTCTTTCCCACTAGGGCTTCTGATAAAATACTCTGGAGATGTCTTCTGCCACACTTTTTTTTTTTTTATACTTTATTTACATTTCCAATGTTTCCCCCTTTCCAGGTCTCCTCTTTGGAAACCCCTATCCCCTCCTCCTCCCCTGCCTCTATGAGGGTATTCCCCCTCCCATCCAGCCACCCACCCACTCCTGTATTCCCACCTTGACATTCCCCTTTACTGGGGCCTCTAACACCCTCAGGCCCAAGGGCCTCTCCTCCCCCTGATGGCCAACAAGGCCCTCCTCTGTCACATATGTTCTGCCACACTTTTTAATAACTAGGGACAATCATGTCACCCTACTGGGTTAGTGGCATGACAGGCAGAGCCACTTCCTCTTCTTCTTCACTTAAAAAGGGGGCAGGGAGGAGGAGGATAACTTAGTCGTCGCTGTCAATCCTGACAAATGAACAGCACTCTCACCCACTCCAGAGCTCAAGCAGCGGCACCTAATTAGGCACAGGTACAATCAGCAGCGTGCTCACACGCTCGCTAGGCTGTGAGTGGCTCATTTGCACTGCAGAAGAGATGGGGATGCTGATTTGCATGCAAACAGGGCCCCAGAGATGCTCAATTAAGTAAGGGCATTAATATTTTTAAGGCTCACTCCGAGCCAAGGAGCGCCGTAGAGAGGAAGCCTCACAGGAACTTGGAAGGCCCGTGAGTGGGGTTGAGGGGAGCAGCACCTCCCGCCCAGACCCGCCCGGATCTGCCGGGATCCCGGGCCTGAGAACCCGGGAACAGAAAGACTCCGAAACTTCCCGATCTCACTTGCAGGGGGAAACCTCTGCCTGTGACACCAGGAGTCG
>CM052702.1:55934745-56077411 GCA_028551405.1 Uromys caudimaculatus
AAAAAAAAAAAAAAAAAAAAAAAAAAAAAAAAAAAAAGGCTCACTCCAAGTAAGATGCCTTTTTTTTATTTCCTGAGAAAAGGTGCAGGGAAGTTGCCTAGATGTGTGGCTAAATACCAGCAGCTGATTTATTAAGGTTTTTGTTTTGTTTTGTATTCTGATTATAAAAGTAATACACTCACACTGTGAAAACCATAAAGAAAAGAACAACCATCGCCAATAACCTTGGGACACCCAACTGTCCTCCACTGGACTCACGCATAGTAACTCGCAACTGTTCTCGACCAGTGATTGGCTTTGAATAAATTTATGCTCATGGTTCTCAAATGAGTATCTCCTTTCCTCATTACCACACTGCAGACTAGGTCAAAGATTCAGAGCCAGAGCCCATAGATGTTTAATACTATCAAAACCTCAATATGTACATATATGTATGTATGCATACATACATACATACACACATATATACATACATGTGTATATACATACATACACACACACACACATATATACATACATACATACACACATATACACATACATACACACACATATATACATACATACATACACACACACATACATACACACATATACACATACATACGTACACACATACACACATACACACCCCACTGGCTTTCTCTCCTCTCCACACAAAACTCTCCTCTAGACTTCTGTCCAGCTTTCCCACATGGATCCCCCCCCCCCCCCCCCATCCAGCCCAAATCACTGCAGGCTCACACCTTCCTTCTCTCCCAAAGTTCAAGAGGCCAATGTTTCCTGCCCAGGATATTTCTGTAAGAGCATTTCTGTCTCCAGTTTTTTGTTTTTTGTTTTTTTTCTCTCTATTCTTTACAGACAGAGTAGTATCTTGTTATTGCGTTTAGGCCTGACACATGAAAGTAAAATTGTAAAAGAGAGAGAGAGAGAGAGAGAGAGAGAGAGAGAGAGAGAGAGAGAGAGAGAGAAGAAAGGGAAATGAGTAACCCAGGGTTCTTGATCACCCGGTACCTGTATCCATCACTGCACAAGTCATGTCTGCAGTGTGAAGTTTAAAATAGCATCATCCTTCAGCATGCACCCAACTAGAGCAAGCTGGGTTCTTTTGGTTGGTTCACAGTTTTTCTCTTACTGACCAAAGTCATAATTATGTCTTTGATCATTTCATATTTATATTCTGGTATGAATTTTCACACTATGGTGCAAATGAATAAAAATATCACTTTCAAAATATTTTTCTCATAACTTAACTTAGTATTCATCCAGAATACTATGTTGTTTAATGACTGAAAACTCAAATATACATACTGCTAACATTCTTTTTTTTTTTTTTGCTTTTATGTATGTATGTATGTATGTATGTATGTATGTATGTATGTATGTTTGTGTGTGTGTATGTGTGTGAGTGTGGGCACACATGCACCACAGTACACATATGAACTCTAAGAACATCTTTTAGAAGTTGGTTTTGTCCTTTCACTGTGGGATCCAGAGATGAAACCCAGCCCACTTGGCTCACACAGTACACACGTTTACCTGCTGAGCCATCTCACTAGCCCAAATCTATGAAATCCTAGATCAGTTCCTTGGAGTTTACTCCAAGGTAGTGGACTTCAGCATAACTTGATGAATTTATTCTGGGATAGAAAAAGTAGACGAGACCTGTGTCTGCACTGTTATCTGCTCTAGCTGGAACCTTAAGAACGTTTATCCAGGTCGTGTCCATTAGTCCTACATTTATAAGCTAACATGGCCTCAGCTCTACCATCAAAGCCAAGGATCAATTGCTCCAGATAGTCCTTGTTCTATCCTCTTGGTCCCTCTTGGTTGGCATCACAGGAAACTTCCAGACTTTCCCACGATGGTCTGCGACTTTGGGCCTGTCTCCTTCAGCACTGGGTGCTTCTGCCTTGCGACCATTACAAAGTCAGCTCAAACCCTTTCTCCAGGCTCCCCACATCTGGTTAAGTGTTCTATTATCTCCCAGATGGAGGAGTGTTATCTGACTCCGCTGGCACAGGGAGGGGAGAGGCACACTGCCTGACTTCCTTCATACGCAGGCAGGCGTTGCCCAGCTGCAGGGAAGGGGCAGAACCCTGTCAGTTCCCAAGGTCATGCCCTCCGCAGGGCAGCTTAAGTTCTGGAACTGAGTTAGGTAAGGTACGGAACTCCAGTCATTCGCCCACAACAAAACAATGATGGTGAGTCATGCTTACTCCAGAGTCCCTCCTCCCAAGGCTTAGTCATTAGCCTCTCTCTGTGCCCAGTCCTGCTTACTTTTGCTTCCTGTCTGGGGCACTAACTGCTAGTTAGTATTTTACACCCCACCAACATCTCGGAGTGGACTCATAGAGACCCTAGCCTACCATATCTGAAAATATAAACTGTGTTCCACATAAATACTTATTGCAACTCTCTCGATTTCCCCTAGCCGCCCCCCCCCCCCAGCCCTGTCCTTGGAAACTATACACTCCAGAGAAGTAGATCATTGACTTTTCTATAGCATCACTCAGAGTCTCCTAATCTTTTCACACACACAGACACACACACAGACACACACACACAGACACACACACACAGACACACACACACTAAAACTCTTTTGAAAGAAACTTTTATACAAGCCTGTCTGCCTTCACCTGGTCTTTGAAAGGGTACTTTTGAGACTCAAGGTTGAGGATGAATGTTTTGTCTGTGGCCTTCCTTCATGAGATAATGAGTCTGAAACACTCTGAGTGCTGCCTGAAATAAGTGGAGCGTTCTTGTCGTGCGTGAACGTGGAGGTGCAAGGGAGAGGAACTTGGAGAGTGCATGTATTATCTCAAAGGCTTTTTTTTTTTTTTTTTTAAAGGTGCGGTCTCTTGTAACCCTGACTGGGCTCAAACTTTCTGTAACAGCTGATGATCTCGAAACTTCTGACCCACCCAGCTGGTGCTGCGATTGGAAGCGTTTGCTACCACAATCTATTTTCATGACCCTGAACTGCACAGGGCTTTGCAGGTCTTAGGCACACGTCCTACTTCTGAATTACATCCTCAGCTCTTTAATTCAGTCTCACCCTAGCTTTCTTGGAAAACACTTGTATTGTCAAAGCACCAATGAAAACAACTGGAAGTTACATCTGTTCTGGATTTGAAACCCCTATGGAAGGCAAAGGCATAGCAAGAGGGAAAACTCTAAAACCATAATTGCCAGCACCTGAAAGCTAAAAGACGCTCTATCAAGAACTTGGAAATGAGTACTCTCCTGGAGGAGATATGCAAATTCATCTGAATGAGAGAGAGAGAGAGAGAGAGAGAGAGAGAGAGAGAGAGAGAGGCACTCTGAAAAGTAAATCAGCCTGCAACGCCTACCACTCAGAAAGCTGAGGCAGGAGAATTTCGAGATCAAAGTCTGCCTTGGGCTACAGAGTGAGGTGGGCACCAGAAACTTAATGAGATGCCCCGGCCCCTTCCATCACCCCTCCCTAAAATGACAAAAAAAAAAAAAAAAAAAAGAAAAGAAAAGAAAAGAAAGAAAGAAAGAAAGAAAGAAAGAAAGAAAGAAAGAAAGAAAGAAAGAAAGAAAGAAAGAAAGAAAGAGGAACAGGGATGTAACTCAGAAGTTTGACCACTTACTAAGCAAGATGACTTATGTTTAGTCACAAGCACTGGGGGTGGGGGAGGGGGAGGGTGTTAGGGTTTTGTTATATATCCAGCGAATGAATGAATCCAGTGATTAATGAATCCATTATTCATCTAGATAGTAGAAATAGAAATACAAATGTTAAGCAATATCAAGGAAAGAATCTGAGAAGCACATGGGAAGAGTTCTACTGGAAGGAAACTCCTTCCCTGTTGTATAAATCAGTGTATACAAAATACCTGGTACTCTGTTACAGCGCTGGCTTTTAATGAGTTTAACTTTGCTAGCCCCTTCCTGTTCACTTTAACTGCCAACAAGATACAACCTATAATCACCTGAGAAGAGAGTTTCAAGGAGAGATTGTTGCATTGGGTTATAGCATGTTGTGTTGTGTTGGCTTGTGGCATGTCTGTCAGGGGGTTATCTTAATAAGTTAAATGATGTGGGAAGAACCAGCCCAGTATGGGTGGTAGCATTCCCTAGGCATGAAGTCCTTACTAGCAGAGTAGAAAGACAGAGTTGAGTACTAGCAAGCAAGTAAGTAGCATGTATGTTTTCATTTCTCTCTCTCCTGACTATGGATGTGATGTTACTACCTGTCCAAATTCCTGCTTTGACTTCCCTTAATGATGAACTGGAATTGTAAGGTAAAACAAACCCCTTTCACTTAAGTTCATTTCTGTCAGGGTATTTAATCATAGCAACAGAAATGAAACTTGGAGTCTAGAGTGGTCCTCAGATACTGGATCTGGCATGGCCTTGGTGGGGACAGAACGACCTGTTCCCGCCTCTGAGATAGGGCCAGAGGATGTGGGCCTCCAGGAGTGTTGATGGCTGACATGGGTGTTAAGTCTTGTTATATAATAATGCGGATATTTTACATTCTTCCTTTAAGGAATGTTCTGCCTGTTAACATTAATGATGGTGTTAACATCCATGTTGATCAGAGACAGCCTAAGTTCGAGAGGCAAAGGTGTGGCTAACGTCTCAGCAAAGTGGTAAACTCTGGGACCTTCAGGACAGCCCTTAAGGCTGTGGAAAAGAACTCTAAATCCATGAGTTTAAAAATATATAATTTCTCAACTATGCAACTATATATAATCTCTCAACTATGCAAGGATGCAATATGAACTGTGTAAGGAGCGTCACAGAACTAAAGAAATAGAGGCAGCTACACTATGAGCCAGCTTGTCAGAAAGATACAAAAGCAGGCAGGCAGACTCCTGAATGCAAGGTCAGCCGGGGGTGGGGGGTGGGGGGTGGGGGGGTGGTCAACTTAAGTCCAGGTGTGGTTGGAATGGTTATCTCAGGACAAGGTCTCACCCAGCTAGTTTGTTGTCTGTGTTTTAACAGAGGCAGGCAGATCTCTGAATTCTTTTGCAATATTTAAAAAAAAAAAAAGTGTGCTTGCTGTTTACTAAGAATTAAGGGGCTGAAGTCTCAGGATGCTGATTCATAGGATAATCAAAAGGAAACCGGAAGCAAATGACTGGATGGATATGTAAAATAAAAGACTGGCTTATGATCCGCAGGAGATGAACTCTAGAGAACTTTTGAGAATAGCAAGAGAGTACTGCTTGGAGAACTGGCTCAAACAGAACAGAGAGAGAGAGAGAGAGAGAGAGAGAGAGAGAGAGAGAGAGAGCGCACTGTCTGGAGAGCTCCAGAGAAAGCAGATCAGAGAGAAAGAATGCAGAACAGAGAAAAGCAGGCAGGAACGCTGTCTCCAGCAGAGCATAGGCTGCCAGCTTGGACCCACGATTTGACTTCAGGTTGTTTGTTTCGCTGTTCACAGACACCCCTTCTTCACAACCTCTCTCCAAGCCAAAGCTGGTCCTTGACACTGAGCTATGCTTTCAGTATCAGACTGTACAAGAAGTGATATCAGGTCTTCCAGGTATAAAACCTAGACTTAATGGCTTCTATGTATATTCTGAGAAGCCCTGTTCCTCCACATTAGGGGTCTGCATGCACTGCTGGAGACTTTGTCAAAAAGCATGTGGAAAGAGCAGGACTGAGGTGACAGGGGAGGAGAAGAGACCCAATGATTCCAGCATTCTCATGGACATCAGCCCTCAATGGCAAACCAACTCAAGGGTAGTTACTAGCAAGACCAGTAAAAGAACTGTCCAGCCAAGACCACCAGTTTTGTAGACTTGTGGGACACGGGGCAACACGGTCCCTTTGAAGCTTATAGAGTTTTAAAAATGGGGGAGGGTCTACCATATTGTAAAGCTTTAGATGACCAGGAAGAGGTTGGAGCTTACAGACTTCAAGCCCTCGAGGCAGGCCCTCCCAATTAAGAGATGAATTCACCACAGACAACTCAGTGTATTCCACTAAACATGCACTTCACCTTCCATCCTCTGTGCTAATTACAGGCTCCCCTAACAAGCTTCCAGCCCTTCCACAAGCTCCCGGTCCTTCCTTGTCACGTAGTGCTGACTTGAGACATAGAAGGCACTCGTTAAAAAAAAAAAAAAGGAGAAAAAGAAAAACTCTAAATTAATTTTAATGTTGTACTTTAAAAGGTATAAATTATAGAAAAATGCACAGATCTTATAGTTAGATGGATTCTGATAAAAGGAGTACACCTTTGCAAACCACACAATAAAAATATCAAAGATCTGCATAAGCCAGAAGAGTGTGTGTGTGTGTGTGTGTGTGTGTGTGTGTGTGTGTGTGTGTGTACGTGTACTCTTTGCTCTTTCACATCTGGCTTTATTCTCTCACCATGCTACCTTCTTCTCTCATTCCTACTGTCTGTGGAATTATTTGCTGCTATATAAATTGGTCATCATTCCTTCCCCTGGCTGACTACTGTTCCAGAGAATGGATAAACACTGGCCAATGGATTTTTCTTCCAGTTATTTTCAGCTTGAAGCTATTAAGAAGATAAACAAATATAACTAACAAGTACATGAATAGTATATTCAATAACTCTAGTCATCATAGAATTTTAAATTAAACCTAATAACATTAATATTTCATGTTCACTAGAATAGTAAAAATTAAGACAATTATCAAGACCCAGTGGATATTGTCCTGGCTAGTATTTTTGCCATCTTGACTTTCCTCACCATCTTGCTTCTGGTCATGGTGTTTCATCACAGCAATAGTAACCCTACTAAGACAAGTTGGTACCAGGATAGTGTGGTTTCCTATGACAGACCTGACCATGTTTTGGAGGATTGTGAAAGGACTTTGGAACTTTAGGCTAGAAAAGCCATTGAGTGTTGAGAGCTCAGTGGGCTGTTCTGTAGGAACTTGGAAGATAAGAATCTTGAGAGAACTGCAGAAGATGAAGGTCTGGCTTGTGAAGTTGCAGAGGGAAGCAAAGACTCTACCATTTGTGTGAAGAATCTGTAGAAGAATCAGCTGTGATTAACAAGATACCACAACTACTAAGGCGAAACCTTTGCTGGGATACTCAGTGCTGGTCAGATGGAGCTGAGGAATTCGCAGTGATTAAGAAGAGACCAGCATCCTTGAGGTGAAATCTTCTGGAAAGTATTTCCTAAGAGTCAGCACACAGAAGCTATGTTTCAGAAAAGGCCAAGGTTGTATATTGTGCTCTCAGCTGAACTTGGTAATGACAGGGTCACGCTGTGGTACTGGTTTTGAACTCATGAAGGGGTGTCATGGAGAGCAACTGAGGCTTGACATTGTAAGAGGCCAGAAGAAGCTGTTGGTGCAGGTGCAGCCTCAGTGGTAGTTGAAGGCCCAGGATTGAAGGGGTCACGCCGAGAAGTTGAGGCTTGGCACCATGAAGAGAGCCTAGAAGAAGCTATTTGTGAAAGTGCAGTCAGGTTGCCACAGAAGACCTCAGCATTTGGAGATGCCAGTACCATGGGATGACCACCAAGAACAGCAGCAGCAATGGAGTGGAACCAGATAGAGCCTAGAAGACAAACTGTGTGTATGGCAGTAGGTAGACCTGGAGAAGTGACTTGTGCCTCTTGGAGGAGCCCAGAAGATGATGAGCAAATCCTAGACATTTAATATTAAGTTAGTTACACTTTTGGAGTTGGGTTTTGCTTTGCTTTGATTGTGACTGTTCACTGCCTCTTCTCTCTTAAAGTGAGTATGTATTTAACTTGTTTTTGGTTTACAGGAGCCCACAGCTGAGAGACTAAAACTTAAAAGTGATTTTAAGTTTTAAAAGAGACCTTAGATTTTGTTGTTGTTGTTTTTGTTTTGGTTTGGTTAGGCTTGTTTTGGTTTTTTTGAGACCAGTTTTCTTGGTGTATGTAGTCCTGGCTGTTTTGGAATTCAAAGTGCCGGCCAGTCTGGCCCCTAACTCACAGAGATCCAACTGCCTCTGCCTCCCTAGTGCTGGGATTAAAGGTGTGCTATACTACATTCAGCTAAAACTTGGGTTTTTTAAAAAAGAGACTGATTTTTTTTTTTGGGGGGGGGGGTTTCAAGACAGGGTTTCTCTGTATAGCCCTGGCTGTCCTGGAACTCACTCTGTAGACCAGGCTGGCCTCGAACTCAGAAATCCGCCTGTCTCTGCCTCCCAAGTGCTGGGATTAAAGGCGTGCGCCACCACTGCTGGCAAGAGACTGATTTTTAAAATGTTTGAATTTGTAAAGACTTGGGACTTTTAACGTTTGTAGAATGTTTTATATTGTGATGCTGAGATGAATGTGTGATCTTGGAGAAGAACAGAAAGTAAAGGTGTGACTTAACAGTGATGTTTGTTTGTCAGGTTGGCAAGGGGTCAATTGTCCTGGCTAGTTTCACATCAATTTGACACAAGCTAGAGTTATCTAAAAGAAGGGCACCTCTTGAGACAATGCCTCTATAATATCTGGCTGTAAGGCATTTTCTTAATTAGTAATCAATGGGGGTGGGAGGTCCAGCCCATGGTGGGTGAGACCATTCCTGGGCTGGTGGTTCTGGGTTCTATATAAGAAAGCAGGCTGAGCAAGCCATGGGGGAAAAGTCAATAAGTAGCACTCCTCCATGGCCTCTGCATCAGCTCCTGCCTCCAGGTTCCTGTCCCGACTTCCTTCAGTGATGAACAGTGATGTAGAAGTGTAAGCAAAATAAATCCTTTCCTCCCCATCTTACTTTTGGTTATGGTGTTTCCTTATAGCAATAATCATCCTAACAAAGAGAGATATGGAACTAGAATTCCCATACATTAATTGGTAAAATACAAATGATTCATTCACTTGAAACAATTTAGCAATTTTTTATAAAGCTAGACACAAAGTTAAATCAATGACTGACATTTTCTCAGTGATTTACCCAAGACAAAACATATAACTTAACATTTGAATATCTACTATTACAAAATAATAAATGGATTTTTAAAAATAATTTTAAATTCAGTTTATATAAGTTCACATCAAAAGAGATAAATCTTTTTTTTTCCAGTTTGGTTTGTGTGTGTGTTGACAGAAATCAGGGTTTTGAATATTGAGGAATATATCTGAGATGGGACCAGCTATTTTCAGCCAATGAGGACTATCTTGGGATTTCTCTGTTGAGTGGATCTACTGTTGAGCAGAGCCTCACCCCCACATCACCATCTGGGTGTGGTGAACTTCTGTCAGAAAAAGTAAGAGGAAGAGCAACATATAGAAAATGGTGTCAGAGAAGACACCAGCTTTGAAAGGTGGATATAAGAGTGGAGTTAGACAAAGAAAGATGCGTAGGAGAAACATCTGAGAAAGGGGGTTTAAAAGAAGAGATTTTGTGAGGATAGTGGTGGCACATAACTTTAAGCCTAGCAATCAGGAGACAGAGGCAGGTGGATCTCTGAGTTCAAGGTCAGCCTGATCTACAGAGCAAGTTCCAAAACAGGACAGCCAGGGCTACACAGAGAAACCCTGTCTTGAAAAGCAAAGCAAAACAAACAAACAAAACAAAAACAAAAGAGGAGGAGGGACGAGAGGAGAGATTCTAAACTGTGAAATGTGGCAAAGAAATAAATAGGGAAGGTTCTAGACAAATACATGGTTTTGTGTATAAAAAATTAGTAGTAACAGAGGAGCAATGGAAGAAAGAATCAGAAAGTCATGTTGGGTGAAAAGAAGAAAAGAATCTAGACCATGGTGATCCCTTAGAGCAGTGGGTCAACCCTTGGGTCTGCACATCAGATATCTTGCATATTAGATATTTACATTGCAATTCACAACAGCAGCAAAATTACAGTTATGAAGTAGCAACAAAATAATTTTATGAATTATAATATGAGGAACTGTATTAAAGGGTTGCATATTAGGAAGGTTGAGAACCAGCATCTTCGAGGAATAGTAGACAATGAAGATGTTATGTTTATGTTGCTGGGGAGGGAACCCAGGGCCCTGTGCATGCTGGGCAGGTACTCCATCCCTGAGGTTCCTACTCAGCAGGAAAGGTTGATACATGAAGAATTTGATCATGTTTCTGGTTTGAACTTAAGGAAAGCAAAAGGATGCAAAGGCTGTTGATAAAACAGGAAGGCATTTGACTGAGCACGAATTAAGAAGAAGGAGGTGGCATCTTGAATATGCTTAAAGAACGTCTTAAGCTGGTCTAGAAAGTGGCAGAAAGAAAAGCCCTCTCTTGCTCTGTGGGAGGAGCAAAGGTGATGTGAAGGAGCACTCAGGAGGCCAATGGCAGGGCCGGGGAAACCTGTGCTCACTGTTTACAGTGTGACTTGGGATACAAGGGCACCCGTGATGAGTAAGACCTGAGAGTGGTGGTTGGCCTAGCGGGAGAGCAAAGTTTAGGAGCAAGAGGAGCAAGGGTGAAGGCATAGGCTTGAGATAAAGCTAGTCCAGAGCACTGCTGTGTGCTTTGATGTGGGTGTAGCAGTAGAAGAGGCAAAGAGTTTATATATGCGTGGGTCTTGGGGTTGTAAGAGTTGAGCGAAACAGTCATGCTATCAAGTTAGGCTAGGAAGATAGCGAAAACTGGGATGGAGTTCAATCAGAACGAAAATGTGTGTGGGATCAGAAACAGTAGGATGAAGGTACAGAGAAGGCTTAGCAACAGCGGAAAAGTAGCCACTGGTTTTGTAAAAACTGGTGAAGGTCAATGACTGTGTCTGAACCTAACAAGGGCAGCTTCTTGATCCCACTTTCCTGCTTTCTATCTTCTGCACCTAGGATGGGCTACCAAGCTTGTGTACCTGTCTCGGGTCATATTCAAAACAAAGCCATAGAGGATAACAGAAGTTTTGTGCCTTTCTTAGTAAAGAGCTATGATTAGCTGAAGTGGATATGAGATATAATACTCTATGAGATATACTTATGAGTAGGTTATAGGAGATTTCTTGCTGGGTTATGTCCAGTCATGTGATAGCCTTGTTGGAGCTCCTAGTTATGTGGGCCTGAGCAGGTAACTCACCTTTCCAGAGTCTGTTTCATTGTGGAAATGACTTTCCTTTCGAGGCTGTAATATGGGCAGAGTGGGATAATAAAGAGGAAGTGAAGTAGACGTTGCAGGTGTATCCAACCAGCACAGCTTACTTTGACACTAGTTTGTTGAAGAGGAGAGTTGGTAAAAGGATTTGGGTAAGCTCGCTGTTTTAAGTAAAGTTTCTTAGCGACTTTCCATGACCAGAAAGAACAGTGAAGGTAGTTGACTCCATGAAGAATCGAAAGCTGGGTTGTCACCCATGTCAGAAGTAGCTCTTTTTTCTGGTTCCTAAGCTTTACCAGCCTCCAAATCTTCAAGCTTGTTAAAACAGTTGGGTGTACTCCCCTCCCAGGATGTCTGTCTGATTCAGTATATTCAGGGTGGAACCCAGATTCTTCTACTTTAAGCAAGCCCTCAGTTACTGCTGCTGCTGCTATCCCTGGGATCTCTCCTTGACAACCACTGACCTAAAATAACTACAGATCCAAAAGGAAGATGTTCCCTACATGACCCCCTTTCAGAGCATCCGGTCCCCATTGTGAAGGAAGACATTTCCCACCACATAGGTGGATAAGGTATCTCTCTCTCCTTTCCTAACCAGTGGTCAGTAGTGAGAGTCTCTAGTTCAGTGTGATCAATTTCTGGAGCCTGGCTGACAAGTTATCTAAGGCAAAAAGGTAGAACCTCATATCTCAAGGAGTAGGTTTGGTCAATAATTGAGTGGATTGTTTTCTCAAATCACGGCGAGAATGAAGTTGAAGTCAGGCTGTACTATGTAGGTATGGAAGGTAGTGGTTTCACCTGTTTGTACTATGTTTAGGAGAGGTCCAAGAACGGGAAACTGGGCCAAGGAGAGCGAATAGAGCTGTTAGGGGGACTTAGTTCTCCCGGGTCATAATGCTAAAGAGGAGGGAAATGTTGTTCCCTGGCTTCTCTCATCTTCTCATGCCTGAGACACCACGTTTGTGAAGTTGGATCCAAGGATTATAAATGCAACTGAGGATGAGACTTGCTTTTCCAGCAGTTAGAGAGATATGGTGGAGATTTGGTTCATCACTGCACAAATTCCAGACCAGAGGCAAGAATGAGTGAGTCTGTGGGAAACTCCATTTGAGCTTCTGTCCTTTTAAAAACATTCCTTGTTGACTTTGAGAGAGGGTCTTACGTAGCTCAAACTTGTCTTGAACCTATTACTTTGTCGAGTGTTGACTTTGAACTTCTAATCTTCCTGCCCCTGCCTTTCAGTGCTGGGATTACAGCCACCAAACCCAGTTTTATATGGTACTGTGGATCAAACACAGCCCTGTACACCTTAGACAAGCACTCCACAAACTGAGCTATGTTTCCAGCTGTCTGGCAGGGTTCCAAAAGTATTTAGGACTATAGTCCAATAGGTAGCACAAGGCATCTGATCAATGTTAACTGGCACCCATGGAGGGCTACATTTTACCCTCCTGGGGTAAGGGCTGGAGCTAGGTTAGTGGGTTGGTTCCTGGCTGCAGTGACCCTAAACCTAGTGCCATAGGCATTTTGTTGTTGTTGACTTTTGCTTGTAGAAAAAACCCTCCACTCAATCCACAAAATAAGCCCTGAAATCTAATATCATAGTTCCGAGTTCTTTTTGTGCACACACCTTTTCTAAGCATCCCCCCTGACTTCTTATCATTCTTGAGCAGATATTTTGGCCTACCTGAGACTTATAACTCCCTGAGCTTCAAGTAGGAAAGAACAATTTCCACACAAAAGTCAGAAAGAATAAAATGAGACAAATCCATGGAATTAAAATTATCATGCATTATAAAAACATCATTTTATATAAATCTAGAGGGTTACCCCATGACCGAAATTTTACTTTGATCTCAAAACTAATGAGCCATCTCTTCTCTGCATCCATCCGGGTCTCAGAGTACCTCCACCAAGGACACTTCCATAGTGAATTTGAACTGCTTGCTTATTTCCAGACTGAGTTTCCCAAAAGCAAAAGCTGATCATTTATTCATCCTCTAGCATCTAGCCACACATAGTAGGTTCACAGTAATTGACAATGAGATAGAAAAATAAAAGAATTAGCTGGCTATGGTGCTGCATGCCTATGATCCAGCATTCAGGATCCAAGAGAAGTAGAATTATAAGTTCAAGGCCAACCTAAGCTACATTGCAAGTTGAAGATAGTCTAGTATAGATAGCTGTGTCTAAAAATAAAAACCCAACATCTTATTAACAGAGGGAATCCCATGGGCATACCAGGACGTTTCTAGCTCAGTTGCAACTCCACTTCCTGCGTTTGCCACACTTTCTTCTGCATCTGCAGCAACAGCCCTGGTAGACAAGGGGGCCATCAGATGAACTAGCTTCAGGCAAGGCTGTCCAAATTCTACCGCTGCAGGAGAGGGGCACAGTGGAGGACATGCATCTTAATTGGTAGCATGAAAAACATCTCCCAGATGCTGAATTGGGTTGTAAGTACCATCTGTCCTGCCACAAAGGATTAAACGGAGGAACACCTCTGTCTGAACCTAGGGACAGTGCAGGCATCCAGATGAGCTGTTGGTATTAACTTGTCCCCACTCCACCTGACTAATTTCCTTCCAGAGAACTTGCCCAGGGCTTCCGGTTTGAAATCAAGTGGTGCTGTGGCCGATCCCTCATTCCCATGTGTTTGGTTGCATTCATCAGAGAGAATTCTGGGAAGGATGAGAATTAAACAACTTGGAGCTTATCATGAAAGGTTTTAAGTCAGTGCACTCTACTATCTGATGCTTGAAGAAATGAAGTACTTCATTCTGGCCTCCGGTTCTTTCATATATTCCCTTTCATTTGTGTATTCCTTCTACCATGTCCGGGTCCTTACGCTGGGCACAAGGGACACAAAGGGACATGTGACATGATTTCCAAAATCTGGAAATTCACTGTCTTGGGTAAGGAAGTAGCAAGAAGTAAGGCCTGTAAAACAAAATGCAATAAAATGTGGCAAGAAGCAGAGTAGAAGTTCAGAGGTTTCTAGGCCGTGGAGGAGGGAGAAATAAAACACCCTCTGGGATGTGACTAAGTCTGGGCCTCTGGGCCTTGTCCTGCCCTTGAGATGGATCCCCAGCTCCGCCATAGTGTTTCTCAAAGAAAAATCTCATGGTTAAGACCTAAGCAGCTGGGTCACACAGTATTTCTGTCCTCCGTGATAGATGCAAAAGACTGGACATGGCCGAAAAAATGATCAAAGGGGGTCTCTCCATGAAAGAGTGTGTCAGGGTGCTAAGAGAAAGAGGACTGGTATCCCCACTTAAGCCATGAAATGGGCCCCTAATCCTGCCTCCAGAGGCCCATTATAAAGGGTGTGGGAAACACACACTTCCTGTGTTCCCAGAAGAAGGAATAATGGGACCGGGAGGGGGAGAGAAACTCAGTATAGGAGAGATGTCTCTACATACCGTAATGCACATGCACATTGTATGTACATATTCATGCTAATGTGGTGAGGAGGGATTCCCACATGGAATTACAAGCTAAACCAGCTCCAAAACTATTAGTGCTTTAACAAGTATAAAATATTTTCCTTTTTAAAATCAATTTTAACACAAAAGAATGTTTTCTTTTGATATTTTATACATATATATATCATTATACATTGTTCATAGTCCCTACCCGACTCTCCTATCCTGCCTCTCCTTCCTACCCACTCTTCACTGGTCCCCTTCTGACACCCAGACTGTCTCTCTTCTGCCCCCATATTTTACACACACACACACACACACACACACACACACACACACACACACACGCACGTCTAGATGTGACATTTGTCTGAGTCTGGCTTATTTTGTTTAACATATGATCTCAGTTCCATCTGTTCTTCTGCAGATGTACGTTCATTCTTTTCTATAGATGAATAAAGCTTAGACTGTTTATGTGCATGTGTATGCACAGGCATTGCAGCTTTTTAAAAAATATCCTTTCTTCTATTCATAAATAACTAGGCTGTTTTTATTTCTTTTTCCCCCAAAAGATGTATTATTTTTATTTCATGTATATGGATCTTTTGCCTTCATTTTTATATTTACATAACATCTGCAATGCCTGAGAAGGCCAGAAAAAAGTGTCCACTCCCCTGGAATTGAAGTTACAGATGGTTATAAGCTGCCATGAGGGTGCTGGGAATCAAACCCAGGTCCTCTTGAAGAGCAACCAGGGCTCTTAAGCATTGAGCCATCTCTCCAACCCCTGGTTCCATTTCTTTTTTATATGTATAGTTTATTTATTTTTCTTTTATGTGCATTGATGTTTTGCCTGTATGTACGTCTGTGTGAGGGTGTCATGTCTGCTGGAACAAGGGTTATAGACAATTGTGAGCTGCCATGTGGGTTCTGGGAATTGAAGCCAGGTCCTCTGGAAGAGCAGCTCTTAACGGCTGAGCTGTCTCTCCAGCCCCTATCTCTCCATTACTTAGCTATTATGTATAGTGCAATGATAAACCGGAAATGTAATCATCTCTGTTGCATGCTGACTTAGATTCCTTGGGATATATACCCAGGAGCAGTTATAGCTGGGTCACATGGTAGTTTTATATCTATCTATCTATCTATCTATCTATCTATCTATCTATCTATCTGTCTATCTCTCTATCGATCATCTATTCATCTATCTATCCATCTGCCTGTCCATCCATCCATCCGTCTGTCCATCTGTCTGTCCAGTGAGGAACTTTCACACCAATTTTCATGGCACTTGCACTAGTCTACACCCACTGACAGTGGCTAATGGTTCCTCTTCCTCCCACATCCTCGCCAGCAATTTCTGCCCTTTGTTTTCTGGAGGATAACTGTTCTACCTGGGCTGAGGTAGAATCTCTATGTGCTTTTAACTTTCATCTCCCCACTGGCTAATGATGGAGAGCATTTCTTTACATAGGTAGTGGTCCTTTGTGTTTCTTCTTTTGAGAACTATCTGTTCAATCTATTTGCCTATTTATTGGTTGGATGAGGCATCTTGGTATTTAATTTTTGGAGTTCGTTATAGAGTCTAGATATAATCCCCTGTCAGATGTATAGTTAGATGATAGAAAACTAGTAAATTTCTTTTACGTCCATTCTGGTCTGGACTCATTTGCTTTTGGTTTCAAACATACACAACTCAAAGGATCCTGCATAATCTGGGAGCCACACACAATGGTTCGGATGAAGCAGGATCTGATCTGGCATCCTTCACCATCCCACAAAAACAAGGCATTCTTGAGGGCTGTGTATATCCTCGGCACAGTTGCATCTTTTGATCACATAGGCTGTGCCGTTCACACACCTGCACAAGTTTGAGAACCTTTGCTCTAGGGAACAGCAAGGCGTGATGGCACAGGCCTGTAATCCCACAATGTGGGCGATGGAAACAGGAGGATTGAGAGTTCAAGACCAGCTTTGTTTGAGACCAGCCTGGGCTACAGGAAACCCTGCCAGAAATGGACAAAGAATGTGCAACTTCTTCATTTATCAAAGCAGATATTCCAAAATACTTTATATCTGGAGCCCTTCATACCTTTAGGTCCCTTTGTATACATTTTATACATTGTATTTTGGTAATAATCTTTCCCCTTCCCCAAGTCCTTCCAGAACTAAGATCTATGTGGAAGAGAGGACAGAAAGATTGTGAGAGCCAGAGGTGGTGGAAGACCCAGGGAAACAATGTTTTGCAGACACAGCAGGATTGATGTGCATATGAATTCACAGAGACTGACAGCATACAGGAAGCCTGCACAAGCCTAAACCAGAGAAGGCACCAGCATGGAGAAGGGGAAATGGGCACAAGGCATTTTTCATCTTACTTTACCCTTGGATCTTCACACAGTCACTGAGTCAGAAAGACAAGCCCAGGATGTCAGTCTAAAGCCTTCCTTTGGACCTCACTCATCTGATAGAAGATGGAATTTTGTTTTTGGAAGTTTTAAGCCAATTCTCCTAGAGAAAGCTAAGTTACTGGAAAAACTGGACACCTGAGGAATGCCAAATTCACACTGAATGCTGAGGAACACAACCAGTCATTTCTGAGAAACAGTTCTCTAAAAGCCATGTGAATTATCTTACCAAGAAATCCCTGAAGGAGACTAATCTCATGTGATTGGCTTCGTGTGGTTGTATCAGTCAAGGAGACTTAAGAACTTTGTTATTTTCAGAGGAGTCAAGATGAAGATAGGTCAGAATCTGAGTGCTAGTCGGCTTTCACTTTTTAATAAAATGGAGTATGCTTGAGAAAGAAACCTAGAGTAGGACATTTTATCAGCAAATAAAATCATAGTAATCTTTAACAAAAAATGACCCCTATATTTTGGCTTCCTGTGACTGTTTCTTGCAAAGGGGGGTAAAAAATACATTTAATTATTTTTCCTAAAATGAGATTTCCTATCTTTGAGTGATTGGGAAATCAGTTTTTCCAAAAAGACAAGTGAAGGCTTAATGAGTAAGCTGAACACAGCCTGAGTCTTCCGGCTCCATGTGGGGAACAGCGAAGTGTCGTATATACACATAGACATTGGGATGCTATCGCCTGTGGGAACTTCAAACCTCACACTGCTCTGAAGGGAATCAAATCTATGAAGAAGAGCAGTTCCTATCTCCATTAACATCAGTAAAATAATGTGCATCTGTTACTGGCTTCTCTGTGTGGCACCATGCATGTTTCTGGGTATCCGATCCACTTGGTTTCAGAACAAGCCCACCGAGTATGGTTAGGAAACTGGAGTCCTCAGAAGTTTTTAAATAAGTGAGAAAGCTGTGAGGGAAGGAGAGAATAGCTGTCAGGGCACAGCATGGAAATAGGCTGGAGAAACAGGAAGTAGAGCACTGGATGGGGAGAATGAAGAAGACAGTACCGTCACTCTCACCAAGTGTCACTCTCTTCAAGGCTCCGGAGTGTGAGCCCGGGACAGCAAATGGTGGCATCAGTAAGGATCTTATGCTAGCCCAAAGACCAAGAAAATAGGCTGAATATGGAGGCAACTCAAGGAGCTCAGACAAAAGTGGAAAGTTGGTGGACCAGAAGTTGGATGGATGCACTATGATGTCAGACAGGTCTGGCTTGAAGCTGCTATGCCACTTGAAGTAGCTGTGCTACTCTACTTCCTGCTTCTCCAGCCTATTTCTGTGTGGTACCCTGCCACAGCACAATTAATGTCTTAACACTGTCATCATTGCCAGAGATGGAACATCTCTTGAGCAGAACTGTTCAGTCTCAAGAACCAAACGAAGGGAATGCTAGATTCTATGACCTAGCAAACCCCACTTAGGTCAGAAAGTCTTCATAAGTGACTTCCCCAAATGTGACTATTTCCCTCATGACTGCAGAGTGACAGTTCTGAGACCAGAGCTGATTGGGGAATGGGCAGTGGCAGTCTTCGAGAGGCAGTTTCTCTGGTGAAAGGGGCAGGCAGCTTCCAATAACGAATCAAGTTATATTGACTTAATTGCAGTAAACCCGTTATCTACTCTCTATCTCTGAGCAGTTCTCACTGCAGGGTTTATAGTTGATTGATTGCTTCTTTCACATTCTATAATTGCTTCATTAGAGACTTCAGATGGTTCATTGTGTTGGCAACTTCCTGTAAAACTGCACGGTCACAGGAGGACATATGCCAGTCATCCAGGGTTAAAGTTCTGTCTCTGTCTCTCTGTGTCTCTGTCTCTGTCTCTGTCTCTCTGTCTCTCTGTCTCTCTGTCTCTCTCTCTCTCTCTGTCTCTCTCTCTCTGTGTGAGTGTATAAAAGGCAGAATATTATTCACACTGTGCTGGCTAGTCTTATGTCAACTTGACACACAGACTAGAGTTATCTGAAATGAGGGAACCTTACTTGAAAAAATGTCTCCATAATATCTGGCTGTAGTGCATTTTCTTCATAGGTAATTGACACAGTAGGGCTCAGCCCATTGTGGGTGGAGCTATCCCTGATTGATAATTCTGTATTCTATAAGAAAGCAGCACCCCTCCATGAGCAAACCAGTAAGCAGCACCCCTCCATGGCCTCTGAGTCAGCTCCTGCCTCCAGGTTCTTGCTCTGTTTGAATTCCTGTCCTGGCTTCCTCTAGTGATGGACTACAATGTGGAAGTGTGAGCCAAATGAACCCGTCCTTCCTTAATTTGCTTATTGGTCATGGTGCTTCATCAGAGTAATAGAAACCTCAACTACAATACACATTTTAGTCTCGTGAGTACAGCCAGCATATGAGCAAAATGATCTGTCTCTCAGTGTTACCACCCACTTACTAATGGCTCCCTGACTTCTAGTTCCAGTTATAGCTTTAGGTTAGATAGCTGAATACCTCAAAGCCACCCCAGCATACCATCCCCCTCCTGCATCCTGTGCCCACAGCAGTAAACAGCTTCACTATCCATTCGGTGTCGAAGATTAATCCGATTGTCACCTCTACTGTCTTCAAGCTCCATATCCGGCTAGCTTCTGACTCCTGCGGCTTATCTTCCTATTCCATTTCCTCAGTCAGTCCAATTCTTCATTTTTGAAATCACTTCTTTAGTCTAAGTTACTACTGTGTCCTCGGTGAACCACTGTGGCACCTTCTTCTAGTCCAGCTTCCTCCAAACTGCAGGAGTCGGAGGAATCCTTTTAAAGGCAAGTCTGAGAACATTGTTTTCATATTTAGAACCCTTCAAAATGTCTGTAGCAAATGCCACTGAGGCTTTATTAGGTCAGAGTGTGCTTTCTTCTTCTCAGTACCTTGCGTTCTTCTTTGGAAAAAGAAAAATCCTTCTTTTGCATAACCCTCTTCACAGCCTGACATCTTTTGTATTACAACTTTGTCTCCCTAATCAGCAGGTTGCCTGCCTTGGAGAAGTGGCTAGAGGACTAGCTAGCTAGCCTGTGGCTACAAAAGAACAAGTAGCCATTGTCCCCATTTGCTGGCTTTTCACCCTCTGTTCTGAGATGACTTTGGGGATAGAAAATGGAACACTTCAAAGAACAATGGGCAGGACTTGACACATGAGATCACCTTGAGAATGGGGTGCCTGGCCTTTCACTACTATGCATTACCAGTCTCAGTTGTACCGAATATGTCTCTCCACTCCAAACTCCATCACTTCTCTGACAAAGAACCCCTTCTGTTCTGTCACCGCATGCCTACCCACACCTAGCATGTGGGGGGAGCTCTGGCCCTGTCTTTTCTTCTCTTCTCACCTGGAAGTACTAGTTTCTCCTCTAAAAGTCAGCTCAGTGACCACTTCTCTCAGCTTTAAAGGAAAAGACAATTGTTCTTTGCTGTATTGGTCAGTTTGGAGTGCAGTAACAAATTGGCGACCGAAGGTGAAAGTCTGAGGTAAAGACCCAGTGAGATCCTGCAGAGGAGGCACTTCCGGTTCTCAGATGACTGCCTGGCTGTCAGTTCCTTCTGTCCTCACTTGATGGGGTGAGGAGAGCAAACTTTAGTGTCTTTTTTTTTTAAGGACATTGATTCTCTGAGACCTCCACCCCTCGTTCTTATCTACATCTAATTATACCCTCAAGGCTCAAATATCATCTGGGCGTATGAATTCCCAGGGGACACGAACATCCCTCAGCCCACTGCATCGTTCCACTGTCTCCGTCTGTCTCCGTCTGTTACCATGTGTAACCAGTATGGAATGAATAACCATTATTGGAAGCTGCAAATCCCAAACACGATGTGTCACAAAGCCTCTATCTCATTAAATATCCTAAGCCTCTCTGAGGAACAACCCACTCATCCAAACAACCACGAAGTGGCATAGACTAAAGTCAAGGGCTCCTGACCTCAAAGCTCAAGAGTATTCCTCGATATAAACCAGGAATTTAAAAGTATTTTCTGTCAAATGCCAAAACGTAAATAGTTTACTCCTTATGGCCATATGTTCTCTATCGTGACCAATCAGCTCCCCCATGATAGCACAAAAGGAACCATAGAAATTATATAAATGAATGAGCATGGCTTGTTCCAATAAAACTTTATTTAGCACTTCTGAATTCGGAATCTCATTTAGTTCTCACATGTCACAAAATAGAGTTCTTCTGATTTTTTCCTCACTTAAAAGCATAAAGAGTAAGCCTAGTTCATGACTATAATAACAGATAGAGCTTGCTTATCCCTAGCCTAAATGGCCATAGTAAAATTAAATCAGTAATTATTTTTGAAATGGTACCTCCCTTCTTGTGACATTCCTGCAGGATTCGTGCTGCATCTATGAGAGCCTGCTTAGCACTGTCTGCCTAAGGGCTTTTGGCCTGTCCTGTTGTGTCAGTCCAATCCCACCTACAAACCAGGGCTGCTGTCTTGGCCCTTCAGGCACTGATTCTCCTGTTTTTCTCAGCCAGACTAGCCCTGGCTGCCCTTCTGGAAGCTGGAGCGGCCTCTCTGTCACTCAGGTGCTTTACTGTACCTGATCTGCCTCTGTGTCTCCTCATCTAACCAGTCACATTTGTCGGCCATTTATCATGTTTACATCTATGAGGAGGTTAGCAGAACACAGGCAAGAAGGTGTCTTCTGTTCACTGCTGCAAAACCAAAACCTAGAAAGTTACAGCCCTGGTAAGTACTCTGTAACACATGCGACTTAGGGACATCCAGCCCAGAGCACCCTCAGCATTAAAAAGCTAGGCTGAAGCTAGGTACAGTGGTGCATGCCCATGATCCCAGCACTCAGGCAGATTACCTTGAGTTTGAGGTCAGCCTGAGCTACATAGAGAGACTATCGGGCCAGACTAGGTTATGTAATGAGACACTGTCTCAAAGCAAAACAATCAAAACTGAAACAAAAAGTCCTTTCCTCCCAAAGCAAAACTAAGTAATACATTAAAACAAACAAACAAAGAACTAGGAAAACAAGCCAAGTATGGGAGCGTACACCCGTAGTCTTATCACATAGAAGGCTGAGTCTGGAGGACTGTGAATATGAGCTCACCCTGGACTACTTGGTGAGGTCAGGGTAGCCTGGGCTACAGTGAGACCTTATAATAATAAATGAAATTTTTAAAAGTCTTTTGGCAAAGAGCTTGGTAAGCATTGCATCTTAATTTTCATCCGAGAACTAACTGTAGTGAGTTGGCAGAAAACCTTTCTTGTCCCTGGAGTTTGTGCAGGCTAGACCCAGGTCCTGGTCTCTTTTCTCTGTGTTCCCTGTTAAATGGCTGTAGGCTGGGATTTCTTGGCTGTGTGAACTCCTGACCCTGCTCCTTCTGGAATGCTGAGCTGGAGGAGGAGACAGGAGGTGACAAGGGCCTGGGGATCAGTCTGAGACAGGAGCAGCAGATGGAGCTGGGGACCTCTTACTGATCATGGCCTGGAATTCTGGCAGAAAAGGGAAAAGGTGTGTGCCAGGGCTCCTGGCGAGCTGGCAGCGGAGGCTTGGCTTCTTGTTCAGTTAATTGAGGTAATTTCTGCTGCCACCTTTTGGATAGAAGCGAGACTCTCCTTCCTCCAGCCACAGATCACTTCCCTGCCCCTTGCCCCATTCCCTTGCACAGAGGCAGAACTCTAAATTTAGCTTCATTTATTTAGCTAGTCCTTAAAACTTTGTCACCTAGAAAAATAATTATAGGATTTCTCTGACAGTGTGAGATACATGGAGTGCACCAAATTACAGGTATAATTTGGAGACCCAACTGGGATCACCAAATAAAATTGACAGCAGTGGCCTAATTCCAGAACAATCTATGTGGCATTGGAGAGACTTTTGTTCCTGAGGTTCTTCTTTTGAATCTGCATAATAAGCCAAGAGGTCAAAGGAACTGAGCATCACTAAAGGAAGAGCCCTTAGGACTGAGGTACAGACCCAGCTTTCCTCGTCCATGGCAGAACTGCGCCCCACGAACGCGGTATCCATCTTTTGTTGCACAGGGACCCAGCCTCTATTCTGTTCAGCCAAGAGTCTGCCCAGGGGATGGGGAGAGGAGGCTTCGTCCTTTACTTCTTCCGCCTGCTTTGTGTTTTCTATCACTGTAAACTGCAACATCCAAAGCTGGTCTCCCAAGGAAAAACCGAAGCCCAGGAGACAACAGCAACTTGCCGCTCCTTCTGGGAAATGTGTGCAGAAAGCTGAGAGAGGTGAATAATTCTGTTACCCATGCATTCTTCAAATGGGGCTAAGCGCCTGCATTTACAAAGTTTTACAAGGAGATCAGGGTCTCATGGGAATGAGGAGAAAGGGGGACAGAGGTGCTGAGCAATGTAAGATCTGTAGAGGCCATAATTAAAGGACTTGGAAGGCACATAGACTGTTCAGTGCGGATGGTACCTGTGGATATCCCTTACCACCTGCCTGTCAGCCAACTTCTTGATTGTTTATCATAGCCTTTCTACAGGAGAGGAAGGTTTTCCAACAGAGGCAGCTCCCTAGACTCAGGGAAATGTCTAAGGACTCCATTTAAAAGTGGGTGTGGTGGCTTACTTGTAAATCTAATATCCAAGAAGCTGAGGCAGAAGGATCACTCCAAGTTCAAAGTCATCCTGCACAACGTGGAGTTTTAGGGAAGCCTAGATCACAGCCTGAGGCTAGGGATCAAACAGCGCAAAGTGAGGGCCAAGGATGCAGCTGAGTTGCTAGCATGCTTGCCCTGCATTCATAAAGCCCTGGGTTCAGTCCTACATAAGCTTGACATGGGGGTGGGGTGCGGTGGTGCATGCCAATCACTGCAGCACTTAAGAGCGGAAACAACAGCATCAGAACTTTAAGCTCATCCTTGGTTAAAATAGTGAATTAGAGGCCAGCCTGTACTACATGATACCCTTCTCCAAACAAGAGAACCAACAAGCCAACACTTCCTTGGGAAGCAAACTCTACAGAAGTTAACCTTTGCACAGCCTCTCATCCAGAAGAGCCAGCCTCAACTTTTCAGCCCTACTCTCTGCCTCTCCCCATGGGGGAGCCTGTTCCCCAGGGGGGAGCGGCCCTTCCTGTGACCATCCCCCTCATGCCGGGGCCCAGGCTTTGGGATATCTCGACACAGCCTCTTTCCTCTAGCAAGAAGTCCCCTGGATGACTTGGGCACTCAACACCATCTCCTTGTCCAGGCTTCATCTACTAAGTAACCAGAGGAGCTACCTCTTCTCTGGTCACCGCTTAGCCTGCGTGTACCTCATTTATCTGTGAGTTAGCCTGTGCTCATCTCTTCTCAGCATTCATCCTCAAGCCCAATCTGTCACAGGCTGCTCTGCACTCCATAGAGTACCTGGAGCACCCAGTTCCATCCCCTGCCTTCTCAGAGGCCAGGAAAGTACCAGTGGTGTTTAATAAATGTTCGTAGACTTCCAACGGTGAAAGCTACAGCGTACACCAAACATTTGTAGAGCATATAGGCTGCCAAGTGCCATATTAATTGCAGTCATTGTGTTATTTAACACATATAATAGCAGTGTAAGGAAATTCTACTTTAGCATGTACCAAGCGGCGATATAATATTTATGAGCTATGAATGCAGCCCAACACAAATCTGTAAATTTACCTAAAATATTATGAAATTTGGGGTTGGAGAGACAGTGCAATAGTTACTATTGGTTAAGATTTTCCAGAGGACCTTGTATTTCCAGCTCTAAGGAATCAAACTTCCTCTTTTGACCTCTGCTGATACTGCACAGATGTGTATATAACACACACACACACACACACACACACACACACACGTGCACACACACAAATATTTAATAGTTATGACATTTAAATATTTATTTATTATCATTGTGTATGCATGTGTGTGCATGATGTGACGGGGCATGCACATGCTGCAATTTGTATGTAGCAACCAAAGAACAGCTGTGTGGAGTCAGTTCCTTCCTACTGTGATGTAGGTTCTGGGATTGAACGTGGCCCGTCAGCTTTTCAGAGTGAGCCGACTTCTACTCACTGAGCCATTCTGAGATATTTTTGTATTCCTTTATAACTCGGTTGTGTGAATCTCCAACACGGACTTCGTAAATGACAACATCATGTCCCAATGTCAAAAGGTCACACATTCCTGCCTCCAATACACATTCCCATTTTGTAGAGGAGGAAATGGAGGCATCGGGTCATTTAAATAATTTTTCCAAGCTCACTAGGTTAGTGAGAGTAGGCACCAGAGGCCACAGCCAAATTAAATTAAAGAATAAAGAAACGATGTCTTTGGCAAGCAATGTCTAGATCCTCAATCCAGAATTCAGATAGGACCCCATTTTAGTAGTAACATGTCACAATTTACTGTCGGGAAAAGTCACTGGTAAATGAATTTGTGAATCGCCATGGGAAAGGAAAGCATGTAGCTCTTCAACTAACCATTATCCCTCAGCTCCCAGTCTGATGTAACTCTTCCTAAGACACTCCTCTTCAGGTTCCCACCCCAACCCTTTCCTCCCTTCTCACGCTGTCCATCCCCAATTCCCAGAACTACCCAGCTTCCCTAGCAGCTGGAAGGGCGCTTAGAAGAGACCCAAGTATCCCACCCCTCCGTCCATTCCTCCCTAATCCCAGTCACACTGGGCAGAACACTGGCTTGAAATCTGCGTGCAGGACTGGTTGGGAAGGCTGAAGAGAGCAATTTTAGTTTCACATCATTTCTTTGTATAATGTTGTATCTTTGTGACAAGGCCCCATAATACAGCTTAACTCCACCAATTGCTGCCTGAAGACCTATCTTTAATGTCACAGGAACAATGGGCGTCCTTCCAGAAAAAAGGGGGGGAAATGACTTGCTTTGAAAGAGTTGGAGAAGAAAAGTGCAGAATGTTCCAGCTTAACGTGAGGGGGGAAGAAAGTTAACAGCTGTGTGCCGGCTCCCGGCTGCAAGACAGAGCAATTCTGCCAGCCTCATCTGTCTGTGTACAGTGCACCGAGGCAGAAGTCTCTCAGCACAGCGGGATGGGTAGTGCGGCTAGGAGATAGGGGGCATCTACTTGTCTGTGTAGCTGTGGGTGTGGAGTTTCTCTGCTTGCAAGTAAACGGAGTCTGATTTCTCTGGGGTCTCCATGTTTCTGTGGAATTCTGTCGAGTGGTTCTCTTCCTCTGGCCAGAGTGTTGTGTGCACCTGGCCACTCCTCACTAGGCTTGGAGATAAAGCTAGATTCTGAGCAATCATGTCACAAGGACTTGGGGCACTTAACACCAATTACAACCCCCTTCTGAGGCTTTTTGTTCCCCATGAGGTAGGAAGCTCCTGGGGATTACCTCTACAGTCTTAGACCTTACACTTGCCACTTTGTTTCTGATATTTCATCTACATGAAGCATTTTGGAAGTTCCAAATGAAGTAGTTTCCTTCCGCTGTGCCCTCTGACTCAGTGCCTTGCTGCATACTAATTTTTCTGCCTGAAACATCCCAGAACATTTTCCTTATCTTTAAGGCTTAGCTCACTGGGTCAGGGTGGCACACACCTGTAATCCCTGCCCTTGGGAAGCAGAAACATTGCAACAACTTCAAGTGAGGCCTGTTCTACATAGTGAGTTCCAGGCCAGCGAGGGATGTAACCAAAGATCTTACCTTTAAACAAACAAACAAACAAGCAAACAAACAAACAAACAAACAAACCACGGAAATGGCTCAGTTTGTAAAGAAACTGCTTGTGTAAGGATAAGAATCCGAGTTCAGTCACCAGCACCCATGTAGCAGCTGAGCATGGTGTCATGAGAGGAACCTCATAGCTAGGGAGGCACAGCAAGGAGGACCCCTGAGATTTGATGTCCAACCAGTCTAGTCAAACCTGTAAGATTCAGGCCAATAAAACAATGTGAGAGTTGGAGAGACAGCTCAGTGGTTGAAAGCTCTTTTGTTCTGGGTTTGAATCCCACCACCTACATGCAGCTTACAACCGTTCATAACTCCTGTTTCAGAGTAGTCAATGCCCTCTTCTGACCTCTGTGGGCACTAGGCCTGCATGTGGTACTCAGACAAACATGCAGGCAAAACACTCATTTACATAGAATAAAAAAATCTTTTAAAAGTGTGCAAAGATTAAAACAATGTCAAAAGTGATTGAAGAAAACACCTGGCATCAACCTCTGGCCTCCACATGCATGCACACACACACACACACCTGCTCACACTTGTGCACACACACACATACAGACACATACACATAAAAACAAAGACTTAGTTCAACTATTTCTGCCTTATGGCACTCGATCTGACCTCTTCAATGAATCAATCTACCACCTTTCTTTGGGTTCCAGGCTACTACCATCACAGCAGACATTAGTGTGTATGGAATCCATTGAGCCACATGACTACTGCCTGATTAGCTGGTGATCATTTCAGAAGGAGAAGCCTTCCCTTATCCATGTAACTATAGATACCAATGTGGCTGTGGCAGTAGACCTAGCTCAGTGTCTGGCACAAAAATGTGCACTCAATGAAAACTCATTGCATTTAGATGATCTAAAACAGAGGTTCCCAACCTTGGCTGGAATAGAGGATTATATGCAGGGTTAAATGGTGTACATGCTGATGACAAGGCCCTAATCCTGGAACAAAGTAAATAGGACCTTTGGATCTGAGTCGCCTGATTCAGCCTGTGTTTGAGTCACCCGAAGGGCTCATTAAAGCACCGGTGGCTGAGCTTACACCAGAGTTTCTGCCAGTTGGTTTTATGGTTTGAATCGGAAATGTGTCCCACAAGCTCCTGCTTGGACACTTGGTCCCTAGCCATTGTGGCAACTTGGAAGTGGGGCCTCCCTGGAGGAAGTAGGACCTAACGGGTATATTTTCCTTGACCAGTTCCTGGCTTACTGTCTGCTTCCTGGTTTGTGATATGCACAACTGCCCTCTGCCACAGACTCCTGCGACTGTGGGGTGCTGCTCCAGCACACAGACTGAGTAACTATGGGCTGAGCCCTATGAAACCCTGAGCCAAAATAAATAATTCCTTCCCTAAGGAGTTTTGGTCAGGTATTTGGTAACAGCTTTGCAAAAGTAACGCATGTGGTGGATATGAAGTGGGCCTTAGAGATGTGGAGGCGTCTCTCTGGGGACCTGACTTTGAGAAGCACTGTGCAGAAAATGGCTTTTCTCTTCACCACAGTCAGTCAGCTTCTGTCAGATGAGTCTCTTACATGCATCCTGGACTGGGCACTGATGCGGGGCTCCTTGCTTGCCCTAAGCAAAAACCAGAGACGCCCTTCTTAGTATAAGGTGTGTAGGAACCACATGGATTGTTAAGCTGCAAGCCTGACTGGGGCTCAGGGTGACCCTAAGCGTCTGTATTTTAAACAAGTTCTTAAGCAGTACTAGCACTCTGCAGTAGGAGCTGGCACACTTCCTTCGAGTAGGACCAGATAATAAACCTTTAGGCATCGAAGGTCAGGAAATCTCTGCTGTGCTTATTCAACTCTGCTCTTACAGCCTAACCACAGCCACACTCAATGCAGGCAGGGCTGCATTCCAATAAAACTTTATTTGTTTACAAAAGCACGTTGACAAGGTGGGATTTTCCCAAAGCGGTTATAGTCGGCTAATTCTGATTATAGAGATTTGAGGGAATAAAAACTTGTACCTTTGCTGAGATAGAGCGAGGTGCAGGAGGTCAAAGAGGAGGGAAGGAAGAGCTGGTATTGCAGCTTCAAATTAATTAAGCTCTGAGCAGAGGAAGGAGAGGAGGGAGGATCTCGTGGGCAGAGGCATAGACTGAGCAAAGGCACAGAGGAAAGATGGAGAACATGGTGGAAATAATGAAAAGACCAGAAATGTGGGCAATTAGCCTGGATTAGCTTCAAAGTGACCCACTTAGCTCTCAGTCCTTATCCCCTCCCCGCACCGGAACTTAAAGTCTGCTTTAGAACATTTACCAGGCCAGGCTGTCCTGGGAAATAAAAGATCGGGCAGGAGCCAAGCAGCATGTGAGGTGGGAAGAGAGATCCCTGACTCTTGAGGTTCCCTTACCATTGTTGAATTCCAGGTTCCTGCTGTGGAAGCGGAGCAATGGGAAGTCCTGCGACCTGGGATTTATTAGTATGTGCTCAGCATTGTTCTGGTGCCTTATTACATTGTCACACTTAATCCTACCAACTCTGGGCAGTATGTGTAACAGCCCCATGTTAGAGGAGCCCAAAGGTGATGTAGGGTCATCTCTATTCAACACACATATATGAGAAGGGATGACCCCATAAAGACAAGAAGTGTTCTGTTACCAGAAGAACACAGTACAGTCATTTCGGTTATCTGGTGATACATGTAATTTTCCCTAAGACTCCCACCATATATAGTGAAAACATCCAACACTAAGAACACACTTATGCCAGGCAGTGGTGGTGCACGCCTTTAATCCCAGCACTTGAGAGGCAGAGGCAGGTAGATTTCTGAGTTCGAGGCCAGCCTGGTCTACAGAGTGAGTTCCAGGACAGCCAGGGCTACACAGAGAAACCCTGTCTCAAAAAAAACAAAAAAAGAAAAAAGAAAAAAAAAAGAACACACTTATATATATTCCAGAGGGGAAAACAGATAACGAAATGGATGACCTTTGTAAAACATTTAATATATGCCAGTCACTATAATTGTTCTACTTGTATCAATTTATGCAATCATAAATTGGGCATTGCTATTTTTTAAAGACTTATTTATTTATTTATTTTAAGATTTATATTTATTTATATGACTACACTGTAGCTGTCTTCAGACACCCCAGAAGAGGGCATCACATTCCATTACAGATGGTTGTGAGTCTCCATGTGGTTGCTGGGAATTGAACTCAAGACCTTTGGAAGAGCAATCAGTGCTCTTAACCACTGAGCCATCTCTCCAGCCCTAGGTATTGCTACTTTTATCCCTATTTTCAATCTCCACATTTTGTGTGTGAAGAAACTGAGGCACAGAGAAAAGATATAAGTTGGCCAAAGTCACCCAGCTACTAAGTAGATGGTAGATCAGTAATAAGACTTCACAGTCAGCCATGGCTCTTAATTCCCGTGTCTTGTCAGTTTTGTCTACTTCAAGAATTAGGTTTTCGGTGATTAAACTTCAGGTTTGATAATGGATAGTTCTAGTTCTTGCATCTATAAACTTATGGTAGAAACCTTTTTCTCACTTCTTCCCTAACACATATGGTAGAGAGAAAAAAATATGAAATTAAAGCTCCCTCTTGGAAAAAGAAGACAAGAAAGCAGAATATTTCAATCACAAGTATAGAGCATACACCACAGGAACACAGCATAGAGGGCAGAGACCACCAATACACCTCAGTTCTGAGGTCCTGAATGGCCAGCCTGCCTTCCCTTGGGTCTATTGATCAACAGGAACTCTCCTTTCTGGACTCAGTGGCCAGCGTTAAGAGACACAATGGGGCTCTCTCCTCTAGCCAAGCAAGATGCCCAAAGGAAAGAAGGCCAAGGGGAAGAGGTGGCCTGGGCCCCCCACTGTTGTAAAGAAACAGGAGGCCAAAAAGGTGGTCAATCCTTTGTTTGAGAAAAGGCCCAAGAACTTCGGCATTGGGCAGGACATTCAGCCCAAAAGATCTCACAGGCTTCGTCAAATGGCCCCACTATATCAGGCTGCATCAGCAAAGAGCCATCCTCCACAAGCAGTTCAAAGTACCTCCTGCCATTAACCAGTTCACCCAGGCCCTGGACAGATAAACAGCTATCCAGCTGCTTAAACTTGTCCACAAGTACAGACCAGAGACAAAGCAAGAGAAGAAGCAAAGGCTACTGGCCCATTCTGAGAAGAAAGCTACTGGCAAAAGGGACGTCCCAACTAAAAGACTACCTTTCCTCTGAGCAGGAATCAATACAGTCACTACGTTGGTGGAGAACAAGAAGGCTCAGCTGGTGGTGATTACTCATGATGTAGACCCCATTGAGCTGGTGGTTTTACTGCCTGCCCTGTGTCAAAAGATGAGGGTGCCCTACTGCATCATCAAGAGAAAGGCCAGGCTGGGGTGCCTGGCCCACAGGAAGACATGCACCACTGTTGCCTTCACACGGGTTAACTCGGAAGACAAGGATGATCTGGCTAAGCTGGTGGAAGCTATTAGGACCAATTATAATAACAGATATGACAAGATCCACCACCGCTGGGGAGGCAACATCCTGAGTCCTAAGTCTGTGGCTTGCATTGCCAAGCTGGAAAAGGCAAAGGCTAAAGAACTTGCCACTAAACTGGGTTAAATGTACACTAAGTTTTCTGTACATAAATATAATTACAAAATTATCTGAGAGAGAGAGAGAGAGAGAGAGAGAGAGAGAGAGAGAGAGAGAGAGAATGGGAAACTTGCCTTCTCAGCACTTCTCACTTTTCTTTGTCCCAGTGGTTGACTACTGTGTTGTAGATTGTTCTAGTTTGCTTTTTTGTTGCTATGAAAAAACCATAAAAACCAAAACATTTTGGCCAAAGCAATCTGGGGAGGAAAAGGTTTATTTCAGTTTTCACTTCCAGATCATAGTCTATCACTGAGGGAAATCAGGGCAGGAACTCAAGGCAGGAAACTTGGGCAGAACACGGAGGAACACTTCTTATTGGCTCCCTCCATGATTGCTGAATGTTATCTTCATTCATGAGCCTAGGGATGGTGCTGCCCACAGTGGGCTAGCGTCCAACTCCCACATCAGTCAGAAATCAAGACCATACCTGACCATGGACTAACTTGATCAATACAATTCAGTCAAGGATCTCTCTTCCTAGTGGTTCTAGATTGTATTGAGTTTGCAATAAAACTAACCAAGACACACATCATGGTTTTCTTGAATCTTACTGAGGTGTTGGTTGATAAATGTTGAGTTAAATCCAAAGTCAGAGTGGCTGGCCATTGGATCTACACCATTGTCTGACGTGGTCTTCCCCTTGACAACAGGCCATCTTTATTCTGTTTCCCATGTTCACCATGTAATAGGATCAAGATGAAACTTTCTGTGTTCTCTTGCATTCCTGAGAATAGCTTTTGATTTTATAAAAGAGGGTGCATTTGGAAGGTGATGGGATATCTGCTTTCAGGTTCTAAGTTTTTCTCCTTCTATTTTTTAACTTTCTTTAAACCTCACCTATGTTAAGTGTAACTTGGTGTAGAGAATTGAGCTTTTCCAAGTCATGTGGCTCTTCTCTGCGAACTAGAACTGCTGGCTAATACAAGAAGGGCTTTTCTGAGAAAAGCTCATTTTAGTCTCCTAGCACATCACCAACAGCCATAAGAAATGAACAGTCTTCTCTAGCATTACTGCCTTCCTTCTCCAGGACACAGCTTGAGCCTGAAAATCTTGTGTGCAATAGCAGTCATCTTAGACTTAAGTGTTTTCTGACTTGCCTGTTGCAGAAAATATTAAAATGAAAGGAATATTACAGCATGTTCCCATGCTATGCCCTGATTCTCTCAGCCCCAGCAGGCTGGCCAGCTATGCACTGGCGAGCAATGGCCAACCTGCTTTTATCTCGTGGAGCTCTAACTCAGAGCTCTACAATCTCTCCACCCAGCTCACTAGGTTCCCACTAGCAGGTCAATACCATGCCAGCCCCATGCTTCAGTACCCCCATGGCCTCTGTGGTGCACATCAGGCAAACCCATACTTTGCCGCTGTACCTTTCTCTCTGGAACGTAGACAAGCCGCTGTGTGAAGGAAAATGCAACACAAACTTAGCTCAGAAACAACAGTAACTCAATCTCTGGGCGCAACAACTAAAACCTAACCTTGTAAACTTTATCAAAATCTGATTCTTCTGGTGGAGAATCCTTGTGGATCCGCCATGATACCAGAAGACTCTAGTAGCTACATCTTACCTACATGCTGTCCCCATTCCAAAAGAATCCTTTCTCTCTTGCTTCCTCTCTTGCTCCATGCAACCTGGAAGTCCCTCCTACTCACCCAGTGATTGGCTCCTTTATTCATTAGGGAATTAGTTCACAAGATGTCACATGAGTATGTAACTCACTCCTTGCCTGAAGCCCCTCCCAGGAGGGCAGAATTAGCATCAAAATACAAATAGCTCCAGGGCTATCCACAACATTTCCCAGCCAGTAAGAAGAGGAATTCTTTGTTCTGCATAGCTCCTGTGCTTATCTGTTGCTACATTTACAGATGTTATTTACAAAACCCTACTCTCGTAAGATAACGTTATCATTACTTAGGACCTAATTGCAAATGGAATATATCCACTTTCAAGTAGCTGAAGAGTGAAGGGAATCGACTGGTTTGCCTGAATGGGAAATCCAGGTCTTCTGCTGTCATCACTTGTCGCTCTTTCTAGACTAGGCTATCCCTGCACTCTTGTTCTCAAAGTTCAGCTCTGCCTTCTTTTGTATTGGCTTCATTCTCTGATGGAAAGCTCCCACTGGAAGAAAGCATCAATTTACTCCCATTTTTTCCAGAGAATTTCTTGTAACTGACATGTATCTGTCCACCTTCAACCATGTGACCAACCTGCTATCAGTCACTATGGACACAGAAAATTCAATACAGTGGGTGTCCATGTACCCAAATTTAAAGTCAAGAAGTGGAAATCCTCCCCACCTAACACATGATATAAGGGTGAAAGGTATTTTCCTAAGCAGGGGAATAAAGAGTATTTTTGTCAGCAGAACTGGTGTTCCATGGACAGATATTACAAGTTCACTTTGGGGACCATGAATATGTTGGTTATTGTGTCCTCAGAGTAGAGTATAATGCCTGATGTATTAGGTATGCCTCACCAATCGTTGTTGAATGGACAACCAGAATTCAGAGATTATGTGTATATTCTAATTACTCTGGGAAGAAGCCCAATTGAAGATGAGCTCTTTAGACTGCCACGAGTTCAAGAGTATAGTCTAATTTTAATGACTTCTGGATTTTCCTAGTGGGAAAGTAATCATTTCTCCTCTAGGGAGCCATCTTCCCAATATCATCACCAGAAGGGAACACTAACAACTTTTATGTCTCTCCAACTTAAAAGATAACAGAGAAGTCTTAGAACATGAGAGGTCTTCAACATGTCACACTTATTTTTCTCTGAATTATTCATTCTATAAACATTTATGGAGTGTCTGTCACATAGCAGACACAGTGCTTGGTACCAGGACAGAGACTTGGAAGGTCATAATCTCTTTAAGAAATCCAAGCCTCATAAAGATACTAATAAATGACTATTTACTTATTTTGATTCTTTTGAGACAGGGTCTCACAATATAGCTCTGGCTATCCTGGAAGAACTCACTATGTAGACTAGGCTAGCCTTGAACTCACAGAGATCTGCTTGCCTCTGCCTCCTGAGTGCTGGTATTAAAGGTGTGTGCCACCACAGCCAATTCAATAAATGACTTTGAAAAAATAATTACATGCTTTGGTATATGATCTGCATTTGAAATATGGCTTTGTCACTTAATTAATTACCAATAAAACATTGGCAGAGTTAGCCTCTTCAAGCTTTAAATTTTCATTAGCAGTAAAATTAGTCATAACAAGATCACTAACTTCATAGAGGTTTGATGTGGATTAAATAACACGAGCTGAACCTTACGTAGCTGGGTCTTGGTATCAAGAGTCCTACTGTTTGAGGGCATGAAGGAGAAGAGGAAAGAACAATAAATCCAGCCTGTAGACATCAAAGATTTTATGAAGGCTTGAGACTTGCACTTGTTCTTAAAGATCATCAGGAGATTCCAGGTGGAGGAGGGCAAAAGTGAGGACGAGCCTTCTGACAGAAGGAGTAGTTTACTCAAAGTGTTGAAAGCCTGAGATGAGCTGTTGGGTTTAGAGAGCAGTAAATACAACCCGATGCCTGGTGTGCAGGTGGGATGGTGGTAAGAGCAGAAACGTGGGAAGTGGCGACATTCACAGGAAGATGGAAGGTTCTGGGACTTGGTCCATTGGAAAAAGAGGGCACCTGGAAACTTTGCTCAATAGCTATACATCATTGGCCTCCCAGGTGAGTATCAAATAGCCAGTAACTCTCCTGTGCAGTATCTCTCCATGCATGGTGGTTTCTGTATGGATGAAGGTACATTGATAGTTCCTTCCAGATGCTCACAGTAATATTATTCAGGGTTTGCTTTGAGTAGGGCAGGGTCATGAGTCAGAGATTTAATGCAATAATATCCATAGAGCATGGTGATCTCTCGGTGGTGATGTGCAGTGGCTCCTTCTCAGTGACTCTGCAGGATCTGGGGACATGCAGAGGTACCAGCCTGCTGGAGTGCTGGGCAGAATGCAGATGGCTAGCAGAGAAAGACTTGCTTCTTAAGTAATTCCACATATTAGTATCACAGCCAGGATAATCTGTTACAATCAGCCAATAGCTGTCCCTATTCGACAGTAGGAAATGTCAGCTGCTCAAGCCCTTTCACTAGGCTCTCCCCCACCTCCATGCCCCACACCCTGTGCACTCCTGCCTTCTGTGTCATATGCTGAGCCTCCCATCAAATAAAAGCCCAAGACTCTGGAGCTTTACTTCCGGTGCTGATCTGAATCTCTCTCTTTCTCTTAATTTTTGTATGTGCATCCGTTTTGCCTGCATATATGTATATGTGAGTGTGCCAGGTCCCTTTGAACTGGAGTTATAGGAAGTTATGAACTGCCATGTGTGTGCTAGGAATTGAACCCAGGTCCTCTGAAAGAGAAGCTAGTGTTCTTAACCACTGAACCATCTCTCCAGCCCTTGAACCTTTCTCTTTAACCCATCTTATTTCCCCACTTCCCAACCCAGTGTAGATTGCTAGCCATGATAGAGCAAAAGAGATCTCAAATTCCAAATTCCCAGCCTGCTGCTTCCTGATGGTACAGGTTCCCTGTGAATAAACCCGTGATGGACAATCAGTCATTGAAAGCAAGACAAAGATGGTGGACAGGTAAGGATGGTGGACCATCATCAAGTGTGAGGTGATGGACAATCAATCTCTGAAGGCAAGGTAAGGATGGTAGACAATTATCAAAGGCAAGGTGAGGATGGTGGACAGGAGAGGAGAAGATGATGGACCATCAATCATCAAAGATGAGGTGAAGATGGCTAAATGTCAGCTTACCTTCAGAGGGGCTACTTGAGGGAACCTCACAAGTTGGCACACAGGAACCAGGCCTGAGGGCTGAAGGACCAATCAGGGAATGCTAACCTTAGGGTCCTAGGTAGACACAGCAATCGAAGAGACTAGCTGGAGGAACAAGCTTAAGAATAAATAAGGGAACTGGTTGTTGAGCTCATCCATGAAGATACAAAGTCTTTGAGGAAGTTGACAGACTTGTGGGAGGTGACATCTGTGAATAAAGCACAAAAAAAAATCCTCTAAGATGGAAGAAAAGTGCCACAAGGTTGGTAAGAGACATTGCTGGAACTTGAAAAGGATGTGGAGAGAGACCATTGGAGTGGATTCTGAGCAGGTGGCTGGAGGGGCAGGAGGGTCCTGGTCCCACTATGTGGTCCTAAGGTAGAACGTATGAGAGCTGAACAGCTTTAGGTTGAGCAAATCATAGTCCCACAGTGTCCTAGAACAGTGCATCCTAAAGTACAAACAGCAGAACGAGCCACAGAAGTTCACACCTTATAGTCACAGTGGCTGGGAAACCTAAGATCAGAACACCAGTGTTTGCGAGTTCTGCCCAGACCCTCTTCTGAGGTGCTGAGTACAGCTGTCTGCCCCCCCCCCCCCCAATAAGGGCACACATCCCATTCCTCAGGGTTCCACCCTCACGGCCTAATCCCTTCACTTGGGCCTCAACTCCAGATAAAATCATAGTTTCACCGTATGACAGAAGGGGGTAACAATCACCATGGCTGGAAGACAGAGTGGGACCAGAGGGGTCATAGGGTGTGATGCTGGGGAAGGGGGCAAATCAGGAGACCTGTAAGCATAAGCAGCATCTCATTTAACCTCAATTCCCCAGCAGAGGCCCGCCATCTTTGAAGTGGGTCACAGTCAACTTGCATGTGACAGATAACCAGGTACCAGTGAGGAGGCCTGTGAGCTGAGTTATTATGGTTGGTGCATTACTTTGCCTGTGAGCTACATACTACTATTTAAAAACTGAAGTAAAATCCTATTAAGTCTATTTGAAAAACTGACATGTTGCCTGGGGAAATAACCATTTCCCCACAATAAAAGGTTGGGTTTGATACACATTTTTAAATTTTATTTTTCCAATTATTTCCATACAAGTGTATGTTCCCTCTCCCCATCTCCTGAACCACCTTTGTTAAATAAACACTTCTACTTTGATGTCATATATGCATACACAACATTATGACTAAACACATTTTTAAAGGCTAAAGGTAAAAAAAAAAAATTTAAAAATGAAAATAGCGGCCGGGCAGTGGTGGTGCACCCCTTTAATCCCAGCACTTGGTAGGCAGAGACAGGTGGATTTCTGAGTTCAAGGCCAGCCTGGTCTACAAAGTGAGTTCTAGGACAGCCAGGGCTATACAGAGAAACCCTGTCTCGAAAAACCAAAAAAAAAAAAAAAAAAAAAAGAAAATAGCTAGTTGTGAACCATAACGAACATTTCAGCAAGGCCCAAGTTAGGAAGAACTGAGTTTCTCAGGGCAGTTTACTCACCTAAGGAGCCACCGGGAAAGCTTTTAGCCCAGGTAAGAAAAGCCTGACATAAGAGCAGAGAAAGTTCACTTCTTTGGGAAAAGAGAAGGATGGGCTGTACTTTAAAGGTTAAATTCCGATCTGGGAGCTATAATAGCACTGCCAAATAATTATTATTGTTATTTTTACAAATCTATTTCATTTTAAAACAAGTTGGGAAATTTCTAACTTAGTTTAAATGAGACCTCAATTCTCCCAGGCCTGATCTGCCACCTGAGGCAGGACCGCCCGCTGGAGGAGCGCTGTGCTGAATCATTAAGATGGCAGCTCCCACAGAGAGAAATAAAGAAGTCAGATTCTCCCAGCAGAGCCACTGAACAGTGGGGGAGGGAGGGAAGGAGGGGAGCTAATTTTTGCAGGCAGATCCGAATGCTTCTCTTCTTAGGTACTCTTAGTCAATATTTATCTAGCTATTCACAGAATGATAACTAATGATTTGTCTCTCTCCTGCCTGCTATCTTTCTCTGCCTCTTTGTGGTGCACTGAACTTGGGCGACAGAACACGACTGCAACTTCTTCATCTTGCATAGAGGAGGTTGGATAGAAAACCTGTGGCTGAACTGTCTTCAAACAGTGAAGCCCAGGCAACTGGTTGTGGGCAATGAAGCTTAGGTTCCCCAGCTTCTGGGTGCTGAACATAGAGTTATGATTTATTAAGTAGGATGGAATTTTCTAGGGGTGTTTTTTTTTTTTAATTTAATTTTAATTTTTTATAGTATCATTTGGAGAGGCCTTTCATGGTGTCATTTTGAAGGGGTTTGCTATGGGGGGTTGGGTGGGCAGGGGTGTGTGCATATGTGTGAGTGCTCACAGAGTCCAGAGGATGTCCTGTCTCAATCCCTTGGGACAGTCTCTTGCAGAACCTAAAGCTAGGCTGGCAGCCAGCAAACCCCAGGGATGCTCCTGTCTCTACCCCAGCAGCACTGGGATACAGGTGTGAGTGCAGCCATGCTGGTTTTTTCTGTGGATGCTGGGGATTTGAAGTCAAGTCTTCATGCTTGTGAGTAAGTGCTCCGACCCACTAGACATCTCCCCAGTCTTCCTGAGGGAGTTTTCATGATGTCATTTGAAAGGGGACTGGCTGACCTAGTCCTGACTTACTACCTCCTCTGGCTCAGAATATTAAAATAGAAGAAATCACATTTACTGCTTTGAAGTGTAGTGGGATGCACAGGAGATGCCATCTTTCTGTGTTTGGTAGCAATCTGCATCTCAGTCTTGGCTTGGTCTACACCAGCTCTTATTAACTGTTTCAGTTAGCATACAAAATTGCGCGGTTCACTCTCCATACAGACGTATACAGATGCATCAGTTTACCTTGTTCTTACTCCCCTGGTCCTGTTACTCTCTATTATCTCTGTTCCCATGCTCACTGCTTCCCCTTTCCCTGCAGAGAATCTCTCTTCTGTTTCATGTCATGCGCATGTGGTGTGTGAGTGAGTGTGAGTGTGTGTGTGTGTGTGTGTGTGTGTGTGTGTTATAGATAGATAGACTTTGTGTCTGAAAGAGGACATGAAGAGTCATCTTTCATACTCTAAAGAAGAAGATCTCATCCTGCATTTCACTGTTAAGGAGTTCTGGATGCTTGGCTGGCTTCTACCAGCCTAATCCAAATTCACACATCCGTAAGCCTGTGGATAAGGAGCCGGAGGTCACATCCACTGGGAAACACTGGGATTTGGGTAGAAATGGGCTTGAAAATGCCTAAGAAGTGAAGAGAAAGACTGGAGAGCTGGCTTGGTGGCTGAGAGCACTGGCTGCTCTCCCAGAAGGATATAGGATGGATTACCAGAACATACATAATTTGTAACTCCTGTTCCAGGAGATACTGCTCCCTCTTCTGGTCTCTATGGACACTACATGGACACTGAGTGCAGATATACATGCAGACAAAACACCTATACACATTAAATTTAAAGAGAAGAAGAGGAGGAAGAGAAGGAAGAGGAAGGAGGAGGAGCAGGGTTGGGTAGAAGTGAAGGGGAAGCTGAAGTGTGGTGCAATTCCAGTAAATTCTGGGGCAGCTCTGGTTCTTTAAAGCTTTTCAGAAAGGAAATGCAAAGGTTTGGCTTTACAATCTCACACCAGCTAGTGACTGGATAGGGGCTGTCCCCAGCCAGAGACTACGGGGAGAGACATTCTCTTCAGCTCAGGGTATTTCTACAGACAGTCAGCAAACAGCACCCCTGACAGCTTGGGAGTGGAGAAGCACCCCAGTTCTGAAGGGGAGCCAGGAGACATGTCACAGCTCTGACCAGAATTTAAGTATATACTGTTTACAGCTGAAGCCTCTCTGGTGGCTGAAACATGAATCTCCATAACATTTGTTTCTGAATCTATCATTTGCACGCCACGCCACATTTACTAACTAGTCTCATAAATCATAAAAGAATGCTAGACAAGAAGGACCATGATCTAATTCAAATCCCCAACCCCTTTAAAGAACAGACATCAACATCACAATAACAGGAATAGTTCATTCAAAGTTTTGGCAACAGTCATACAGCCAGGATGGAATCCAGGCCTCTGACTTCCAATGCCCCAGTTTGGCCTCTTATTCATGTCTGCTGTCTCCATTTCTTCCTAGAGTGATACTAAAAGCATGGAGGAAAGCAAGAAGTGAATGGACAAGTGGGTCAGTGGGGGCACATGACTTAAACTCCTGCACTCAGGAGACAGAAACAGGCAAATTGAGTTTGAAGCCAGATGGTCTACAGATGATGGCCGGGGCTACACAGAGAAACTCTGTCTTGAAAAACAAAACCAGAACAAAACAAAACAAAAATGAATGGACAAGAGCTCGTCCAGCTAGTTAGCAGCAAGACTACAACATAGGTCTTTTGGAGAACAGAGCTGCTTCTCGGCCAACCTCAGCACATCCCCATTTCAGGTTAGCTCAGCCATGCCTTTCTTAGTATCTGGACACTGCTGGATTCTGATAGTATGACCATTTGGTAGACATTATATCAACTTTCAATGACTTCACCTCATCTAACTATAAGAGAAAACAGAAAATAATAGATCAGTTAAATAATTCCTGGTCAATTCTGATCAGACTAATTGTCTTAGTTGGTGTTTCCATGGCTGTGAAGAGACACCATGACCAAAGCAACTCTTATAAAGGAGAACATTTAATTGGGACTGGCTTACAGGTTCAGAAGTTCAGTCCGTTACCATCAAAGCAGGAGTATGGCAGCATACAGGCAGGCGTGGTATAGGAGGAGCTGAGAGTTCTACATCTTCATCTGAAGGCTGCTAGGAGAAGACTGGCTTCTAGGAATCTAGGACAAGGGTCTTAAAGTCCACCCCCACAGTGACACACTTCCTCCAACAAGGCCACACCTCCTAATAGTGCCACTCCCTGGGCCAAGCATATTCAATCAGCCACAATGAGCCAATGTAGAAGGATCCCAGCTCAGACTGAGCGCCTCTTGCAAAAGGGACGGCCATGACTGTGCTATGTCAGAAACAGCAAAGACAAACACATTTTATTTTTCCACCATGTCAGACTTCACTGAAGGACAATCAATTTACAAGGTACAGTTGTTTCACTGGCAGACATTTGTGTAATAGAATCCCTTCCCTTGAAAGCTCTTGACAAAGTAAATAAAAGTTCTTTTATTCCAATCCTAATTATTAATATTAACTCTCAGATCACACATTGCACATCACACTATAAAGCTTTCTCTCTGGGTATATATCTCTATATCTATATCATCCATATCTATTGATGTGTTTATTTATCTATCTACCTATTTCTCTATATCTATATCGGTAAGTTACAAGGTGTTACAAAGGGGCCTGAGAGGCAGAAGCTGATGAGGAGGCAGAGTGTGTGGGAATAAGGTCACAAACATGGCTGGAGGGCTTCTGGAAATGCAGCTGCTACCTTAGAATCAAGCTGCAAGGGCAGAGATGAGCTGCAGAAGTGAGGTGCAGTGGAGGCTGGAGAGAAGAAGGCCAGGACACTGTGCAAATGAATAAACAGATGGACTGACGGATGGCAGGACCAGATGAGTAAGTGGGTGGATGAAAGGGCAGGAGTTCTAGGAGGTGGAGTCAACAGTGGAAACTGAGTCACACTGGAGCCCCTGGGACAGTTAGGACTTCTCTACCTGTTGGTCCCTTGATGCACAGTCCCACGATCCTGTAAGTCATCGGACCATTCCCATGGCTGTGTTACAAGTTTTACTGTACCCTTTCATCAGTCAGGTTTGTCTGATAAATTTCCACGCCCAGCTTTGCTGATAAGATTTTTAAACCCCTATATGGACCCATAGTCCCAATTTACTCAGATAAATTTACAGGGTGGCACCAGTTCTGCTCTTAGGAAAAAGTTATCAGTCGGCATCTTAGTGATTCTAGATACATGGTATTGTTCACGTGTTCAATATGGTGCAAAGTCATCCTCCATCCACAAAATAGACTCAGGAGCCTCTTGTCAAAAACACTGCCTTTTACTGGGTGATGGTGGTGGCTCACCCCTTTAATTCTAGCACTCAGGAGGCACTATGTAGCCTGGTCTACAGAGCAAGTTCTGAGACAGCCAGGGCTACATAAAAAAACGCTGTTTCAAAAAACCAAAACAAACTAACAAACAAAAAAACAGTGTCTCTCAGGGCAAGGCACAGTCTAAACAACCACTGTTGGACATAATATGGAGTAACTTTGGATAGGGATTCTAACTTAGCTCAGCGGTAATTCTAAAGTCATTATGGTTTGAATGACAGGCAGCCCCAAACACAGTCTTCCTGCACACCACCACCTGGTCTCCAAAGCATCCCCTACATAAGCCAATGGCTCCATCAGCTATCTACTCAACGCCTAACCAAACACTCACCGGTAACACAGCAAGGGTTCACTAAATGATCTCAAATCTGAGTACTTTTTACCTCTCAAGATTTCTTAACTGGATGAATAAGGTCTTATCTAGTCTCCCTGCCCCAAGTCTTGCTTCATTCTTTACATTGCAACCATACCATCCTTAAACAGAACAAATAAGCCTTGAGCTATCTTTGTTAAAAGTCCTTGTAAGACCTGCAGTTGGCTTTCTCTTGATACAAAGTTCTTGACAATCCTGGCTTCACAAATTTCTTTTCTCATGTAAAATCTTCAAATGAGTTCCCCTATCTGGTACTGCAAATTCCTGATTTTCCCTAAAAATTCATAATACCATTGTTTCTAGAAAGCTCTCTCTGATACCTCATTCTGATAGCAATGACCCCAGGGCACCTCGTCTTTAACTCAAATGTCCCCTGTGTTTCTCTACTCACTGTTGCAAATGTGTCTTTGTCAATGAGTCACGTACTCTTAAGGAAGCAGTGACTTACCCCATTAGAATTCCAGGCACCAGGCACCAGGCACCAGGCACCTGGCGCCAGGCACCAAACAGAGGCACTTTAGGCCTGGGGCTATAGCTCATTTAGTAGGATGTTTGCCTAGCATACACAAAGCCCTGGATTCCATCCCCAGCACCACAGAAACTCAAACATAAACTGGGCGTAATGACACATACCTGGAATTCCTGCACTAAGGAAGACCAAAACTTCAAGATCATCTTTGGCTACCCAGAGAGTTCCACACCAGCCTGGGATACATGAGACATTGGAGAGAAGCACAAGATAGATTTAAGGAGGAGGAACAGTTTGTGCAAAGCCATTGTGCTCGATAGAGTTAGGATACAAACACTAAGCAGCAAAGGGGTGTCATGATATCATAAAGAGGACAGGAAACTTTCTCTGGAAAGGACTAGATAGAAATATTTTAGGCTTTCAAATCAAAGGGTGAAGTCAAGGATTGCTACTTTGGTCCCTTGCTTAATCATCCGGCATGCACCTTCCATTAGATATCAAAGCCATTCTTCGCTGTGGTTTTGGAGGGCCAAATTTGGGTACTGGTTTGTAGTCTGTCAACCTTTGTCACAGAAGATGAACAGACAAGGCCCACTGGGAAGGAAGAAATAGTGGCCTGGTCATGAAGAGCACCAATCACGAGGGGGACGGTCCAGATCTAATTCTGGAACTGCCGGTGAGTCACCAGAGTGAAGCAGAGATAACTGGATCTTATACGTATCTTATGAAGGCACCACTAGCCAACACACAGAAGGGGCCTTTGATTCATCTGAGCAAGTAATACACCATCCATGCAGTTACCAGCTTCCACCCCCAACATGTGGCAATTCAAATCCATTCCAAATCCACCTCTTTCCCAAGTATAGGATTCCTGGAGAGACCCAGAGCTACGGACTCTAAGATCTCTTCCATCTTTGTACAGCAGTCAAGGGCCTTGGATTCCACAGGACTCTCCTAGCAGACAACTTTCTTTATCTTTTCCAAGGACAATGGATGGGTCATGTGGGAGCAGTGGAGCGGAGGCCTTGAGGAACCTTTGCTGTTGATCTGCAGATCCTGTTCTACCTGGGTCGCAGTGACAATGATTTTTTAACTAACCTTTATTTCCACACCAGCCCACCTCCCACACGTTCTTCCAAAACAGGTCTCAAATCACTCTGGAGATAAGCCAAGCTTGGCTGAAGGAGGAAGTAAGCCTGGCTCAGTCAGAGCCAGCACTCTACAGATAGCAAAACAAAGAGGACAAAGGCTGATGAAATTACCCCCAGACAATGAAAGCAGGATATCTCCTCTTTGAGAGAGTGGCCCTGACTAAGAAGGAAATGGTCTGAGAATAAAATAGGCAACTGAGTCAGAAGGCTTTCTGGAATGAATGGAAGCGTCTTAGTAGCTGAATCATAATTAGTAGCTAAATCATAAAAGCAATGACTGTGTTTTCCAAATGTCTGCCTGAGTTTAATGTAGGTCTGCTTTAGGAGCTTCTTTTGACTCAGTGGGGGCCTCTCAAGAATGACTTGCTCAACACTAACCTCTGCGTGGCCACATCCACCCTTCTGCGCCCTGAACTTTCCTCTTCTGTGCAGGAAAGCAACTTCAAACCTGACTGACGGCTCAGATGGTGGCTGTCATAGTTGACTGCTGGCATGCTGGCCAGATATTTTTAAGCAACTTTCTAAAGGAGAAAAATGGTTTCTGGAGCTGGTGGAAGATCCAGTCTGTTTACACCTTGCTACAGGGAGACAAATTCGGTGTTTAAACATCCAGTGCACATCACAAAGAGTGCACCTCATTCAGAAGCTCAGCATCCAGCCATAGTCCTAAGCCTTCAACCAATCACCTTGGGTTCCGGGAACAAGAAGATATGACAACCTATATAACCTATATAATAAGGAGCTCAACACATCCACAAACCACAATGATAATCACCCCCCCCCCACACACAAACATGTAAATGAGTGTTGAGGTTGAATCCTGGAGCCCAGCTAACTTTATGGGGACTGTATCATCCTCTCTAGCAATTAACATCTTTTGAGACACCTTGCAGAATCAGAACTAAGATAATGATCAACCTAACCACACCTTAATCAGGTTGCTTAATTATACATGCCTCGTGTCCCCAGACCCAATTTTTCTATTACAGCATAAAATTCAGATTGGTGCTGGGGACCTGGACTTAGAGTCTCTGAATCACTTCTCAAATTGGCCACGCTGCTTAAACCTCTTTGCCTCAATAACTGTATCTTTGGCTTTTTCCCTTTCGGTTTGTGGTACTAGATATTGAACCTGAGACCTCATGCATGTAACCCAAGTGCTCCATTATTGAGCTGTAGCTTTGTAGCCCTTTATCATTTTTTTAATTGGTGCATTGAGACTCATGATCAAAGCCATGTGTGTTGGGAATCTCAGAGCAAGGGCTTTGGCCCTGAAACCCTCATAACAGAACTATCTACAGTTGTCCCAGAATAATCTGCCCTATTCCTGTTAGTGGGCAATTGTGTCCGATAAAATATTCTATCAGGTAGCTATGTCTGCAGGGGTCTTTTAGACCAGACCCTCATATTTTAACTTTTAATGTCAAATTTGTGATAGGTGTTCTGAATGGGGAATTATGCTTATGAATATGAATAGAGTGGACTGTATACAATGTTGTAAATATAGCAAGTTGTCATCGACATTTGGTGACGCTGCCGACCTGAAGAGAACTCTAATGTAGAAAGCATCCTTCCTTTCATCTTTTACAAAAACATAATGGCTGTCATGTTTAGTATTCAGAAATAAAGGGATCTGGAGTAGACAGATATATTATACAACATCTGTAAAGGAGGATTTCTGGATAAACACTCAGTGACATATTTTGAGGTCCTCTGATTAAAATGAGGTACAGTTTAATAGGTGGACCCAAGGACTAACAATCACCCCAGTATCTCCAACACTACTGCCTCAGCTATGGAGACACAGAAAAGCAGGGCTGTGAGCACATAGAGCTCTGCCTTGCCAGGGACACTAAGTCCCCAGCTCCTACATACTTCAGCCTTGCTTGGCTTCATTTACAATTTTCCAGTAAAAAAAAAAACAAAACAGATTTCTTTTCTTTTTTTTTTTTTAGTTTGTTCATATGAGTGTTTAACTGCATGCATGTATGTGTCCCACATGAGGGCCTGGTGCCTGTGGGAGTCAGAGGAGGGCATCGGATCCCTTGAAATGCGTTACAGATGGCTGTGTGTCACCATGTGCGTGATGGGACCTGAACTCAGTTCCTCTGGAAGAGCAGCCAGTGCTCTTAGTCACTGAGCAATCTCTCCAGCCCAAATCTTGGATTTTTCAGTTTTGTAAAAATGATATAGTCAGTAGAAGCTACACTTTGGGTTTTGATGGTTTCCTGGGCTAAGGTCATATGACACAAACCTGTCTTTATGCTGGGCTGGGTCAATTGAGCATCTGTTCCATCAGACGTGGTCAGGCAGAGAACCAAACAACCCTTCCTCTACAGTGGTCTGTGTTGTTCAATTATGATGCCATTTTGGAGAATGAGTAGATTCAATGCACTTTTAGCCTACAACCTTGTATTTATTAATTTAAAAAAATTAACTCTCTCTCTCTCTCTCTCTCTCTCTCTCTCTCTCTCTCTCACACACACACACACACACACACACACACACTGTATTTTGTTAATTTTTATCCTCATTACTCTCTTATCACCATTCACTCTTTCTGAACCCCTTCTTTTTCCCCAGCAAGTCCCCTTCTCCTTCCGGTCTCTGTTGGTGTATGTGTTGGTAGGGTCGTTTGCATAATCACAGGGGCTGCTTACCGAAGCATGGGCAAGTTCCTCGTGACTACACAGTTCATAACTAATCACCTTACCCACTGTGCTGCTCAGTGTCACCAGGTGATAGGATAAGGGTACTTTCCTCATGTCATTTTGACAGGGCCATTCTCCCAGATGACAACAAATTCTGAAAGTAGTTCACAGAGAAGACCATAAATGATCAGGAATGCCAAAGTCCCATAAACAACTGTAAGTGGATCTTGGACACTGGCCCTCAGGTTCCCTAGATGTGACAGCTGTCCAGTGTGTCAGTCTCTCTTGCAGAACAGCCCTTGGCTTCTGCTGGGCCAACTCACCCAAGGTAGGCTGTTCTCCTGAGGCAGTTCCCTTGGGTCAGATCTCACGACAATAGACGATTTCATTTAACCACCATGACTTCCTGGGCCACTTGCTTCCTGCATATGAGGGTCCAAGTATCTTTCCTGTGTGTGCCCCACCCCCACTCTGCACAAGACCACTTTCCCTCAAGGTGCCCCTTGTGTCACAACCTGGGATCACAGTGTGAGTGAGAATCGTAAATGCAAACTCTCCTGGATAAAGGCCCTGATAGCAGACTCACAGTCTGGCCAGGACAAAGTGGCCCATTTTGAGAGAAGTCTCATTTAGCTTTGCAACATTGCCTTCCTTCCTTTAAGTGAGTGCCATCCCTATGAACCCTGAGCTTCTAGACCTCGTGAGACAGAAATCTAGCTACTACCTTTGGTGAACCTTCCAGCTAGCCCTCTCTCCAAACACATCAAATCATAAGGGCATCACAGGTCTCTCTGCATGGGAAAGAAGCTAAACTTTTGCACTGGGTACATTCACTTAGTGTGGTAAAGGGAGTGATGTTCCATCAACATAATAGGTAGAGATTCAAGAGTTCTGTTTAACATTGGCAAGTAAGTATTGGTTAAGGGTTGGCTCTGCACAGGCAATATCCAAGCACCTTACACTTACGAAGTTATCTAAGCATCCCAACGATAAGCTTAAGCTATGTGCTGGTTTTGTTCTTAGTTTGTATAAGACAAGAGTAAGGCCCAGAGGTCCAGGGGTTGGCCTCGTGGGTAGACTACTTGCCTAGCATATACAAAGCCCCGATATTCCCAGCACTGCATAAACTGAGTGGGGTGCCAGATGTTTATATTCCCAGTAGAGACAGACACATCAGGAGCACAAAGAAGTCCGTGGTTTCAGAGAAAGTTCAAGTCTAGCCTGTTCGCCACCCCCAGTGTCCCCCCAAAGTAAGGTGTACAGACCTTTGTGGCAGGTAGTGAGTGGGTGGTTGAAGTGATGGCTCCCGAGTCTCTGATTCCTAACCTTTGTGTGGCTCCCAGGACTGTATTTCACCTTCTATCGTTCAGTCCTCATAAGTGCCCTGAGAGCTCAGCTGGCCCCATTTTATAAAGAAGATGCCAATAACACAGTTAGTAACCCACAAGGGCATTCCAGCTGCCTCTCCCAGGGCTCAGGCTTGACCCCGGCTGTATATGAAGTAGATTCATTTTCCACAACTTTTCAAACCCATGAAGAGGAGATAAGATGGGGGTGAAAGTGTTGATTGGAAGAGATGGCAAAGTAGATATTTAGGGAACAGTTAAATTAATGAAATATTTCCTTTTCACACATTATTGATCTGAAGTTGCATCCTGTGTTTCTTGATTTGATTTGCTCACTTAAACACATGAAAACCTGGCGGACTGAAACAAACTGGGAACCATTAACACATCAAAAATAAAACCCTTAGGGAATTTTACACAAACCGTTAAAAAAGCCATGACACCATTTCTTCTCTTTGGTTAGAGAGCTTTGCAGCAGCTCCATGGTATGCACTGGCCATTTGGAAGGAAGTATTTTGGCCCAACTCTGCAGCTTCCCTGGCCCAGCCTCAAAGGGAGGCACACTCCACAGAGCTCCTGCCATCCGTCAATGCGCTGTGCTTTTAGCCTCAGTTTTTAGAGCCGCCCCACAGGGAAGGGCAATTGTTCCTCCTGATCCCAAGGGGGGACATCAGTTTGCCTGTGACAGTTCCCTGAATCATACACATAACTGTTCAAGGGGAAGTATTGTAGGACCAATAAAAAGAAATCTGCGCTGTATTATTTAGCAGGTTCCAACTGGTTGAATGTAAAATAAAACAAAACAAAAAAAAATAGAAATTACATACTCGATGTAAAATTAGAGCATTTAACATTTCTATTTCTTTCAGACATTTTAATCTATCTCTCCGCCAGGACAGCTAATGGCTGTCTAAAAGCCATTGCTCCTTTTCCACCTCATTTTCAGATGCCTATTTTCTTCAGCTAGTCCTTCCCACAAACCCGTGTTCATTTTGTTCTTAGGATTTATTGCCAAGGATACAGTTCTTTGAGTAATTTAGGAATTATCCAAAGAATTATTAGAGGATTTAAGTCACCATTTAGTGGTATTAATTTACCAAGAAATCCATGAAGCCTTTTTTTTTTTTTTTTTTTTTTTTTTTTGGTTTGTTTTTATGAATGTCTATCGGTGAGAAAATTTTGAGGAAAAAAGTAATTGAAGTCACAATATTTAAAATAACTAATAGTAAGAAAGATGGAAAAACATATCACATTGTTATAAAAAAAAAGTCCACTCATACACATAAAACATATATTACATTCATATCGGACAAAGCCCCAGACAGTGTTGTGCCGTTATCTCCGCCCCTCACTACATCCTATTTTTCCACCGTCACGTGCATATACGTGACGCGTAAGATGATCTAAAGAAGGTATAACATACTTTTTGTTGGATGCCTTTCTATTTATAGATCTGTCCAAATACTAATTACACTGTCCTTTGATCTGAGGCTTAATTACAACAACTATTTGGGTTTCCAAAGTCATATTTAATATCAGAAAAGCAGTCTTTTAAGCATTTCCTTGTGTTAGCTACTGCTGAATGGGCCAGATGGTCTTAATTTAACAGCCAACCGTGACACGGAGGAGCACACAGAAGCTCAGCCAGAGACTTTGCTGACTCTCCTTCTTCTCTCTCGTGCACATTCGCATGCTTCTGTCTACAGTGCATCTTGGGCAGCATCTGTTTTGCTCATAAATCATCCCCACAAGGATCAGGGAATAGGAACTGTTTACAATGGAGCATTTCTATAATTTGTAGAGAAATACTGTGAATGAGTTCAAAAGGCATGTTCAAGTACTGTCGAAGGTTCTGGTCCTGGCTTCTGGCTTACTGAGCTGAATGAAGCCGGTATCCCAGGGTAGCAGCTAGGAGAGCCTGAGCTGTGAGGAAAGGGGGACAGTGGCTTTCCTATGGGTGCAGAGGATAGACAGGGGCACCTCGCGGCTGAGTGATAGGACAGAGGCTGAGAATGAAGTCTGAACTTAGCATTCAAGTTGAAAGATGAGGCAATCCCTTTGCCGTGTTCCTTACTCTGTCTTCAATGAAGACCTCAGGGTTCAGAAATGCTGCCATAATGGGATCATTCTCTGGGGCCGGAGGGGTGGTCAGAGAAGGGGGAAAGGGAAGACTGATGTGCTGGCTGAATTCTCATGGAACTAAGCCAGGCACCACAGTAACTCCAGTCAATGGGTTTGGAATTTTGTAAGTGTTGCAGCACTTTTAGAAGGTGAACGCCATTCCTTCCTGGGTAGCTCATAATGAAGATCTGTTACGGAGTACAACTAGAAAATGCCAACAAGCCAAACGGTAGCAAGACGCTAGCTTTTCAGACTCCCAGCAGATGAGCTGTGTTAGCATTCAACACCGACTGCAGACAAGTCAGTTCACCCCTCTGAAAGTCATGTCCCATGTGGGCAATAGAAGGTTTTAATCCAGACCAGCAATGAGTAGTCCATGGCCAGAAAAATGCACACAAAAGATCTTCTTTGTGTGGTCACTTAGGACCAGTCGTAGCATCTTTGACCTACTTTAAACATCAAGTCAGAAAACTGCCTCTTTGTTGCAATTTCTCCAATATACACATAAAACAATGTTTTTAAATTAACATTTAAAATGTGTTCATTGTTACAGGTAATTATTAGATTATATATTTCCCCATGGGAATCACTCCATTTATTTTTTTTTTTCATTTTGACTAATGGAAAATTTGCATGCTTTTTTTTTTTTTTGTTAATGCGATCTAGTACAAAATAGAAACTTATTATTACTAAGGATACAACCTTTAAGTCCTTTGGAGCTACATGACGGTTTTCTTCAGTGACTTTTCTTAAGCTCCAGTTCATTTTAATTAATTTATGGCAATTCTGTACATTAGCTAGAAATCGGGCTGATGACAAAGTGCCTTGAAAGAATTGTCCTGACAGTTTGTTCACTGTAACAAGCCACTCCCTGCCCCTTAGTGAGGACTATTGAAGATGATCGAAAGAAAGCAGCTAGTAAGGGTTTCCCTTTTGGTTTCAATTCCATGTTTTATTGTGGTTGTCATTGAGGTGAGGTCTCAAGTAGCTTGCTGTGGGGCTGAGGATGAACGTATATATATCCCAGATCCTTCTTCTTCTGCTTCTGTCTCCAAAGCAAAGTTACAGGGAGCACTGGCACACCCTTCTCCTGTTCCACATCTAAGGGCTATACTTGCTTGAAGAGCTTTCCCCGTGGATTCCAAATCTCATGTGAAAAGAGCAAATCTCCATAGAGCCAAACCGCGATGTTGCTACCCTAGAAAAGAGAGCTGTTTCCCTCATGCCACGCCCATTGCTCTCACTGCCTCCATGTTTTTCTGCTCACAATTTATACTAAGCCCAGTCACTGTGATCTTTACCCAAAGCTCGCCTCTGGGGCTCTTCCTGTATATATATACCTTCGAGGCCTGCCCAACACTTGAGATGCTTCCCCTGTATCAATCAATCATGTTAATTATATTGCAATCATATCTCATGCATATTAATATGCTAGAGTTGCTATAACAAAATATCACAGAGGAGATGTCTTACACAACAAAAATTGATTTCTTCCTGGTTCTAGAGGCTGAAAGTCCAAGATTGCAGGTTTGGTTGCTTCTCGGGTCTCTGTCCTTAGCTTGCAGATAGCTGCCTTCTTACTGGTCCTGCTATTGAGTCCTGTCATAAGCCTGAGGCTTTAGTATGTACACCTCCCCCCTTTGCCACTGCCTCCTGTCCTCATAGAATGATGTCATCAGCTCTGCTGAGCCTTGATACACATCCCCCACTTGCACTTGACTCATACTCCTCTCATGACTGGCCCTCTATCCCTTTGTGTTCCTAGTAATCCACGAAAGAGCTCTCCTTTCCCACAGAGCCTCCCTAGGTTACAATCTCATATACTCTTCGGGTATTTTCTACCTCTTTGATGACATAGACCTATTTAATATATGTAATTGTTGATCTCATTACCTTTCCAAACTATAAGCTTCCTAAAGCATAGTAGGGAGTCTCTTTGGTCTACTTTCATGCCGACTATTGCAAAGGGTTCCATTCTAGTAAAGGAGCAGTCAGACAACTCCACTGTAGGATGTCCACTGAGACAGGAGCTGCCCCTGCCTATTGACATATAAGTAGCCTTGAATTCTACCCCGTGTAACTCAAGAAAGAATGACTGTAAGCCACAGAGGCATATTCCTCTGTGTATACACAAATGCGTGCACATGCACACACACACATCTTCATGATGACACTGTGTAGTCAGAATGCCTACCTCTTAGCTAAACAAATACTTTTCCATACTAGGAAGCAATAGAAGGGAATCTCTCTCCTTGTTGGCACCAATGTTAATTTCTTGGGCTAATATAACAAACTACCACAGACTAGGTGACTGAAACAACAGAAATGTATCCATTCATACGTTAGGAGCTCAGTTCAGAGGGTAATATCCTCCCTCAAATCAGGCAGTCTAACCTTTTGACATTATCTTCAAAGTTCGTGCTTAAGGATCTTGAGTTACAAAGCAAAATCTCATATTGTTTTAGGTGAACTTATGATTTTGTATTGGGCTGCCTTCATAGTCATTTCTGTCTACATGCCTTACCTCTTTGTGGCTTCTGGTAGTTTCCAGAAATCTCAAGAGTTGTTGGCTTGTGTATGTGATGGATTCATAGTCTTAATTGTCAAGTTGACACAATCTGGAATTACGTGGGGAGTGGATCATTGAGGGATTTTCTAGATTAGGTTCGTTTCTAGGCATGTCTGTAGGTGATTGTCTTGATCTCATTAGTTGAGGTGGGGAAACTCATCCAACTTGGGTGAAACATTCCCTAGGCAGGGAATCCTTAACTACATAAAAGTAGACAAGTGAGTCCAATCATGTACGCATTGCTCTCTTTGTTCTTAATTATTGATGCATGGTGACCAGATCTCTCAAACTCTTGATGCTGTGATTTATATGATAGACTGGGACTTAGAACTATGAACTGAAATAAACCTCTGGTTTCCTAAGATTGCTTCTGTCAGGGTATTTTATAACAACAACTGGAACTGAAACTAAAACAAGATGGGCCATCTCAATCCTGTCTGCAAGGGGCGTCATGTCTACCTGTCTCCTCTTTCTGCATCTCCTCTATAAGGACACGGGTTACAAACCAATGATTGTAAGGCTGACCTAATCTAGCATAGCTTCATTTTGTCTTGGTCATGACTGCAAATACACTACTTTTAAGTAAGGTCCCATTCACCTGTGCTGGGACATAGTGTTTCAACACTACCTCTTTGAAATGAAGCTCACAACTGCTCTGCAGTCCTCTTGTCCAGCAGATGAGTGCCTCAGCTGACAACCCTTCCACTCTCTAGCAGAGAGGCAAAAGAAACCTCAAAGCCGGTGGAAAAAAACAGACAGTCCCTTAAGAAAACTAACTTATCATAAAAAGTATTATATGTAACTGTAGTAAAAATATATTTAACATGAAACTTAGCAGCTCAACCGCTTCCAGGTTCAGATTCACTGACACTAAACACATTCACACAGCTCCGTAACTGCCACAAACCACCTTCATTTCCCCTTTTTTCTTTTGCAAACAGAAGTCAAAACACTGATTGGTCCTAATGATGGAGACTTCAGAATAGAGTGGTGTCATAAGCCGCTGGTGCAATTAAGGAGACTTTTACATTGTTTGTCCCAGAATGTGACTCAAATCCCTCATTTGACTGATGAAAGTATTGCCTAAGCAAAGTGACTTGGCTGGGGCCCTTGGGGATGTTTGTGACAAACACTCATGGGAAGCATTATTGGGCACATTTGAAAGTACATGTCAATGAGTGTAGTGCTACAAATATTTGTTCACAGTACTTATTTCTTACCTATGCCAGACATGGCTCTACGTATATACCTTAGCTGCATCTCTCAAGTTGATCATAAATGTAGGTATTTAATACCAGGAAACATCTCTGGGAGCACATCTTTCTGTTGTTGTTTTGAGACTGGGTCTAATGTAGTCCAAGATGGCTTAGACATCATTATGTAGCTAAAGATGACCTTGAATTTATAATCCTACTGCTTCTGCTTCTAAGTGCTGAGATTGCAAGCATTTGCCCCTACCCCTAGTTAAGCTAGTGCTTGGACTGGACCCAAGGCTTTGTGTGTTCTAGACAAAGGGCTCTACTTACTGAGCTACATCCTCAGCACTTACTTCAAGTTTTAGTTTAAAAAATTACTTAACCTAATAATTTGTGGGCATGGGGTGGGGGTGAGGTCAAGGCATGTGCATGGGTACTCATGGAGGTCAGAGGAAAATGTGCAAGGGTTGGGTAGTCTACTCTGGTTGGCCATTGAGACTCAGAGGCCTACCTGGCTCCACCTCCCCTAGCTCTAGTATCACAAGTGCACGTCCATCATCCAGCATTTTGTTGCTGTTTTACATGGAATCTGGGGATCAGACTCAGGTCCTCATGCTTTACAAGGCTGACACCTTACGCATGGAGCCGTCTCCTCAGCTCTCCAGACCCTAAGAAATCTCAGGCTTCTGGTCCTGCTATCCCAGTGACAAGCACATCTGTCTTGTTTTCCCTCTTTCAACTTCACTATTTCATGAGCTGTGATGCAGGCATGAGACACTAGAATGTGACACTAGAATTCTGAGGTGCTTCTTGTTCACCTACTTTACAAAGTTTTTCTTAGTACCCATTGCATTCCAGGTTCCACACACACTCTGGGGGTTCTGGATCACACTAATATTTTGGACAATGATCTTTGATTTTCACTGAAAAAAATAACTTTTCCTCAGAAAAGGAAATGAAAAATCACCCTTGTTCTTTAAAATATTATTAATTAATTAATAATATAATATTATCACATATAACATGTTATATATAATATGTAATATATAACATGTAATATGTAATATATAGTATATAACATATACAATATATAACATATAATGTGTAACACATAATATGTAACATATAGCATATAATATATAGTATATATTACATATGACATATACATATGATATATAACATATAATATATAATATCAAAATATTATTATTAATTAATATATTCTTGAAAATATCTACCCCTCATTATCTTCTCTCAACACTTATCACACTCCAACATTCTATCCCACAGTTTCATGTCTTTTTTTTTCAATGACCCACTAAGTACAGTTATCCATGTTCCCAGTTGGTGTGAGATCACTCACTGAAGCATGAAAATCCTCCCAGTGACTGCATCCTCCAAAAAGAATGATTCTCCTGTCCCCAGTGTCTTAGTTTGTCTTTCATTGCTGTAAAGATGCACCATGACCAAGGTAACTCTTATAAAGGAAAGCATTTAATTGGGGCTGGCTTATAGTTTCAGAGGTTCATTCCATTATTTTCATGGTGGGAAGTACAGCGGCATGCAGGCAGATTTGGTGCTGGAGGAGCCAAAGAGTTCTACATCTTGATTTGAAGGCAGCGAGGATCTTCCACAGGCAGCCAGGAAGATGGTCTGGACTTCCACACTGGGCAGAGATAAAGCGTAGAAATCTCAAAGCCTACCCGCCCAGCGACACACTTTCTCCAGCAGGTCACACCTCCTTATAGATCTTGTACGGGCATCCACAACTGCTGTGTGTTCGCTAGTACAACAGATACATCATGTTCAGAAGACAGAATTTTACTTCATTCTTCCCCATCCTCTGGCTCTTACAGTCCTTTCGCCTCTTCTGTGACGACATCTTTGTCCTTGAGATGACACTGCATGACGTTTTTGTTACCATCTCCATTCCTTCAAATTGTCTCCACTTTTTATAGCTTGAATTTTTTGACTCAACAAATACTTAGGTTTTACTCTATATTCTAGCAAACCGTCCATCTGTAATCACTTTTATAATTTTATGCTAAGCCCCTTAATACCTCTTGATTTAAAATAGCTAACTTGTTAAGTTACACGAAAGGATTGTTCCCTTAATCCATGTCTACTAGACTCTGTTCCCTACACTTGGGGCTATCTTCATCTACCTCTTTTTCAGGACTTATGTTCTAAGTATGTCATCAACATAAATCATGGGGACAGTCACATCCTTGAGTCCCTCAGATGATGCCTGCTTCTCCCATAATCCCTGCTAAGGATCTTTCTTAGGTGACCACATTTTATGGCATGATCCCTTTTTACTTTGATCTTATTTGATCCAACAGCAGTCAATGAATGATAGCATTTCAGGTGCCAAGATCACTACTAAAATAGAGCAGAACTTTGCTATAAGAGTCTCAAAAATGAAAGCCAGAAGATGCAGAAAGATTCATCCAACCCAAAGTTAAGGCTAAAAATTCCAAATAACAGAAGTACCTTGAGCTTCAAATTAGCCAAAGGTACAAGAAGAAAATAAATCACCTGTGTTGAATACGCAGGATCAGGAAGGCCCACAGGAGGCTGATGTTTGCTAGAATTATCCCTGGAAACGACAATGGCAGAGGTCCCAGCGTGGGCATTCAAACCAGAGAAGGGGCCTCTGTGGTTTTCTTTTACGTAGCTGTAAGGGACAGCAGTTTCCCTACGAACATGTTCCATTCGCCATGACCTTGCACACAGTTTTCACCACGGAGACAAACCTTGATTTTCTGAGCTCCTAGTCTTGCTAAATATTTCACATCACTGGACTTCCATTTCTGGAAAAAGTTCAAGGTAAGTTGTAAATGCTTTGTAATCCTAGGGGCTTACAGAAGATCTCAAAACTCTTTGGCAGGAGTGAGAGTCAGGATAACTCTATGGTAGAATACTTGCCTTACAGGCACAAAGTCCTTGGTTCAAACCCTAGCAATACAAATCTACCAGTCGATGGCTGTCTGAAAGGCTAAATGACAACCATCAGTTGTCTGCAATTCCTTACACTGGACTTTTTAGGGAATGTTGGTTTTTTGTTTTGTTCCATTTTTCTAGTTAAGTTTGTAATTGGGAGTTGAAATTTTGGGCAGCAAGCCTAAAAAGCTTCTGGGTTAGCTATGAATCTCTAACCATGAACCATCTACAATCTATAACAAGATCACCAAGGGCCTTCCATGCCAGGCCAGGGAGTGCAGATTCCATCCTGTCAGCACAGGCATTGCCAAGAAGATAACAGGGATTTGCTAGAAAAAAGAAGTTCTGATTCTAGCAACTTCTTCATTAACAATTACTTTGCAGAGGCCCCTTCTGTGGTTTGAATGCCAATGCTGGGACCTCTGTTACTATCGTTTCCAGGAATAACAGGCAGGGCTGATAGAATTCTAGCAAACATTGGCCTTGCAGAGTTCATGGCTTTAGAGGCTAAGTATTATTTATTTTCCTGGTCATTTTCTGTCCTCATTGAAGGCTGGTGGCATAACAGTGCCAACATTTCCCACTTTCATCAGCTTTAACACCTGTGCCAACGATATGTCAAACAAGAGGTGAATCAGCTTCATGGTGGCCAATGGGTCTCAGGGAAGTCAGAGTCTGTCACCAGAGAAGCCTAAATATGGCTTGTAAGCCATTGGCTACCTCACATGATCCTCTGAGAGCCCCAGTAGAGATGGGTAATTGATTTTATTTCTTCTTTTGCTTCTACTGAAGGCTGTTGGTGACCTCTCACTGAAATGCTCTATAAAGAATTATGATCAGGCTTGATAGAGAGGAGTTCCGTTTTCAACTAGTAATGTCTGAGAGGGGTGAAAAAGGAGCAGTAACAACACAGTGGGGGTCACAGGCTGGGGACAGATACAGTTTCCTCCAGAAAAATAACCAGTCGCTGCCCTGTGATAAACCGGAGGCACCTAAGAGTGAGAGTCTAGAATGCTTCCAGTTTGTTACTTTAAGTTTTCAAGCCAGAGGAGAAGTATAAGAAATGGCTGAGCCTCTAGTCGATTAACCTATAGCCTTGGCCATGTGAGAAAGAGGGCTTTCCCATTGACGGTGCCGAGCTCTGTCCTTTACTGGTTGTGCCATCTTTGTACAACTTAATCTAGATCTCCTCCTCCTCCTCCTCCTCCTCCTCCTCCTCCTCCTCCTCCTCCTCCTCCTCCTCCTCCTCCTCCTCCTCCTCCTCTTCTTCTTCTTCTTCTTCTTCTTCTTCTTCTTCTTCTTCTTCTTCTTCTTCTTCTTCTTCTTCTTCTTCTTTTGTTAGAAAAAAGGAGGTGGTCCACCAAACAGCCTTTTTCCTTACCATTAAAGCCATCCTCCTAGGGCAGAGACTAAATAGGGAAGACCTTAAAGTGTTTAAACTCTGCAGCTAAAGTAAAGCAGTGCACTCCATGGCCTACGACTTCTGAGAAGCTTGCAGGATTTACCACGAAAGAACACAAGGGAGGCGCGCGCAAGCATAAATCCCAGTGCATACACCAGATCTTTCCTGTCATCAGCTTGGGACTTGGAACGCTCATCCCTTTAAATGTCAAAACAAGCGGACACCGAGGATGGGGACAACTTTGCTCAAAGAAAGTGGTGTCTGCTGGCAAGCAGGATCTGTGTGGCACTGAGTTTGGTTTACAAGAAGATGTTTAGGATATACAGGATCAGGGGTCAAGACCAGTTCTAATGCTTCCTCAGTTCAAGACAAGCCTGGACATGGGGCGTTCTGTCTCAACCGACCTCCTGCATGCCTAACAACAGGTAGCTCTCTGTCCCTTTTCAGGCTTCTGAATGGTTTTCTGAGACCCATGCAGCTATCTTGAGAAGACCCAAAAGCAGATGGACATAGATTCTGACATCATTGAGCTGCAGTGTCACTCTGGAACCTTCTGCCTGCAGACTGCTTGCTCTGTGAGAAAAATTAATGCTGCTCAGATCAGTTCTGGTCATGTGTCTTATTGCCTAGCGCCAAACCCCATTCTAATTGATGTTTATATAGAGAAAATCATAGCAACCTTAGAGAGTGTCTCAGTATTATTTCTTCTAAGAAACCATACAACCCTTGTAGCATGAAAATATGGCCACTGCTTTCTGTTCATGAATTCTGTGGATTTGGAAAGAGCACAGTAACATTGCCTTGTGCTCCTATAATGTCTACACCTAAAAAGCAGACAACAAAAGTCACAGGTAACTCCATTATCAAGAGCTGGAGTACTTAAAAGTCTTGCTCTGGTAGGTCTGGTAAGCATCAGCTCATACCTTACCTAGGATACCTGTGTAGGAATTCTCTATGTGGCCTCTTGAATTTTCTCACAGTGTGGGGCTAAGCCCTAAGCATGTACACCTGAAAAAAGCCATAGGGAAGCCATATTGTCTTCTGTAACCTACTCTTGAAAATAGCCAAGCTAACTTCTGCTATATTTGTAAGCCACCCATACTCAAGGGAAGACTGTGGTCGCCCCAGTATAAGAAATGCCAGGTGGGAAATGGAGATGGAATGGAGGTATTTTTGCAGGCAGCCTTGGAACCAATATCTTCACACATGCGCACCTGGAGGAAGAACTAAGAGCAGTATGTAGTGCCCTACATGTCCATACTGTTCAAGCCCCTTCTTCCTCTCACCTGTGTCACCACCCAGCCATGTATTCTGGGCACCTCAACACCACGATGGTTTTCTGACAGACTTATTTCTCTGACACTCTCATTTTAAACACAATAGTAAAGCCTTACAAGAACTATTTGTCAGAAACTAAATCATTAACTGGCTCTTACTAAATCTGAGGTAAATAAAGATTCTCAGCTATCTTGCCAGGATAGGCTTATTTTAACCTAGGGAAGAAAATTTTTTTTTTCAATCTGTAAAATGATAAAGTTTTTTCAAGATAATTTTGAATCCAAATTTTTCTTTCTAAAATTTTAATTATGCATTTATGGTGTATAAGTATTTTGTCTCCACACCAGAAAAGGGCACTGAATCCCATGGAGCTGAAGGTATAGATTGTTGTGAGTTGCCATATAGGTGCTGGCAATTGAACTCAGGACCTCTGAAAGAGCAGACTTAACATAGATCTTAACTACTGAGCCCCAAATCCAATTTTTTTCCCTCATATATTTTCTCTTCAACCATGAGCTGGACTTAAGGTCTCATTTTCTGGAACAATATCTTAATGACTATGGCCTGAGAAAGTTTGTTTGCTTCTTTGTTTTTTAAGAAAACACTTAGTACCAAGAACTACCTAGTACACAATTTATAACTCAACTCTAGGTCTTAGACCCTTGCAAATGAGAACAATCTCCCTGAATCTTTATGTAAGCAAAGATAAAATGCTGGAGAGGATCTGCTAGTCAGCTTTCCATCATTGTAATGAAATGCCTGAAGTAAGCAAAATTTAAAGAGAGATAATGGATTTTGGCTCACAGGGTTGGAGTTTCCTCTCCGTGATTCTCTGGTCCTGTGCCTGCAAGGCCTCTAGTGAGAATGCCAGATGAGGATGGCTGTGCGTGGGGTATGGTGGAGCCAAACAGTTTTTCTCATGGCTGACCAAAAAAAGGGAGAAAATGGTAGGAGCCCAAAACCTCCTCCAAAGGCACACTGCAGTGATCTAAGCCACCCTTCCAAACTCTTCCTCGTTTTTTTTGGATTGATTTATTTATTTTATGTATATGGGTATGCTACTGCTGTCTTCAGACACACCAGAAAAGGGCATCAGATCCCATTACAGATGGTTGTGAGCCACCATGTGGTTGCTGGGAATTGAACTCAGGACCTCTGGAAGAACAGTCAGTGCTCTTAACTGCTAAGCCATCTCTCCAGCCCCCAAAGTCTTCCTCTTAATGGTCCCCTTAACTGCACTTCCCTGGGGGATCTACCAATATAAAGGGCACTGAGGACCCATTGAAGATCCAAACTATAGTAGGATCAATCCCAAACTCACACTCCATAGAGTTGTCTGATTGTTTAGTCATCATCAAAGAATTAGTAATCAACACGCTTTTGGTGGAATGGTTCCAATGATTAGTTCATTGAACTGAATGGCCCAACCATGTAGAGTTTACTAATCCTTGCCAAGACAACACACATGGATTTATTTTAGACATAAACAGTATCTCCTAGAGCCTGAAAATGCTTTCAACTTCATGTGTCCATTCAGCACCCATAATGACCCCTGCTATGTTGGACACAGACTCAGGCATTGAGGTGTAAGAGAACAGCCTCTCATCTGTGCAGAGCCCAGAGTCTAATGGAAAAAGACGAATCCAGGTCAGTCACAGCACCTTTGTTCCCTGTCTGCCTCTCTCACTCTGGGAATGGAGAGAGAGAGAGAGAGAGAGAGAGAGAGAGAGAGAGAGATAGATATTCTAAGGTGTGCTTCTCAAACTGTGTGCTGAAAAGGCTGGGTAATGTTTTAAGCTCTGTGGGAAACCCTAGAATTAAGGGGTGAACAAAAAGAGAGGAGACCTCCAGGTTAATTTCCCTACATGCTAGTGGGACTGTCTTTTTTTAAAGATTTATTTATTTATTTTATGTACGTATGTGGGTACACTGTAGCTGTCTTCAGACACATCAAAAGAGGGCATCTGATCCCGTTACGGATGGTTGTGAGCCATCATGTGGTTGCTGGGAATTGAACTCAGGACCCTTGGAAGAGCAGTCAGTGCTCTTAACAGCTGAGCCATCTCTCCAGCCCTGAGACAGTCTTTATATATATATATTTCTACATTTTAATACAAGATATCCAACAACAACAACAACAAAATACTGTTACTACTTTAAAAAAAAAATGCCTAGCGGGGACATGCATTTAGAAAGACGGAGTAGACTCAAGATCCCAAATTCTTCCTAAAAGTGACAACTGGAAACTCTAGAATTTATATATAAAGCAAATACTAGAACATTCTGAAAGAGGCAAAAAACAACCCAGTTAGAAACTTCTAGATCCTGAGGAATGACATGTGATATGCTCCTGGAGTTTTCTTTTGCTTCATGTATCCCAGACTTGGAGCTGAAGAAACTGTCAACCCAGACACACAATGAAGAAGCAGCCAAAGCCAGACATCTAGCCAAAGAGCCAGGAAAGGGGAAGTCTACAGGAAATTGTAGATAATAAGCACAGTGCTTGAGACAAGGCCACAGAGAAAAAGACTGTGCATCTCCAAGACACACACAACCTCCAAGACCACACACGAGCAAAGACATAGCCTTCCACTCTAAATATTATAGGTTTTAAATTGAGATCAAATAAATGTTCAAGTACCTTAATGAAAGACAACAAAAAGAATACAGAAAAACAAAATCTTTAAAAAAGCTAAATATTTTTTATTTTCATATATTTTGATGACATTCTTCCCCAGCTCCCAGATTCTTCTCTGCCCATCAACTCTCTTACTCACTGTCTTGCTCTCAAAAAATTATATATATATATATATATATATATATATATATATATATATATATATATACACACACACACATACACACACACATATATATATACCAAAAATCAAAACAAATTTTTAAAAACCTAGTAAGATAAACAAAACAAAACAGAAGGTACACAAAAAACATAAAGTCTGTTTTGTATTGGCCATTGGCTAACTACTCTTGGGTATGGGAGCTGTCCTGGGTGTGGTTGACATATCCAGTGATACTCCATTGGAGAAAACTGATTTTTCCTGCTGCAGCCGTATCAATTGCAAATAGTTTATTGGTTACTGGTTGGATTTTGTATCCACTTCCTCTTCTCAGTGTGGAGAGTTTGTCTGTTTGACCTGTCTTGTGTGTGCTGTCTTGGTCTCTGTGAGTTCACCTGGGCATTACTTCTCTTCAGGGAACTAAAACCAGAAAATAAAATCCACTCACATTGTGAACATATCGACAGCTACACTGACTGCAAATGATCTAAATTTAGCAATTAAAATGCAGAAATGGTTAGACTTGATTAAATAACATAACTAAATTATATGCTACCTCAAAGAAACTCATCTCAGTTATATCAGGCAAGTGAGAGTAAAAGGAGCCAAATATTAATCCAAAGAAAGCAGGAGCTGGTGTGTTAATATTAAAGTAGAGTTTGGGACAAAGGAAAGTGGAGACACAATGGGACACTACTTCATGGTAGAACCATCAAGTTGCCAAGAAGACCACAGCCCTAAATTCATGAATAAAAACAAAAGAAAAAAGTAAAATAAAGACTAGAGAGGAGAGGTGGGGAGAGGGAAAGAGAGAAAACACAAACTTGAAAATATGTGAATTAAAACAGGCAAGACTGGGAGGAGAAGTAGACACATCAAGGCACGGTAGTATTTAAAACTTTAAAGACCTTATTTCAATAGTAATAGAACGATTAGACAGAAAAACCTGTAAGGTTAAAGAACAACAACCAAACCAAACAAGAAACCCAAAACCAACCTCACAATCAACACACACACACACACATACACACACACACACACACACACAAACACTTAGTCACCAACTGAGTCACAGACACATACAGAGAGACACATACACAGCCACACACTCAGTCACTCACCGAGTCACACAGACAGAGACACACAGACACACACACACACACAGACACACACACACACACACACACACACACACACACACAATTAACCAACAGAACTTACGAAGAAAGAAGCAGTGTCTACAATTTCCAAAGGCCAATGCAATATATTTCAAAATAGGCCACATTCTGGGCTACGAAGTAACCTAGACAAATTTAGAATGATTGAAATGATATGGTCTGTGTTTCCTAACCACAATGGAATCAAACACAAATTAATAACTGAAAAACAACAGTAAAAATCTCCGAATGCATGAAACTAAACAACATATTTCTAAGCTAGTCACAGGTTGAATAAGTCTAAGGAGAAAAAATTTAATTCATAGAAGCAAATAAAAATAAAAATGCAATACTCTAAAATATACAGGACACAACAACAACTGCTCTGAGAGGGAACTATCTACTTATGCTAGGAAGGAGGGCATGGCAAGATGGCTCAGCCATCTAAACTCCCCCTCAAGGAAAAGTAAGAAGAAAAAGAAGAAGAGCAAAATAAAGTCAAAATGGGAGCTGGGGAGATGGCTCATCTGCTAAGAGCATGTCTTAGTTAGGGTTTTAATGCTCTGAAGAGACACCATGACCAAGGAAACTCTAATAAAGGTGAACATTTAATTGGGGCTGGCTTACAGATTCAGAGGTTCAGTCCATTATCTTCATGATGGGAAGCATGGTAGCATCCAGGCAGACACGGTGCTGGAGGAGCTGAGAGTTCTACATCTTCATCTGAAGGCAGCAAAAGAGAGATTCTCATTCCACACTGTGTGGAACCTAAGCCGAGGGGCCTCAAAGCCCACCCCCACGATGACACACTTCCTCTAACAAAGTAACAGCTCCTCCAATAATGTCACACCTCCTAATGTTGCCACTTCCCATGGGCCAAGCCTGTTCCAACCACCACTGTTCTTCCTGGACCCAAGTTCCTTTACCCACACCTATGTCAGGCAGCTCCAGAGGATCCAATGCCTCTATCTTTCTGGGCACTAGAACTCATGTACATAACACACCCCCACACATAATTAAAATAATAAAATAAACCCTTTTTAAAAAGCAGAAAAAGGAAATTGAGAAAGTAGGAACCAAACAATTATAAACAAACAAACAAACAAAAAAGTAAAGAAGAAGCACTCTTCCAAAGAAGCTCCCATGAAAAGGATAAAACTGGCAACCCTCTGACAACACTGATAATAAAAAGAAAAACTGCCAATACCAGGGCTAAGCATTACGATAACTGAAGCAATGATGTAGGGCTGTTATGAGTAGCTTCGTATCCATGACTGGACCATGTAAATGCACTGACATGTGTAAGTCATGTACCTTTCCATCTTGCCGCCATGAAATACTTTTGTAATCCTATGACTATTTAAGACATTGGAGTCATAGTCCTAAAATCTTCCCAGAGGAAATGTTCTTGTCCAGGTAGTTTGCTGGAAAATTCTAACAACTGTATAAAGAAAAACAGTATCAGTCTTACATGACCTTCAAAAAAACAGGAAGGGATTCCCCTCCAATCATGGCACAAAGTACTGACTGTTCTAATACCCAAACCAGACATAAGAGAGAACAATAGCTCTTCTGAATACAGCTGACAAAGTCCTCAACAAACTATTGGCAAACAGAACTCATCAATATATGAAAAGAATTATGTGCAATGAGCAAATAGATTTATTCCAGGAAATATAAGTCTTGCTCAGTATTTGCTCATTCAATACTGTGGACCACTTGAAAAGGTTAAAGAAAAGTCATGAAACAGGAAAAGTGTTTTACAGAATGCAACTCTTGACTCATGACTAAAGAGAGAAAATGTGAGTAGTGCCGCTGGAAAGGTTGATGAGTGAGGATGTGTCCCAGCTTCCGTGCTAACTGAACTGTGGGTGTGGCTTGCTGGAGCTGAGTAAGGAGACTGATACCTGGTGGGCGTTTAGAAGAGAAACCAAGGTATACTTTGGTTACCTGGGAATTGGTGCTGGTAAAGAGGAATTAGAAAGGGCTTTCAATGACCAGGTTTCTTAAGAACAGTATGGACTGTCTGAAATCCTCCAGGATTTGCCTTTGTGGAATCGAGGATCCTAGAGATGCAGAAGATGCAGTTCAAAGATTGAATGGCAAGCTGATCTGTGGTTCTCCAGTAAGGGGTAACTCTCCACAGCGTACCTCAGAGAGCTTGTGTTGATAGGCACCAGCCCCACGCCCCTTGGATCCTAATGATAGATGTTGTGAGTGTGGCAGAAAGGGACATTATGCTTATGACTGTCATCGCTGTAGCTGTCCAAGAAGAAGCAGGGAAGGATGGATCACATTTCCTATCCATGGGAAGGTGGCACTCTCACACAGCAGGAGCCTGGGAAGGGGTCAACATCACCATCTCCTGGACAATCAAGGTCTGAGTCTCTTTTGTGTCTTTGTAAATCAAGATCAGCTTTTATGAAGTCTGGCTCAAGATCCAGGACTATTCCATGTCCAAGAACCAACCAACCAAAATTCAGATCTCCATCACCTAAAAGGAAGACCACGCAGAAGTGAAGCCCTGAAGGAATGCACTGAAGTTCTCGAGTTCACCCTTTTGGAAAGAGTTGTTTTGTTTATGTTATTATAAGGGATTTGTTTTGTCTGTAAAATGTAACCCAGGAAAGATCTTCAACCATCTAATCAAAATGGATCTGGATTATTACTCTGTAAAATTCAGAGCAGTAAAATATTGCTTTTGTTGAATGTATTGACATCTTATGGTCTGAAAGTGTGGGGTTTATCTGGAACATTTATATAAAATGTTTCTAACTAGAAAAAAAGAGCAAAATGTGATAGATACACACAATAGAATATTAATAAGCCATAAAAATACAATTACCCAACTTACAGGAAATTGATAATTAGAACTGAAGATCATCATAGTAAGTGACTTCAGACAGACTCAGGGAGACAGATATTGCAAGCTGTCATTCATATATTCAATCTAGATATTTAAAAGTATATGAGATGTGAAAGTATAAGGGGCTATTTTGGAGAGGGGAAGAAATAACGGAAGTATATGGTAGATATGTTTGAAAATGTCAGAATGAAGCCAACTTTTTATATGCATAATAAAAATTAATTTAAAAAAAAGATAGACTTCTGGTCTCTAGCACAATGAGAAAGTAAAAATGTGCTATTGAAAAAAAAACCCTAAAACAAATTTAAAAAAAACCAAAACAACAATAAGAAAAAGCACTTCGCAAACTAGGTATGTAAAGGATTTCTTAAAATTGGTAAACAGTCTACACAAAATAGTTAAGAGTGTACTGAATGTTGAAGGATGAGCAATTCACCAACGATGAGAAGCAAGCCATGGATTTCCCTCTTATTCGATACAGTCCAATAAGAATGGATAAAACAAGTTAAGAAATGGAAATAATGGGCACTGGAGAGATGGCTCAGTGGTTAAGAGCACTGGCTGCTCTTCCAGAGGATCTGGGTTCAATTCCTGGCACCTACATGGCAGTTCACAACAATCTGTAACTTCAGTTCCAGGTGATCTGACACCCTCACACAGACATACATGCAGACAAAACACCAATGCACGTAAAATAAAAATAAATAAATATGTTCTAAAAAAGAAATGGAAATAAAACTTAGAGCAGCCAGAAGAGTAAAACTGTCCATATTGGTAGATAACATAATAGTTCTTGTAGAAAACTCAATAAACCTGCCCTGCTTAATCTCAGAGCTGATGCACTTAAAAATCACCAGCATTTATTTTACTTGTCTTGAAGACTTAGTTTTATTTATTTATTTATATTTTATGAGTACTTTCCTATGTGTACTTATGTTCGTCACAGGTATGTCTGGTGCCTGAGGAGGTCAGGAGATGTTGTTAAATCCCTTCAAACTGGAGTTCCAGACCGTTGTGAGCCACCATGTGGTTCCTGGGGAGTGGAACCCAGATCCTCTGCGAGACAGTAAGTGCTCTTAACCACTGAGTCATTGCTCCAGCCCTCTTTGTAACATTTCTGGGGTGTGTGTGTGTGTGTCTCTGTGTGTGTGTGTGTGTGTGTGTGTCTGTGTGTGTGTGTGTGTGTCTGTGTGTGTGTGTGTGTGTGTGTGTGTGTGTGTGTGTGTGTGTGACAGGATCTCACTAGCCCTGGATGGCCTGGAATTCAGCTGTGTAGACCACCTGCCTCTGCTTCTGGAGTGTTGGGATTAAAGGTGTGCTCTACCTAGCTCATCTTAAAGAAGTGGATGAAGCATTCAGATTTACTGCTTTATTTACTTATTTTTATTATGTTAACCCCAGCTGGGCCTGGGATTGATCTCCAGAGATCAGGCTTGGGGATAGTCCCCTTTCCCACTGAGTCATCTTACCAGGCTTTCACCTGCATTTCTAGTCATTAATTATGAACACATAAACGTTAAACTTCTAGATGCAGTTTCTTTAAAGTTGCTCAAAACTACTTAGGTAAATCCAACAGAGCATATGCAGGTCTTATGACTGAAAATGCACATTGGTGACAAATATTAAAAAACATACAAATAAATGGGTCATATGGTATGGGGTTCAGCATAGTTAAGAAGTTCATTCACCAGATCAGTACACTGCCTTAACATAACCCTTACCAAAACCTCAGGAAGATTCTTTTGTAGAGATAGAAAACTCTGCGACACACACACACACACACACACACACACACACACACACACACACACCACACACACACACACACACACACACACACACACACACACACACACACACACACACACACACATTAAAAGCTCAAAAAGCTAGAAGAGCTAAGAAGTTTTTAAATTAAAATAGTCACGTGGACCGGGCAGTGGTGGCGCACGCCTTTAATCCCAGCACTTGGGAGGCAGAAGCAGGTGGATTTCTGAGTGTGAGGCCAGCCTGGTCTACAGAGTGAGTTCCAGGACAGCCAGGGCTACACAGAGAAACCCTGTCTCGAAAAACCAAAAAAACAAAAACAAAAACAAAAACAAACAAACAAACAAACAAAAAACAACAACAAAAAAAGATAGTCGCATGGAAAGAAATCTATCAATATCTAATAAAAACTCATCAGACTACTGTGGCAGTCAAGACTGTGGTGGTTAAGGGCAAGGATGAACACCAGGACCACTGACACAGAACAAAGAACATAGAGTCATACAAAAAAATGTGTATGCACAACTGATTTTTGGTAAAAAGGCAAGGCAAGTTTTGTTTTTGTTTTTGTTTTCCTGAGATAGCATCTCACTTATGTAGCCCTGACTCGCCTGTAACTTGCTATGTAAACTGGCTTTAAACAGAGATCCACCCGCCTCTGTCTCTGTTAGGATTAAAAGTGTGCACCACATGTCTAGCTAGGTTTTTCAATAAATATTGCTCAAGCCATTGGATATCCAGGGACCAAAAATAAAATAAAACTTAAGGTTCATACACTATAGTGCAATTAAAACAAAATTGATCATAAGTTTAAAAGTAAAATGTAAAACCACAAAGCCTTCAGGGGGAAAAACAAGAGAAAATCTTTGGCGTCTGGGGTTAAGTAGCACGCTGGGTATGTGACGTTCAAAGTGCACTCTGTGGAAGGAACTGTGGATGAGCTGAATATTCGAGAGCTGGGAACTCCCACTCTATGAAAGATCCTGAGGACAGACAACTAAGACCCATTGAAAGAAAGAAAAACGTTGCCTGACAAAGAGCTACCTAGAATATTCAAAACGCAACAGTAAAGACAAAAAAAAAAAAAAGATCCAATTATAAACTTGGCAAGAAACATGGAAAGCCATTTCAGCGCAGTGGGTTCACAGATGGGAAATAAGCACGTGGCGGGTGCTCAGCATCATTAGCTGTTGGAGAAACACAAATGAAACCTGCCGCTAGAACACCACACACCTATCAGGACAGCTACGCTGAAAAGCAGGCAAGACCAAATGGTCGCAAGGAGGCCACAAGTACATATTGTTGATGGAAATGTAAGCTGGCAAGCCACTCTCAATGACTTTGGCACTTAAAAAAAAAAAAAAAAAAAAAAAAAAAAGAAACATAAAATACCATATGACCCAAAAACTGTACTCCTAGGCATTTAGCCCAAAGAAATGAAGACATGTACTGATACAGAGACCTCTTTGTACATGACCTGGTTAGGTTTTTGTCAGCATGACACAAAACTAGAGTCATTTGAGAGAAGAGGAAACTTCAACTGAGAAAAATGTCCCCACCAGATTGGCCTATGGGCTAGCCTGGGGGCGGGGTAACTTTTTCATGGTTGGGGTGGGAGGGCCTGGCTCACTGTGGGTGGTGCCACCGATGGGCAGGCCCTGGGTTGTATGGGAAAGCAGGCTGAGCAAGTCACAAGGAGAGAGCAAGGCAGTAAGCAGAACTCTTCCATGGTCTCTGCTTCAGCTCCTCCCTTCACACTTCCTCGACTTCCCTTAGTGATGGACTGTTAGTGGGACAGGTAAACATGGAAGCTGAAACAAACCTTTCTCTACCCAAGTTGCTTTTGGTCATGGTGTTTTATGACAACAATAGACATCCCAGCGAAGACAGTGCAGTCATAGTAACCAAAGATTAGAAGCAACGTCCGTGTCCCTAGGTGGACGGATGCTTAAAAAGCTGGGATACATTCATATCTCGGGATATAACTGAGACATGAGCAGATCTGCTGGCACTTGCTGCTACGTGATGAGTCTCCGGAGAATTACCTTGCATGAAAAGAACCAACTTGAAAAGTTACCCATTGTTTGATTCTATTTATATAAGTCAAAATGACAAAATTATAGAAATGGAGAACAGGTGTGTGGGTGGCTGTTAGGGATGAGGAGAGGAAGGAAAGTGTGTGTGTGTGTGTGTGTGTGTGTGTGTGTGTGTGTGTGTGTGTGTGTGCGTGCGTGCGTGCGCGCGCATGTGTGCTCGTGCCTGCGTGTCTCTGCCACAGGGCATGAAGGATCCTTGTGGAAATGCCCTGTCTTGCTTAAATGACTCTCAATATTCTAAAGAGTATGGTGTTTTGTGCTAGTATTTTCACTATTTTAACAATGAAATGAAAGGCTCTTTCTGCACTATTTCTTGCAACTAGATGTTATTTCTACAACTATATAAAAAAATAAAGCTTTATTAAAAAAACAAAAAACCCTGAAGATCCATTTCAGCCATTTCCCACTGACAGCTCAGAGCTTCTGATCTTGGGCTCCCATTGCCCTTTTACCTCTCTTCAAAAGGTGGAATGGGCAGCTTCTCCGTGAACGCTGCCTTGATTAACAATTCCAGGGATAGGAAAACCTGAGTCCAAGCGTCTATCCCAGGTCCTCACCATGGCTCACCCCACACTTCAGCTGCTGTGAAAGACGATAAAAGGAGTCCAAAGGGGCAATGCAGATGTATCTTGTAAAAGATTAGCTACAAAATACAGGAACAAGATGGCCAAGAGAGAGGGCTGAGAAGGCTCTTGACTCCAGAGTATTACAGGAGCAGGAAGAAGAAGGAAGATGAGCAACCCAGTTCAGAGACAGGACTCAAGCAGCAGAAGCAAGATTGTCCAAGGACATTCAAGGTTCACCTCAGTTTGCTGGGTTTTATTTGCTTGTTTTGAAACAGGGTCTTCTCAGGTAGCCCTGGCTGCTCTTGCACTTGAGAAAATCCTCCTGCCTTGTCCTGCTGAATGCGTGCACCAGCATGCCTGGGGACATTTCAGTTTTATCCTTGCAAGAAGAAAGAAAGCATGGACCCAGATATCAGAGACTACTTAGACAAGAATGGAGACAGTCAGAGCAGAGACAGCAGCTGAGGTGTGAAGAGCCTGTGAGGAACTGAATTAGAGAGTACTAAAGCTCAGATGAACTATGGAACTGTGTGTGTGTGCGCGCAAGTGTGTGTGCGTGTGTGTGTGCGTGTGTGTACGAAAGAGCATCTGTGTATATGTATCTGTGTGTGAGTGTGTAAGAGTGAATGTGTATAAGAGTGTGTACACGTGTGAGAGTGTGTGTTAGTATGTGTGTGAGGGTATGTACGAGTGTGATTTAGTGTGAGTGTGATTTAGTGTGAGTGCGCACACGTGAGGAAATAGCTCAGTCAGTAAGATCACCATAAGCCTAAGGACCTGAGTTTGATCTTTAGTACCCAAGCAGAAAGTCAAGCATGGTGTATGTACTTGTAACCCAGTGCTGGGGAGACAGAGACAGATCCCTGAGGTTTGCTAGCCAGCCAGCTTAACCTAATTAGCTAGCCCTGGGTCCTAGTGAGAGACTTTGTCTCAGAAAAAGCAAATAAATGGCACTTGAGGAGGAAGGACACCTGAGATTGCCCTCTGGCCTCCTTATCAATGTGCATACACACACCTGAACACACACGAGCACCCACATCCACAGATAAGGAGAGAGATGAGGGGGCAGTGGGGAGAGTCATTTCTGTCATGGTACCCTGGCATGTCAGAGCTGATGAGAAACTGTGACCTACCTGAAGATGGATCAGCACTGTCTGAGGCAGTGCCTAAGAGTCTAAAAGCACAGTGGAAACATCATCTATTAACAGTGGCTTGCAAATTGGCTCCCATCCAAAAAACAGGTGGCAGCTTTCGAGACCGGAAAACATTTGGAAGCTAGAGAGTACTTGCCTTATGCGTGAGCATTATGGACTCTTTTAGTCTATCCTATATAAATAGCCCATAATGGGAGCATAATTTTGAAAATGGAGACATTTATGGATGGCATAATTGGAACAGAAAGGATGGTGACCCAGGCATAAGGAGCACTCTAGGAGTGGGTTGGGGCATGTCTGGGAATTTTTTTCCCCTGTGAAGTGGGCCTCTGGTTCCCTGAATTGATGCCAAAGATATTTTGTTCTGAGGGCAAAATATCACTTTGTGCTTCATGGAAATGTCTCTAAGCATGAAGCTGCCTAAGCTGTTCACGGAGCATGGGAGAAAGCAAAGGAAAACCACAAATACCAATCCTGAGCAAGGGTGTGTGTGTCTTTCCACTGACCGCCCAGCAGGTATCGATTCCAGGGTATTCTTGGGCCCCTCCAAGGACAGCAGCAAGCAGCTCATCTACCTTCCCAGGGAGGATGGTTCCCAAGGCTTAGACTCTCTAGGGGGATTTGGTGTAAATCTTAGAATAGAGTCAGAATGAGAAGTCAGTGGAAGGGAGGCACCAAGAGGAGGAAGGCCAGGATAAAGGCAGCAGGTGCAATCCTGGGCCTAAATTTGACTATAGTGTTATAGGCTGTCCAAACACAGTTGGGAGGACTGGTTGTCTCAGGACCAACAGAGGGGCCCAGCTAAAAGGTATCTAGTGAAATCTGCAAGGACAGGAAATAAACCACTTTAACAAGGTCGAACGTAGCACAGGCTGGCCCCACCCATTTGGGCTCAGTTATGTGGGACAGAAACATCCAGAAAGATTGTGAGGCTTGTCACCAAAAGACAGGCACACAGGCCTTACCAGCAGCAGCACCCTGCCATTTGCTATTACCCTCTCGGCCTCAGTTTCCTTCTCTGGAGCAGAACTTGTAGTGACATCTGTGGTGATCATCAAGGAGAGGGAATGTGTTACATCCTGTGGAGACTACTCTGTTGAGGGGGCTCCTGTAAGACAAACTGGCTCAGGACAGGAATATCCACCGTCCTTTCGGGACCTGAGAAGCAATGCCCTTCCCTCTGGCTCAGTCTTACGTGAAGTGCTCAGTCACTGGGTGTTTGCTACCAGCGCAATAGCACCACGACGACTATGGTCCTTTATCGTAGGTTCTCCATAAACTCATGAGGGCAGAAATACACAGTTAAAGAAGGGATTCTCTCTCTCTCTCTCTCTCTCTCTCTCTCTCTCTCTCTCTCTCTCTCTCCCTCTCTCTCTCCCTCTCCCTCTCTCCATGTGTGTGTGTGCACTGTGATATAGTTACTACTGGTGGATTTCACATTTGACTCGGAATGTCCTGGCAGCCACGGTAGAATGGTAAATGTGTTGAATTACTTATCTCTCACTGTCTGGAAGAACGTATCCCATCCCCGAACAAATTCCAGAGCAAACTGATGATGAGCCCTGCACTAGCTTCTAAGGTAATTCTGCAGCAAATATGGCAAAAGTTTTATGGCAACTATTCCGTGGAGCTGGGGGCAGAACTCAGTGGTAAAGAGCATACGCAGCCTATTTCAGACTTTTCCCATGCCTGTTCTCAGCAAGGACCCAGCACGAGATCTTTGGGCACAATTCAGAATCTTTTCCCAGTAGGAAGACAGAATGATGGGGTCTCCTTGCTATTTAGTGATCCAGCAGAGAACTCAGAGCACGCTGTAGAAACACTACAGCACATTACCACCATCATGTGACATCCAATCCTGACGAGATCCAGTCTCAAAACCAACAACAACAGGGTGTGGGGAGGCTGGTTGGGTGAAATGGTCAGGCCTTTAATCCCAGCTTTTGGCAAGTGGAAGTTGGAGAATCAAAATTCATCATATTTAGCTATATAGGCTATTTAAAGTCAGGCTCATCTACATGAGACATTATCTCAAAAAACAAAAACAAAGGTCCCCGAATCCCCAAAGGCTGAGGATGTGGCTCACTGGGTTTGATCCCCAGAACAGAAAAAAGAAAAAAAAAAAAAAAACTAAACTAAAAAAACCCTCCACTACCACCCTTACACGCCCTGCCATTTAGCAAATGAGTTAGCACATAGCTAGAGATCAGATCCTCCTCCAAGGACCACAAAACATTTATTCTTAGTTGCTAACCTTTTAAAGAATACAAACAAAACCCTCAGTTCTTTAGAAAATGCCCACCTGCATTTGATGGGTCCTGGCGCCCTCTCTTTTCATGGTCTCCCAAGCATGAGATAAGATGTTTGGGCAGTTCCACCCTTGGGAATTTTGGTGCTGGAAAACTTACATTCTTTTGTGTCTCAAGCAATGCAGTCATTCCGCTCCCTCTTTGGGATTCCCTAGCTCCACGGACTCCCCCTCCCTGCTCTTACTCATCCCACCACAGGTACCCTCATCCTTCATCTTCTAAGTCCCCACTCATCTTGTGACTTCCATTTAAAAACCATGTCATATAGGAAGCCTTCCTTTCCTGGACATGCTCAGTCCCCCCCTCCCCCTCCCCAGGCCTTCCTGTTCACTAGAGCCACTGAAAGTTCTGTGAGGGAGGGCAGACACTATTAGTCTCTTTCCCTCTGTCTCTGGTACTCAGAATATAGAGCCTGGCTCACTGTAAACGTCTAATCAACATTTATCAAATGGTTGAAAGATTCTCTGGCTTGCTCTATGGTACATATGAGAAACTTGAGGACCAGAAAACTTTCACCTGAGGTTCAAATGAGGGCCTTTCAAGAGAACCAGCCCTGGGAATGAAATAACAAGAAAGTTTCTGGCACCGAGCTAAGTGCTATTCATCCGTTATCTGGGTCAGCCCTCATCAGATGACTATGAGGTCATTTCGAAAGCCACATGCCACCTTGGAGTTCTTGCTTCCCCACACCCTCTCATAGTCTGCCAATTCTACCCACAAAATACATCCCATCTCTGTCCTCTTCTCTAAGCCTCTGGAATTGATTACCAAGGTAGCTGCAGACAGCCACATGGTGGTCTAGCATCTTCTCTCCTTGGTCTCTATGTTAGCTGCTTTTCTTATACCTGGGCAGAATACTGAACAAAAGCAACTAAAAAAAAAAAAAAATTTAAAAACAAAGATTGATTTTGGCTCACGGTCTCAGAGGATATGGTTCATCACTGTAGAAGAGTCACAGCGGTGGTGACTCTTTGGTGGCATGAGTGGTCACAACAATGGCAGCAAGAGCATGTGGCCAATAGCTCATGACTCAGCAGACCAGAAGCAGGGTCAGGCTCTAAGCCTCAAAGTCTTCACCCCAGCAACCCACTTCTTCTACCGGGGCCTCAACTCCCAAAGGATCAACAATCTTTCCCAAACAGTGCCACCATCAGACGGCCAAATGTTCAAAGAACACAAAGGGCATTCCATAGGCACACTATACACAACAGCACCTCAAAAATTTCCCCCCCTAATGGCCAGAAAGATAGTTTGTTTATTTTTTAAATTTTATCTTTGTGTATTATTTGTGTATGTGTATGATGCCTGTATATATGTTAAGTTCCTTGGTCAGAAGCAATACCATGTGGAATACCATGACAATGAATAAGACATTCTGTGAGTCCACGGATGGTGGTTTTGGCAGAAGCATTACGTGCAGGAAAGGCAAATCCATAATCAGAATAAGTATCTACTCCAGTAGGAACAAAACGTCCTTTCCAATGTAGTCAGCCTGCCACCAGGTTTCTGGTGCCATATCTGGGGCTCAGTGTTGGTCTCTGCTGTTGGCAGATCTACCATTCAGCAGCAGTTGTAGCCAGGTCAGCCTTGGTGAGTGGAAGTCCATGTTGTTGAGCCCAAGCATAACCTCCATCCCAGCCACCATGGCCACTTTGTTCATGTGCCCACTGAGCAATGACAGGGATGGCTGAGGAAAGAGGCTGACTATCCACAGAACGGGTCATCTTATCCACTTGATTATTGAACTCCTCCTCAACTGAAGTCACCTTTTGGTGATCATTTACATGGGACACAAATATCTTCACATCCTTTGCCCATTTGGAGAGATCTATTTACATACTTCTTCCCCAGATGTCTTTCTCATCAATTTTTTAATCATGAGCTTTCCAAGTCCCTGACCATCTAGCCAATCCATTGGCTACAGTCCATGAGTCAATGAACAATCATACATCTGGCCATTTCTTCTTCCAAACAAACTGTAATACCATGTGTACTGCCTGAAGTTCTGCCCACTGTGAAGATTTTCCTTCACCTGTATCTTTCAGAGTTGTCCCAGAAAGGGGTTGTAATGCTGCAACTGTCCACTTCTGCGTGGTGCCTGCATAACATGCAGAGCCATCAGTAAACCAGGTCCTAGTCTTCTCTTCTTCAGTCAGCTGATCATAGGAAACACCCCATGAGACTATAGGCGCATGCTTGGCAGCAGATGGCATTGTAACAGGAGTAGAAACCATAGGCATTTGAGCAACTTCTTCATGTAACTTGCTTGTGCCTTCAGGACCTGCTTGGGCTTGATCACGTATGTACCACTTCCATTTGATAATAGACTGCTGCTGTGCACATCCTACTTTATGACTTGGAGGGTCTGATAACACCCAGCTCATGATGGGCAGTTCAGGTCACATGGTAACTTGGTGTCTTATTGTCAAATGTTCAGTTTCCACTAAGGCCCAATAGCAGGCCAAGAGCTATTTTTCAAAGGGAGAATAGTTGTCTTCAGGTGATGGTAGAAATTTGCTCCAAAATCCCAAAGGTCTCTTTCTTCTGTGATTCACCTACAGGGGCCTGCCAGAGGCTCCAAACAGTATCTCTATCTGCCACCGACACCTCAAGTACCATTGGGACTTCTGGATCATATGGTCCAAGTGGTAGAGCAGCCTGCACAGCAGCCTGGACCTGTTGAAGATCCTTCTTCTGTTCCAGGCCCCACACAAAGCTAGCAGCTTTCCAAGTCACTTGGTAAATGGGCTTGAGTAACACACCCAAGTGAGGAATGTGCTGTCTTCAGAATCCAAATAGACCCACTAAACATTGTGCTTCTTTCTTGGTGGTGGGAGGGGCCAGGTGCGATAATTTATCTTTCACCTTAGAAGGAATATCTCTGCATGCCCCACACCACTGAACTCCTGAGAATTTCACTGAGGTAGATGGTCCTTGAATTTTGGTTGGTTTTATTTTCCATCCTCTGATACCCATATGCATTACCAATGAGTCCAAAGTGGTTGCTACTTTCTGCTCACTTGGTCCAATCAGCATAATGTCATCAATATAGTGCACCAATGTGATATTTTGTGGAAGAGACACACGATCAAGAGCCCTTCTAACTAAGTTATGACACAGGAAAGAAGAGTTAATAGATCCTTGAGGCAAAACTGTAAAGGTATACTGCTGGCCTTGCCAACTGAAAGCAAATTGCTTCTGGTGGTCCTTATGGACAGGTACTGAGAAGAAGGCATTTGCTAGATCAATAGCTGCATACCAGGTACCAGGAGATGTGTTAACATCTGTAGTGGCTTATGCCTGTAATCCTATCTATAGAACATTTCATGAAGCACCTCATGGTACCTTCTCCAAAACTGACCATATAATTAGTCACAAAACAGGCCTCAACAGATACAAGGAGATTGAAATAATCCCATGCATCCTATCAGATCACCACGGACTAAGGCTGGTCTTCAATAACAACAAAAACAACAGAAAGTCCACATACACATGGAAACTGAACTGTAGGGAGCGGTTAGAGTATTCGCCATTACAAGATGGCACTGACTTCCGCTGTCGCTCTGAGGAAACTTGTGGATAGCGCGGGGTGGCTCGCCCGAAGCGCCTGCGCATTAAGGGTGTACATGACTAATCACCGCCCACTCCCGGGGCGCGCCAATCAATGAAGGACACGCTGCCTCAGGGCTATATAAGCAGCGCCATTCTGAGGCCCCGGGTTCTTCTTCCATCAACGGCTGAATAAAGCTGAACTGCAGACGAAGCCTATGTGTCGTGTGTCTTCTTGCTGGCGAGAGGTGCGCGGGACACTGAACAATGCTCTACTCAATGATAACTTGGTCAAGGAAGAAATAAAGAAATGAAAGACTTTTTAGAATTTAATGAAAATGAAGGCACATCATAACAAAACTTATGGGACACAATGAAAGCAGTGTTAAGAGGAAAACTCATAGCTCTGAGTGCCTCCAAAAAGAAACTGGAAAGAGCATACACTAGCAGCTTAACAGCACACCTGAAAGCTCTAGAACAAAAAGAAGCAAATACACCCAAGAGGAGTAGACAGTAGGAAATAATCAAACTCAGTGCTGAAATCAACCAAGTAGAAACAAAAAGAATTATACAAAGAATCAAACAGACTAGGAGCTGGTTCTTTGAGAAAATCAACAAGATAGATAAACCCTTAGCCAGACTAACCAGAGGGCACAGAGACAGTATCCAAATTAACAAAATGAAAAGAGAACTATAACAACAGAAACTGAGGAAATTCAAAACTCATCAGATCCTACTACAAAAGCCTGTACTCAACAAAACTGGAAAATCTGGATGAAATGGACAATTTTCTAGACAGATACCAAATACCAAAGTTAAATCAAGATTAGATAAACCATCTAAGTGGTCCTATAACTCCTAAAGAAATAGAAGAAGTCTTTAAAAGTCTCCCAACCAAAAAAAAAAAGCCCAGGACAAGATGGGTTTTAGTGCAGAATTCTATCAGACCTTCAAAGAAGACCTAATACCAATACTCTTCAAACTATTCCACAAAATAGAAACAGAAGAAACACTATGAAATTTGTTCTATGAAGCCACAGCTACACTGCGTATTCTCCCTTGGAGATGGAACAGTTTCTGTCTAATCAGGAACTTTTCACAATTTTCTTTCAGAGGATTTCATAAGAGATATTTTTCTACTTCTATCATGTTTAATGTTCCAAACAGATTTTACAAACTGGTTGAGTGCTTATAACTTTTAGCTTCAGAAGATATCATGTATATTTAAGAGGCATTCAACTATTATAAACTGTTTTGATAACTTTAAAAAATGTCAATATTGAGTTGTATATTTTAAAATACATTTTATCAGTTTAATAAAAAAAAAAAAAAGAAAAAAGAAATGCCCAAGTTTCACTTAACAGTAACCGCTGGACTGAGAGTAAGGTCCCAGATGGAGGAGTTGGAGAAAGGACTGAAGGAGTTGAGGGAGTTCGCAGCCCCATGGAGGGAGCAACAGCGCCAATGGGCCTGACCCCCCCCCCCGTCATCCTGAAGTTTGGACCACCAACCAAAGAATACACATCTATGGACCCATGGTTCGGACCACATATGAGGCAGAGGACGACCTCGATGGCCATCAGAGAGAGGGGAGAGGCCCTTGGGCCTGAGGGTGTTAGAGGCCCCAGTAAAGGGGAATGTCAAGGTGGGAATAGGGGGATGGGTGGGTGGGTAGGTGGGAGGTGGAATTCCCCCATAGAGGTAGGAATGGGGAGGGGATAGGGGGCTTCCAAAGAGGAGACCCAGAAAAGGGGGAAACATTGGAAATGTAAATAAAGTATCAAAAATAAAAAAAAAATAAAAAAAAAGAAAGAAAGTTCTGGCATCATGGAAGTAATGCTCTTTCATGCCAAAAGCACAGTGCTCATTGCTGGAATGTTCTCCCCACTTGTTCACAGCTCAGTTCCAGGTCCTGACAAAGCTGGTTCATCCTTGTCATTCTATCTTGTTCAAGGGCCTCTTTTTCAGAGAGGTCACCCCAATCCACTCCTCAAATAGCCCCCTTAGGCATACACTGTGCCCCCTTTCCTTTTAGTTTTTGTCATTCTTGGAATCTCCTACAGTCACTAACTGCCTGCTTCCCTCACTACCATGTTGACCCTACCTGAGTTACTATCAGTCCCCAACACTTCCTCTACCACATTTACCCCTGTGGTTTCTGTATACTGCATGCCCTGAGTATTGCACACTGCTTGAGTTAATGATGAACAGTCATTTTTCAGATATGATAACTGAAGGTTAGAGTTCTCTAAGCTCACACGTTTTAAAAATTGCAGAACCAGGATTCACTCACATGCAGCCTGTCTTCAGAAATTTTGTTCCTCCTCAAAGTACCCATTTTCCATCTCTGAGGCACTCAATGCTAAGATCTCACTAGCACCTGTGATTCTGTTTGTTTGTTTTTCCACCAGGGTTTCTCTGTGTAGTCCTGGCCATACTGGAACTCACTCTGTAGACAAGGCTGGCCTCAAACTCAGAGATCCACATCTCTTTCCTCCAAGTGTGGGGATTAAAGGCGTGCACCACCACAGGAGGCTTGCATTCATGATTCTTAAGTGGGTAGCTTCCTTCTGTGATGACTCCAGTCCCCCAGATAAACTGGACTATGAGAAAGCATCCCTGCCCCCATTAGTTTGAGGAATTATGGAACTATGGTCCTAATGGCCATGCCACACCTGCCACCCAACCCAAGTAAGAAGACACTCCACTACCTCTGACTGCCCTTGGGAGCAGCCATCACACAGCCCTGTTCCCTGGGATCAGCTGGGGAGAAAATTGTGCTCCCTGCTTTGGAGGAACAGCTGAGGAGACGGTGATATGTGCAAATGTATCTTGACTATAACTTGATGTGTACATAGGACTCTCTACAGCATAAGTTCTGAGAGGCTGAGGTCATGCACAAAGCAGGCAATGTGGTGCCTGGCACTCCCGATGATGAAGTACTACCATGGGTCCATGTAGGCTCAGTAGGAAGAGCAAAAATGCCCCCTTCCCGAATCTCAGCTTATTTATCTGTAAAATGGCCACAATAAGCCCCATTGTACCGCTCCTCTATGTTCACTGGCCAAATGATAAAGCTGAGGAGGAAGGAGGCAGAAGGAGATCCAGTCCTAGCCTTCCTCCTAGAACTGACATTTGCAGTGGCAGGGATTTGAAAAATATTAGTATTCCATTTTCCTACCCTGAGCTGTTGCGTCCAATGTACCTGCTCACCCATTATCCTTATGACAGCTGATGGATCTCAGATAGCCACAACCTTATTATCATAATTACTCCCACAAAGGTAATTAGGCAGATGATAGTCAAAAACTATAAGATATGAAGGCTCCAAGATATACTGATGTGTTTTAATGGGTAACTAATAAGAAAATAAAGGCAGTATTTCAGTTTGTCTAATATTTTGGTCCATGTTGACATCTCTATCCATTACTTACCTCTTCTGTGAAGTGGCAGAGGTCATTCCTGTTCCTCTTCCTGGCTTCCTAAGCTCTGGCCTTACCGTGACCAAATTTAAGCTGGCCATCACGTGGAAAAGAAACATTGTACCTTGTCCCATTGGGGAGATGTTATTGGTTTCTGCTTAACTTTTTTCTTAAGAAGATCTAGTTTTCTCAGAAAACACCACTTTGTGCTGCTTTCCAGAATCTGGGAAAAGATTCTATCATTGTCTAGCATAATCCACTCTTAGAGCAGTATGATATAGTTGCAGACTTGAGAAACATGAATCTGAGGTATCTTAAGACTCATAGCCACACACAAGAGGCCTAGGCTCCCCACTGAGTCAGCACTCAACGTAGGCTTTGTCTTCTCTGGGAGGAGGTCTCACAAAGACAGGACCACAGGCCAGGAATCAGCCCATGGAAGACAATGTCACCACAAAGCTAAAGAAGCAGATGCCTAAGCTGTCAGGGAAAGAGTCAGGCTGCCTGAGGGAACTGATTGTGCTCACTCTCAGGCTGAAGGGCCACAATTACTCCTGTCTATCCATGCCCTGTCTGCCCCCGAAGCTGCTTGTGCCACAGACAAGCCCCTCAGCGAGTGCTCTGTTGGTGGCCCCAGGCCCAGCATACTACAGCCCCCTGACCTCCACACACCATGCCTTGTCTTGCTCAATTCTCCACTTATTGTGCCATTTAGCAGCAAGAGAAGAGTCATGGCCTGCCCTAGGGAGTGTCTGTGGCAAGAGCAAGCTCTGAATTGATTTTTAAGATTAACTCTCATCCCCAGCTGGGAGGCAGCATGCCCCAGAACTGAGCAATCTTCCTGGGTTTCCTCCTGCTTCAGAAACACCTTTCTCTACTAGGTGTCTGGCAAGGCTGGATTGGTGGGTCTTAGAAGATCTTTTCTTGAGATTAATAAATAAACTTCCAACCTGTATGTATAAGCAGAGGCCAAGAGGGCTTCTGGTATGATCTTCCCCTATGAATGCTTCATCTTTGCTGTGTGACCCAAGGCAAACTGCCTAGCCTTTCTGAAGCTTAGGCTTCTCCTCTGGAAACAGAGGAGTTTCCTAGTCACTATACCATCCCCACTCCCCCCAAGTAACTGATCCCACCCAGGGCTATTTTCTCCAGCTGGGTTACTTCCATTTTCATCAGTAATTATATAAAATATTAGGGAACATTTGGGGGTAGAAACAAGAAGACTGGCACTTGTTTGAGGCCAGCCTGGTCTACTTAGTAAGTTCCATGTTGGTGAGGGCTACACGGTAAGATGCTGTCTCGAAAAACTAAGAATCAACAAAATAAGCAAGACAACAACAAACAACAACAAACAAAACCATGAGAAGCCAATGAACAAATACTTTGGCAAGGAAAATTCTGTTGTTTCCATAGCAGGAGCTCTTGATGGTTCTACACCTTCACGATTCGTCACTGTCTTCCTCCACCACATGCATCTGCCCATCCCTATTTATTTATAAGGTCCACACTAGCTTGGCTTCCCTGTGTAACTAAGAACGCCTTGAACGTATTCTCTTGCCTCCACCTCTCAGTGCTGAGACCAAAGGAATGTACCAGAACACCCCATTTATGTGGTGTTGAGGAGTGAGACCAGTGCACCCTAGGCAGGTGCCCTACCAACTGAACTCTAGCCCCTGGTTCCCATCTCACCTTTAGATGGTCATCAGTCACTCAGGTCTCCAAAAGGGACCCAGAGATTATGGGTATCCATCTTGTAGACCAGTGTCAAAGCTCTTCCTCATTGCTGTATAACTTGCTTCCTTTTGTAATCAGCCATGTCCTATCAATGTGCCTTTGGCATAGGGTCCCTCTCCCCACCTTAGTTACAGGATGCTTAGTCACAAGACATCTGCTGAGAGTCAATGAATGCTGTTGGGACATGTATAAATTTTTTTTTGTTCACCCCAGATAGATAGGGCACAGGCAATAGATGGAAAAAAATGACGTGTTCTCAGTGACATGATAACACAGGATGCTTCTTAGGAGGTGCAGTACCCTTGGCCATATCGATGCCTAGTGTTCTAATTAGCTTCTTTGTTGCTGTGACAAAACTAAAGGCAGAAACTGAAGCAGAGGCCGTGGAGAAGACCTCGCTTTCCATGACTCGCTCGGCTTACTTTCCTACTTTCTTATATAAGCCAGGATCGCCTGCTGGGAGTGGTACCATGCAGAGTGAGACAGTCCCTCCCACATCAATAATTAATCAAGAACGTGCCCCCATAGACTTGTCTATGGGCCAATCTGATAGAAGAAACTCCTCAACTGAAGTTCCGTCTTCCCAGATGACTCTCGTTGGTATCAAGTTGACAAAATCTAGGCCGCATATCTAGCCAAGCAGAGTCTCTAAGGATGAGGCTTAGGTCTGCTTATTTGTCACTGTGCTAAGGAAGTGTGAGGCCCACTTAAGTGGTGCAGCTAAAAGAAGGACTTTTGTCTGTGGGGAGGAGTTCATAAGCACATGAGTAAAGTAGCCTGCCATGCAGAAATCCTTGCTACATGTGAGGTACCCTAGGATTTCAGGGGAAAGGCCTATGTCTTAGTCAGTCTGTATGTGTATTCATTTCCCAGTGTACAGCTCTGTGTAGCAAAAATTGTGCACCAAATGCTCAAGTTGTGTCCATATTTTAATCTGATGGGCAGAGGAGGTAGACCTTGACTTTGACTTGAATGTTGCCAGAAGGATTTTGTTGTAGAATAATAGATTCCCTAATACCCACGTGTTTGGTATATTACCTTTTTGAAGAAGATGCAGAGAAACGCCCGTTTACCTCAGCTAGAAAGGGCAACAATGGGCCAAGAAACAACTGCATCTAAGACTAGCTTGAAGGAGCAAGGTGTCTATTGTAGTTACGTACAGGAGCACGGAGGAAGGCTCACTTACAGGTAGAGCAGCTGCATTATTAAAAGTCTATGAAAACGGCATCATCCGAGTCCCCTCTACAACTTGCAGGCAGTTTGCACCATAAGTCTATTCTCCCTCAGCAAGCTTTTGCTACTTGAATAACCTCATAAGGGCTCTGGGAGAGTGTTGTAAGTTCATGGGCTTCCTGAGTCTAAGTTTTGCCATCATCTGTCCTCCCTTGAGGAGAATCAGGAGAGAAAGTGTGCCCTGCAGTACTGAAGGTGGAGACCTATGGATCTAAAGTTCACTGGCCAGCCAGCTTAGTTCAATTCATAGGGCATCAAGTTCATTGAGAGACCTTTTGTCAAAAAGTAAAGGTAGGGAGCAAAGCAAAGATACTTAAAATGCTCAACAAGTGCACATGTAGCCCCCCACATATACAAGTACACACACCCACACTTACAAACGTACATATCATACCCCACATACATACATATATGGGATATGGATTTGGAAAACAGAAAGATATATGGTGAGAAGAAAGTATTATTTAGACTCACAGTGTGCCTGGTAATCTATATGTTTTTATATAATCATCTGTCTAACCCCTACAAATACCTGAGTAGCAATTATTAGTTTCATCTTCATTAAAAAAAACTGTGTAATGCTGAATAATTTTTCCCATTGCCCTGAGTTATTGAACAGAACCTGTCTGCAAACTGGAGTCTGATTCAAGTTCAGCATTCTGGCTCCTTTGCCTTGTTTCTTTCCTGACGTATGTTGGGATGGTTCTTGTAGTTGAGAAAGCATGTCTATGTGAATCAGGCTCTACCAGAACACATAAAAGAAGGCATATGTCTCTATCAGGAGGTTGCATTTGAAAAGAGATACGGCATTGCAGAAGCTCAAAGTTGGCTTTTGGCCCTCACCGAGGGAGCTGGTGGTTGAGACTGGCCTGGAAAGATTGCTCCAGGGGAGAGAGAGAATAAGCAGGTACCCACTCTGGCAGCAACAACACAAGTAAAATCGCACAGAGGGGGAAATAGTGTGTAATCCAGATTGACTGGAACAGCTGCTGAGGCCCCAGTAAAGGAAGGAAATAGGGACTTATAATATGGCCACTGGGTATCATTTTATACTTCTCCTATAATGCTCTGCACCCCTGGGAACCGGGACAAAGGAACAATAGTGGGGCTTGTTGAGGTAAAAATGACCAAATGTCAGCTGCTTAAGGATTAGCAGGGTGTTTTATGATTGGGATGGCCCACTCTGAGGCTTCAAGTCAAGAAGGGAAGTCGGGATGAACCATAAGAACAGGAAGTCTGGATGACAAAGAACAAATGTCCATACTGAGTGGGGTAGGAGGATTGTCTTTGGCTACAGGAACCAAAAAACTCTAAAGAAAACTGGTTTCAGTAATGATAAAGTGTATGTGTCAGCCTAAATGGCTCGCCTCCGTAGGTAAGACACATTGGGTGAGTGCTGGGAGGGCTCTGGTTCCTTTAATTCCCAGGCTAGTAGCAGAATAACTACAGAGGCTATCTCAGAAAAGTACATTATCCAGAGAAACAATTGGACTACCTTTTTTTGAAAAAAAAAAAAAATCTTTTACTAAGAAGGAGGAAACATTTCTCAAAATCACCAGATTCCCTCTCATGTCTCATCAGCCAGAATTAGGTCACCTCACCATCAAGCACAGCAGAAGAAAGAGGTTCCCATGACTGACATCAGCTGGGGTTGAGGAGATGGTGAAACTCAGCTAAGTGGTCCTGCAAGGGGAAAAGGAGGGACACACACTCTCAGACCATGCCATTGGATGTCCCTCGTCCCCAGTCATGTCCTACCACTTTCTCTTAACAAGTAAGAAAACAGACAAACTGGGAGACAGGGCTCTGCCCAGGGTCCCACAGCACTGCCTACTCCGAAGTCCCCGATCTTTCTACTGCTGCTCACTGCACAATCTCAGATCAGAGTGCAAAGACAGACGCTGTGCCCAAAGAGGAGATTATGAATGTTCAATGACCTCCATTTCTTTGAAGTGTTACATGCTTGGTTGGCTTCAATGAAGCCCTTTAGGACTGAAGACTGAACACTGTCATTGAAAGCATAAAAATGAAGACCAAAAAAAACCCCAAACCAAACCAAAAAATAAAATAAAATAACTCAGAGTCCCCTAACAATACCAGTAGGATTAAGAAAGGTGGGTAATCTACTGGACACCGAGGGCTCAGTGAAAAGGCACATGCTGAGGCTAGGGAGGTAGCTCTGTTGACAGAGTGCTTTCTTAACTTGCATATAAGACCCTAGTTTCCACCGCCACCCCCACCCCCAGGACCACAAAAAATTGGACATGGTGATACAAAATGTAATCCCAATACTTAGGAGGCAGAAGCTGGAGGATCAGAAATGAGAGTTATCCTCAATTACATACTGAGTTCAATTCAAGGCTAGCCTGGGCTTTGTGAGTGAGACCTTGTCTTAAAAATGTCACATGGCTTGAGTTGTGAGGGAGAGAGGCTGGGTGTTTTTATTATTATTTTTTTTCCCCCTTTATTTTACTAAATAAGAACTCAGATGTCAGCCTACCAGCTGTCCCTAAAGAACCTCACACATCATCCGAAATAAGGCAGGGACTTGATGGAATTGTGTCATCTCTTTCTTGAGCTTCCATATTGTGGCTAGCCACAAGAGTGACCATCTGGCCATTTTGAAATGGAGAAAAGAGGAACTACAGAAGTTGAACTGTTTGTCTAGCGTCAGTAGAAGAAAGAGTCTTGAACCAAGACATTGGCCTTCCAGACCAATGTCACCTCCTCTGAACCTGAGGATTGCTATCATGTAGTTGACAACAAAAATTGGTCACCAGCCTGGTGTGATGACCTAAGCTCATAATTCCAGCATTCAAGTAGAAGAGGCAGAAGAATTACTGTTTATTATTCAAGGCCAGCCTGGTCTATGTAGTGAATTCCAGGTCAGCAAAACCTATATCGTAAGACCCGCATCTCTAAGTAGATAATTAATTAATTAACTATGAAGCAGACATGTTTCCCTAAGAGTCCCAGCCCACTGCCATTGATGTTCTCAGGTAAGCAAGCATGCTCCCAGTTTTTCTGCTGAGTTGGCAGTTGACTCTTTTCAAAATCAACATTGATAGAATTTTCCTTATCACTCAGTCTTGCCCTTGTTACAGCAGGGTCTACACAGGCGATGCGTCACAGTTTACTCTACAGCTATTCCCTGGACTGTGCCAGCAGTGTCCCCTTCCCTCCAGCAACCTGACACCTCACTGCAGTTTTGCTCTTTAGCCACTTAATCCCCACTCCATATTAATAACCTGGGGCTAACCCATCAGGAATTATTGAGGTTGAAACATGTTGGCAGAAGTGGCCTGGAGTGACAGCTGCTCTTTATTTAGGGCAAAGGTGATCATAATTCATAAAGAGCTATGAGCTAGTTTGAGGACTGACATACTCAAAACCAAAAAGACTGGGAAGATTTGAAAGGATCCTGGATCTTGGATTCTAAAGCTTAATAAAGAGAGGCAGCTCTGCTGTCTTCCTGTCCCAAGTGTTAAAGTTTCTGTCTGACTCTGACTCCCATAAGTCTCAGTGATCAAAATGAAAGTACACAGCATACATTCTCAGAACCTGCCTGCATTCCAGAACTGCTGGGCTCAAGGCTGGCTCAATAGCAGGAAGCAAGTAGAGTTAGTAAAATCCCAAGGCATGCTTCACAACACCTGCAAGATGCCATCAGAATGTCTGGTGCTGAGTCCCAGTGAGAGGATGGAAGGAAGACATGGGCTTTGCTCTACTCTCACCTTCTTCTCTAGAACAATTCTGATAACGAATGCTCCTGAAGTAATGCTTTCCCCCAGAACCTGGTTACTAGCATATCCAACTCTGTCTCTCTCCAGAGTTGATCATCTCTTGTGGGGACAGATCCAACTTATATTTGTTCTTTGATCCAAAGGCCCTCAAAGTCCTAAGCATGAGAGACAAATCTGACATAGAGGGCACTAGGATATCATCCTCTGACAGTCTTTAAATTCTGCAGACACTCCAGGCTGCCTCACCCTGTTCCCTGTATCATTACCCTCTGAATACTTCAAACATGAAAGGTTGGTGGTAAATATTTGTTTTCTTTGTCTATGTTTTAAAATCCTCAGATTACCCCCTCCCCCCATCACATGCAGAAGAATGTTGAAACTACATAAGGTGGCCAGCACTGCCCTTTGGAGCCGGTGTTTACCTCATTTCAGGCTCAGAAACATCTATTCTTCCATATTTCATACTCTAATGATCCTTAGGTCCCCAGTGTCCTCTTTCACAGGGTCTAGAGCAGAGATGGTACTCAGTGAAAGATTTTAATTAAACAAATATGTAAGCTCCAAAACACTATTACAACATGGATACAATGAGCCCACATGTCAGAGGGGAAAAAAAGCTAAGTAGATGGCAAAGTTGTGGCTAAGATGGTAGACTTAGAGCCTAGAGACCTGGATGGGAATACCAATTCCCTTGGGGACTGAATGCATGGAGAACTGGTTTCCTCAATTACTCAGTTGAGAGAGAACCTAATTCATTGGTTGTTGTGTAGAATTTAAAAAACAAAATAGTTCCTGTAATTTGTAGTGTAACAGTTGTCACATCTAAGTGCTCAATAAATGATAGTTAATGTTCTTCCCAATGGGAAACCGAATCCATTCTTAGAGAAGTATTTATAAATCTACTGACTGCAGCTGAATATCAGGAGGGGACAGTGGCACAGAGCTTGCATGTAGATGCCTCCAGTTACCACAAGGAGTCCAAGTCCTCCCTTTATAAGTTGTCTGCCAAGACCAGGATAGAGAGACAACTTTCCAGGCTATAGTGTCATCCAGGAAGATGCCATCAAGGCAGAGAGACACAGAATCAAGGTTCCCCTGTTTCAAGAGCAAGACCCTGCACCAGAATTTGTTCCCTCATTACTTAGTGTCTGAGCCTTGAAGAAAACATGTAAATTATGCAGAAAGGCACCATATTGTCAGAGGCAAATGAGACCTTCATTATCCCTGTGTGAGTATGGCTTAGCCAACAGAGCAGAGAGAAACAGTAAACCCTTCAAGGTCTGGCAGCACAGATGGGTGCTCAGAAAGGTTCCAGGGACCCTCCAAGCAGGGCCAAATGCTGTCATTATTCAAGTGATTAACACATGCCCAGGCACGTGGTGTGTCCCTAATGATTCTGCTGCTCTCCAGCCTTCTCTAGAGGAGGTAGCTCATCTGCCCACCATGTTTACCACCACGCCCTTAAAACAACCCACAGCCCAGGGCTCAGGATGTCCTCGCCCACCCCCACAGCTGTTAATAGGAAGGCCCATTCTCATGTGCTCCAAACAGCCTCCTGCCAGCCTGCCCAATACCAGGTTATACTATTGTCTTCTCCCCCAGGATTCCCAAATATCAATTCTCTTCCAGTCTTTAGATTTGTTGGAGATGGTAATAAACCCTGTCCATGATAAAGCACTCATTCCCCTTTGGCTGAACACTGGCATTTATTTATGGCTTGATTCTCTACCTCCCTGCAGGGGCCATCAGGATCTTTTGAGAAAAGATTGTTCCAGCAACTCATCCTCCAAAGTATTGTTTTTGTTTTGAGGCAAAGTCCCATGTAGGCTAGGCCAGTTTCAAACTCACCACTGTGTAGCCAAGACTGTCCTTGGGTTCCTGATATTCCTGTTTCTACCCCTCAAGTCCTGGTTTATAAGCAAGCACCATTGCCTGAGCTTTATCCTTCACCATCCTGCTCTACCTGCATTGTTGGCCTTCTCTCCCAACCCGGAACCTCTCATTCATAACCACAGTTTGGACCTGCCAACATCTCCCTCTAATATCTCAACCTTCCAACATCATAAATCTGACCATAATAATCTTTCATTCTCTCGTTCCTCTCAGGCTTGATCAAACCATCACCAGTTTCTTCAAATTCCATACTTCATTTCTTCTGCCACTACTCACAGGAAATATCCACACATATAAGTCTTCTCCAGGCCTGGTGGAACCCTTGACAGGTCTTCTCATGTCCCCAGACCTCTTTCATATGGACATTGACTTTCTGAAAAGTGCACAAGTCAGCAACCCTTCTTTGAACTCTTACTCCATCTCTGAAGTTACCTCCTCTTTGTCAGACCTAATGGACTTTAAAGACAACATTCACCGATTTACCTGAAGCATTCGGCAAGGTTGGATGCTTTGTCTTTCTTAGAACTTTGCCTTTTGAACTAGTCTTTATCTTGAGTTCCTCTTCCCTCTCCTCTACATTCATCTTTGACAGTGATTTTCTCTGCTCTTTTGCTTGGGCTCATTTTTACATGCCGGTGTCCTAAGGGCATCTAACCCTCCATTCTCTGCTCTTCTCACACAGTGCCTTCAGCATGGCCCCTTATTTACATGGCTTCTTTTCTGTCTTGGTCCCTGTCAACTCTTACATGTCTCCAGACTTCTCCCTTGAGCTTCAAGGGCATGTGTTCATCCATACATGAAAATGTCCACCTGGGTGGAGGCTCTCCACTGCGAAAGACCCTGTGTCATCTGTTTCAATCACCTCCACTGCACTGACTGGTTCTATGTCAACTTGACACAATCTAGAGTCATCTTGGAGGAGAAAACCCCATCTGAGAAATAAAATCGGGCTGCCAGCAAGCCTGTAGATATTACTTTCTTAATTACTTATTGATGTGGGAGGGGCCTCACCCCATTGGGAGCAGTGCTAACCCTGGACTGATGGTCCTGGGTGCTATAAAAAAGCAAATTGAGCAAGTCATGAGGACCAAGCCAGCCAACAGCACTCTTTCATGGTCTCTGCATTGACTCCTGCCTCTGGGTACCTGCCCTGTTTGAGTTCCTCCCTTGATTTCCTTCAATGATGAGCAGTGCTGTGGAAAGAAGAAAATTAACCCTTTCCTCCCCAAGCTGCTTTCTGCCATGAGGTTCCATCACAGCAATGGAACCCAACTAAGACCTCCAGTCTGCTCACATCTCATTTAGAGCCCACCAGCCATCTCAGGGAGACTTAGACATGTGAGCCATGATCTGACCTGGTGTTTTTTTTCTTTACTGACCTAGATAGGTAGCAATGAGATCTGCAGCAACAGAAGAATGTCAAGTAACTGATCCTTCAGTGTGAAAGAACTCGGCCCTCACCCCTGTGCCCCCCAAAAGAGGAGTTTACTTGGGAAAGGAAGGGGATGGCTGTCTAAGAAACTCCCCTGGAGGTAGGAGCATCTTGGGCACTGGAGTGAGAGGCAGTCCCCCAATGAAGCCCACTATTTTAGGGAATTCTTTCTCATTTGGAAAATATATTTCGAGTACCTGTATATTAAGCTCTGAGATAAGATAAGTGAAATGCCCATCCTGGCCAGCCTCTCAACAACTCCTGCTCCACCCCAGCCCTGCCACCTACATGACTGAAACCCAGCCCAGCCCACCTACATGACTAGTGGAAAGAAAGTAAAACTCATGTTTGCACATGGAAATCCCAGTAACTAGAAGAGCCAGGTGTGGTGCCACTGACAAGTGATCTTAGCACTGAGGGGCCAGCCTGGGCTATATAGACATTTTCAGGCTAGTCAGGGCTACATAGTAAAATTCTACCTCAAAAACAGATAAACTAACTAACTAACTAACTAACTAACTAACTAACTAACTAACTAACTAACAAAAACCATAAAAAGCCAATAAAGCTAATGGGCTCTACAGAAGCCACACACTGGCAAGATCAGCCTTTTCATTTCCAATTCTCTCTCTCTCTCTCTCTCTCTCTCTCTCTCTCTCTCTCTCTCTCTCTGTGTGTGTGTGTGTGTATAGTGTATGTGTGTGTATGTATGTGTGTGTGTGGGTGCATGTGTGTGTGTATGTGTGTGTCTGTATGGTGTATGTACACACATGTACATATGTTTTCTTGTGTGGGTACACGTGGATGTTTGTATAGATGTCTGAAGAGACCACAAATGAAAGTAACATGTCTTTAAAATTGCTTTTCACCTTATTTTTGAGACAGGGTCTGTCTGTGAACCAAGAGCTCACTGAGAAATAAAATCAGGCTGCCGGCAAGCCTGTAGAGTATTTTCTTAATTACTTATTTATGTGGGAGGGGGTCCACCCCGTTGGGAGCAGTGCTACAATGGCAGTGGATTCTTGTGATCTGCCTGTGTCCATGGCCCGAGCCCTGGGGCTACAGGTGTATGCTACAGGGCTAGATTTTACGTGAAAACTGGGCATCCACTCTCAGGTGCTCGTGCTTGTCCGCAGTGCTGACCAAACCATCTCCCCAGCTCCCTGATATTTTGGAGAACAGAGTCTTTCTATGTGGTCCGGGCTGATGACACACTCTTTCTGCCTGAGCCTTCTGAATGCTTGGATTATAAAAATATGCCAGTATGCCTGGCTGAAGACTTTGCTTGTGTTAGTGGAGACATTTCCACAATGAACGTGGCAGTATTTCTTTTGTATTCTGCATTAGCCACAGGTAATTCACTTCTTCAAGCGGTTGGTGTTGCGTTTATGAAGTGCCACATCAACTCCCAATCCTTTGTATGTGGCTGGTCAGTTCATCTGAGCTGTGACTGGTTGAATTTTTTTTTTTCCGGTTGAATCTGATTGATTCTAGTATCACATATGATGCAAGTTTACAAGATAGTAGGCTTCAGTGGTGATTCCTGATGTGATATCTGACAGAAGAATTGTCTATGGAACAAAGCACGTTTGAGTAAATATCCGGAACAATAGATGCTGCAAACATTTCCCTACATCTATAACCATTAACTAATGATTAACCAGCATCAGGTTACACTCATTCGTTTCCACCAGTTAGCCAAACTCAACCAATGCCCAATTGCTCTTGATCCCTTCGGGCCCAGTGCTTCTTTGCTTCAGAGGCAAAGTACTGCTTTCTAAGTCTGGACATTTGGTGGCCCTCTCTGAGGGGTCTCTCTGACACTCACGAGCACCATAGTGTGACTGTGTTGAATCGATGAATCTGTCATGGATGCTAGCATATCATTTGTCATAGAAGTCATCGTGAATCTGAGTCTTATGTTATCTATCTATCTATGTGTGTGTGTGTGTGTGTGTGTGTGTGTGTGAGAGAGAGAGAGAGAGAGAGAGAGAGAGGCTTTAATATCCCCATGTCTTCTAAGAGCAAGACTCCATGAAGCCATCCAACTAATTGAGGTGGATCAGGGATCTACATCTATGTCGGAATGACCTCTTGTCTCTGGGCTCCTCATAGCTCCTTGTACACTGAGTCCTTCTAACATCCAATAAGGTTCCCAGCAGGACTGAGAGCCTGGACAACAGGGAGTCACTCTTTAATTCTGCAGCCTGGATGATACATCTTTTCTAGCCCTTGGTAGTCTTGTAGGTGGACTAGTCTTGGTGTACTCCCTTTCTACCTCAGTTCAGTCCAGTGCCTTCCCTCATGATTGCTGTTGGCCATGGGCTAGGGCTCTCTATTCTCCACCATAAACACTTTTCTACAGTGACCCTTCCTGCATGTCTCCTTGTCCTTGGGATTTATATAGATCTCATATCCTACCAAACATTGGAGGTTGAGCTTGGCATCACCGTCTCTAACTCACTACTAAGCATGGTCTAACACCAAGGACACACACACACACACACACACACACACACACACACACACACACACACACACATACACACACACACACACACACACACACACGAATTATCTGTGGCTTCCAGGATGAACAGAAGTGGGTCAACAATGAACACATGAGAATGGACGAATGAATGACTGAAGCAATGGTTTGAAATGAAGGCAGTTTAAACTCCAACGCAGTTGTTCTACAGAGCAGTGAGGTAGGCTTCAGTGCGAAGCACGGAGAGAAGAAATGTGCAACATCAGAGGATCTTTTTAGGTGCAACTGTGACTCCAGCTCCGAGGACCTGCACTTACACTCAGCTCACTTTATGAAGAAGTGCTGCACCAGTTCCTGGAGTCTGTCACTTTTGGAAGGCCCTAGCCTTGACTCCTCTTTCCACAACTCCACACTGGTCTGCTGAATGAGAGAGGACAATCTGCATACATTTCTGAGACCCGGACTACCATGACTCATTAACATGTGGCCACCATGTAGTCGTGCTGTGAAGCTGACATCCATGTGCACCTGCAATGTACTAGGCCTCCCCCAGCACTTGCTTAATCCTCCAAGGACACTAGGGTGCAAGGATTTTACGGAAGAGGACATTGAAGGCTGGAGAACTTCATAATTTCCAGAGTTACATGTCTCATACATGACAGAGACAAACTTTAAAGTCTTATCACCCCGCCCTACTGTCTTCTCACCAAGGTCTCAGCTCATCCCCATGGCTGGCTTGTAGCGTCACTCCCTTTCTCATGAATGGAACACTTGGCATGATGCTATCTGGAGACACTGACTTCACAGGAACCTGGCTGGCTGATGGACCATTTTGCGTCTTATTTTATAAACAATCATGCTACGGTTTGGGAAGACAGTAGAAATTGACAGTTATTACCTAAGTTGACATATTCCAAACCCATGTTCTTTGCACAGTGTGCCATATACTTCAGAAAACTCATGTATAGTTTTCTTTCTCATAAAGTGGAAGGCTTTGAGGTTGTAGGAAGAGTCCTGTGTTTGAAACCACACTATCAGTGGTCTCGTGATGGTTTTCCCCCTTCCAGCTACATTTTGGGCACACCATTTAACATTCTCAAGCCTCCGTTTCCTAATGTGGAAGAGAGAACCTGACCATGACACTTTATAGAATTGCCGTGAGCATTAGACAAAAAGCGGATGTCCAGGAAATCACCATGCTAACTTTCACCTGCATGGAGAAGGGATTTGACGGTTATAATTGTACTTGTCCTCAGAACGAATAAAACGAACCTCACAGAGATGAAATGACTGCAATAGTCATAGAGAGCCGTTCATTAGACCAGGAATGAAGCCCAGATGTCCCTAGGCAGAGGTCCATGTGCCTTTTGCTCGGTGGCCAAGAATCATTATTTTGCAAGGGTAAGCATCTGCCAGCACCACGTGCCTCCCCTCTTCCTACACACATCTTCTCCTCCTCCTGCCCGCCCAGCTTTCAAGGCCCCTTGACATTCAGCGTAAAAACCTTTTTCCATCTTCGCTTGGCTTAACCATTGAATTAAGTGGTCTTATTCTGTTAAGAAGCTCTACCCAAAATGAGCAATTTTGAGAGAAGGCAGCATGAGTCTGCTCAGGCCGGCTTGTCAAGAGCCTGAGCGCCTCTGCTAATGAACATCGTTTGGGAGCTGGCTGGGATTAAGCCATTATCTGTGTTACCTTCACATGACCCATTATAGACCCAAATTCATACATTCCAATTCTGTGTCTAACGATGAAGGCCTTGCAGCTCCTTTCCCCTCCGCTATCATTCCTCTTCAATCTCCAGGACCCATTATGCAGCAATTTTGCTTTCTCCAATTTCATTTTTTACTTTCAAAGTAAATGCCACTTGTCAAGCAACCCACATATTCTTGGAATCCCTATCTGCTAAATTATTCCTGAACTTGATTTTTTGGGGGGCTTCACTCTAGGTGACCTAAATTCTTCTCTGTCTTCTACATTTTCTCCCTTTTCCCTGAAGGCAGCCACTTGTGGCTTCATTGCCCGGAGACACTGTTCTGGAATCGTTTATCTGTTAGCCCAGTTGGAGAATTATCCTTCCCAGTTGAAATAGCTAGTGTGATCTCTTATCTGAACTCCAGACTGAGCTGATCCTCTGAATGAGAACTAGCGGTTGTATCCCTCTCAGGTGATCTTTCTGGAGCTAAGAGCCAAATCCTAGGCACACCTAAACACAAGGATTGTCTCTACATATAGCTTCTAAAAGATCTTGGCTCTCTTGGGAGGGTGAACCCCAACTAGGTTCTCTTCTGCCTGCAGCCCATCTCATATTAGATGGCCTGTACAGACTTTCAGCCTTTCTGCCTGGTGCTGCCAGCTGTAGACAGAATCTGTGTGATGGGAGAAAATGGTTCCTGACTAGCAAAGAGCAAGTATATCAAATTGCCTTTTAGAAGTAGCAGCTAAGAGCTTCTACAGTGAAACCATGGCTGTTGACACATGATGAATCTGACCCCACCCAAAGGCCAACAGTTTTGCTACATTCTGAACAGACAATGGGCAGAGTGCTGGGTTGGGTGTGAAGTACCCCAAATCCAACGGACATGACCACATAGATAAATGCTCAAGGATAAATGCCAAGCTTGTGAATCCAAAGGACAGGACCACATAGATAAATTCTGAAGGGAATAACCAAGCTTGTTACCGAAGGATGTGGAGGATGGATAAAGGAATTGAAATTATGTAGCCTGGGACAGAGAGTATACATGGGTTAAGCCAAGTGGAAAAGTTTGTCTCAGTCTCCTGCTTTACAAATTAGAAACTTGAGACTTAGCACAGAACCAGGGACTAACCAGGGTGAGCTTTTTAAAGAATAAGCCAATAAGAAGGTTTTGCCATCTAAAACCCACCAATGACTTTGCCACCACTCTTGGAATAAAGAGTCACCCCCAAGCCTTGGCTCCCACAGAAATTTTATGGTGGGTGGTGCTACCTTCTCCGGGTTAGGGAGAGGACCAGCAAAGCTGCTCCAATCAAGAGGCCTTCCCACCCTCCCAATACCAAGGCAGAAATTCAGTCTGCTCTCTTAATATCAATGACACTGTAAGCTGTGGCCCAAACCAGGCTGTGAGAAGCCCCAGGTAGCAGTCATTGTAAGCAGATATTCAGAAACACAATCGTCCATGAATAGGAGCTCACCCACTTCATCTACATGATGATGAGAAACAAGAGCAGCCTGGACCAGAAAGTATGGAGTGACAAGCCGTTCCGAGGGAGACAATGCTTATCTCAAAGAAATGAATTATAACACCATTGCACAGATGGTATCTGCCACACGTAAGCCCATGAAGCCTGTTACATTTCATTTTAAGTAAAAGAGTTGGAATGATAACAGAAAAATCAGAGATGAGGCTTGAGGGTAGGCAAGAAGTCTCTACTATCCCAGAGGTGAAACCTCTCTGGCTGCTGCTGGCTCTTCTGAGCATGGTCACTTTTGTGGTCTTGTTTAATGTCAGCCTCACAGGAGCAATCCCTGACCATGCTGTCTGAAGGCATGCACTTCCTGGAGAGCTCTGCCTCAGCTCAGGACTATGTGTGTTCATTCTCGGTACTAACCATGTGCACCTTTCAAGGTTGTTCATAAAAGGTGATATGGCTTCTGCCTTGCTTTCTCTTGGACAGCTGTGGGAAAGGGCACTTCAGTAAGGCCAGAAGAGAACCATGTGGGAAGAAGCTGAGGCTCCCGGCCTGCAGCGGCCCCAATGCAGGATCCGTTTTGGAACACAGCAGAGCTGCAGCCCCGGCCAAGACTTCAGTTAACTGCACCCATTGCCTCGTGAAGAGATTCAGCCCAGTCCAGCAGGGCTGCTTCTGAATCCCAGACTCACAGAACAATGGCACAATCGGGGTTTATCACTCGGTGATAGTCTATTTGGGGATACTTTGTTAAGCAGTACATGAAAGTAAATAAACTTAAATATTTTGGCTAAGATTCCTACCCTTATGGAGAACATAGTTTTATAGGCACAGGGAGAGAAGGATAGACAAAATGAAGACACCAAATAAGTAAATGAGGATGGTTAGTTTTTTCAAAAACTATTTTATAACTATAATTGCTGTTTTTACTTGTAATTCTGACAATGTTAGTAGTAAGTTTCATCTGAAAGAACAAGTTGCAAAGTAGACAAGAGAACTCCCGATGGGTAATACAAGTGTAATCTGGACAAATATTCAATGTATTTGCAAACAAGACAAAGTGATGCTGTGTGTGTGTGTGTGTGTGTGTGTGTGTGTGTGTGTGTGTGTGTGTGTGTGTGTGTGTGTGTAAAATACCACCACTGGGCTGAAAAGCTAGCTCATTGGGTCAAGAGTTCATTGGACAAGCATTAGGACTTGAGTTTGGATCCCCAGTACTCAGATGAAGAAGGTGAGTAGGTAGAGCAAGCCTGTAATCTGATCGATAGGAGCTGGAGAAAGGCAGAGCCCAGGCTCACTGGTCAGCCTGGCTCACTGAAACAGTAAATTCTAGTTTCAGTAAGAAGTCCTTTTTCAAATCAGTAAGGTATAAAGTGATAGAGGAAAATATCTGATGTCAACCTCTGGCTTCCACATGCCACATACACTCTTAAACATATACATATATACATACACTGTATATGTATGTGTGTGTGTGTTTATATACATACATATGTATATACACATACACACATATATACAAACATGTGCATTCACACATATACATTATATACATATAATACATACATAAAATACATATATTGTATATATAATACATTATATAATATACACACAGTATATTACAAACACATAGATAAATAGATGGCATGTTTATCAATATAATAACCAGAGAAGAGTTTTGAAAGACCCAGTTACTATGCTAATTTGCATTCGTGTGTAGGCACAGCCCCTGCTTTAAGTAGCTCCACTCTAAGGCAGAAGGAAAGCTCTTGATGCTGGTTCCTTCCCAGGTTTCTGTGGAGATCTAGGAAACTTAGTTAGGTTGAAGAGGGAAGAAAGTAGTAGGTAGAGAAAAATACCCTTTAAAGGGAAAGAATAAATGAGAACCTCAGTGAAGTTCAATGAACCAAGGGGGAGGGATGGAGCTTCAAAGTCCCAGGGCAGAGCACTCTCAGAAAGGACGCCATTGGGACATAAGAAATGGGGTCCCCAGAGGAACAACAAGACCACAGTGTCAAAATTATGCATCCGAGGGAAGGTGGTAGGAAGCACGGCAAAGAAAAAAATGTCAGGGGCCTGGATTCACTCCACAATGGAAAGAAAACCCACCCTGCATATCATAACTTTTGGTGTTGAGAACCAAACCTGCATCCTCTTCAAGAGTGGCAAGTGTTCTTAACCACTGACCCATCTCTCCAGTCCCAGGACTTTAAAAATCTTGGAGTTATTTATTTATTTATTTATTTATATTTTTTATTTCTTTTTCTTTTTTCTTTTTTTTTTTTTTCTTTTTTTTTTCTTTTTTCTTTTCTTCGAGACAGGGTTTCTCTGTGTAGCCCTAGCTGTCCTGGAACTCACTCTGTAGACCAGGCTGGCCTCGAACTCAGAAATCTACCTGCCTCTGCCTCCCAGGTTTTTATTTATTTTTTATTTGTTTATTTTGTTTTGTTTTTTGAGAAAGGGTCTCTCTACATAACTCTAGATGTCCTGTAACTTGCTTTGTAGACCAGACTGGCCTCCAACTCACTAAGACCCACCTGCCCCAGCCTCCCAAGTGCTGGGACTAAAGGCATGTGCCACCACCACCCAGCTAAAGTTATTAATGAGGTTCACTGCTTTGATTGCTGTCAAAAGGACAGTGGTTTTTATTCTTGTTTCCATAAGAGTTTTGATTGAGATAGAAGTATTTGCGTTGAGTTTACTAAAGCTGGAATTGATGGAGTGTTTTTAAAATTCTACTCTGACACCAAGAAGATGTTTCTGAGGCAGTTGAATTCACTGTAATGAATGCGACTACCTTGGTCCTGGCTGAAGAGGTCCCAGAGAAACTTGAGTAACAATTTGCCTTTCGGAAGGCAAGCCTTCTAGCTGTATCAGTGCCCTAAACACTTGATGACGTTGAGTCTTCCAGCCCCATTTTCTTCTTGAAGGTTAAAAATGGAATCCAACATTAAGAATACTGATGTGTTTACTTCTTTTCCAATGCCCCCTATAATGACATGATATACTGTGACTTCTGCAATATCTTATTACACCATAGACAGAATCAAGAATGTGAGGGGCTCATTCAAGCGTGTGAGTCTGAGCAGGAGTCAGGTGAGCTGCAAATCCAGCTACCATACAAACCGTCTTCTGCAGCCGCCAATATAGGAGTAGCATATGATAGGTTCTTACTATACATAATGGGTTTATTTAACAAAGGAAGGAAAGATGGAACTCAATGTTACTAAGATCCTTAGCTGAAGTCAGGTGTTTAATCTCTTGTTGGTACTCTTCCATCTTTAAGACTTCTCTACCCTTGGGGCTAGTGGTTAAGAGCACTGGCTGTTCTTCCAGAGGACCCAGGTTCAATTCTCAGCACCCACATGGCAGCTCACAACTGTCTATAACTCCAGTTCCAGGGGATCCGACACCCTCAAAGACACACATGAAGTCAAAACACCAATGCACATGAAATGAAAATAAATCATTAACAAAAAGATTTGTCTACCCTATGCTCCATTTTCCAATATCATCTCATATCTCTCCATCTTTCCCAGATGTGCCAGAACAACAAACCCTGAAAATGATTTTTCGAGCAAAAAAATGAACAAAGGTACCCTTGTAAAGAACGCAGAGGTGTGGGACAGAGGCTCTAGATGGCTGAGATGTGGGATGTCAGATACTGTTAGTGACCCTTGCTAGCCAAAGCCATCACTATGACACTTCCTCCTACAAATGAATCACCAAGGTGTCAGTTTGGCCAGGTGTCCAGGGGGGTGCTTAAGCCTCCACTTAGGTGACTGATGGGAATTTGAATTGCTGGTGGTAAGAGAGAAACAATCCCACTTCTCCAGCTGGTATCACTGAGGGACACCCTTGTGGAGGATGGCTCATGAGAGGAATCCCAGCAGCAAGCCTACAGTGTGGTCAGAAAGCAAACGGTGGGAAGACAGGGGAAAGGTGGATGGCGAGACCAAGACACCAGAATGATTTCCTCAGTAGTACCTTCGTATGGGATGGGAGGGTTAGTTTTTAAGGTGGTTTTTTTGCGGGGGGAGGGAGAGATATATTTGCAGGAATTGATGCATGTGTGCATGCACCTGTGTGAGCACGAGCCTGTGTGTGCACGCATGTGTAAGTTAGCTTCTGGTATCCGCCTGGGAATCTGAGTCATTTAACTTGTTTAGAGTCAATTGCAATAAACCAGGTGGCTGTATGTCACTCATGCAAATCACTTCTCCTCACACATGGCTGCAGCCCCAGCTGCCAAAACGTTGTCATGTTCTTGTCTCCAGAGCCTTAATAAGAAGAAAAAAAATACAGTCTGGAGTATAGATGTACCAGCAGTCCCTGGATATCACTACACTTGTGTGGCTACCACTGAGCCTGTTAACAGCTCATGACCAGCCTCTCCCAAGACACAAGAAGAGAAGGGAATGCAGATGGTGCTTCAGGCTAATGGGTCCAGTCTCTGAGGTCAGAGCATCTGCTGACCTATTTGAGGTATTCTTTATTTGAACCACAGAATCTTGAGTAGAGAAAGAAAATCTCACCTTCCTGTCCCACACGAGTATTACTAATTCCGGGCTCAAACATTATTGGTGCCAATAATGCCCTAATTTTTGTGAGAATTAAAAAAACCAGAGTCAAGATACCCAACTGTTTTGATCTTGTGGTTCAGAAGACAATATTCAAATGGTACACTTCGAGAAGGAACATTTAGTGAAACCTAGTCTCTTAATGAAATTTTAACTGTACAGTAGTCCTGGTTAGCTACAGGCACTGTGTTGTATGAATGATGTCCAGAACTTACTCATCTTATATAATTGAAACTGTATACCCACTAAACAGTAGCATCCCATTTCCCTTCTCCCCAGGTACTGGCAACCAACATTCGCCTCTGTGTACTTGACTTTGTGGGGTCCCTCATACAAGCAGATTCAACTACCTGTTCTTTTGTGACGAGGCTGTTTCACCTAGCACAGTATTCCTCTACTTTCATGCATGCTATAGCACATGTCAAGATTCTCTCCTTTTTTGGTGCTAAGTAGCATGCCATCTTTTGATACTAATGACAGAGAGAAATTGGAACTTGTTTTCTCTTATAAACTTAATTTTTAACGTAATTTTTGGATATATGACTGATGTTAGCTATAGAAAAACCAGAAGATATATACAAATAAAAAAACGAAGAACCTATCTGTAAGTTTTCTAAGGATTTATCATCATTATTATTTTTAAATTATGTGTACATGTGTGCACCTTTGTGTGGGTATATGCACGAGTGCAGATGTCCTTGAAGTCCAGAAAAGGGCATTAGAGTCCTAAGATCTGGAGTTATAGGCAGTTGTGAGCCATCCAACATGTTCAGGGAACCAGACTCCATGCTCCACAAGAACAGAACACAATTTTAATCACTGAGCCATCTCTCCAGCTCCCATCTGTAATTTTTACAGCAGAGATATGTAAGTACCTACTGCAACATTTTCCCCAATATGAATTATAATTTTTAATGTCATAATGCACATGGCTTTATTACCTGCAATGTCCTTAGCAATGCTTTGGTTATAAAATTCTCTATTAATAAGTACATATAACTGCTTATGACACCACTGTATAATATCCCATTGTACGACTGCAGCCTGGACGATGGACAGCTTCCTTTTTCTATTTTTCTATTACAGTCAGTCCTATGCTCCTTGGTGTTAATCACCAGGCAAAGTTTTATTAGTTCTGTTGTCTACCTTGGGCCTCCATTCATAACTCCCCTGTCTGTCCCTATTATAAATAATTAAAGTGTTTTACAGTTTATGCTTATCAAATTACATATTAATGGCTCCTAAGGCAAAAGATCATTACTATGATTAATTACAGCAGAGGCATTCGGTTCACACAAACTGAATCCTCCCTTCATGTCAGAAGCAATGCCTTCATCTCCAGACTGAACTTTATAGGCCAGAAGGATCTTTCTCAAGAACAGATGTCATTCAGGATCCTCTTTAGTAAGGACAGAATTACATCATTATTTAATAATACGGACAGGAAAAGTTAAGTTGCGAGATAAGAGGATTGGGTTAGCAAAACAGTTTGCTAGATTATAACCAAAATTGCAAGGTAGAAAGAGTGTGGGCTTGGATTGAATGCAATGAAATGAAAGTTTGGCACTAACCCTTGTTTGCTGTGGGATGTTGAACACCTGACTTCTTTGAGCCTAGGCTTTTTTATCTGTAAGATGCTTCTTACTGCTGAATGCAGGATGTTCTAGTTTAGCTTTTTTCTTGCTGTGATAAAACACTCTGATCAAAGCAACACAGGTTGCACTCACTTAGAAAGCTATAAGCACTCTATTCTGGATCATTCTGAAGAGTGTCTTTTCAAAGAATTTGTTTGGTTTACACTTCCAGGCCATAGTTCATTACTGAGGAAGTCAGTGCAGGAACTGAAGCAAAATGCAGACAGCATTGAGGAACCCTTCCTATTAGCTCATATTTTCAAAGGCCCAGGACAAGTTAGCTTTTTATACAGCTCTGGACCACCTACGTATGGTTAGTATTACCCACAGTGAACTGGGCCCTCCTATATTGATTAGCAATTGACCTATGTCCCAATGGCATGTCTAATGATTTGGGCAATTCCTCAGTTGAGGTCCCCTCTTCCCATGTGACTCTAGGATGTATTAAGGTGACAATAAAAACTAACACATGGTTATTTTAAAGATTAAAATGATATTAATAATATCAATGTAATTTTTTTTCATAGATTAATAAGGGGAAAGAAATCTTCTCTTCCCGTGCAGAACACGGGAAGCAACAGAACAAAATAGAGTATAATGTCCCCTGTTTGAGTATCAGGACCTAGAAACCAAGATTTTTCTGCAACTTAGAAGACACCGTCTCAGTCTATTATTCCTGAAAGTTTGGAAGATTCCTGACAAAGTCACCACATATTGCTGGGTCTCATTAATAAAAGAATTTAAGAGTGGATTTAAAAAAGAAACTCAGGAACAATTTTATTAGAGTTTACAAGAAAACTCTGGGACAGGCAAGCTGTGATCTTGGCAGCTGCCCGAAGGAGGGAGATGGAGAGAAGAGAGAAAGCCATGCCACTTGGATTGAACCAATATAAAGGAAAGTCAAATGGCAGACATTCATGTGGTCAGAAGGGAAGAGTTACAGAAAGAGTAAAGCCCAAAGTGTCAGGGATAGGATACTTAGAAAAGGAAAAGAAACTTTTCAGAATGATCCAGAATAGTGTGGCTATATAGCTTTCTAAGTAAGTGCAATAGGGGGCAGGAATTCCAGAAAGAAAAAGCACATTATTTCATTAAAGTGATAATTATTTCTCCTAGTTCTCTAGCATGGCTTAAGCCCACCTTCCTAGAGGCCGTTCCTTGGCCAAATGATTGACCTGCATGTCAGGTCTCCACTCAAACCAGGTATTCCATTCTTGTGATCTAACGAAAGCAGTTTTCCTATAATGAAATCTTATAAGAACTGTAACACAGTTCTACCTTAAATGCCTCAGACAAGCAGAGTCCTCCTTGGCAAAAGGCAGGCAAAGCATCTACATCCACACTGAGACACTTCTCTCGACTTAACTGGGACATTATAAACGTTATTTCAGGCAACAGGTTCAGGTGTGAATTCTTCTGGGTAGACTAGCCATCTTGGTTTGTTGAGAGAGAGATGGGTGGGGTACTGGGCATGGGACCTTGTCTAGGATAAGCACATGTTCTACTACTGAGTGTAGCTCCCAGCCTTAGCCATCTTGGTATTAACCTCTTTATGCCAATCTATACGAGGCAAGTGGGAAAACGAGGTCATTTCATTTCAAGGTACTCGGTTGTTACCCAGGTGATCAAGAAAAAGAATCAGACATGGAAGTGCGCAGCTTCATTTAGTTTGGCCGGAATGATCTTCAGCACCTTTCTTTTAGAATTATCCAGTCTCAGTCTTCTTGTGATATTTCTTTTCCACTTACTTGACATTTTTTACACGTGCATTATATGCTATGCTCCAGGCTGAATCTACTGGAACTACAAAAATGGCAGAGGCATCGTTCTTGTTGAAAAACAAAACAAAACACTTACTTCACTGTTAAGCTGGGGGCAGGCAGGGAATGCAGGAGTCACTTACAAAGATGTACAACCCTGGCTCAGGAGATGCATCAATGGGTAGAGTTCTTGACCCACAAACACAAAGGACCTGGATTTGAATACCTGGTACCCAGATAAAAATCCATATGTGGTCATGCATGCCAGTAACCCCAGCATCCAGAGCAAAGACAGGCAGACCCCCAAGAGCTCGCTGGCCAGCCAGCCTCCCTGAAACATCCGGTTTCGTAACTGGCCTCCTTTCCAGGAATGAACATAGTCTAAGGAGACATTGGCACCCATCTCTTTGGCAACAAGGTCATTACAAGACTGAACACCAAGAGCTTAGAATTTCCTAAGAGTGTCTGGCTGGAAGGAGAAACTGTTGAAGCCCAGATGTAGCCAGAATTTTACATCTTACTGATGGCCTTGCTTGAGAGAAAAACTGAATGCTGGAGAGCCTTGAGGCAATGGTGGGCAGGGGCATACCTTGAGCTGAACTGCTTGAGTTTTCCTATCTCTTGCTTTCTATTGAAGCCCTAGAAGGGCTGCTAGGTCTCTCTGTCCCTCCTCCTAATGTGGCATTGAGTAAATCTTTTCTTTTCTTTTTCACCATTAGTTTGGCTCTTTTAATTGGCTTACTGAGAATGGGTGTCTAAACCTGACTTGTTATGGACACAAACCGTGAACCCTGATAGCCTCTTCTAATTCCTCAATGCACACACAAGTACCCACATGCACACAGATACACAGGGGCATACAGACACACATTGTACACAAACACACCCACAAAGAGACAAATTATAAAGTAAACAAACTAGTACATGGTAATAGAGAAATTCCAACATAATTTGTACGAAGCCATGGGGAAAGCAGAGAAGATCCTCAACCCCTCCAAAGGTAGTGTCACTGGAGTAATGAGGTTTGAGATGTCCCGATGCTTTCTAAGTGGGCAAGGAGGGAAGTAATTCTTCTGGGCGGGTTTGGGGAAGTCTGAGAGTGTGTTGTGAGGAACTGGAGCCCACTGTGAAGCAGCAATGAGCTGACCTCAGACACTCTCCCGGTTGGCTGTAACCCTCTCCAGCAATGAAATTCTAGCTGAGATTATCTAGTCTTCCAACCCCAGCCACCTGGACCTTTACTAGCCCAGAACTTCTCAGAAAGCTCACACCCATTTTTAAAAGTCTTTAATAGCAATGTCCCTTTCCTTCTCAATCTTAGAGTCTTTTTCTGAGTATATACATGTGTCAGTGAGGCCATGCATCCATTGAGCTCCGCTGGACTTCTGGCATGCTTTCGTGCAAATGAAAGCTTTCTGAAAGCTTGCTGCACCCTGACCTTCAAAACACTTATGTGTGATTAATATTTGGCAGAATTTCTCTTTATAAGATTTGAGATTGTTATATTTATGTGAGCAACAAATGTGAAGGCAACGTTCACCCCTTTCAAAGGCTTTCCCACTATCATTCACACGGGGTATAAAAAAATTAACATGATTCTAAATAATCTTGACCTCTGGAGATGGCAACAAATGCGGTATTTTATTCAAGGTAATTTTGTTACAGACAACTGAGAAAAATGAACAGTTCAGCCATATGGAGCAGGGATAATCAAAGGCTGACCTATCTCAGAGGTCCTGTTTCCATACCAACAGAGATAAATGGGTGTGTCTGTGGTCTCTGACCTGGAAGAGCTGGATGGAAAGAAGGAAGGAAGAAAGAAGGGAAGGAGGGGAGGAGATGGCCTAGAGTTCACAAATTGTCCTTTACTAAGCCTTTTATTTATAAAGGACAGAGACTCAGTTCAAACTGGGCTCAGGGAAAACAATAGAAGCTGGGTGTGGTGGTGTATCTTTTAATCCCAGAGCACGTGGGGCAGAGACAGGCAGACCTCTATGAGTTTGCGGGCATCCAGATCTACATAGAGAGTTGAAGTTTAGTGAGGGCTACATAAAGAGACCCTGTCTCAAAAGAAGAAAGAAAGGAAGGAAGGGAGAAAGAGGAAGGAAGGAAGGAAGGAAGGAAGGAAGGAAGGAAGGAAGGAAGGAAGGAAGGAGAAAAGGAAGGAAGGAGAAAAGGAAGGAAGGAGAAAAGGAAGGAAGGAAGGAAGGAAGGAAGGAAGGAGAAAAGGAAGGAAGGAGAGAAGGAAGAAAGGAAGGGAGAAGAGGAGGAAGGAAGGGAGAAGAGAAGGAAGGAAGGAAGAAGAGAAGGAAGGAAGGAAGGAAGGAAGGAGAAAAGGAAGGAAGGAGAAAAGGAAGGAAGGAGAGAAGGAAGAAAGGAAGGGAGAAGAGGAGGAAGGAAGGAAGAAGAGAAGGAAGGAAGGAAGGAAGGGAAGGAAGGAAAAGGAAGGAAAGAAAGGAGGGAGGGTGAGATGGAGGGAGAAAGGGAGGGACGGAGGGCAGGCAGTTGAAAACCAGAGGAGTAGGACTGCTCAGACATGCTTAAACAGAAACCCCGTGCTGTGTATCTTTTTATTTCTTAGTGCTTCCTGCTTCTTTTCTAGCTTCCTTCTCAAGCTGGCTCTCCTGTCTTACTGATAAAATGACCTCTCATTGGTCCTGGTTCATCTCTTTACAGCCTAGCAATCCTACAGGAATGAGACAGTCTCTCTCTGCCCAAGGCTGTGACTGGGGTTCTATGATTGAATCTCACTGTGCCAGCGGGGGTCGTGTCTAAGTCACTGGACTAGTTGCCACGTACAGAGTATGTACTGAGGTTTGAAGATCACCTGCAAAACTTGGGTTGAAAGTTAACTGCCATTAGAGCATCTAAATAAAGAAATGAGCAGAATTTGGGAGGTAGAGGCAGAATGATCTGGGATTCAAAGACAGTGTCAGCTACAAAACGAGTTTAAGGCCAGCCAAGGACATATAACAACACCCTGTGGTGGTTTGAATGAGACGCCCCCAGAGGCACATATGTTTGAATACTTAGTCCCCAGTTGGTGAAACTGTTTAGAAAGGATTTGGAGGTATGGCTTTGTTGGAGAAGGTGGTACTGGTGTGAGTGTTGAGGTCCAAAAGACTTGTGTGCTTCCGGGTATGCCCCTTCTGTCTCTCTGTCTCTCTCTCTCTCCCCCCCCTCCCCGTGGTTGTAGATCAAGATGTGAGCTCTCATCTATTCTATCTCTTCACTACACCATCATGGATGCTAATGTTCTGAAACCATAAGCCAAATTAAATGCTTCCTTGTATAAGTTGCCTTAGTCATGGTATTTTATCACAGTGATAGAAAAGTAACTAAGATAAAGCCCTTTTAAAACAAACAGAAGAGTGTTCTTCCAGAGGTAATGAGGCTATGAGGACTCTGGGAATGTAGCGCTGGTGGGAGTGATACATACCCAAAGTCCGAGTTTGTTTTTGCCTGGTTTCCTTCTCAGTGCCATGGGTGATTATTTAGCCTTCGCTGTGCTGTGCTGTGTCATGACACAGCCCTTGCCAGCTATACTGACTGGTTTTGTGTCAACTTGACACAAGCTGGAGTTATCACAGAGAAAGGAGTCTCAGTTGAGAAAATGCCTCCATGAGATCCAGCTGTAAGGCATTTTCTCAATTAGTGATCAAGGCGGGACGGCTCCTTGTGGGTGGTACCATCAGACTTCCCAGCCTCCAGAACCACAAACCAAGTAGATCTCTACTGTTCTCAAGTTACCCTATCTGTGGCACTCCATAATAACAACTGAAAGTAAATAAGACAACAGACTGAGGTGCTGGAGAGATGGCTCAGTGGTCAAGAGCACTGGCTGCTCTTACAGAGGACCTGAGTTCAATTCCCAGATCCCATTATAGATGGGCTCTGATGCCCTCTCCTGGCATACAAGTGTACATGCAGATAGAGCACTCATACATTAAAATAAGTAAATAAATCTTTAAAATAAAAGACAATGGACTTACTTGACTAGCCCAAATCTCGGATAAGAGGGGTAGAGAATGGAAGGCAGGCACCTGGAAGGCACCACACAGGCCTGGTAAGCTGAGATACAAGATGCATGACTTACCAGCAATGACAGTGACAGGCTCCCTCTTCCCAAGTCTGTTTTCTCCTTAGACAGACATTCTAATTGTGCCTTCCAGCCTCCTGACAGCTGGATGTGACCATGAGACTGAGTTCCAGCCAATGGAAGGTGACAGAAAGTAATACAGATTTCCTCCAGTCCCTTGAAACCTGTCAGCGAAGTTAGAAGCCTCCAAGAGAAAACAAGGCCGTACAAAGACGGAAGGGCCTGGGTCCTTACATCTGAATGATTTGGAAGAATGATGACCAGCATGCATTGTGAATGTTTCCAAAGGATGTGTATGTTATAGCAGCTAACGTTAACTGGTTGAGAGAGGTACACGTATATACAGGAAAGAAAAGGAGGGGTTTTTAACTGAGTGGGTATAAACTAAGCAGCTCATGTCCATTGTAAGCATGTGTCTGGACCTTGACATTTCAGCCATCCTAACCAGTCAGTTACCATGGGGTAACAGACTGCTATGGTCAAGTAGCCAGCAAATATGGCTTTAATGCCTGACTGCTACTAGTCCATGCCCAGCCATGGCTTTGTCATTTCCCACCGACCCTCCTTTTCTTCATCTGAAGTATTGATGAAAAATCTGCCTGACTGTGAGAATCAAGCATAATGACCATAATTCCAGTGTGAGGCAGACTACCCAAGGCTGGCCTCAGAACAGCCTGGTAATGACTTAGTGAGTCCATTTCATTTCATTTTATTGTTATCCATAGAACCTTAAAAATTAGCACTTACAGAGATGGCTCAGTAGTTAGAGAACTAGCTGTTGTTCCAGAGGATCCAGGTTTGAGTCCAGTTCCCAGCTCCCACATGGTAACCTACATGGACCGCAGACATGAAGATGATCCATAAACATTGGTATACACACAATAAGGTAAAACATGAAAACATATTGGCACCTGGCTAGGCTTTGGGAAAGAAAACCTGCTACATACCTTGGTCTCTGGAGAAGGACCACATAGCCGTGACCAACTCTTCCATAAGAAAGCTTGGAGCTTCCCTCCCCACTCCCTTGTCTCCTTCCCCCTGGTACTTAAATGCTCTCTAATGCTTATTCATTTGTCTGAATGCTAGCCACTCCTTCACTGGGTACCGTCCTCTCCCCACCTGGACTATAAAATCCAGCCCAGTCCTTTGACCACAGACTGCTGAGCGAGACTTCTAAAACCCGATCTTGTCCTATCTCTGGGAATAGAAGCCTTAATCTAAGGTGCATGAAGCTCACCCCAGCATTTGGAAATGTTTGCAATGTGTTTCGACCTACTCTCAACTCATGTCCAGCATTAGCCAGAGGATAGTTGGCTGCATTCAGAACGGTTGGGACCAGGAGTCCAGACAACAGAAGAGCAGAGAACACAGGAGGGATAACTGTAGCTGCTCACTGAACACGGAGAGCACGCACAGTGGCTGGGTCATCGAGGTGGAGAAGAGAAGGAAGAGGAGTTAAAATGAAGCAGGGGAGAGATACCTGAAGAAGATTGATGGTGGGTATGAAAGCCCTAACCATTGAAGGAGGGAACTCAAAGCTGTCTGTGTGAAAGAATCTAAAGAGAAGAGCCACTCCGTATACAAGTGACAAGGAGGCAGGGGGCCTGGCCGCAGTGCTGCAGGACAGTCAGAGAGGCAGTGAGAGGAGGAGGAGGTCTGGCCAATAGAGTGTTTTCACTGGAACAAAGTGGGTGGGAAGAAGCCTGCTGGTCTGAGAGAAGAGAATAAAGGAGAAGAAAAGAGAGGAGAGAGGGGGAGGGAAGATGCAGTGGGAGGAACTGGACCTCTTCAGGAGAATGGCTGAGGTAACCTGAGTCCACCCCCTAAGAGGCAGCCCATTGTTCCTGGCCTGTGGTAGTGGGCTGCAACTCCTTGCCTCAGCTCTATGGAGATTTCAACAGTCACCACCTGTTCCCTGTGGCCCAGCCAGGCAGCTAAAGCCTGAGCTGTTACCAGAAATGGCTCAAAGGGACCGAACAGCAGGTGCTAAAATCCCGTTCACCTCAGGAGCACCTTCCTCCTTGGTCCACCTGGCTCACAAATGTCTTCCCTCCAGAGCTCCCAGGGGCTAGGCCATGACGCTAATTCCATCCCATCAGTGACCAGCAGCAGGATGAGACCTGAGCACAAGTTCCAGAGAATCTAAACACAGCTCCTGTACTCTGCAGCTGTGCGTGTTTGTTAGCCAGGTCACTGCTCCTACCAGACCCTCAGTCTCTTCATCTACACAATGGAGACAATGGAGACACTTGAGAACAGATCTCAAGGCCAGATCAGAAACATGGTGAACCCTCCCCCAGAAGGTTCGTCATCCAGAATGTTTGATGTCGTGGTGCTCATTTGTGCGAAGCTGCAGGCGTGCCATTCACAGGGATTCCCTTCTCTCACGAACTATAACCAGCACGTGACCACTTTTGCTTTTCCGTGTACCAACGGACAGACAGCATCCCACCTCCTCCAGTGCTACCACTGTAGTCAGCAGCTGTGGGGACACCACTGCCATCCAGGAAACAGCAGTCTCTGGACCGCTAATTTTAGGATTTAAAATCCTGCATCTGGGGCTGGAGAGAGAACTCTTCTGACCTCTTTGCACACCAGGCACACACATGGTGCAGATATACATGAAGGAAAAAGTCATACACATAAATAAAATAAATAAATCAATTTTCAAAAATCCTGCATTTGCAAGCTGGGGAAGTGATTTAGTGATAGAGAGCTTGCCTAACACACACCAGACACTGGACTATATCCTAGGCACTAAAAAAGAAATACTTCTATCATGTCATCCTGACTTCAAAGCCCTCTCATCGTGTTTATACAAAAGAAAGAGAAAACACTAAATCTGCACCTCATGGAGTGCTATATATGTTCTATAGAGTGCTATATAGGCCCTGTGGAGTACTATATATGCCCTCTGGAGTGCTAGACATGCCCTATGGAGTACTATATATACCCTATGGAGTGATATATAGTCTACACTGTGGAGTCCTGCATAGACTGCCTTTAGGGGTATCTCGTTGCTGCATAGCCACTCCCAGCCCATCTCCAGGCTTTTACTCTGACCCAGTCTTTTTTTTTTTTTTTTTTTTTTTTTTTTTTTTGGTTTTTTTCGAGACAGGGTTTCTCTGTGTAGCTCTGGCTGTCCTGGAACTCACTCTGTAGACCAGGCTGGCCTCGAACTCAGAAATCCGCCTGCCTCTGCCTCCCAAGTGCTGGGATTAAAGGCGTGCGCCACCACCACCCAGCCTGACCCAGTCTTACTTGTGCTTTATCATATTCAAGTCTTTGCTCACCCAATACCTTCAAGGGCCCCCGCATGATCCTATTACAAACTGCACTCCCGTGACCCAGCTCCCAGTTCCAGCTTTTACCCCAGTGTATCACATTTCACTCCATTTTCCTATGGGCTGTCTCTGCAGACCCCTGAGTATGTTGTATTGACAAGGAAGCCCTTATTTTCTGGGACAAGAGCTTTGTTTTCTCTAGTTATTCTGAGAACCTAGGACAGTTCTTAGCAGGTGATAAGCCTTCAGTATCTGTTGACTGAAAGAAAAAAAATGGATGACTGTACTTCCCGTGTCTGTCAAGCTAACGGATGTTCTCCATCCTGTCTGGCCTACTCACAGTAGCCATTTCATACACAGACAGAGCACTCCCTCTGAAGCCTGGTCTAGGCAGTACCCACTCATAAAGTGCAAATTGCTTGATTTGCTCTGTGGAACTGCTTTGCCTCAGTATCAATTCAAGCTTTGAATCAGCAGCATAAAGAACGCTCTTTCGATTATTTTTATTATAAAAGCACAAATTGGGTATGGTAATTCACACCTACAACCCTGGGAAGGGTGAAGCAGAAATGCCAGGAGTTCCAGGCTAGCCTGGGCTACAGAGTGAGACTTTGAATCAAATAAATAAATAAGATGAATAAAAATCAAGGGGCTGGAGAGATGAGTCAGAGGTTACGAGGGTTGACTGCTCTTCTAGATGTCCATGGTTCAATTCCCAGTCCCCACATGGCAGCTACAAAAGCCTGTAACTCCAGGCCTAGGAGATCAGGTACTGTCTTCTGGCCTCTGTAGACACCAGGCACACATGTGGTACACCGGCATACATGTAGGCAAAACACTCATACACATTAAGTAAATGAGAAGGCTAGGCTGATTCCATAACAGACTTCAAGTTGGCAGTTACAGAGACTAGGCCTAAGAACTGGGCAAGTCCAGGCAAGTCAATTACTAACAGAAAAAACCCCAGGCTCCAGCCTTCATGCCCAGTAATGGTTCTGGAATGCCTAGAGATAGAGTAAGATAAAGCTCCTCTACCCCACACGTCCTCAGCAACAATCTCCAGCCCCACACCCTGGTACTGGAATGTCCCAGCCACCTGGCCTGAAGCAAGGACAATGAGTCAGCAAGTTTCCAGACCTCCCCAGCAATAGTTCCCAGCCCTCATGCCTCGGGTAATGGGATGCCGCTAGAGATGGAGCAAGATAGAGCTCACCTGCCCCAGAATCCCATAATGTGCTTTAAATCAAGCTCACAAGCTCAATTGGTGGTCTCTCTATCTTGGTGATGGGAGACCTCAGCAGCCTAGACTTCTGCAGAATAAAACACTCTTTGCGTGTATATGCTATTTGAATCCGAGGTATCATTCTTCAGCAAATTATGGACCCTTACAACATAGTGTTTTAAGTTAGATTAATCAAAAAGTATTGAGAAGAGGATATATTCATTATAAAATACTGTATTCATAACAGTAAACATTTTTTCCTCTTTATCATTCTTCTCTAGTCCCACACCATGTCCCTTCAAACACCATTGCTGTGCGACCCTGACGACTCTTCCTGTGACTCTTCTAGAAGCCTGTGCATTGGGCCCAATCTGCCACTCAGCCATACACTTTCGACATCCTTCCACCTGGCTCATTTCAATCGACATCGTTGCTAGCACCTGCCTGGTAGCCCTGAATACAGATACAATCAGGCCTTGGTGTAAGTCATGTGGAACACATAGGTAAGCTCCCATCTGGGACTATGACAGACCCTGCAGCTGCAAGCTCTACCATGTGCTGCATATAGACATTTCTATAGAAGAGTTACCTAAAAGACCAAGGAATGTCAGAGAATGCAATCGTACTTATGAACAGTTGAAGACGTAAGTAATTAAGTTAAGGAATAATATTCCATCAAAAGACCCACAACTTACCCAACATGATGATACCCACTAGTAATTCTAACAGTTGAGAGCTAAGGGCAGGATGATCAGGAATTTGAGGTTATCTATGGCCATATAGCCAGTCCCAGACTAGCCTGGGCTACATGAGACAAAACAAAGCAAAACAAGCAAACAAACAACAACAAAACCACAGAAACACCAACAAATCAGTTTAGCAAACCTTTGGTAAGAAGTCCGATGATGGAGGACAGTGACCAGCATTTGCTAAGGACCCTTTTGTGGGTGCATCATACAGCTACTTTGCAAGATAGACATTACTGCTGTCCTTTGAAATCTGAAGAAAGGCAGGCCTAGATATTGAGATACCATGTCTAAAGTCCCCCTCTATTAGGTAGCAGGACTGTGGCCCAAACCTAGGCCTGTTAACAAAAACATATTTTGGAGTTTACATTTTCCCTGCCTTCCATCTAATAGAAGAAAACACGGGTCTGTGAACTCGCTCAGCTGCCAGCAGCTCTCTGAATCGCCTGCTGCTTCACCTAAACACAATCTTCACAGTCTCATAGCTTGTCATGAAACCCTAAGGACCAACCAAGGTTAAAAAATTCTCTGCATGGCTTTCCCCAGGAGAGAGTAGAGAAAACTTTTTGAAGCTGCCTCCCATTTAGGAAAAGCCAGTCTCAGCTGCCCCAGCTTTGGTGGACGAGTCTCGTCCAGTCTGGAAGAGTTTTGTCCAATCCTGGAGCACAAAGTGAAGAGGTAACTGGGGGCCCACAGAAGCTGTGCAGTTAGCCACTGCCAGGAATGGTTCCCTTGGTACAAAAAGGCTCTGAGGTGTTTTCGTAGTTTTATTCCCAAGTCGCTATCTGGCAAACAGAAAAGGCGAAGGGTCCCAACGGTAATCCATGCAGAAATCCACAGCTGGGAGGCTGGGGAACAAAAGCCATTGAAAATAAAGGAGTAGCTCGCCCTGTGGAGTGCCGGGCATGCCTGCTGCCCCCAGTTTGATTCCCTAGGACTACATAAATGGGGCATAGTGTGCATTCCTATAATCCCAGCCCTGGTTAGTGGAGGCGGGGGAATCAGGAGCTCAAAGTCATTCTTGGCTATATATTGAGTTTGAGGCCAGCTTCCAATACATGGGACCCTGTCTAAAACAAGAAGAAAGAAAGGGGGAGGGGCCGGTTATGTAGAAATGAGCTGATGGATTTGAAGCCAGCCTCAGTTGTACCACCCAGATACAGCCTTGACAGCCTGGAGATGCACTCCAGTTCTCCTGCCTTTAGGAACCTTCACAGCGGGGCTGAGCGGTCCAGGGAGGAAGCTTTCTTAACAAACAGGTCTAGCCTTTCTGGTTAGCAGCCTGCCGTCTGGACAAAGAAAACCAATCCCGCCTTGTCTTTTGAGTCTGCGGCCAGATGGGGAGGGAACAATAGCCTGGAGAGAAGTGGGGGGAGGCCCTGCCTCTTCACATCTTAATGAAGGTGTGAACTTTGAAGCCGTATTATGAGCACTTGAAAGCCCACCCCTGCTTAAGCTCCTTTCAGCTGTTCACAGTCGCCCCGGATAATGAGGCTGCAGCTGTGTGGGAAGCGCTAGGGCAGAGAAGGGGAGGACAGGGTTATCGAGGCAGGAGACCAGAGGACCCTGGCAGAAAAGCCACCCTTGGCTTCAGCCCTGCCCCGTGACCAGGCCTCCATGGCTCTCAGAGACAAGGAACTCTCTGTTCTAGCCAAAGGAGGGCAGCCACCTTGTTACAGACAGGAGGACAGCTGGGAGTCCTTTTGAAAACTTCCTCAGTGATAAAAAATATATATATATAATAAAATTTAAAAAAGAGTCATCCCTGGAGGCCACCTGATGTCCTCATGTCATTTTGATGCACACAGGAGTCTCTGTGGGGCAGAGGGGACAGTGGCCCTACATATGGTCACTTGGCCAATCAGTGGCAGGTCAACTAGTTCCAATTCAAGTCTTTTTTACTTCACACCAACTCCTCCCTTTGAAGCCTTCGGGTCAATTCTGAGTATCCACTGAAATATCAAAATATAATTAGGGGCCAGCAAGATGGCTCCGCAGGTAGAGGAACTTGTCGAGTGAGCCTGGAGATTTGAGTTCACTCCCAAGACCACATGAAAAGGTAAAAGAGAACACTGACACATGTTCTCTGTCTGCCATGCATGCAATTGTCTTATGCTTTGTTTTGTTTGTTTGTTTGTTTGTTTGACCCATCTGCATTGGAGATGCTTGATCACATGTGGACATGAACTATGTTAGGTTGCCCCTTATTGGATGTAGGTCCACTGGCAGGAAGGACATTAGGATGTATGCTTGCTCCTGATTGGGTGTAGGCAAAGGAGGTACACAGGCAGGAAGGACGTCAGGATATATGCTTGTTGTGCCTGACTGGACCTGATGGGAGATATGGTAGCCTTATTTGTTTGCTACAGAGAAGGAATTCTTCCTTAGGCTAAGAACAGAGTGGGAGTCTCTAGGTGATGAAGTTCTCAGTGTGAGAATCGGCCGGATCTGATTCTCAGATTATCCCTCCCTCTACCACCCCATTTCCTCACTTCCAGTTGATCCAATTGGATCGAAACAAGGATTTATGAGGGTGTAAACATGGAAGCTAAAACACAGCCTGGGGTGAGGAGCAGACCAGAGGGAAGGACACTGGAGCTCTGGTTTAACAACAGGACAGGAGCTGGGCATGGTGGCACACACCCCTACTCCAAACACCCCAAGACATAAAGGCAGAAGGTTCTATTACAAGTATGAAGTCAGCCTGCTGTGCATAGAAAGTTTATGGTGAGGAGAGGAGAGGACAGGGGAGGGGAAGGGAGGGGAGAGGAGAGGAGAGGAGAATTAGCCCATTAGCCATGGAGGTAAAGTACAGAGGGTTTAGAGAAGAGAGAGCATCTGAGCAAAGAAATTGAAGGTTTTCTGAATCTGCTGAAGAGCAGGTGCTTGTGGAGTGTGGAATCCAATGGTTGCCTGATCACACAGGTCTCACATCTTGGGCTGAGGAGCTTGGATCTTAAATGATGCTACCAGGAATGTTTCTAAGATTTGTTTTAGAAACATCCCTTCAGCAAGAAATATAAAGGATACTTGGAGAACACAGGAAGAGCTAGAGCTGGAGAGAACACCCCGGACGCTGTTGAGAAGTTTAGGTGAGAACGGAGGCTAGTATAATGTCATGATTAACAAGTGTTTGGGTGTGGGCTAGGCTGACATGGCTCAAATGAGACAGAAGTGTTTCTTTCATGGATTGAGGCCAGGGCTGGATTTAGGTGACTGATAGTAAATAGATGGCTCTTCTGGCAGCCCACCATCAAAGGCATATATGGTCAAAGAGATCCCTTCTGCTTGTAACTCCAACAGAGGTGAGGGCATTTGGTCCTTAGTTGGATGGTCATGTGTTTACCTGAAAATCAAGACATTCTTTTACTCAAAGGGCACAAAGACAATGGGCACTTGGTATAGTAATGGTTCTCTCAACTCCAGTAGAGAAAACTGTCAGAAACAAGGGCAGTGTTAAAAGTTGTGTGTTTCAAACTCCAGAAGGAAGAATTTAGTTGGTGTCTACCACAACAAATTAAATGTTTGTGAATACAAGCTGTTGAACCTAGCTGTGTGCACCTGTGTCTGTGCATCAAAACATCTCAAATTTGACATGGTGCCCCAGCCTTTTTAGAGAAGGTTTCACTGGCCAGTCCATGCTGGTCTAGAGTTTATGACTCTTGTCTCAGCCTCCCATCTGCTGAGATTACAGACATAAACCCAACCACACTTGACTTCTTTTGGATAAGGCAGTTTCTCAGACTTTCTCTATGTTTTTGACAGTTGTAGGAAACACAAGGTCAGATATGCCCCAGGGTAGCAAAACAAAAAATAGCAGTCATAAAAATAAAGCCACAAGGAGATACAACCACAAATGTCATGTTACATCCTGGATGGAATCCTGGACCAGAAAAAAAAATGTGTGGGAGAAACCCAGAAAAGCAGTGCATTTAGTTTAAGATCAAAGAACATATAGTTGCTAAAGAGATCACACCATTACAAAGAAGGCAAGTTCAGTCAGTCATCAGAGTAGATGGTAAGACCCTATTGCTGAAGACACCACACACTTTAGTTATAAAAAGCATAGATAAAGCTGGGACTGGCCTAGACTTTTCCTCCCTGCTGGCCAATGTCCATAGTACTGGAAATGTTGTACGTTTCTGGGGGAGAAATGACATCAGTAGTCTTATCCATCTGTGGATCCTGTGTACCATAATACCAACTTCTCAGGCAAGATGTGTGGTGCCCATTCATGCAACAGTAGTATGATTATCTGGGAACAACCATTCTGAGATTGAAATTGAGTCCCCCTCCACAAGAAGACACACTGGAAACTGGGTCACAAACTTTTGAATGGGGAGACCACAAGCCCTCAGGGGCACTTTACTATTGATGCTATGCTGAACGCAAATGTGGCTAGACCGACCTCTAAATATTTATGTCTATAGTCTTAGATTACTGCTGCTCTTAGCCTTTGCCAGAGAAGCCTTTTGTTGTTTGTTTGTTTGAGTGGGTAGGTGAAAATTAATACAGAGATTCATAGCTAGTTGAGAATAAGTGACTGTTGAGTGCTCAGTTCTCAATATCCATATCAACCCCTCTAAGACCCAAGGAACATCATGGAAAAGGGGGAGGAAAGACGGGAAGAGTTGGAGGACAAGGAGTGCTTTGAAACTCTGTCTTCTAGATAGGACTTGTCACTGTAGTCCCGCACACCCAGCAGCTGTGGCTAACTGCGCATGCATGAAAGCAGGAGAGAACTAGCTGGGAATAAGGAGATCACTCTACATGGACGATGTATATAAAACTGTGAAACGTGACATTTAAAATGTTTTAGAAAAAGAAGAAAGGAGGAAGCCATTGCTTAGACAAGTACTGTTTATGAAGAAAATGGTTAACTGACCAGATTCCACCTACTACCATCTAATAAGGTCAAAGTAAGTTCTTTGAAAGACATTACCGTGAGTAGAGAGTCCAAGGGTCTTCTGCTCACACAATCCACCTATGAACTTGTATCTTCAAAATTTATTTCCCTATGTTCAGCCACGCAGGCTTTCAGAGTCTACTCCAGCTATGGTCCAAGGATACCGAGACTCCTGCTAGTGGAAGGCCTGGGTATGTACTTCATCATGCTGGCTTTGTAAGCACTCTGGGTGCAAAGGCTACAGGTTTATGGAGCCTTGCACCCAGCTTTCAAAGGCAAGCCTAGGAGGCCACAGTAGTCAGAGTCGCTGTAGCCAGTCCCTGGGAGGATGATGGTATGAGGCTGTGAGAATGACGGACTTCTTATGGATACCCAGGAAAGTAGACATCCCAGAAATGTAGAACACATGCCGAGGAAGTCCAGAGGTAGAAGCACTCCCAGCCCAAGAGAGCACCCATGGGTGCTGCAACTAGCAAGGTCATACAGTAGGACTGCCCAAGGGCTTCCGACCTCAGAGCATGCCACTGTGTACCCTGGATGCAGAGCTGCATGTTCATGTATCCCGTTGTGTTTTGCCTTGATTTGATTTTTCTATCTTATATTACTACTCGTCCTTTTAGAATGGGTTTGCCCTAAGCCATTGGGTGCTATGCAACTGCCTTTTCCATACACCATAAGCTTGCAGCTAATGCTACCTTCACTGTCAAAAAAGACAGGAAGTTGGACTTCTGAGGGAAGCTGGGCATGAGAGAGTTGAGGACTCTTGAAGGCAGACTAAACTCACTTCTTTCTTTAGGATGGATGTGACCTTCTGAGGACCAGGGGCAGAATGTTAGGGTTTGAATACAAAATGTCCCCAAAGGTTCATCTTTGGTGCCCTGCTGTTGAGAAGTAATTAGGTCACAGGAGGGACAACTTCATCTGGGGATTAACCCAGATATGACTTCACAGCCAAACGGGCTCTTAGAAGGTAGTATCATTTGGAAGAAGTGGGTCACTAGAACATACTTTTGACAGGTATATTTTGTCCTCATACAAACCCGTTGCACAAATCCTATTGCATGAATGGGTACCACACCTCCTCCTCCTTCTCTCTCTCTCTCTCTCTCTCTCTCTCTTGTCATCCCATCCATCCCATCCCCCTCCTTTCTCCTCCTCTGGCCCCAAGAAGTAACCAGCTTTCTTCTTACCACATACCACACTGGTGCTCGACCAAATCACAGACTAAATGCAATGGAGCCAGCTAACCGTGTGCTGAACCCTCTTCGTATTACTTGCTTCTCTCCTTACTATGTCCAAATACCAGAGAAGTTAGCTGCTCTAAGAGAGGAGAGGCTTGTTCTGGTTCACAGTTTGAGAACAGTGAGCAGGGAATAAGACACAACACAGGATGCAGTCTACCTCAGCGGGGAAGGCATAGCAATGGTGGCTGTGTGGAGGCAGGGACATGCTGTAGGGAGAGGAAGGTAGAGGTGGTGGAGATGGAAGAGGAGGAGGTGGAGGAGGTGGAGGAGATGGAGGAGGAGGAGGTGGAGGAGGTAGAGGAGATGGAGGAGAAGGAAGAGATGGAGGAGGTGGGGGAGGAGGAGGAAGAGGAGGAGGAACAGGAAGTGGAGGAGATGGAGGAGGAGGAAGAGGAGGTGGAGGAGATGGAGGAGGAGGTGGAGGAGATGGAGGAGGAGGTGGAGGAGATGGAGGAGGAGGAAGAGGAGGTGGAGTAGATGGAGGAGGAGATGGAAGAGGAGGAGGAGGAGGAAGAGTGATGAACTAGTGAACCAGGAAGCAGAGAATGGAGGCTGATGGTCCTTGATCCATTAAAAAATGTCTATCACAATCTGAAACCATGAGCTACCTTTATTCTTTTAAGTTGTTTATCTCAGGCACCTTGTCATGGTGATAGAAAGTTGTGTAGCACAAGCCCTAATGAGATGTAAAGCACATGGAAAGATACTCAGAAGTTTGTGATGTTAGTAGTGAATCCTGAGACACGCAAAGTGTTTGCAAAATGATATCCATGGACTCCGGTGCTTTTTAATATGGCTCACAAGAGCCAGTTGGTAATATACTGGAATCTGGCCAAGCACTGAATAAATCCCAAGTAGACTGAAACTGGCTGTGGTCTTACCATCTACACTATAGAAACTGGCAAACACCATACACATTGGAGTTCCTTTTCCTGGAAGCTAGTTTAGAGACCACTGCATTATTATTGTTGTTGTTGTTATTATTATTATTATTATTATTATTATTATTATTATTATTATTTCTGTCCCTTATAACATAAAGCAGCCTTGTGGAGCAAGTTTTCTCATTCTTTTCTAGGATAGTATCTCCCTAAATTGCTCAGGCTAGCCTAAAACTCATGGTCCTCTTGCCTCTGCCTCCCAGGTGCTAGGACAGCATCCTTGTATTCCAGAACAAAGCAAATGAGATTTAAATCTAACTTGTCTGAAGTCAACAGCAAGCCACAACTATTTCCCTCCCCAACCAAAAGTCCTAGGGTAATGTTTACCCTACCACAATCAGCAGGAATCTATCAATCGAGTGGAGAGCCCTGAGCACACACAGTTTCTGTCTTGGTTTCTAGCACTCACGATCCTTTTCCAGCCACTTCAGTGGAGATGTGCTCTTCTGGGGCCTCCGTTCCCTCACAATATGGCTTTACTCTCACATCAGCAAGCCAGAGCCTTCTGCTACCACAGAAAGGTCAGAGGGGTCCCATTCTCTCTTCAAGGCTCCCTGTGTTAATTTCTCTGTGTCTCTAACCACACTTCTATGTGTTCCTGACTGTTTGTGTAGCGTCCTTATGTTAAGTGCCTTCAAGGATCCCAGAAACTGTCTCATCTCTCCACACTGCAGTGGAGAGAGCTGGAGGTCAGAGCCTCTATTTTACAACTGAGGAAAGTTGACTTGGCCAAGGCCACCTAAGAACTTGGAGGTTGTGGCAGCTGGCTCTCTTTTCACAATGGTCCCAGCTATCCCAACCACTGGAGAAGGGTGGAGCAGCAGCTGCAGCAGCTGCAGTCTTTCTCTGAAAGGAGGAGAAAATGTCAAGAGCTATCCAGATTCTACCCGGGAGGCACAAGCTTATTGCCAGGTAGGGTTAAGGACAGGGTGGGGGGTGGAGGGAATTTCCCTGCTTCAGGGATACTATCTACCAATTTACCAATTAAGAACTTCACCAGAACACTGAAGCATCAATATGGTTCACAATTCAGGACTCTAAACTCATCCTGGGTGAGGGCATAGTTTGCATTCTCTGGCTATGAGACAACACTGAAGTAGATCTAGAAAATAAATAAATAAATAAATAAATAGCACAGAGAGGTTTGTGCTGCCAGATTATTCGAGCTGACATTATTACTATCACGCCCAGTGATTAAGAAGAAAATAAAGGCTGAGTCCCACTTGTCTAATTTGATTATCAGAGAAGCCCTGTGTTGATTACTAACGTCTGCTTGCAATTGGGGGCAGAAAAGAGGGAGCCAAGCAGCTGAAAGCCAGGCAATCACACACAGGGGCCTGAGGTCTGCCTAAATGAAATTTAATAATAAGTGGGATGTGCTCCCAGACAGAGAGGTAAATAACAGACAGCAAGAAGGGAGCTCAGCTTGTATAGGCAGGAAGGGGATTCTGGCCAAGCCGGCATGTTTTGAGAAATGGCCTATGTTGAAAGAGGAAGACATGCTCAGGGCAAGAGTAAGGGAGGGAGACAGGACTGAGAAAGCAGATGATGAATTAGAGATGAGGCTCTTGTGAGTGTGGCCTCAGGAGAGGATTATGAGTGCATTCAGGGTCGTGAATAAGAAGTGTTGGTGTATAGAAGGGAACTGTGGCCGAATCACAAAGATCCTGGAGTCAAGAGAAGAAAGATTGCAAGACAGAAGGTCATCAGCTGCTTACGCACCACCTTCATGTGGCAAAGAAAAGAAAGGAGTGACACTTGGGGGCTGCTTTGCTCTAGTACTAAGGGGAAAAAAACAAAACAAAAACCCAACGAGCCAGGCAGCCCCTGTGGGTACCAGCAGATCTCACTTGAAGACACCAGGTCATACCATAGCCTAAGGGTACTTAGAATAAGTGCAACCTGCAATCGAATGTCCCAGAGGAACACCTTCTGGGTGGTGCTATGGGAGGGAGGAAAGGACGCTAGGCTAATGCTGGGCCTGGAATTGTTCTGTCTTGTCTGTCCAATGAGTACAGTTACATGGGTCATAGTGAGAGGGTGAGGAAGACAATTTAAAATGAGGGGACTGAGGTCACCGCTTGGGAATGGTTAAAACTGCCAGATCACAGCAGACACAAGCAAAAGGACCCCTACACCACAGTTCTCAACCTGTGGGTCGCAACTCCTTTGGAGTCGAATGACTCTTTCACAGGATCACCTAAGACCATCTGAAAAGACAGATATTTACATTATGATTCATAACAGTAACAAAATTACAGTTATGAAGTAGCCACAAAAATAATTTTTTGGTTGGGGGATCACCATAACATGAAGAACTGTATTAAGGGTCACAGGTTGAGAAAGGTTGAGAACCACTGCTCTAAACAGTCAAGAAAGTTCCTGGTATGGTGGTTCATGTCTTTAATCCTAATGGTCAAGAAGCTTAAGCAAGAGGACAGAGAGACCACAACCAATCTAAGCCACATAGTGAGACCCTATCTCAAAAACAAACAAAACAACAAAACGCTGGGCATACTGGTACACTTCATGCCAATACTGTGAGTTTGAGGCCAGCCTGGTCTACATAGTGATCCAGAGCTACATAGTGAGACCCTGTCAAGACAGACAGACAGACAGACCTAATGATACTGAACAGAATTTTGGACTGAATAGGAGATGAATCCATAGCAAAGAGAAGGAGTAGAGACTGTACGTCTCCAGGAAACTCAGTTCCCAGACCTAAAGAGTTCTGGCCCCATGAACAAGACCACCCCTGTGCAGGCCATCTCAGGCAAGGCAATTGCATATTCTAACAGTCTAACTCCACATCTTGGCTCTGGTCTCAACAATCTTAACTTAAGCTTGTTTTATTCCACGGGGGAAATACTCTCTTAATTTAGAATCTCCCCAGCGCTTGCCCCTATAGCCTTCCTTAGAGAGCAAGGACTATTTGTCCCCAATGAAGAAGGAAAAACACCACACCACCTGAGCACTGAGGATCTTTTTCTGTGTCCTACCAGATTCCCGGGTAGAGAGCTACAGCCAGCCTTGAACTTCGCCTTCAAGGAGAGCCAGTTCATGGGGAAGTCAGGCAGAACAACGACAGGATGTGAAAAATGTCTCAAAAGACCTGCAGCTGAGCCACTCAGCGGCTGTGAGCCTCTTACCTGTAAAATGTGTGTACCAAGCTGTAAACCAGCGCCATGCACGCAGTGATGTCTCAATTCACAGTAACCAAGAGCAGACCCACGGTGCATGGTGGAACGTGTCCTTGCTCTTTGTGCCCACTGTCCTCTTGACTTTGGAAACTTTAATTTCTCAGTGGCCTCTTTTTTTAAAAACAGCTGTACTGTGCTTTCTCATTACAGATCCTACATGATTCTTGGGACAGACGCCCTGCTACATGCAGAAAAAGGAAAACAGCTTTGTTTAAAAATGAAACAATCATTTAAAAAGTGAGGAACAGAAAGACCTTCTAACACATTCACAGGTTATTTTAATATGTTCCAAATAAATGCTAAGAAAAGGCAGTGTTTATAAATAGTTTTCAAAACAGCCCCCTCCGCTTTGTTGATGAATGTGCTCCAGCTTGTCAATGTCCCCATTGTGCAGGGCCCCCGAGCTGAATATAATTAAATCCTATTACCCAGGAAAACTTGCAGCATGGTTGGTCTGACAAATCTGATAATGTATTAACTCAATCTTTAAATGTAGCGAGATGAATTCTGGGCCTGGAGGCTGAGGATGGATGAGGTGGGTCTGTGCCATTCCTGCCCTCAAAGAGATTATAATCCAACAGATGGCATGCCCGTGGAAATCGTTAGACAGTCCCAGTCAAAAGTGGGTGGTCACTAGGACCCAGGCAGCAGCCAGACGCAGCAGCCTCCAAGATCTTAGGTGACAAGCTTTCCTCTGCCTTCCTTCCCTTGTAGTAAGTGACAGCCCAGGAAAGTACCTGCAGATGTGACCTCCAGGCAGACTGGCAGGGTGTGAATCTGGTAGAGTGGGACTCCAGCTCCGGACTCTTGCCTACTAAAAGCTCTTGTTTTGAGGGGAGGTTGGCATCTATCAACCGCAGGGTCCTCATCTTTAAAATAGGACTGACAGAGCTAACCACTTCATAGATTGGATGAAGGAGGAGACAAGGGCCACAAAACAAATGGGAAAAGTGGGAAGATGGCTTAGTTGGTTAAGTGCCTGTCTCACAGTATGAGGCCCCGGCTTGGACCCCCAGAGCCCATGTGTGATGGCTCTTCCTGATCGTCAACTTGACTACATCTGAACGAAAATCCAAAGATCAAGGGCACGACTGTGAGGGACTTGTTTTATTTTGTTTTTGCTTTATTTAAAGTAGGAAGATCCACTTGTAATGTGGATGGTTGAGTTAGGAAGGCACACCTTCAATCCAGAGCTTTCAGGCTGGGGATCAGGACCGGGAGGCAAGGAGACATCCCTTTGACCCATCCCTTTGACCCCGCCACCCCTTCTGCTGGAGGTCTGTATAAAGACACAGAAGACTGAAGCTTCTGCTCTTTGTCTGCTTTCTCTTGCCTTGTTAGCAAGCCCATTCCTTCTCTAACATCAGAGCCTACTTCTCTGGGATTCCACCACGGATTGAAGCCAACTGAGACATCCAGGTTTGTGGATGGAGCAACTACTGGATTCTTGGCCTTGGCCTTGAGTACCGGCCATCGTTGGATTAGCTGGACTGCAGCTTGTAAATCATTCTAATAAATAAATCCCCTTTATATATGTGTATATATGTATATATGCGTGTGTGTATATATGTGTGTGTATATACACATAGATGATAGATAGATAACAGATAGATAGATAGATATTCTATATGTTCTGTTACTCTAGAGAACCCCAGCTAATACACTATAGAAAAGGCTGGATGAGGCAACACATGTCTGTCACTCCAGGGCTGGGGTTAGGGCATAGTGATAGGAAGATTCCTGAAGCTCATTGACCAGTTAGCCTAGCCAAATCCATGAATTCCAGGATCAGAGAGAGACCCTGCCTCAAAAACATAAGTGGAGAGTAATTGGAGGAAGATACCTGATGTGAACCTCTGGCGTCCACATGCATGCATGTACATGCATATCTACACATATACACATACCTGGGAAAATAAGCACATGAACGTGTACACACTACACACACACACACACACACACACACACACACTAATGCATGCCACATGACAAATTAGTGTTCATCTTATTCAGCTCAATTTCCCTCCACACCTATCATAAAGATGATTTATAGTAGGCCCCACTATTAAATGAGTAATGAGGCATAGAAGAATAAAACAAAGAAATAATGGATAAATTATTTAATGAGACTGTCATGAGAATAAAAGTGAGAAGAATGACTCCTGTTTTGTTGTTGTTGTTGTTGTTGTTGTTGTTGTCTGTTTGTTCTGTACCTGTGAGGATCAACCCCAAGCCTTGTACATGCTAGGTACGGCTCTACCGTGGAGTCACACTCTAGGCCTCAGAGTCATTATTCCTGATGGGAAACAGAAAGAAGGTTCTCAGAGGATACAGCGTTTCTATGACCCTTGGAGAGTATGGTAGATATACATGAAATGAGATGGTAGCCTTGGAAAGGACACAGGGACTGTAGGATACTTTTGTGGAAAGGGGGATTTTAGCAGAGATTTGATCTGATACTGGCTTTTTAAAGTGCCATTCTGGTCAGACACAAACAATGGTAGAGCTCTCCACATAGTTACAGGACACCCCGTAGTTCAGGTGGGAAATAGAGAGAGGGTGTGAAGAAGAGCAAATAAAGTGGGTGTGAGGTGGGGAAAGAGAGTGGGTGTGGATAGAGGGCAAGGGGAGTAAATAAAGTCTGGGGGCTTGTTGCCCAGGTGGTCTGCATAGCCTTTATTACAGAAATTGTTATTAAACCACAGAGAGAAAATGATGCATAAACCAAACAATTGTTCAGCTATTTCTCCCGAATCTCATAATCCTAGATTATCATAGATGAGACCAGGCCCCCAAACATTTACCATCTGCTGCTTCGAGTCTGCTCATCTGTGTCCTAATTCCAAGCAGCCTCAGGACCTCTTTAGTTCTTGGAAGGACCAGCCTTACCCTCTGTTAAGGTGTCCTGCCCATCATTCCCAGTGCTCACTTCCAGCTTGGGGTTCTGGGAACTGGAATCAATTGGGATCCTCTTCTCCGCGTGACTGTTGTGTCAGACGTAGTCACTTCAGTGCATAACCAGGACTGTCACTATTATTTTTTAAATTGTTCATAAAAATAACACGAAATGCCTTTTTGCGTATTTTGCTGAAGTCAACATACATGGTGTCTGCCTCAATTTGCCTTATTATTCTGTTCGGTCTGACCTTAAAAAAACAAACAAGCAAAAACAGACGTTGATAGTGCTGTTCATGAGGCCAGACATGAATGACCATCCATTTCTGTGTAAGAATTTGTTTAGTCATCACAAAGTTGACTTCCCAAGTCCAAGTTTAGAAGAATGTGTTCTCTCTCTCTCTCTCTCTCTCTCTCTCTCTCTCTCTCTCTCTCTGTCTGCCTGTCTGTCTTTGTATATCTGTGTGTATGTATTCAAAAGCGTGTGTGAGTGAACATGTGCACATTCCTGTAGAGTCCACACATCAGCTTTGGTTGTTTTTTCTCAGGAGTTGTTCACCTTGTTTACTTTTTTTAACACAGAGTCTCTCACTGTGACCTGGGTCTCACAGATCAGGATAGGCTGGCTCCCAGGAGCCCTCCTGGCTCTCTGGTGCTAGAATCATGGATGTAAGCAAGTATGCCTGGGTTTTTACATGGGCTCTGGAGATTGCACTCAGTTCCTCATTCTTGCACCCACTGTGCTCATTTTGGCTTTTTTTTTTTTTTTTTTAATTTACATTCCAGCCATTGCTCCCAGTCCAGCCTCCCACAGTTCCTCATCCCATTCCTCCTCCCCCTTGCCTCTGAGATGGTGCACCCCTTCTCCACTCCCCAGGCATCCCCCTTCCTTGGGGCCTCAAGGCTCATCTTCTCCCACTGAGGCCAGACCAGGCAGTCCTCTGCTATATATACGTGCATGGCACTCTTTTGTGTTTTTAATCACATGAAATCAGTAGACTCTTGAATCTGCTGGTCCCCACCACACACACACAAGTTCCTGTGTGTATAGCTGGTTCTGTCTCCTCACTGGGTTCCAGCCCAAAGACATCTACCCCAGGGAAGACTTCCGCCATAATCTTTTCCTTGACTCTGACTGTACAATACTTTTTAAAGATCTAAAATAATTTTACTAATTTTTTTACTACAAATACAAGCTTCCTCATAACAGAGCTGCTACATTTTTCTGGTTTGGGGTACTAGCACAAGGCATGCCCACTGGCTCAAGCATGTGCTGAATCCAGGTGAATACAGCCACTGGCTTAAAATTCGAATGGCCCAGCCTCCTGTGTTTTTGGCTTTCACAAAGCCCAGGGTGACACTGCTGCTCTCCCCAGAGGTCCCTGTCATATCCACTTTGCTAAGCAATCTTTCCTACTTGGTCAGAATTAAGTCCAGGACAGAAGCTCCCTAAATCTCTTTTGCTTCTGGCTGAAAGATGAAATTATCAGCCAAGTTGAACAAGGCAAAATAGATCTGATGCCCTGGGTGAGGCTGGATGAAGTGCCCAGCAGTTACTATCCCATACCGGTTTGTCAAAATGAAAGGGCTATATCCCTCAGAAGTCTCCTAATACCTTACCTGACCCCCCAACTTCATGAAAAGGGTGGATCTGCTCTGCCACTGTTAAAACCACGTTCTCAATGACACTAATGCTAGTTTGTGATTTGGGGCTTTGGTGAGTGACATTAGACCATACTGATATCTATTTTACCCAAGGGGTTATAGTTCAGGAAAGCTTTGGTTGTATGGGTGAGAAGCCACTCAGACTATATAAAACAAGAAGTGATAACTGAAATTCAGCAGGGGCAGCCATAAAGCACAGAGGCATTAGACGGCAAACTATTATTGTTGGCTGCTTCTTCTCTACCGAGTCTCCATCTGAAACAACACAGTCTTGCATCTGTCCTGCCTTCAAGAGCTGAGTCACAGTCTTGTACCTACAGGTTGGCTTCTATTCTTATCCAAAATTCTTATGTTCTCCCAAAACACTGACTTATATGTGTTGTGGTTTTCCTTTTGTCATGTTGCAAACTCCATTTCAAGTCTATGAGATCTTTCAGCGTAAGCACCCACCAATGATGACTGCAGTCTGCTAGATGAATTACTCAATAGAAATAATTGTCAGAGAGTCCACTAGCTAGCTAATGTGGAGACTTGTTTTGGAAGCTTGTTCTTGTTTTAAACAGCTGTGATGGGCAGGGCTGTCAGCTTGACAGAATCTAGAGTCATCCAGGAGTGGGTCGCTAGGAAGGTCTCTGGAGGATACCTTGATTGCATCAGTTGAAGCAGGAAGACCCACCTCTTTGGGTGACATCATCTCCTGGCCTAGATCCTAGATTATACAGTTGGAGAAGGGGACTTAATTCATCACTCTTTGCTTTCTGATTATGGGTGTAATGTGCCCATCTGTTTCAAATCTCTGCTGCCTTGACTTGCCTACAACAGATGGACTGTACCCACGAACTGTGAGCCAGAGTAAAGCCTTTCTCCTTTAAGTTGCTTTTGTCAGAATATATTATAACAGCAACAGGAAAAGAAACTAAGACAAAAGATACAGCTAGAGAGAATATGTGTGTGTGTATATATATATAATGTTCCTCCAAGTTAGGGGGTCAATTGTACTGGCTGGTTTTGTGTCAACTTGACACAAGCTGAAGTTATCACAGAGAAAGGAGTTTCAATTGAAAAAATGCCTCCATGAGATCCAGCGCTAAGGCATTTTCTCAATTAGTGATCAAGGGGGAAGGGCCCCTTGTGAGTGGTACCATCTGTGGGCTGGTAGTTTGGGGCTCTATAAGAAAGCCAGCTGAGCAAGCCAGGGGAAGGAAGCAAGCCATTAAGAAATATTCCTCCATGACCTCTGCATCAGCTCCTGCTTCCTGATCTGCTTGAGTTCTGGTCCTGACTTCCCTTGGGGATGAACAACAGCATGGAAGTGTAAGCTCAATAAACCCTTTCCTCCCCAACTTGCATCTTGGTCATGATGTTTGTGCAGGAATAGAAACTCTAAGATATATATGTATATATATTAGACTATTTGTTAGACTCTTTGAGATGAACTATAGTAATGAAAGATCTCAAAGCATTCTAAAATGCACAGCATGATACTCTTGCTAAAGGGATGCTTCATGCTTGGTCATGATTTGCCTCTGTGGTTTGGAGCCCATATCAAAGCTTTGTCCAATCCTCCACCTGGAAATTTCTTCTCAAAGAGGAAGTGGTCTTCATCTGTATGACTGGCCCTCACGGTGCTTCACTGTTATATTCTACTGTATGTAGCATCACCAAGCACATGGTCACATTTGGGTGCAGACACCTTCCATATTAGATACCAAGACTCTCAATTATGAATGACAGCACCACCACCACAAGGCACATCTAAAACTACATGGAGTTGTTTCAATGACTGAGAACAGCTACTGACCTTCAGTGGACAGGGGCCAGGGCACCTTAACTTCCTACAGTAGGTAGTAAGTCCCTCTCAGCAAGGACTTGTCTTTTCTAAAGTATCAACAGAAGGCATACTGAAAAGCATAAGAAGTTGGAAAACCACCTAGACATCTGTGCTTTTCCTCAGTGTCTTTATCATCAAAATTTCAATGTAACTGAATATGCATATTATTTAGAAATATGGAGATAGATTCCAGAAGATCCAACTGAGTTGAAGTGGCTGCTTGTAGTTGACAGGTGGAAGGGCAGAAGTTTGCTAGTTTGGTAGAAGACCTCTTGATAGCATTTAAATATTTGAATATGTACTCATACTATCCTTCAATACAATTTTAAAACTAATGCAAAGTAATGAAGCCTGTCTTGAGGGAATGTGCAAGATGCTATGTGTTTAATCTTAACGTTCTAATGTCTCCACTTAGTAAGGCTGTGAAAAGGTTTTGGTAAGCTATGTGGAAGGAAAGACCTGTGAAATCATATCAGCCATCCCAACACAGAGTAAGCTGTGTTCAAAAACCTTGTTTCTGTTTCTTAGCACCTCTGTTGAAAAATGTCCCCATTAACTAATTCAGCTGAGGGCAGAAAGCCAAACCTCCAAGAATCCCAGCATTGGCGGCCACTCAGTGTTGAGAATACACAACACCGAACAGAGGGATAGGCATTGAGAGTCTGGAAGAAATCTAAGAAAGAGGAAGTGAGAAGAGAGAAAAGAAGGAAAACCCAACCCTTGAGTCTGCATACAGTGAAAGGGGTGCCAGAGAGGCCCCTGATGGCTTTTGTGATTGTCCACTTTCTTATTTTGACTTGTGGTTCATCTGCCTTCTCCTTGTCCGAATGCAGGTTCCTAGCAGGAACTTGCCACATCTCAGTCCACACTCCAATCCGAGTTGACTCTCTGGAGCCTAACAGGGGCCCTGCCCATGCTCCTCAGATAGGAGAGAGTCATTCCGTGTTCATGCCTGCCAGGTTCTGTTCTATACACTTGCCCTGTAGGAGCATGGTTGTTTTAGCAGATGCTTTATGAGGGAGGCATTGTTATCTCCACTGAGCAGAGAATGAAAAGAATCACATTGTATTTCCCTGAAATCCTAGCTCATAACCCAATAAGGCTGCTATCTTGTAAAATTACTTTAATTAGTAATTCTCCACACCAGTATCTATCTATCTATCTATCTATCTATCTATCTATCTATCTATCTATCTATCATCTATTTACCTATCTATCTACCCATCATCAATCTATCAAGTTATTTCTCTCATCACTCTAAAATTGCAATGGATGAAAAGAACAGTGAGCTGATATTTATTGAGCAATTGTTTTACACGCTCGACATTTGGAATACGCTATCCAACCAGACTCTCCTTACAACCACTTGAGTCAGATTTTGTTTTTAATCTTCATCTTACTTGTGAGGAAATTGAAGATGAGAAAAATGAATACGTTTTCCTAAGATCCTGCAGACAGTTAGTTGAAGAAGCAAAATTTGAGACTGGGTCTGTCTGAAGAGCATACATATTCAGCCTCTAATATGACCCCCAAAGCTTCTCCTGGCATAAACTTTGATGGAGTTCTCCCCTGATTATCTCATGGTTGCTCTACATGACCAACAGAAAGGATGGTTTTTAGCCTTAGAGGTGAAGGCTATAAAAGACCAACTTCCTTCAAGTCTTCTGATTGATTTCAGTGGGCTAACAACTTGTACTTGACTGAAAATTGTGCAAGACTCTGAGCCAGAACCAAGCGGTTAAGCTGCTCTCAGATTCCTGACCTTCAAAACCATACAGAATAGCAGATGCTTATTCTAGGCTGGTAAGTGTTGGAATAATTATTTACACAGCAACGACATCTCCTTCTTCCTCTGACAGGGTCTGAGAACCAGTCATTTCCATCGAGTTTCCTTGGCTCCACAGGAATGCTGTCTGTTCTTCCTGAGTCCAGGGCTACTGTGAAGTCAGCATCCATCCAAGAGTAGCCACATATCTATGATGACTTCATGGTCAAGGTTAGCCTAGAGCTGGAACCAAACACAGTAGGCACAAGAGCTAAAGGAGCCACTTTGTGCCTTTGCATCCTGAACCTGGACAGGAGTTTGATGACATACAGAGAGAGGTCTTGTTCATCCTTCACATGTGTGACTTTGCCACTTCAAGAGAATCACAGGAAATGATGCAACTTGTGTTTTAGGAAAACACAGAGCTTAAAAAAAAAAAAAAAAAAAGTGAATGTAACACATTGAACCGGGGTTATGTATCCATGGGCAGACAATAGCACTTTCCAAAGCCTGCTGCATTCACTGTTTTTTTTTAAACTTCATTTATATATTTATTTACTTATTCACTTTATATCCTAATATCCAAGCCCCCTCCCAATTCCCCCCTCACACAGCTCCACCCCTGCATTCTTCTTTTGTAGCAATTCACACAGCACAGGGACTGCACAGTGGGTCTGCCTGTGCTTAAATGATAATTCTAAAAGAGTTATGTGTCTTTGAACACAAATTCTGTGAAGTCAGGAGACCAGGCTAGGTGATAAGATGAGCAGAGTATGGGTGGTTCAGTCACTGAATTATTGAGATGATTAAATAAAAATACAGAAAGTGTTGAGGGAAATAATGAAGAAATAAATGGATGGATGGGTAAAAACACAAAAGGCTAGCAGAGGCGACAATTTCCAGCCTTACTTTTGTCTCCTGGAGTTTTGAGAAGCCACTGTACAGATGAGAAATAGAGATGTCTCAGCAGTCTACAGTCCCCTTGTGAGAGTCCCCAAGAGTGTAATACTGCTCCAGGCCCACCGCTTCACCCATCAAAAGGGCCTAAAATCAGTTCCTGAATCCTAGGACCAAAGGGAAGTATGTGTGTGATGAGACAGTACTTGAAAATGCCAAGCTGGATGTGATGAGCCCTCCTGCAATTATACCACCAGGAGTCAGAGAAGAGAATCGCAAGTTCAAGGCCAGCTTAGGCTGTATAGTAAGCAGTCCAGACTTCATAGTGAGATTCAGGCTCAAACATAAAAGTCAAGAAAGAAAACAAGCAAAAACATTGAATAGAAATTTACTCCACCCAACCTTTTCTTTAGTCCTAATATTCCCCCAACCCCCTCCCGACAGAGTTTCCACAAACAGACTGCCCAACACTTGGAAAGTGGGTGCTCAAAGACAAGGCTGGGTTTAAGTCTCATGCTGCTATTTAAGTTTATTTTGCTAAAACAAGCATAAAATTTCATGTCAGAAGCTTGTGGTTTAATCCCAGGTCTGCCACCTACTGGCTGTGTGACCTCAGAAAGCCACCCCACCTCTCTGAGGCTTATAGCTTCCGTCAGAGTTTAATGGGCTAACATGTTTAATTAGGGAAGAGCAATGACCCAGGACAGCATGGTCCTGTCAGTCCGGAGTGGGGCAGCAGTTTTGAAGTAGAGCCTAGCCTGCTCTGTCTTGTGTCCTGGCTTTCTAGAAAACAGAGCATGGCTGTCTGATGTGGTATATCTCACCTCCTTGCAGAAGCCACTTAAGAAAAAGCCCCCAAATCCTTTGGGATGGTCCCATGGACCATCTTTTGCTCAGGTGAGAGAGTCCACTCCAGCATTCTGTTGCAAGAGATGCTAACCTTGCCTCCCTAAGGCTTGGTGATCTTGATATTGGTGCTATGTGGTTCCAAGGACCTATCATTGAGGATCCTTTCTCTCCTTGTCTATGACTCAGGCATCTCTATGTGCTAGTGGAATGATCACCTCAATAGATAGAATACTTTATGGGTATTACACAGCTTACAGCTTCATAAGGACAATCTCTGAACCAATGGAGTTTTGGGTTCTGCAGTGTAGTGGATTGAATGAGAAATGTCCACCATAGGCTCATGTATTTGAACGCCTGGTCCTCTGTTACTAGCTCTGTTTGGGAAAGTTACAGAACCTTCAAGAGGTAGCCTTACTGGAGGAAGCACGTCCCTGAGAACTGACTTTGAGAGTTTGTAGCCTTGCCCTACTTCCAGTTCCTTCTCTCATTCCTATGTGAGCAGTTGCCAGATGCTCTGGGAGCTTCCTGCCCCTGCTGCCATGCCTTCTCTGCTGTTGTAGACATCTAGCTCTCTGGAACTGTAAGCCAAAATAAATTCTTCCTTAAACACTACATGAGCCTTTGGGGGCATTTTTCATTCAAGCCATTTCAGTGATCCTGTGAGAATGTTCTCTTATCCTAGTCCTTCTTGGTCCAGTACACCCCATGGCTTTGTGTATCACGTCCCCAATTCCATCTTACCAGAAGGTTCTTCTCAAACCACCTTATTAGAAACCACCAGTCCCTTTCAGCATGCTGTACCAGTCTGTTCTCTTTCAATCAACATGATTCTTATGTATATTTCTTTGCCAGATATATTTATCTGTCTCCCTATGGAGCTAACACTTCCTCTTTTACATTGACTACCTTATCCTTAACCTGGAATAGGAACTCACTCAGAGTATGTATTGTTGAATGAGTAACTGGCCCCCTGGAACAGAAGCATGAGCACAGACCAGGGCTTGATGTCAGAATGGAAAAGAGGCAATTGGAACAGCTCCTTCAAGGAGAGATATGACATGCTATAGAGTCACCGAGCAAACAAAGTAAAACATAGACTTAGATGCAATTCAAGCATCCCCATCTTCAGGTCATCCTTTCTGTGGTAAAGTGGTCAGCTATGGTGGTCTACGGATGAAGCTCAGTGGGTAGAGTGCTTGCTTAGCTTACATAAAACCCCAGGTTTTCTAGCACCTCACAAACCAAGTGGTGCATATCAGCAATCTAAGCACCCTGAAATCACAGCACTTGGGAAGTGGAAGCAGGAGGATCAGAAGTTCAAGGTTGTCCTTTGGCTATATCAGAGCCAGCCTGGGTTATATGAGATCCTATCTAAAGGAGGAGAATAAAAGAAAAATATATGACAAACACCCAAATTTCTCTCCTATAAAGAGATCCTACACACTTGAGTGTCCTTTTCTATCCTGAACTTGGATGTCCAGTTTTAATGAAGATTTATGCTGTCAGTATGTTCACACCCGTGATGCTTCATTCTTCCACAAGCAAAAGAAAATTCACTCAGAGACTTTAATTGATCATGTGTAGCCAAACCAGACCAGGGGGTTTCATGTTCCTGGAGATGGTTTGTTTGAATAGCATTGCTGCGACACTTCTTAGGTCTCACACTGATTGGCACACAGGCCTGCCAGGGCTCTACATAGAGATGGTTAATGTCAGCAGCTGCCACTAGAGGGCTATTCACAGCCAGAACTCAAAGGAGTCTTTGGGCACAATGTGCTCTCAGACTGCCCCCAGGGCACAGTGAACTCTTGGCAGAGAATTAGTCCCACGACTGTGGCTTTGATGTCCCTAGAAACTCCAGGTAGTGCCTCTTCTGCCCCCCCCCATCCCACCCCCGCCAGTACCATGGAAAGACACGCTTAGAAGTATCACCTTCCATGGACCTTGGTATAAAGATGGAGAGACAGGGAGATGGTGGCTGTCACTGGAAAAATGGGTCTCTCTTTAGTAGTAGCATTTGCAAGGACTCCAAACCAAAGTTCCGTGCACTATGCCATAAATATTAAAGCATTTATGGGCTATCTAAAAAAAGCACGTCTTTATGCAAGAGTTGAGAGCTCACAGTCTGGGAGACTCTCTCAAGAATCTTAGGAGTAATGAATTGATAACTTGGAATAATACATTTGTTTGACATACTCATGCCTGAGGCCTTTTGTTAAGTGGATCTCAAACTCCTGTGGGGGCAGATTAAAGTACCAGCCCAGTGTATTTCAGACCTGACCTACACAGCTGATGCACTTCCATTGTGGACTTTTTATTAGGGTTCGCAATTTTAACTATTTTAAACTTCACAATGTAGTAGTCTCTGGTACATTAATGATGTTCAATCTTCATAATTCCCTAATTCCAGTCACAAAAGAAAACTGTTTCTTAACGCCACTCTCATCCCCACTCCCAAAAATCCTGCTCTCATTGAACGGTGACTTCTCATTCTACCCTCTGTCTCCTGAGCCTCTGGCAGTGACCAATGTTCCTTCTGTCTCTGTAATTCGACTTTCATGCATACTCTGAATAAATCCCATTGTACAGTATGTGGTTTCTTAAGTCTGGCTTCCTCCACTTATTATGTTCTCAAGGTTCAGTCATTGCTACATATATCAGAACTTTATTCCTTTTATGACTGAATAATATCCTGCTACACATGTACATTTCTTTCTAAAAGCTGTTAATTCATTTGTTGGCTGACATTTGAGATCTGTTCACTTTGAGGTCATTTTAATGATGCTGTTATAACCATTTTGTACAAGTTTGTGCTTGGACACCTCTTCGTGTTTCTCTTCGATATATGCTGGAAGTAGAGATGTAGTCAACACTGAATGGGTATTCTTGGCATTGGAGCACAAAGAGGAAGAAGACTTGGTTTTTTCCTCCCCCAAGCAAACTCTCCTTGCTTCCTCACTGCTGTTCATTTTTACAAGTGCCTGCCAGGCACTGGGAATATATCATGCATCTGTGAACAAAACCAGTGAGAGTCTAAGCTCTCATGAAGCTTGTACTTGTTACTTTCCTTATGGCTGTGACAGAGAAACCTGACAAAAAGCTACTTAAGACAGGAAGAGCCTGTTGAAGCTCACAGTTTGCAGGGCAGACTATCATTGGGGGAAGGCAAGGCGGCAGTGGTGTGAAGTGGCTCACCACATTATATCTGCAGACAGGAAGCAGAGAGCAATGAACGCTGATGGTCAGCTCACTTTCTCCATTTTTATTCATTACTGACCCCCAGCCCATGGAATAGTGCTCCCAAAGTTAGAGATTTCCCACCTGGATCACCTCAGTCTAGAGCACTATGGGTCTCAACTCCTCTGGGGGGTTGAACAACCCTTTCATAGGGGTCACCTAAGACAACCAGAAAACACAGATATTTACATTATGGTTCATAAGAGTAGATAAATTAAAATTAAAGTTATGAAGTAGCAGAGTAAATAATTTTATGGTTAGAAATCACCACAATGTGTGAAACTGTATTAAAAATTGGAAGAATTGGGAAGGAAGAGAGTCATTAGTCAAGAGCTTCCCCCATAGACATGCACAGAGGTTTGTCTCTGAGGTGATTCTAGATCCTACCAAGTTGACAATCAGTGTATCTCCCAGTCAAGAGAGGAGATGGGGATGAGGCAGGTGAAGAGATGGGTAGTCATGACTGTTCGGATGAGGATGAAGGACTCCCTTAACTCCGAATGTCAGGACAGTCTTTCTGTTCTGACACCTGATGAGAAAGAACCAGTCATATGAAGAGCCACAGAGAGAGGCACATGAGGACACAGACAGAGGAAACAGCCACTGCAAAGGCTCTAGGAGATGACAAATCTGACATGTTGAATGAGAGGTTGATCAACCTCTCAGCCTCAGTCCCCTTTTCAGGCCACTGAAGGCTGCCCTCTCACCAGCCACGCTCTAGTTCTTCTTACCTCCTTCCCCTTCTACTGTCTTCTCTCAACAGCTACACAGAAATAAACCACTGACACTTTGAAATGCCATCCTTCTTCCGCTTAGACAATAAGCCAATGCCCCATTGGGTTCTTTCCAGCCATTAAGCCACCTTTCCCATTCCCTTTACACTGAAGCATATCAAAGGATACCTACAATGGAATGACCATTCCTCTGCTGTTAATTCTTCAGCCTCCAGCAAAGCAAATTGCCTGTGTCCCCAGTAAGAAGCCCATGGACATGTCTCCCCAAGGTCTCATTCTATTTGTCAAATCAAGTGGTACCCTTCTCTCCTTATTTAATCTCTTGGTTATGGTGGAGACCCCTGAGCACTTTTTAAAAACTATCTGTTCAATGAGAATAGATTTCTTTAATTTATTGTGATTATGGTTTCCCTCCCCCAACTGCTCCCAGATCCTCCCCACTCAGCTGCTGAGTGCTTCTCACCTGTGTGTACTGTGAGCTAAAGGTGTGAAGACTCTTTGTTCCACTCTCCCTCCCACATATCTTTCCTGATACCCATTTTTTAAATGTTGGTGACACTCAGGGCATATTCTAATCCTCCTTTCATCTCATAATCCCTTCATGAGGTGGTATCAACCAAACAGTCATGATGTTGAATGGATAATTCACATTACTCAAGAACTTTCCCACCCAATAAACTTTATCTGTAATCCCATCATCGGTACTCATGGGAGCTCTTACTGTCATGATGGACACAGCAACAGGAAGTTTAGGTATCTATTTACAGATTCCCAACTGAGGCTGAACGAGGTAGCACTTTGTCTTCTTGTTTTAGTTCTTAATAATTAGCATATCGCAAACTGGATAGTCATTGTCATCCCATTTCTCCCTAATTCTCTCTCTAGTTTCCTTGGCTCCATTAATAACTAAAGCAAAAGCAAACTTTTTACTTTCATGATCAATTTAGCAGCTTCACATTTTGTCCACTCTCTTGTCCTAAGCACAAGACATCTGTGTTATGCCTTATGGAGAAAATGTATGTTAGAAAAGCTTTATTATGGAATGAGCTGTAGTGTTGTTGGCCATGATTTCATTAGTCACAAATCACAATATTAAAAAAGATGGTCTTAAATGAAAACATACATAAATAAGGTTCTATAGTAAATAGAGATGAAACTGTTGTGAGATTCACAAGACCTCCACTCTGTCTTTCTGCTAGGAGCAATGGCTTGGTATTCCCTAATTTCGTGTTCATGGTAGCTTTGCAGAACTCTAATAAAGAGAATCAATTATACGATCCAAACAAAAATGCCCCTGAGAGAATTTTATCTGCCACTCAGGTGTCTCATCTTTTGTAAATTGAAATATTCAATTATTGGGATGTCTAATCTTGACTGTCAACTTGACATGCTTAGGAAGAAGACAACACATCTGAATAATTGCCTCTATCAAATCATGGGCTTGTCTGTGGGAACATTATCCTGAATGCTAGTTGACATAAGATCCCAGCCCACTGTGGTGGTACTATCCTTAGGTGGGTCTGAGCGATAAAAGAAGGGTACCTGAGTGTGCTCTTTTGTGGTCTCTGTTTCAGTGCCTGCCTCCAAACTCCTGCCTAGAGTTTCTGCCATGGCTTCCCTCAATGATGACCTATTGCCCGTAAGCTAAAATAACCCTGTTCCTTCCCAAGTTGTTTTTAGTCATGGTGTTTATATCACAGCAACAGAGAAGCAAATAAATCAGAACTGGACAATTCTCCTCAGTGATGCCAATAATAATAATAATCAGCATATCCAAAACTAGACCCTCATCTTGGTCCCATCTGCTCCTGTCTTCCTGTTCATCTTTCTAGTTTCTTTGTCTCTACTCTACACTTGACTGTCTAGCAATGATCCTAGTATCCTCAATGGTCCCTTCTCTCAAGTCCCTATATCTAGGCATAACTTCAGCATTGTCTTCGTTGCATCTTAAGCTAGCTTTCTTTGCCCTGTCACTTTTACCCACCTGGTTCTGACTATGATTATCACTGGCTTTCTGAAGTGTCTCTCTTTTAACCCTTTCTGATAAGGTTCTATCTGCTGTCAGAATCTTCTTCCTGTGATGCAAATCCAATTAAGCTGGGCAAATCTTCCCAATTAAAATCTTCCTGGCTTCCCACTGCAAGCAACACTGAATCCAAACTGCCTCCACCACTGAGTACTGCCTCACCGTCTCTCTCCTACCCATCCATACACACTCTTTTGTGCTTCCCTGGGCATTCTAGAGCTGCCTGTTGTTCTATCTGTTTCTCCCTCCTCTTGATTTTCCATTTTCACACATTCTGTCTTCTCCTAGCTTAAGGTGATAAGCAACTGCCTTTAACACTCTACAAATGCTGATTTTTTTTTTTTTTTTTTAAATAAGGATAAGCGCTTGCTTCCTTCCATATCTCCAGGACTAAATATTTCCTTCTAAAGATGGACTTCTGGCCAAGGCATTATAAGCTTCTCAGTTTCAAATTGCCTTCTGTGAATGAGAACTGGTCCTATCTACCTTAGATAGCATTACTAAAGACTAAACAAACAGCACCTTAGAAAATTAACCAAGAACTTGGACAAAGAGACACTGAAACGCTGCCACTTCTCTTGCCCAGTGCATTGTAGCGTAATACCTTTTACCATCCAGTTGCTGTCCCAAGTGTCTTACTACTGCTTCTTCATTTCCCTCAGACATGATGCTATATGGATAATCTGTGATCTAGATTGTTCGCTCACCACCCCCGGTTCTAACCATATTTATTTGTTGCCTGTGGAGATGTGTTGCATTTTCTCTTCATGCTTTTAGCACCAACATCTCTGTCCATTCTCAAAGCTATTCCACCCTCTTTTAAGGACTGATGTCCTGATGTTTGAATTGTTTGTTATAAATCTTTATTGGTCTTCCTATTCCCACTAGCCCAACTCTCCATGCTTTCTGGTACTGCGACCTGATAATGCACATGGTAAGTAGCTACCTTCTTGGTTGGTAATATTGAAAACAGTCTGACATCCTGCTGTCAGTGGATTGTGATGACTTCTGGAGGCTGGAGAAATTCTTTTTGTCATAGTGTCCTGCTCAACATTTGGTTAAGGTTATGAGTGAGTCACAGAGAAGGGACACTAATGAAATGACAAAAGGACCAGGAAATAACACAAAGGATGGGATTGCCTTTCCACTCCAACCTTCTAGACTGGTAAGTAAAATTAGCAAGATATAAGGTTAATGAGCTCTCAGGCCAACTTGCAATCATCAAGTGCCACCCTTAGGGCCCCTCTTTTAACAATAGCTCTCATGAAAGCAGGAGGTAAAGCAACTGCCAGGAAAAAAAAAAGAGTGAAATAGAAAGGGTGTAAAACACTCCGGAAGTAATTGACCCTTTGTTCTTAGCTCAGCTCAGATAAGATGTGGCATGTGGGACCACATCTGAAGAGGAACACAGACCAACTGCACAGTACTTTTGAATGAGCAATCACAATAGAGAGGCGAAGGTGCTAACAACAGAAACCATCAACCACTATTTATTCCAACATGGTAGACAGAACCTCAGATGGATCTGCATTATATCATTATACTAAAGGCCAATTTTATGCAAAGCAGTGAAAAGCAATCACCTAAAAGACAGATAATATGAAGGATCACTCTGGCTGCTTTAAAAATGGCAACACAGTTTTGTTTGTCACCCACTGTGATTGCTTCTACATTTGGCCAATCTTAAATATTCATTCAGTTATGTAATTTTTTTTTGCATTGAACTAAATAAGTGAAAATCAAGCGTGTTGTCAGTCAGGCTGTGATAAATAATGTTTACAACTAAACAGAATCGAGGCCATACTAGAGATGAAATATTTTCTTTGGAAGATTGTTGCTTTCCTGTCAGTGGTACACCTACCCAGCCTCAATTTGTTCTTCCTGCCTCCTGAACCAGCGTTTCTGAGATGCCAAACTGCTCACATCTTGTTGGCATCCAAGACAAACCTAACAGATGTTTCTTTAGCCCAACCTTCCACAAGCCCCTCAAATACCCCCCCCCCCCCAGGAACTGTGTGTTCTCCTTTACACAAGCAGACTCAGCACACCTGCGCTTGTCTGACTGCAGATGTGTTGTTAGGGTTAGGGTTAGGGTTAGGGTTAGGGTTAGGGTTAGGGGTTAGGGTTAGGGTTAGGGTTAGGATTAGGGTTAGGGTTAGGTGAGCATCCACACACCAAATGTGTGCTAAGCATCTGCTGGAGGCTAACAACTGTACTTTCCCAAGAAAGACAAGAGTTGCCTGTAGATGAGAGGGGCTGGATAAGTTCTTTTGCTACTGGCAATAAATGGAAAATAGAAATTAGAAAAGAAGTCTAGTTAGTAGGTGTTGGTCCAACTGT
>CM052702.1:56077911-56111085 GCA_028551405.1 Uromys caudimaculatus
CCAAGAGGCTAGGGGGCTTTGTCGTGGGGGGAGGCTCTGGTTATTTACCATTAAACACTTTACAGTGACAATGAGATGCTACACATGTCCATAATTTTCAGCTTTCACTGTAGGGTAGTTAGAGAGGTTAACGGGCACACAAACCTGGTGCCTGTCCATCAAAGCCTTTCTTGTCAGTATCTTAATCAATAGTCAAAGCTTTGCTAATCTGTACATTAAATAGCAAAATGTCTTTTTAAAACTGTGAACAATAGCATCCTGCTGATCCACATAGCACATATTAAGAATGAGCTTTTATTGGTAAAATTTAAAATATTTGGAGTCTGTGGCTATAACTTACTGGTAGACTACTTGGCTACTACGTGCAAGGATCTGGAATTGATCAGCAGCAGCAAGAGATAATACTAGCCTCTTTTTGTCTTTTTGTACCTTTCTACATTCTTGGTGTGTGTGTGTGTGTGTGTGTGTGTGTGTGTGTGTGTGTGTGTGTGTGTGTGTGCGAGTGCACATGCAGGTGCATGGTGGGGTGCACACATGAAATCTCAGGCTGTATTTCTTAGTTGCTTTTCCATTTTATTTTATTTTTGAGACAGTCTCTGGCTGGCCAGCAATAACTCTCCCGTCTCCACACCCCCAGTACTGGGATTATAAACATGTATTACCAGGCCCTGCCTTTTTTTTTACTAACATGCCTTCTGGGGCTTGAACTGGGGTCCTCATGTGCTTTACTTTACCAATACAAGCACTTTACTGACTGAGCTCTCTCTCCATCCTTGGAGAATCAGTGTGAGAACTGTCTGAAATATCTCCTTGCTCACACTATGAGAGTTTTAGGATCCAAAGAAACTGCTAGCCTTCCGCCAGGGAAGCTAGATTGCTGAAAGCCTTTGTGGGCAGCCACCAGTGTAGGGCCATGGACAGGGAATATCCTGGTTATCTGATGTCAGCTGTAAGGGTGACAGATTTCTATCTCTGCAGGCTTGGCTTTTGCCTGCAGTGAACAGAAGCTCATGTGAGATGCTCATCAGAGCATCTAAAGGCCAGACAGGGGCTGTGACTTCATCAAGCTTCCCAAATGGACAGCGCCAGTGCCTCTGTGCTTACTTGCTTGCTAGTGATTGTGTCTTTTAGCAAATGCTTGTGTGGCAGAATCTGCCCTGAGACTGGCTTTCATTATAAGTTGTAACAAGGTTACACTGGTGTGATAGACTGTTACTTGCCTCAAGTTCCTTAGGGTAGCTAGTGTTAGCTGAGCGATAAAGAGAGAGAGACACACATAGAGAGACAGAGAGACAGAGAAAGACAGACATACAGACAGACGCAGAGAACCTAAGAGCTGTGATTCGAAAATTAATGCCACTCAGCTCTTGGCCTCCTCATCACTTTCAGAGCTATATGCAGAGCAGGAGATACTGGTCAGTCAGGTTACTTAAGGGACAACTGGTAACATAGCCCACAGAACTGAGTGTATAAGAGGTCCCCCAACTCTCAAAGTTGGACTGATAAGAAAAACTCAGCAAAGAGATCTTCCAAGAAAGGCCATTTCACATTGGATTGGGAAAGGAACTGGAACACTCCTAAGTTGTCAGGCACCTGTGAGGCTTCCAAACTCATAGATCGCGTTTGAAACCCTAATGTATGCAACAAGAAGCATTTTCTGAGCATTTTATTCTATTTAAACTTGGTGTTTTAGCTAAGAAATTAACATTTTTGGAAGAACATTACGGAAATATGGAAGAAATCTATTTGAACCTAGTCTGTCTCTCTCTTCCTCTCTCTCTCTCCCTCTCTCTCTCTCTCTCTCTCTCTCCCTCCCTCCCTCCCTCTCTTCCTTTTTCTTTGTTGTTGTTGTTGGTGGTTTGGTTTGATTTTCTGTTTGCATGTTTGTTTTTCAAGACAAGACTTCTCTGTGTAGCCCTGGCTGTTCTGGAACTTCCTCTGTAGACCAGGCTAGCCTCAAACTCACAGAGATCCACCTGCCTCTGCCTCCCGAGTACTGGAATAAAAGTCATGAACCAGCATACACAACTGAGTCTAAACTTTTTCCTGTCTCACTGCTGAGCTTCAGAACTGCCAGTGAGCCAAAAGATGGCAAAGACCAGAACAGAATAACCACTGAACAAAGAGCTGCCTGCATTGGTGTGTTGTCTGGATGGACGCTAGTTGTGGTTGTTTGAGAAAAGACCCCCAGAGACTGGGGCATTTGAACATTTGCTCACCCCATTGGTGGCACTGTTTGTAGAAGTTTAGGCAGTAAAGCCTTGAAGTATGTCACTTGGAGCAGGCTTTGAGAGCCTATAGCCTGGCTCCACTCCAGTCTCTTCTCCCTGCTTCATGCTTGCTGCTGAGGATGTGCCCTCTTTTTTTTTTTTTTTTTTTCTTTTTTTTGACAGGATTTCTCTGTGTAGCCCTGGCTGTCCTGGAACTCACTCTGTAGACCAGGCTGGCCTCGAACTCAGAAATCCACCTGCCTCTGCCTCCCATGAGCTGGGATTAAAGGTGCGCCACCACTGCCCCGCAAAGTAGGATGTGCCCTCTTGACTTCCTGCTGTGGCTGTCACATCTGCCTGCCACCATGCTTCCCCACCATGACGAATCTGGAATGAATAAACCCTTCTTTCTACAAGTTGCCTTGGCCCTGGTGTTTTATCATACCAACAGGAAGGTAACCAATACTCTAGTACAGAGGTTCTCAACCAATGGGTCAAGACCCCTTTTGTGGGCTGCTTATCAGATATTCTGCATATCAGATATTTTATTATGATTTATAACAGTAGTCAAATGACAGGTATGAAGTAGCAACAAAATAATATGATTAGGGGTCACTGTGACATGAGGAATTGTGTTGAAGGGTCGCAGCATTAAGAAGGTTGAGCCACTGCTCTAGTAACTGAGAAAGTCTGAGAAAGATGAATGTGAGGAGGTATATTGTCCCCTGACCCAGATACATAGACAAGGTCTGCTATCTCTAAGCTTCAGGCAGAGCCAGGAAAAAACATAAGGATATCTGTCTGTGCAAGGCGATTAGTGTAACCAAAAGGGAGTGAAGAATCTTCGTTCTTATATGGAGTGAACACTGAGAAGATTGGAGGGACTGCAGAGTCACCTAGGACCAGAGGTGGGGACAGACACAGGCACCAGCTGGAGAGAACATACTTGGCACAGACATCATCACTGTCACCTAGCGCCCTCTGACAGTTCTAAAGTGTGTCTGCTGAGGGACTCTGAGCATGTCACCTGTGGAAAACAGAGAGGGAGAGCTTGAGATCCATGTCTGGGGGCTCATTCAGTTTGAGGCAAGAGCCCAAGTTTTGGGAACTTATATTGTCCTCTTTCCTAAACCTGTAAATAAGACGCCAAGAAAATGAGCTAAGTTGGGGAGTCTCGTTGGATTGTAGTGATTCTGGATTCTCTAAAAGGTGGAGACCAAGACAAGAGCCTGTGAGCCTGTGTGTAAGTTGTTTCTTTGGGCTATGGCACAGGAAGGCAGGAGGGGGAGGAATATCAGCCTATACCATGAAGTCAGATATTGCTATGTGCCTCAGGCTGGCACCCAAGACCTTTGCAGGACCTCAATCGGCGATCTCTCATCTGGGCTGGCGTCTCCCTCGTTTGATCCCTGATGAAAGTTGACCTTAATCTCCAGGTCCCACAAGTTGGCAGGAGAAAACTGACACCAGAGAGCTTTCTTCTGGCCACCACACATGCACCCTGGCACGTTGTGTGTGCCTGTGCACACACTGACACATTTAAAAAACTTTTCCTCATCCGCCCTAGCTTTTATCCCTCTTTAGTAAAGAGATGTTCCATTGGAATTTAAATCCCATGACGTTCCAGGTTGCGCATGCCTGAGTGAGTCTTCACAGTCACCTCACAGCAATGCGATAGAGAAATCCCAAGGAAGAGAACCACGGAACAGGCTAAGATGAGCAGTGTCAGAATACATACACTCAACTGCAGCATCTGCAGTAGTGTGTGCTCTGAGGACACGGGAGGAAGTGAAGCAGGGCACACCCATGTCTGGCATGGTATAACTCTCGCACTAGCCAGGTTAACTTCTGCCCTGCACATAATCTCTTTCGTTAAAGGGCTTTCAATATGGTCAAAGGTCAACCACATGGGACTCTACAAATGACTTCATACAGAAAACCTTGTGGTAAAAACTAAAGTTCCTATTCCTACATCTGGCAGAAGACATTGAATGGAATCAAGCTGCCTCCAGGTACCTTCTTGTTCTTATCAAGAGATAGTACCCTATAGAGCAGTGCTTCTCGACCTTCCTACGGCTGTGATCCTTTAATATACCTCATGTTGTGGTGACCCCAACCATAAAACTATCTTCGTTGCTACTTCATAACTGTAATTATGCTACTGTCCGAATGTAAATATCTGATATGCAGGATTATCTGATATTTGGCTCCCTTGAAAGGGTCATTCAACCCTCAAAGGGGTTGTAACCTACAGGTTGAGAAACACTGATATATAGAATTAATACTAGTCTGTTATCAGCAGGCTGCATTCAGTGAAAGAGGACACACTCTGTTTCACCCATGGAAAATGTCAATCCTTGTACCAGGACAGAAGAGTAGCAATAGACAGAGGCTAGCTGACTAATATAGACAAGCGATCCATCTATCCAGCTGATGGAGTCTGTTATGGCTTGGATGAAAATCGTCCTTTATACACTCTCGTATTTGAACACCTGGTCCCCAGCTGATAGCACTATTTTGTGAGGTTATGGGACCTTTAGAGGCAGAGCCTTGCCCTAGGAGGAAATGAATTGATAGGGGATAAACCTTGAGTTTTATAGCCCAGACTCACTTTCTGTTCCATCTCTGCTTCCTGATCTCAAATTGAGCAGTCAGCCTCACACTCCTGCTGCCCCAACTGAAGCAGCTCCCATGGTCAGGCCTTTCCCGACACTATAGTCTACACTTTCCAACTGTGAGCCCAAATAATCTTCCTTCCTGCAGCTGCTTGTCAGGTGTTCGGTCATAGCAACAGGAAAGGTTACTAATCCAGGGCCCTCCTCCAAATGGCTGTTCTCTAAAAGCATTCCTCTACAACACAAAGAGCCACTACTTACTTGCTTTCATAGGTTCGTGCATAAGCCTCTTACCTACACATTTCTATCTTTGATCTTCTGAATTAGCTCTTGGGAAGGGGAGGTGTCTGATTAACCAACCAAACTGTTTGCCACTCGCCAGGACTCTGTATATCTTCTCTTCAGGCCATTTCACCCTCCATGTAACTTAAACCCTGATTACGATTGTTCATAGCTTAGTCAGCTTTCCTCATGTGTCACACTGTCCTTTAAAGTCACTAACTTTCGTGGCCAATCCCAAGTGCTGTTTCCATCCGATCTTACAAGTTTAAAAGTCTGATATGTCCAGCCATGACGGCAGCACTGTTGTGTAATTGTGTCCTGTGGTCAGGACAATGCACTTCAAATGGAGGTTATTTTTCTGTTGCAGAAAACACACCCTCCTGATGGTTACCCCAACTGTCCAGTTGTAGAGTTTGCTAGAAAAGTCACACACATCATCTTTAGCTAGGATATCTGCTAGTATCTTGAGACGGCTTGCTTCATATCCAGCCCAGGTTTTCTGCAAAGTTCTCTTTTATCTTGCATTCTACTCTTAAGTGACATTATTCCTAAGTGTCACTCAACAAATCCACACATCTCATCTACCAAGGCAACTTTCTCATAGTAGAATGAGAGACTCTTTTAGCAGGAAATGTCCTGGTTTAGGCCTAAGGAATTCTTGGAAAAAGTCATTGATGTGATACATCTCTTAGTGTTTGTGGGGTTTTGCCTCTCTGCCTCCAAGTGCATACGTCTTATTAGAATATCCAAAGGAGCCGGGCAGTGGTAGCGCACACCTTTAATCCCAGCACTTGGGAGGCAGAGGCAGGCAGATTTCTGAGTTCGAGGTCAGCCTGGTCTACAGAGTGAGTTCCAGGGCAGCCAGGGCTATACAGAGAAACCCTGTTTCGAAAAACCAAAAAAAACCCCAAAAAACAAAAAACAAAGAATATCCAAAGGACTTATCACTTTCTGCTCTCCAGGCCTAGTTTGTCTGATTCTACTGGTGTAGAGAAGTAGGATGTGGTACCACAAAATGCTACAATGAACAATTTCTTGCAGATGATTATTAAAGCAGCAATTAAAAAGATAGAGATTCTCGGTTCAGGAACTTGTATGTACTGCATACAAGGTCCTATAGTTTCCCTTCCTATACTAATGTGAACATATTTTTTTACCTCCTAAGTAATGCATATCAGGAAAAATGCATTTACCAAGCTAAAAGCCACATACCTTGTCCCACAGACAATGTTGATCTGCTCAGGAAAAGTGTCACTCTTCACCACAGCAGCTGCAATTAGGGGCCATTATCTGATCTGGTCCAGTAGCTACCATAGAATCCGTAAAGGAAGTCACATGGGAATATAAAGGAGACCTTCATTCCTGTGCCCTGTAAGCTCTGAATGATGGCACTAGCTCCTGGTTTGACTCTGGTCACGTGACATTGGTTTTGATTATTCTCTCAGAGAAGGAGGCACAAGTAGGTTTCCACACCATCAGAGCCTTGCCCTTGGCCCTTTCTTCCATGGTGACACAACATGAAGCACGCCTCGGGAGTGCTGGCTCAGGGAATAGGAGGAGGGAGTGTGTGTCTAAATCTTCTCAGCTGTTCACTGTCAGGGCTTGTCCCCTGAGCTCTAATCCCTCTGCACTTTCAGAGTTTGCCTACATGAGACACAATATCACTATATATGGGACAAGAATCTGGTGCCACTAAACTGATGTGCAGTGAAAATACACCTGTACAAAGCTAACCTTCACAGCTGTGATAAAAAGAAACCAAGAGGTTAGCTATACGAGGTGCCCTATGTTGGAGTATATTAGCAATCACACTGCTCATTAACTTATTATTACCTCTCCACAGTATCTGGTCCATTAATGATTAATTGTTATTAACTGTTAAGAGTCTCCATTTAATGCATGTCTAACGTCATGGGCCATCAAGTAATCACTAAGTCTTCCACCAGCTCACAATCCTTAGGATTCTTATACACCTCCACAAATAAAGGAAAAGGGGATGGGAACCTCCCGGGTAGAGCTTCAACTATCCTGGAATGGGAACTGAGTGACATTCCTAGGGAGATATGAACAAATGTCTAGTCTGTCCACCCCAGATGGAGTACCAACAACAAGCCAAAGAAATTACTCCACCCTTCTAGCTTAGGGAATACATGAGGTAATTGGGATTGCTTACAGGAAGAGTGAATGACTCAAAGATAGCTATACTGAAAAGTCCGTCCCAGAATGGGCCACAGCTCATAAGAATTCAATCCCTGGAGCTCTCTGAAGAGCTTTCAGGTCAGATAGTGTCCTCTCCCCTACAATTTGTCCTGGGGGGTGGAGCCTTATAAGCTTGTAAGTTTCAGGAACTTCCTGAAACTCCCAAGTATAAAAGGAAAGAAGGGGAATGTGGGGCTAGTGTGATCCTCTCTTCAGATGCCAGGAAATGCTTTCATTCCCCCACTGTCCTTAAGTATGATGTCAGAACTTATAGGTGAGAGCAAGAATATATAAAACTGTAATTCTTGTATCCTAGGCTGGCCTCCAACTTGATATGTGTCCAAGAGTGCCACCATTCCAGTTTATGCAAAGCTGGGAATCAAACTCAGAACCTTATGTGTGATAGGCAAGCACCATACCAAGTGAACTCTACCCCCAGTTCTAATAAAGCTATAATTATTTTGCTTTGATGTAATAGAAGTCAAACACTGATTCCTACTTTAATCCTCCACACAATCCAGAGTCTAGACCAAGTGTCCGTTGCCATGCAGTTGCCCGAAACGGTCCTTTCTAAAACTCACTCATCCAGCCGAACCAACTCATCTAGCAAGATATGAACTTCGAGCATGGCGGCAGTGAACCAAGACTAATATCAGCTCAATTAAGGCTTTCCACGGTGTCAATCCTCAGGGTTTCGAGGAAGCCCCGAAGGAAGCCGAGCGGAGCTCTGACCTCAGGCATCTAGAGTCTGTGCACAAAGGGAGAACCCATAGTAAGCATGGCCACAATATGTGAGCTGCTTCTATACACCATTTTTTTTTAAAAAAAGAACATGTTATTCCATCTAATTCTCACAGCTATTCTGCAGGCAAGGATTTTCACCTTAGGAAACTGAGGCTCATAAGCACCAAGTTGTTTATGCACAGGTGATGAAATTGTCCCTGGATGATCTAGGAGGCAGGCTCAGCTCTAGTTCGTTGTGGACGGCCATATTCTCCCAAACAAACTTCTCTCCCACAGCATGAGGAGGCCACCTACAGCTGTGTGTGTTAAATTTTGCACTATGGTACTCCTTCAAGAAGACCTGAGGGAAAAAAATCAAATCACCCCCACAAATTCTATAGTATTGTTGAATACTCTGATATGAGGGTGAGTTTCCTTTCCTTTCTTTCTTTCTTTCTTTCTTTCTTTCTTTCTTTCTTTCTTTCTTTCTTTCTTTCTTTCTCTCTCTCTCTCTCTCTCTCTCTCTCTCTCTCTCTCTCTCTCTCTCTTTCTTTCTCTCCACAACTCCCCCTTTTAAAACAATAATAAAAGAGGAACTGTTAAAAGCCTAGAAATACTTTAATAAAAATCTTAGGTCAGAAAGCTGGGGAGATAGCTCAGTTATTAGCACTTGATGCCCTTCCAGAGGTTCTGAGTTTGTTTCCCAGAGCCCACATAGCCACATGTAACTCCAGCCTCAGAGGATCTAATGCCTTCTCCTAGCCTCTGAGGGCACCTCCAAACACATAGCATGTACACACAGAAAACAGCACACACACACACACACACACACACACACACACACACACACACACACATTGTTTTTTAATCTAAGAAACAAAACAGACAAACAAAATACCACCTCAACTCTGAGGTTGTATATGTCTCAGCAAACACATGTTTTGGGTTGTTTTTAAATTTCCCTTTACTTTTATTTGTATGTATTTGGGCATTTTGCCTACAAGTATGTCTGTGCACCCTGTGTGCAGTGCCTCCAGAGGCCAGAAGAGGGCACTGGCTCCTCTGAGTAACAAATGGCTCGAGTTACCCACGTGGGTTCTAGGAATCAAACGTGGATCCTTGGACCTGGGTCATCTGGCAGAGTAGCCAGTGCTCTTACCTCTGAGCTCTCTCTCTGGCTGCACGAAGCACATATATATCTATCTAGACACACACACACACACACACACACACACACACACGTAGTGTTATGTGTGTAAACTACGCATGTAAATACTAGTTCTTAGGGAATGTTGTACATGTTTTTATTGTATTCACCTCCTTCTCCAGCTCCTCCTCCTGTTCCCATCCCCCTCTCTCTATCTATCCAACTTTGTGTCGTTTTCTTTTTTAATATCCATCAAGTCCAATTTGCACTGTGCATATATTCTTGGATTTACGGACTCCCACTGGAACACAGTCAACTCAGCAGGGGCTACATACACTCTGAAAGAAAACCGACTCTCCCTCTCCTAGCAGTTACCACTTGTCAGTAGCTCCTTGGCTAGGGGTGGGGACTTGGTGTCCACTCCTCCTCCCCATGCTGAGAGTTAGTCTGGATTGAGCTTGCAGAACTTGCACATGCTGTCACAGCTGCTGTAAATTCATGTGTGCAGCTGCCCTGCTGAAACTCACAGCTCCTCCCATATCCCTCTCTCTCTCTCTCTTCCCTCCCCCCTCCCCTCTCCCTCCCCTCCCCCTCCCCCTCCCCAGCTTAGCAAGCTGTCTTCGAGCCTGTGGCTTCATTCAACAAATGTGGCATCCATTTACAAATATCGCTTTACTGTTTGCATCCTTAACTAAAATGTCTACGTGGTTTTGATGGAATCAATTTTATTCACAGATTCTCCCTCTCACCCAGACTGTCAAAAGGATCTAAAAATTATCTACCTGGTGTTCCTCCTTAAGAGATGGGGGGAGGACAGAAATCCTCTAATTACTTTGTGCTAGTTTGTGTCTCTGTAAATCCACCCCATCTCAGAGACTGAGCCACTTGGCATGGCTTCTTTAGCATGACAGTAACAGCCAGGTAGAGACCACACATGCCTGGTGGCAGGGCAAAACAGACTAGCTCCAGGAGCCCCACGGTCTTATCAGGGGGATTGCAGGAGATAGTATACATGAAAAACTCTTGCTTAACAGCGAAGCTAGGTGCACATGTGAGCTGTTATAACCAGGTGGTGTGTGCCAGGGAGATTACCTTTTGCCAGGGGGTAATCATTTCAGTTTATATAACACTTTTCACTCCAGGAGCCCCAAGCCCTTGTGAATATTACCCTAAGAAACATCACTTGAAAGGAAACGCATATAAACAAACAGAATCTAACAAATGGAGGTACCAATTACCACAAGGATGACAGTCTTAAATGAGAACATCAACATTTTGACACATCAGCTCTGGAGGATGCTGCCTCTGTGGTCCCAACACCTTCAGAGGGGGGAATCAATTCTCCCTGTTAATGTTTTCCCATCAATGTCAACTGTTTGGCTGAGGTGGGAGGAGAGAAACAGAAATAGAAAAGACATCTTAAAATATGCATTGTATTTCCCTGTAGCAGTACGTCAGAAAACGCAACTGTAACTCCCCAAGTCTTTCAACAGTCTCCCTCTCTCCCCCCTCCACCCCCCCCCCCGTAAAGGGAGAGAAGAAAAGCTAGAAAAGCTGTCATTATTCGAATGATCAGAGAAAAAAAGCAGCCGAGGTAAGTAAGATACCAATTACAGCACTGCCAGTCTGTGTGACTTGGGCTCAGTCCAAAGGACAGTGCAAATGGGTTTGAGGATGTGAGGGGGATGCAGAGGGGGCTGGGAAGAGAGAGCTGCCAAAATACAAGACAGGAGGCTTAGCGAAGTTGCCCCCTGGCGCTCTGAAGGCAGTTTAATCAAGCAGAGCCCTGAACATTCCCATGCGCCAGTCCCATTGTGCGCGCGCCCTTGCAGATCTGGCTTCTGGCTCGGTCTCTTTGTTTGGGTAGCTAGGCACGAAAAAGAATCATCTGCAACCAGAGCTCCACTTAATTCTCAGTTCCTCTCTGGAAACGGCTGTTGGCATGGTGAAATGTGCTGTGAAAAGGCCACACTTTTGACTGATCAAAAAGCGGAATTCCAGACCCTTCATCAGGAGTCTTTGTGGACAAAGCCAAACCGATTCCCAGAAAGTGACAGAGTCCTGTACTTCTCCAGTAATTTGTGTCGCCCCAGCATCGCACTATTCTTGCCATTGACAAGCAGGAGCGCCACCCCCCCCCCCCCGGCAATTTGTCTTCTGTCTTGGCAAAGGCAATAAGGATTGTATTGCTTCTTGCTGTTTAAAAAAAAAAAAAAAGCACTCGTCACCCCTCCCTGTCACTTAGCCTGTTACCAAAGGTCAGCTCACCAGCTCACATTACTGCCTGCACTATCTTGAATCCGATGAAGAACCCAGGAAATTCACCAGAAGAGACGTGAAGATTTGGGATCATTTTATTCACACACCAGCACTTAAATCAGAGCGTGGTACTCAGTGGATAACCAATGTAGAAAAGGACTCTGCAAAAACAATAAATTCAGATAAATACTTCCATCTTCTGCTTTCAGTACTTCCTATGCGCAGCCATTTTCTTGCCTGCCCTCCCCACACACCTGAGTCAGGGAAGCCACTATTGTAGTTGCTTTTTTCTTGTTTAAGCTCTAATTTTTGTAGATCAACATACAAAGTGATGGGTTTCGTTATGGAACCTTCAGACAGAGGACGCTACGTCTCCTTATCTCTCCTCTGCTGCCCTCTCATCTCCTTATTGGTCCCTTTTTCCTCTCAGATACACCCACCTTCTCTTCTGCGTTTATGTCACACATACTGTTCCCTTCTCTTCACCCCGTAAGATCGCTTCCTTCCCCATCATGGCCTCCTTTCTACTTTCATGGCCTAACACACACACACACAAGCAAGCACAAGCACACACAAGTGCACAAGTGGGCGTGGGCACGCGTGCACACACACGCGCGCACACACCAAAGATGAAAGATGACCTCTGCCCTACACACACACACACACACACACACACACACACACACGCATGCATATATGCACACACACAGATGCACTATTTGTTCTTTTTGCTTAATATAATGATCTATAGTTCTATTCATTTTCCTGCAAATATCATGATTTCATTCTTTATGAAAAAAAACCATTGTGAATATGGACATTTTCTTTTATTTTTAATTTATTGTTTTTAATTCCTTGCAGGAATATGCTTTTGTTTTACTTTTATTTATGTATATGTGTGTTTGTGTAAGTGCATACCAAGGGTGTGTGTGTGTGTGTGTGTGTGTGTGTGTGTGCCTGCCTAAGGAGGCCAGAAGAAAGAGTTGAATTCCCTGGAGCTGGAGCTACAGTTAGTTGGTTGTAAGCCTCCTGATGTGGGTTCCATGAACTGAACTCTGAGCCTCATCAAGAACAGCAAGCACTCTTAGCCACTGTCTTAGTTAGGGTTTCATTGCTGTGAACAGGCACCATGACCAAGACAACTCTTATAAAGGACAACATTTCACTGGGGCTGGCTTACTGTTTCAGACGTTTAGCCCATTGCTGTCCTAGCCAGAAGCATGTCAGCGTGCAAGCAGACATGGTGCTGGAGAAGGAGCTGAGAGTTGTACAACTTGATTCACAAGCATCAGGAGAAAGATTGTCTGTCCCATGAGGCTTAGCTTGAGAATATGAGATCTCAAAGCCCACCCTCACAGTGGCACATTCCCTCCAAAAAAGTCACACCTACTCCAACAGGGCCACACCTCCTAATAGTGCCCCTCCCTATAGACCAAGCATTCAAACACATGAGTCTATGGGGGCCAAACCTATTCAAAATACCACAGCTACTGACCCATCTCTCCAACCCCAAGTATATATCGTACATTGAGCATAATACATCATTTCCCTCTCACTCTCCTCCCCTCCTTTTCGCTCCCCTAGACAATTTCAGTTTGGGATTAATATACACATATATGCTTTTCTGTAAGTATATGAGATGTAGGAACCACAAATGCGATAAAAGCATCCAACGTTGGTCTTTCTGAGACTGGTTTAATTGGCTTACTATGATTGCAACTATATCTATTTTCTAGCAAACAACAAAATTCCATCCTGTGTATATACCACATTTTCTCTAGCCATTCGTCTGTTGTCAGGCACCTAGTCAGTTCCAAAATTTAGCTATTTGAATTTCTGCAAATGTTTGCAAATGAATGTGCAAATATTTCTATGGTTCAGTCCCTCAGTGGAGTCCACCGGGAGTAGTGTAGCTGGGTCATATGGTAGAAAATACTTTTAATTTTTTGAGAACCTTTCATGCTGATTTCCATGGAAGCCGGTCAGGTTTACATTCCCAACATCAATGTAGAATGCCGCGCTTGTGCACGCCCGCGCGCACACACACACACACACACACACACACACGAATTACACAATCAACTTTTGAACCAATATAGTATGCATTACTGAACTAAAACCTTCAATTTGTGTGTATGTTTGTGTATCTGTGTGAGGATATGCCGTGTATGTGCAGATGCCCACTGAGGATGAAAGAAGGGCCTGGAGAGATGGCTCAGTGGTTACGAGCACTGACTGCTCTTCCGAAGGTCCTGAGTTCAAATCCCAGCTCATGGTGGCTCACAACCATCTGTAATGAGATCTGACGCCCTCTTCTGGTGTGTCTGATGATAGATAGCTACAGTGTACTCATACATAAAATAAACAATAAGAATGAGGATGAAAGAAAACCTCAGATTTTCTGGAGCTGGAATTACTGGTGGTTGGGATCCACTCAACAAGGCTGCTGAGAACCAATTGTGAAACTCTTGTCAGACAACACTCTTCACTACTGGGCAATCTCTCCGGCTTCTGTAGTTTGTGCCAGCACCTGATGTTGCTTCTTTCCTTTAAGTATGTGTGCTGCCAAAACAAGCACAAACTTACTTATTTATGTATTTATGTATTCATTCATTCATTTCCTTTTAATTATGTGTATATTGGGGGTAGAGCTGGAGTTATGGACGGTTGTGAGCAGCCTGACATGAGGGCTGGGAATGGAAGGTGGGTCCACTACAAGAACAATAAGCCCTCTCAAGCACAGATGCATCTCTCCAGCCCAGATGATTGTTTCCTAAATGGCCAGACTATATCCTGATTGGAGTAAAATCAAATCTCAATTCTAAAATATTTATTTTAATTCTATGTGTATGAATGCTTTGCCTTTATGTGTAAAATTGCACCATGTACACACCTGCTCCCTGCATAGGTCAGAAGGGGACACTGGATCCTGTGGATCTGGAGTTATACATCCTCCTAAGCCACCGTGTAGATGCTGGGAACCTAAGCTGAGCCCTCTGCAAGAGCAGTAAGTGCTCTTGACTTCTGAGCATCTCTCCAGACCCTCAATGTAGTTTTGATTTGCATTTTGATGGCTGGTGAGGGTAAACATTTTTTAATATGTTTATTGGCCATTTGTGTTTCTTCTTTTAAGAACTACTTATTAACCCATTTGTTTTGTTGCTCAGTGGGTTGTTTTGTTGTTTTTGTTTTTGTTGTTGTTTTAGTTATTTGTAGTCTAGAGATCAATCCTCTATCAAAAGTTTATTAATAACTTTCCTGTTGCTATGATAAAACACCATAACCAAGAGCATAGTTTTACTTAGAATTTCAGAGTCCATAATGGCATGCAAAGCTGGGCAGCAGGTAGCTAGAAGAGGAAGGTAGGAGATCACATCTTCACCAGCAAACCAAGGTAGAAAGATCAAATGTGGGGAAAAAGCCGTGAACCCAAAGAACCTGCCCTCAGGGATGTACCTTCCTCTAGCCTTTAAGACTCTGCCTCTTAAAGATCCCACAACCTCCCCAGATGGTGCCACCAACCAGGGACCAATATTCAGATACACAATCCTGTGGGGAGCATGTTTCATTCAGACCAGCACCAGAAGTCACAGGAACTGGGGTGATAAAGACCTCTCAAAGTAGGAGGCTAGGTATGGTTGAACATAGGACAGTTGACTGGAAGGTTTAGTAAGTAGCGAACAGCCTTTCCTGCCCTTTGTAGCCAGGTGGCCAACTCTTCCAACCCCAGATGAACACTAAAGGGGTCTTCCCTGATGTTAACACAGAAATATTCTGAATTAGGGACCACCAGACACAGCTGAGGAGTAGGAGATGCTCAAGTCAACTGAGAAAGTGAGAGATCACTAATTACACCGAACTCTACCTCCATGCCCATGCAGGTTTGCCTTTATTATTTTCTCCTAGTGCTGTGACAACATCCTCTGGAAAAAAGCAATTTAAGAGAAAAAGATGCCGGGCAGTGGTGGCGCACACCTTTAATCCCAGCACCTGGGAGACAGAGGCAGGTGGATTTCTGAGTTCGAGGCCAGCCTGGTCTACAGAGGGAGTTCCAGGACAGCCAGGGCTACACAGAGAAACCCTGTCTTGAAAAAACAAAAACAAAACAAAAACAAGAGAAAAGGAGGTTTTGTTTTGGCACCTAATGGTACAGTCCATCATGGCAAAAAGCTCAAGGTGGCAAGAGCTTGAAGCAGCTATACATCACAACCACAGTCAAGGAGCAGAGAGTGATGAATGCATGCTTACTACCCCGTTTCCCTTTCCGCCCACATAGCACAGGGTGCTCTGCCTAAGGTATGGTTCCACTCACAGTGAGCAAGTCTTCCTACCTCAATTAACACAACCAAGATAGTTCTCCACAGGCATGCCCATCACAAGAGTTTAGAAACACTGTCATTCAAGCTCAAAATTACAAACAGCAGAGAGAATCCAGTTTCAAAACCCTGGGGATGAGAATGGTACCATTAACAGTAGCCCTAACAGCTAACCCTGACCTACCCTCACTTAACCCTCCCCCTATACATAGCTCCAAATGTGTGGCTCTGTAGTTCTTATGGTATACATGGGCTCCTTTTCACATCAGTGCTTGCCTCTTTAAAGTATAATATATCCACAGGCTACAGTGACATGAGAAATATCCATAGACGAAAACTATGTCAAAAACTGCATGAGCAAAGAAAAAGAGGACCCATGGATCATGCCCCAGGACCCGATGTCCTTTGGGTAGTACATTACTCTCAATGCTCTGATCTCTTTTGATTGATACTGAAATGTAAACTGTAACACCCAGCCCCTAATATATTCGAGACACTTAGTGTAGCTAAAAACTGATTTTACCATTCTCCTTCCTATGCTGGTGATTGGAGGGACAAAGGAACCACGAGCTTGGTTCGATGATTGAGTGAATGGTTTGATAACATTTGGAAGGGCAGTTGTTCAGATCTCCAATTGCTGTCAAACTGCAGACATGAATAATGGAGCTGGGATAGTCGCTGTGTTAGAGACCAGAGATTTGCTAATATCTTGCTATTTTCCCACATCAGCCTTGTTTTCCCTTTCCTGGCCAAATTCAGGGGCTAGAAGTCATTTCTTCAATAACAGTGTGATATACAGAAAATCCATTACAGCTCATGAAGACTAAATCAGCCAACTACCACAACATCCTCTAATGGATGGGGGGAAGAGCAGGGAGGAGAGGAGAAGAAAGCAAGGAAAGCTGTTTTGTTTGTTGGTTGGTTGGTTGGTTTTTCGAGACAGGGTTTCACTGTGTAGCCCTGGCTGTCCTAGAACTCACTCTGTAGACCAGGCTGGCCTCGAACTCAGAAATCCACCTGCCTCTGCCTCCCAAGTGCTGGGACTAAAGGCGTGTGCCACCACTGCCCAGCTTGTTTGTTTGTTTTTTAAGATGTGGAAGACAACCATTTTTTGCTTTCCACAAACCAAGGGAGAAGAAAAGTCAATTCATTCTGTCTGAAAAGAAAAATAAGGACCCACTTCTTCAAAACCAGGCAATCTTTAGGAGAGATTCCTGGGAAACTGGGCATGGGAGCATACACCTTGATCCGAGCACTCATTAGGCAGTAGCAAGCAGGCCTCTGTGAGTTCACAGCCATCCTGGTCTACAGAGAGTTCCAGGCCAGCAGAGTTACATAGAAAGACCTATCCCAAAAGAGGGGGGAGTCCTAGGGAACTCCAATGGACACAGCCACGCCCTGCCCCTGCAATTTGGCATTCTGCCTTCTGACCCTTGCCATTCACAAGACTGGCTCCAAGAGGAAGACATGTGAACAGTTCCTAATTAAAATACAGAGCGGATGGGAAAAGCGGTGTTATTTAAGGGAAAGCAATGACGACGCGACTGACAGAAAGAAGATGCTGAGTTTATTTGAAGTCAACTGTGAGACTTTGCAAAACATTCAAATTGAGGCTCTTATGTGCACTAAAGATGTCCTAAAATAACTAGAAACTGGGAGTTGAGCTCCGAGCATGTTTGGTCTGGTAGATTGGAATTCATTTGATTAGAGAATAAATATAAAGCCAAAGCCATAGTGGGAAAGCTGAAGAGTTAAAAATAAGAGAGGTCTTTTTCAACCAAAGTACAACTAGAAAATGTTGTAGGACAAAGAGCCCCAACATTTCCGGGACTTCATGCAACCAGGGTGTTTGTCCTTCATTGTTTGTGACAGATGTTGACTGAGTGTCTTCAACCTTCTTCACAGGTGGCATGGAGTTACCTGTCCATTCTACTCACCAGTGTTCCACAGTAGTCCTAGCAGCTGTTCTGTCTTGAGACTCAACAGCTGGTGCTTATACTGAGCTGCTCTGAGAGCCCCATCAGTGAGCTCATAGGAACTTTAGTCTCCAGGGTCTCCTAATCTGTGCAGTCCCCTCAGATGCTCAACTGTCCAGGGGGAAAAAAAAAGGTGAAGCAGATCACCCAGGAAAGCTCTTCTTTACTGGACTCAATTCAGAAGCAAAATTTATAAAGCCCTTGAAGCAGTAATTAGTAAATGTGGATGAATAGAAAAGTATTTTTGACGCAAGACTGAAACCAACAAATCAAGAGTAATTTCTGTCCCCTTTGAAAGAGCAGCAGATGCTAAGGATGCAGCCAGCGCTCGCTGCACTTCCAGAGAACCTGAGTTCAGATCCCAGAACTCTTATCAGGCAGTTCACAACTGCTTGTAACTTCAGCTCTAGGTATCTGACACTTTCTCTGGCCTCCTTGGGTACCTGCACACCCATGAAGTGTACACATGGACGGGGGGGGGGGGGATTGTTATAGAGGCCACCACAATGGAATTCCTGACTTCTTACAGAGATGTTGGTTTACCTCTAAGAAATGATGGATATAGTCTTAAAACTATTCAAGCAGAGAGTACCCAAGTTCTCATAATACAGAGATTCTACTCCACCACCAAGAGGCTAGACTGTAACTGTGGTTCTAGTCATTAATATGACTCACATGATGGCTGCTTATTAATAGTCTCTAGTGAGACTGCTGGTGAGTTAGTTCAGCAGGTAAAAGTGGTTGCCATGCAAGCCTGAGGAGAGCTGAGTACAAGCCCTGAATCCTATGACAGAAGGAGAAGGCTGACTTTCTGAAGCTGTCCTCTGAATTCCACACATATGCCACGGTATGCCCAACCCCAACACAATAAAAATAAATAAATCTACTTTAAAAAGAAAGAAGGAAAGAGAGAAAGAAAGAAAGAAAGAAAGAAAGAAAGAAAGAAAGAAAGAAAGAAAGAAAGAAAGAAAAGAGTCTATAGCCAGGTAGAAGAGATGGCTCATCAATTAAGAGCACTGACTCCTCTCCCAGAGGACCAAAGTGTGATTTCACCCACATGAAAGCTCACAACTATCTATAACTACAGTTCCAAGAGATCTGGCATCCTCTTTTGGCCTCTGCAGGCACCAGGCACACATGTAAATGCACAGACATACCTGTATGCAAAACACCTATATGCTTAAAATTAGATTTTTTGTTTTTGGTTTTTTTCGAGACAGGGTTTCTCTGTGTAGCCCTGGCTGTCCTGGAACTCACTCTGTAGACCAGGCTGGCCTCAAACTCAGAAACCCACCTGCCTCTGCCTCCCAAGTGCTGGGATTAAAGGTGTGTGCCACCACTGCCCGGCTTATATGCTTAAAATTAATAAAAGATTTTTAAGAAAAAAAAATGAGTCTGTAGAGATAGAAACATTTGGGCTGGATCATGACCACTGACATCATCAAATGGAAGTGTCCACAGAAATTCATTTAAAGGTTATGGTAAGTCAAAGTATGCAATCTGTAGGAGGGCCCCCATCATCTCATGGGAGAAACAGTCACTATGGCAACTATAGCAGCCCAACTGGTACATATGGCAAGGTGAGACACTTACTGAAGAAGCTTACGTGGTCTCAAATGGTCAAGATGGCACTGTCAGAGAAGGAGGGGGCTCCCCTCTTATGGCCAGGAAGGAAGCCAATGTGATGGAGGGATAGTAAAACAGACATTAAAAATCAGCAAAATAGAAAAAAAAAGTCAAAATAAAAACTATCTCGAAAAAAAAACAAAAACAAAACAAAAAAACAAAAACAAAAAAAAAAAGGAAAACAAAATCAGCAAAAGTAGCCGGGCAGTGGTGGCACACGCCTTTAATCCCAGCACTTAGGAGGCAGAGACAGGCGGATTTCTGAGTTCGAGGCCAGTCTGGTCTACAGCGTGAGTTCCAGGACAGCCAGGGCTACACAGAGAAGCCCTGTCTCAAAAAACCAAAAAAAACAAAGAAAGAAAGAGAGAGAGAGAGAGAGAGAGAGAGAGAGAGAGAGAGAGAGAAAGAGAGAAAAGAAAAATCAGCAAAAGTTTATACAAAAGAAAAGGAACTGTTCTGCTCTATCATAGAGTTCTAGGTGCTCTGTTCTAGGCTGGTCTTGAACTCAGAAAGCTGCTTATCTTCACCTCCCAGGATTAAAGGCTTGTACTACCAAGCCTGGACCTAAATTTAGCTGGGTGGGATCATGCCCCAAGGTCACTACTCCTTTAATTCAATTTAATATCCTTGAACACAGGATTCAGCTCCATTTCACTTCCTGGTGCCCCTTTAATACTCAAATCATATATTTTATATTTTTCCTTTCTCAGCTTGCGATGCTTGTTTGAAATGTTCTTCATGAAATTTAAACAGAGAACAAAGTCTATGATGGGCGTTTCTGAGACTTCCTTTGTCAATGCAATTAATCTGAGTCTCTTCACCTTAGACTCAGGCAGACTCTTCAGACAAGGGCAAAAAGTAGCCACATTCAAAAAAAAAAAAAAAATAGCCACATTCTTCACCAAAATACCACAAAAACAGTCTCTAGGCCACATACTGAAATTCTCCACTGAAACTTCTTGGGCCAGGTCCACATAGTTCAAATTACGCTCAGTAACAAAGTCTTCCATATTCCTACTAGGATAGCCCCATTAAGCCCCATTTAAAGCATTCCCACTGCTTTCCAAATCCAAAGTCCCAAAATCCACATTCTTCCAAACAAAAGCATGGTCAGGCCTATCACAACAATAACCCAGTCCCTGGTACCAACTTCTGTCTTAGGGTTGCACTGCTGTGAACACACACCATGACCAAGGCAACTCTTATAAGGACATTTAATTAGGGCTGGCTTACAGGTTCAAAGGTTCAGTCCATTATCATCAAGGCTGGAACATGGCAGCATCCAGGCAGACATGGTGCAGGCAGAGCTGACAGTTCTACATCTTCATCTGAAGGCTGCTAGTGGAAGACTGACTTTCAGGCAGATAGGATTAGGGTCTTAAACCCATGTCCACAGTGACACACCCACTCCAAGGCCATACCTCCAAATAGTTCCACTCCTCGGGCAAAACATATTCAAACTACTACACACAGCTATCCAAAGATCAATAAAAGGAAAATTGTCATAATGTTTACTCTTGAATATCAACTTGAAGGGATTTGAAATCACCTAGCAAAACATACCTTTGGGGGCTGAAGAGATGGCTCAGCAGTTAAGAGCACTGACTGCTTTTCTGAAGGTCCTGAGTACAAATCCCAGCAACCACATGGTGGCTCACAACCATCCTTAATGAGATCTGATGCCCCCTTCTGGGTGTCTTAAGACAGCTACAGCAAGTGGGGCCAGAGCAAAAAGAAAATGTCTGAAGACAGCTACAGTGTACTTACATATAATAAATAAATAAATCTTAAAACAAAACAAAACATACCTTTGGATGTCTGTAAGAGTCTGCCCTGAATATGGGTGGTACCTTCCAGGGTGGCCCCACATCTGCCAGCTGCCTCCTTTTGCTTCTTCCTGAGACAGAGCATCTATCTCAGTCAATGACATCATATCCCAGCTCTTTAGGCCTCCCAATGTGGGCTGGATACTAGCCATTCTCCCACTCTCCCGGACCTTCAGCTCTACAAGGGGATGACTAAGGTGGCCGTACATCACGGACTGAGCAACAAGCATGCAGATGGCCACTGTTAATTTGCCCAGGCCCTGTCATGTAAACCAGTCTAATAAAAACCCCTCTTTAATAAGCCATATTCATATTTATATATTCTAGTGATTCCTTTGGAAAAAAACTGCCTAATATAATCATGTTACCTTTTTAAAATATAATTAAGTTTGCTTTCCTAATTTTCCCATTCTTGTGAGAAAAGAAGCAGAGCATGTTAACTTTATTTGGATCATGAATTGCTTTCTGCAAATGTTAAATGCATCAGACTCGACATGCATTACTGTTTTTGTTTTCTCAAGAGAAGTGTTTCTAAAGGCCACTTCCTTTCCGTATGTCCTCAGTAAAAGAGACAAGCAATCACAAGACCTTCACAATCTTGTAGCATTCTAGGGTCCACTGGCAGCCATGGGGAGATGAATCATCCTGTTACCCAGACAAACCAATGCTGACAGGGTGCTTGAGTGTGCTATTCATAGGACCGAAATCTCAACATTTTGGTATAAAAAACCAGAACTTAGCCACATTAGAAAGTGATATTCGCCCAGTAAATCCAGAAAAGAGTTGGGAGTGGGGGTGGAGAAAATACTACTGTCTATAATTTTCTTTTCTGACATTTTCTTGAGAATCTGCCAGAACCTTTCCCTCCCTCTTCCCCTCTAACACTATTTAAATGTATGTTAAACAATAAAGAATAATACATGAAGCTGGGGAATTAGTTGACTAAGTCAGGTATGGTAACACACACCTATAATCCCAATACTTGAGAGGAAGGTTGCAAATTCAAGGCCGGCCTAGGCTATATAGTGAGACAGTGTCTAAAATTTTTTTTTTACTTTATTTTTAAAAAGAGTTGACTAGGCGTTCCTGTCCCACGCTGGGAATTAAGCTGATGAGCAGCCACTCACCTGAATGCTGCTGGCCTCTGTAGCAGAAAGAGAACGTCATTGCCATAATTAAATACCTAGTTCAGAACTGTCAAACATTTATATTCATAAACCAAAGGAAAGGAGTTGCTAAAGAGTCCCATCTAATCACCAAGGGTGGGGGTGGGGAGAGCCATCCACTGTCCACGGAGTACTAACATCAATGAGCTACATCAGTAACTATCCTGAGGTCCAAGATGGAAGCTACCTCAGGATGAGAAGCCACTGTGAAGAAAAGATGCAGAACACTCGAACATGGAGAAAAACAGGACAGCAGCAGCCAGGCAAAACCAGGAAGAAAGGTGGAGAAAGAAGCGAACACATAACCCTTAAACAGCGAGGTGCGTGGTGGGATTTATCAAGAAGTCCAGTTAGCTATTTCAGTAAGAGAGCTTTAAACATGACGTCACTTCCTTGCTGGATTTCTTGAGTCACCTGCTTCTACCCTCCAACCTATACTGAGCCCCAGCCAAAACCTCAGTTACGATGCAAACCTTGGGCTACCTTCACTTGCACCACTGAGCATTTTAGAAATGGAGTCCCAAACCTCTTCTTCTAAATTCATCCTTACTAAGCACGTGTTTGCCCAGGATTCAGCTTTCCCTGCAGGTCTATTTTCAGCAGGACAGACTGTTCATCACATAGACTTTGTAAATTTAAACCACGAGGCGATTCCACGGCTGACGGAGTAGCCTGACAATCTTGCCTTTGTGTTTCACAGTGAGGAACAAGGTATGTGTCTCCTGGTGGATGGCTCCTCACTGATATGCAAGGAAATGTATGTCCTATGAGCCTTCTGGAGGATGCCTGATCTTTCCGTAATAAGTATTTAGAAGAAGAAAAAAAAAATCCAAGACAAACAAGGTCACAGTGAAAAGGGAGAAAAACAAAAGCTGCCCAGCACATTATAAGAAAGCAGATGAGCAGCCACAGAGAGAATGGAGAGAGACTCCAAAAAGACCAGGAGACTTGGGGGGTGTTTATTATGGTTGCCAAATTTAAAACATTTTCTTTATAGGTTATAAAGAAAATGCAACGTAGCAAAAATTCAAGTTAATCGAACTGATAATGGGATAAAAACATCACATCTAAATTATTCCAGATTTGCTTGGTTGTTTAGGTTTTTTTGAGGTAGAATGTTTCATGGAACCCAGACTGACCTCCTGCCTCAGCCTTCCAAGTGCTGGGGTTCCAGGCATGTGTGACCACATTCAGCTAGATTTTTGTATTTTTTTTTTAAATAGTAATCATATTAAGAATTGCTAAATTATAAGAGAGCAAGACTATGCATTACAATGTTAAATAATACACATAATATATCAACTATAAGGGTATTATAGAATGATGGAATACAATTCAGTCTTACAAATTAGATTGTTGACAATTTTTAATGAGAAAGAGAGAGAGAAAGGGTGGCCACAATGTTGTGTGGGAAGCCAGCAGTATGTAATAAAACACACATTATTTCAGTAACTTTGAAAAATAGAAAGGGCTGGAAAATCTCAAGAATGGGATGGAAATGGCAGTGTGGTTGTGTCTGGTTTTTAATTTTATTCTTTATGCTTTCCTGCAATTTTCAAATTTTCTATAATGAACTCAGGTCCTTTTATGATCATGTAAATTACTTCTATGGAGAAGCGTCCCTCCATCAGCAATTTGGTTTTTCAATTATTTTTGTTAGTTAGAGTGGAATTAAAAACTCATTAGATACATTAAATGTACCATTTTTAGATGCTTGGGGTGTACTTGCTCCTGACTGCTTTAAAAATGAATCTGTAATTAGAGAGAATAAGAGAAATGAGAATAGAAAGGCTCTCAGGGTAACAGCAGACATGAAAGGCCCCACTTCAAACATTGTCAACTACTTACCACAGGAATGGCTGCCTTGCGGACATAGTTTACAGGAATATACAATATAGAGAAATTGAGATTTGACTTTGGATCTACCTGTGGATTTTAATATGGATAGAATGCATAACCCAGATTTAAATCAAACTATAAGTTTATTTTCACATCATATGAAAATGAGATGATAATCAAACCAATATTAAAACAAGGCGATACATTAAAACCCATTACTTTGCACATCAACTGAAAAAAACTAAGTCCATCTGCCTAGCAGAATATACTGTTTTAATTTCCCTTTTTTTTTTTTTTTAAAGATTTATTTATTTTTTATCTTATGTGTATGGGTGTTTTGCCTGCATGTTTGTCTGTGCACCACATGCACGCCTGGTGCCAGTAGAAGCCCAAAGAGCATATAAGATCCCCTGGAACTAGTGTTATAGACAATTGTTAGCCACCACGTAGGGGCTGGGAATTGAACCCTGGAGGGCAGCCAGTGAACTTAACTGCTGAACCCACTCTTCAGCCCATTAGGTAACATTTTTATCTTTACATGTATGTTTGTATGGGGGATGCATTAGTGTGTACACATGCATTTGGTATTCCCAGGGGCCAGAAGAGAGTGCTGCATCCCTGGGACTGGAGTTACAGTCAGTCATTTCTAAACCACCCAATGTGGGTGCTGAGAGCCAAACTCTGATCCTCTGGGAAAGTAGCCAGCACTGTTAACTTCTAAGGCATCTCTCTAGCCCCAGAATATAGTATTTTCAATGAACGAAGCCATCCACTACATACCTAGTTACGTGTATGTTAACTAAGAATAACTACTCTAAGTTGAGTTCTGAGCTCTGTTTGGTAACACAGAAGGCACAGAGGGTGTCTTCTCACTTGGTACAATTGATCTGTGAAGACCAAGGCAAGTTCATCAGAGAGTAAGGAACGGTGTGAAGATGAAGAAACCTTCACAGAACAGAGGAGAGGGTGACCTGTTGAATGGAAGGCGTTACCTTGCCATGGCTTCAAAGTTGAGACCTGGCTAACGGACTGAGGTAATTGTGGCTTTCAGTGATACTAATGGAATGGCCCACACTCAGGATAGTAGACTCCTTAGACTCAGAGTCTCCAACTCGACATTCTGTTTGTGTTACTGGTTTTTGTTTTCTCTGGTTTGTTTCTCGTAGGCTGAGGATTGAACCCAGACCTCACACATCCCAGCCAGCACTCTCCCTCTGAGGCCTACCCATCTGAATTCTCTTCTTCATTTAACTCTTTTCCTTCCTTCCAGGCAAAACAATGGATCATTTCAGACTGTAAAATGTTGTCTTGTTACTTCACCCTGAAATTATAGTCTATGTTTATATATTAATATGCCTAGAACTATCGTAATTAAACTTCAAACTTCATTGCGAGCTTGGGTGTGCTAAGCTTAGACTAAAGGGGCTCCAACTGGGAATGAGATGCTCACCCCAACTTTCCATTCCAGACATGCCCCTTAATTCCAGTCCCATCTCTCTACTACTCACCTGCTAGCGTGTGACAGGAGCAGAGGCAGTTGGGTAGTAAGAGGAGTTAGGGAAGTCCTACATGAGTGGTACAGAGAGATGCTGATGTAACTGCTCTCTGACTCTATTCTCTCTTTCAGCACCTACAGCCTCCTCAGCCTCTCTCCTGCATGACCCCTCCCACTGGAATTCCTTTGTCCAAGCAGTCCCTCCCCCCAGCAGCTATTTATCATCCCTGTCTGCTCTTCGGTGATATCCCAACCCCTTCTGGGCTAACCCTTCACCTATCAGAAGATCAGGTCAGGAGTCTTTTCTAACAATCTAGACACACACTCTTCCTCCGAGTTTTATAGTTGACTTGGAGAAAAAACGTAGTTCTGACTAAAGTCAGATTGACTTTGGTCTGACTAAAGGCCAAATCTCCCCCACCTAACTGCCTCTTCATGTATCTTGTCCTCTGGGCATGAGTCAGATGCTGCCCGTGTCCCCTAAGCTTCCAGAGACCTGTTCTTCTCTGTATGAAGCTCTCCCATGAGAGAGGCAGACAGAAGATTCACAGCTAAAGAAAAGCACACTGAGAATTACAGAGTTGTTCTCATCCCCTTTAGATGGCACGGCAAATGCTTTGCCCTGGGGTGTGACAGTGCTGAACATCCTTGGTCTTAAGACCTCAATGGCAGCTGGGAAAGAATCCTGTTAACTTTCCTTTCCTTCTCTGCTGCCATACCACTCAGCCTCCCAGGGTGAAACAGAAGGTCATTGGGTGCTCAAGGTATGAAAGTAGCAATGACAGCAAGAAGAGAAACTCAGGACACTAGGAGACGGTTACAGAATTGATGTGCCACGGACTCAAAGATGGAGAAGGGAGGAAGTCAGAAAGATTTCTGAACTAAAGGGTTTTCAGGAGATCAGAAAATATAGAAGAAATGATTGAATAAGCACTCTAGGAAGATTCAGTTGGCAATGCAATCGATTGGCTGAAGGCAAAGGAGGTGAGACACAGCAAAACTGACCTTGGTGTTTCAGTTTAAGGATCAGCCAGTGAAGAGCGTTAAGGGCAGGGTTGAAGTGTCTGGAAGACTGCTCTTCAGAGCACAGTGATGATGCTTTTGAGCAAGCTAAACTCAAGGGACAAGTTATTAACTTTTCTTACAGAGACAAGTCAAGGCCTAATCCATCCAGCTAGGGGACCAAAAAGAGACACAAAGAATTGTTGCATAAGGCAGTGGCGGAGCATGACTTCAGTCCCAGCACTGGGAGGCAGAGGCAAGCAGAGCTCTGTAAATTTAAGGCCAGCCTGATCCACAAAGCAAGTTCCAGACAGTCAGGGATACATAGAGAGGCCATGTCTCAAAAAAACAAACAGAAAGAAAGAAAGAGAAAGAAAGAAAGAAAGAAAGAAAGAAAGAAAGAAAGAAAGAAAGAAAGAAAGAAAGAAAGAGGGAGGGAGGGAGGGAGGGAGGGAGGGAGGGAGGGAGGAAGGAAGGAAGGAAGGAAGGAAGGAAGGAAGGAAGGAAGGAAGGAAGGAAGGAAGGAAAAAATTATTGCACCCAAGTCCAGCCAGGTGCATTCATTGCCGTTACTTACAGGAGCATGGGCCAGCCTTTACTTAAAGATTACCAGCAACTTACAGGTAGCTATACAAGCAAAGAAGAAGTATTCCTTCCTATCATTTGTTAACTGCTTAACATCCTCAGTGGGGACTGGGTCTCATATACTTCACCTGTCAGCCCTGGTGTGTGTTGCCTTGTGAGAAGCCTGTGCAACTTCTCCAAAGAACTCTTCATTCCACAGGAGAATGTTAGTGTGCCCAAGTGAGTGATGGCCTCGCGTACGTAATCACAACTGTTCTGATTTCAAGACTACAATGGTCATGTCATGCCTAAAGAACAAAGTTCCTTAATAACTAGTAAGATAAGATGTTCAAGTGGTTACAAGCCTGGACTCAGAACTCAGAACCCTTTTTTTTTTTTTTTTTGGATTTTTGAGACAGGGTTTCTCTGTATAGCCCTGGCTGTCCTGGAACTCACTCTGTAGACCAGGCTGGCCTCGAACTCAGAAATCCACCTGCCTCTGCCTCCCAAGTGCTGGGATTAAAGGCGTGCACCACCACTGCCCGGCTAGAACACTTCTTAAGATGCATCTTTCAGAGTTGGGTCAGAGAGGTCACCAGGAGTTGAACTCAATAATTGCAAAGCAGCAAGTAGAAAGACTAAGAGACAGCAGTTGTGACCACCTGAGAAAGTTCCATCTTGTCAGAGGACATAAAAAGAACTCTCACTAAGGAAGTGGAGCTCACTGGCGTCCCAGAGAGAGAGCTGAATCTACTAGTCCATTCTAAAAAGGGCTACAGCCACAACTGCCTCCTCTGCTTTTATTGCTTGGTTTTAAAGAAGAGAGGAGAAGATAAGGGAGGGAAGGGGAGAGGGGAGGGGAGGGGAGGGGAGGGGAAAAAAATTCAGAGTCCACATCTGCAAAATGAAGATAACAATACCATCTCCCTCCCAGGATTGTAAAAGCTGTAGGTGAGGCAAGGGAGTGTCCCTGGCAGAGAGCACAGTCAGAGCAAGGTGGACTGCTCCAGTCTCTGTGGCTATCTGTCTTGGTTTGCTTTCTACTACTGTGATAAACACCATGACCAAAAAAGCAACTTGGAGAGGAAAGGATTTATTTCCGCTTACAGTTGTCCTCCATCATGAAGGGAAGTCGAGGCAGGAATTCAAGGCAGAAACCTGGAGGCAGGAACTAAAGCAGAGACCATGACAGGATGATGCTTACTGGCTTGCTCCTCATGGTTTGCACTACCTGCCTTCTTATACCACACAGGACCACCCACCTGGAGGTGGAAACCAGTGGAGTAGACCCTCATCTATCAGTTAACAATCAAGAAAATGCCCTAAAGACTCGCCTACAGACAGTCAGTCTAATGGAGAGATTTTCTCTGTTGAGGTTCCTTTTGACTCCAGCTTGTGTTGCGTTGACCAAAAAACTAACCATCACACTAAAATTATCTATAACAGTTGCTTAATCAACAGTCTTTTTTTTTTTCTTTTTTTTTTTTAATGAAATGAGGGTCTCCAACTTATTTCTAACACATTTTTCTGCCCTCATTTGCAAAAAGGGTACTGGGAAAAAGAAAGTGATCTACACACTAGACTGCTGGTACCCTGGCACAGCTCATATAAATACACTGCCACTTTGCCACTGCTTTGACTTTGAGGTCTATACTACAGGGTTCGGTTACTCCTTGCAGGCAATACTGGAGGTTGAGTAGCATTGTTGCTAGCTTAATGGGGGCTGTTGAATTACAGCGTGTACTTAGTGTGCTGGTTTTTTACTGCTGTGTAACAGATTACCACAAACTTAATGACTTAAAGCTACACCCTGTGTCTTAGCTCACAGGGCTGAAGTCTGGGTACCACTTGGCTGAGTCCTCAGCTCTAGATCTTCAGGCTAAACTCAAAGTGTAAGTTATACTATGTTTCTTTAGGGAATCAAAATCCTGTTACAAGATGACTATTGTTGGAAGTCGTGGTTGTAAGACTAAGATCCCTGTTTTCTTTCTATCTAGAGACCTGGTTTAGCTCCTAACAACCCGCTAGATTCTAAGAGTAGTCACTACAAATCAGCATCCTTTTTTTCTAGGCCAGATGTAATGCTTTCTTCCAGCACCAGGCGGAGATGCAACTCTGTTTCACCCAATCAGGATGGATACACACAGGACAATCTCCCCTTCAACATATAATCTAAAGAGAAAGGGGCCAGAAGAGATGTCATGTAACTTCAAGGACCTGAGTTTGAATCCTTAGAATCCATGGAAAGCCAGATATGGTAGTGTATATCTATAATACCAGCACTTCTGTAGTGAGAAGAGAGGTAGAAAACAGGAGAGTTCCCAGAAGCTCAAGGGCAAGCCAGCCTGGAATACACAATGGTGAATTATAAAGAGACTTTGCCTCAAGCAAGGAGGAAGGTAAGAACCAACATCCAAGAGTGTCTTCTGACCTCCACCATAGCAAGTATACAACTGCCTTCTCTCTCTCACACACACACACACACACACACACACACACACACACACACACACACACACACAATGACAAAGATGTTGGAAGGCACCTTAAATTTCTGCTTACTCCATGTATCTGTGGAACAATGTTTATGTTCTAGATGTTTCACAAAGTTGTGTGACCAAAATGACATATTATAGATTGTCTTTAACCTTCATCTCCTCTAGTTCAGCACTATCCAATATAGACATCATCAGTCACCCACGGCCACTGGGTACTTGAAGTATGTTTAGTCCAAACTACAATATTCTGTAAAGTGAAAAATATACACTGCAGCTCAAATGGACATTAACACAGTATTGAAACAAAGAGACTGTAAGATATCCCATTGATATTTTTACATTGATTACATATCAAAGTGACAATACTCATGTTGATTTAAATAAAATGTGGCATTAGAATTCATTTCACCCATTTCTTATTACTCCTTTTATTGCCTACCAGAAAACTTAAAAACCACATATGTGGCTTATGTTTTATTTCTATGGGACATCCAAAAGAAAGCTAAGACCAAGAAAAAAAATCCAGACCAGGCAGACCAAGAAAATGGTCATTACTTCCACAATACACAAGAGGGTATCAGTGGCATTTGGCGGAGATACAAAACAGTGGTCAGTTTAGCTGGGGAACAGATGGTGAGTAGGAGATTTGATTTCCTGTTCCTAGCTGAGGAAGGACTTCACTCTCCCATGCAAACCCCTTTCCAAGGGCCAGAGACTTTGTAGGAAACTGCAGGGTAACTGCTAAGTGGGTGTTTATTTTCAGTGACATCATCCATAGCAAGGTTACAAAACAATCCGAGTGCTGGAGCTTGTGAGCCCTTCCTTGCCTGACAAATCCCAGGCTGGATTCTCTGTGCCTTTCTCATCCTTCTCTTAGGCACTGGCAGATGCCTCAGACTCTCAGCTACTTTGTACAAGCTCCTAGGTTCTCACCACTGGGAGCAGCTTGTCTTGAATTCCTCGTTGGCAGGGCTTCCCCAGCTTTTGATCTTGCCAATAGAGGGCAGCTATTATCAGCTTAATTAGAGGGTAGTTAATTACCCTCGTGGCCCTCCCAATTAGTTCAAAGAGCTCCCTTAGCTTCCTAGCTTTTGAAAAACCAGAGAAGGAAAGAAATGACAATGCTATGTACATTTTTTTTCTATAATGTTTCTCCCATAACGAATATCCCTCTCAGTTACCTTTTTGCCTGAGTCCCCACTTCCCATAAAGACTCACACGAATCTTTGGTATTCATTAGACAAACACTGTTATATGCAAATGGCAAATATTTATTAAGCATGCAACATGTAAACGTACAACAGTCTCATTTAACCTCTTCAGCTCATAAATGAGAAAATAATAATTAGTAGGCATTTACTCTGTGCCAAGGATTTTTCTGATTTGTGTGTGTGTGTGTGTGTGTGTGTGTGTGTGTGTGTGTGTGTGTGATGTTCACGCAAGGATTTAGCGTTAAATGAGCTAAGACATGAGAGGTACCAAGAATAGTGCCTGCACTGAGTAAACGGTCAAAAATGTTAGTTAATATTTAACCCTCACAAAGACTCTGCACCATAAGTAATATTGTCCTTTTTGTTTTACATGAAAGTAAACAGAGGCTAGCAGAGTTTAACTTGCAGACTCTATGTTCTTGTTTGATAAAACATGCAGCCAAGGAGCTGGGGAGACGAGTCAGCAGCTAAGAGCGTTTGTTCCTCTCCAAGAGGACCTGGGTTCAGTTCCCAGCAGCCACATGGTGGACCACAAACATCTGTGGTTCAGTTCCAAGGGATCTGATACCTTCTTCTGGCTTCTGTGGACACCAGGCACACACAGCATGCTCATAGTTCATCACTGGGGGAAGTCAAGGCAGGAACACGAAGGCAGGCCTGCTTGCCATTCTACATAGAGTCATCCAGAGAAGTCACTCACAACCAAGCAAGTACAGCAGAAACTGGAAGAATGTAGCTTATGGCTTACTCACAGGCTTGTGCTTAGCTAGCTTTTCTTCTACAGCCCAAGACAGTTTGCCCAGGGAACAAAGCTACCACAGTGAGCTGGGTCCTCCTACATCAATTAGCAAGAAAGTTTTAAACTAGAGCTGCTGGGGGAGAACAAAAGACCCATGAGACTTAGTGCATGGCATGCTTAGTGGGGTGGTGCTGTTTGGTTCAAAAGTTCCAATGGGCAATGTGAATCAGTCCTCTTGTAGTCTCTTCTAAAGCCTATTATAGTTTGCATAAAGTAGTCAAAGTTCTGACATTAATTTGAATATTCAACACTTCCAGATCTGAGACCATAACCTGGCAGAGAGGGCATGTTATAGGGCAGAGCACACACAGCTGAGGGTGGGGAACTTTAGTAACTTTATGGCCTAGAGTCCTATAATCTTCAGTGCAGCATGGTGGGACCCACTCAGAACATGCTAGAAACAGAAATCCTCTGAACCCACAAGAGACTCTCTGCTTCACAGATCTCTGAGTGTGAAGACCAGTGCTTGGTTCTGACAAGTCTTATGGGTGGAATAGGGGGCACATTAAAGTTTGAAAGTAACTGATGGGGGGTCTTAGTTTTAACTGTCAGTTTAGGTCCATCTATAAAGAAAGTCTCAATTGATCAGATCAGATTGGTCTATGAGCTTATCAATGGGGGACTGTGGAATTGTCTTGACTGTTAGTTGATGCAGGAGGGCCCAGTCTACTGTGCGAAGCACTGCTTTCTGGGCAGGCAGTCCTGGGCTGTATTAGAAATCTAGCTAAGGGACTGGAGAGATGGCTCAGCAATTAAGACACTGGCTGCTCTTGCAGAGGACCCAGGTTCAAGTCCTGGCACCCACGTGGAGGCTCCAACCATTTTTAACTTTAGTTCTAGAGGTTCTAACACACATACATACACACACACACACACACACACACACACACACACACACACACACACACATACACACACACACACACACAGCGAGAGAGAGAAGAAGAAGAAGGAGGAGGAGGAGGAGGAAGAGGAGGAAGAGGAGGAAAGAATGAACAAAACAGAAAGAAAGGAAGGAAGAATGAAAGAAACAAAGAAACAATGAAAGAAAAGCATGAGCCTATGACCTAGCAACTTAGATGGAGATGTTTTGGCCATTGTGGTGGTTTGATATGCTTGGTCCAGGGAGTGGCGCTATTTGGAGGTGTGGCTCTGTTGGAGTAGGTGTAGCCTTGTTGGAAGAAGTGTGTCATTGGACTTTAAGACCCTCATCCTAGCTGCCTGGAAGTCAGTCTTCTCCTAATGGTCTTCAGATGAAGATGTAGAACTCTCATCTCTTCCTGCACCATGCCTACCTGGATGCTGCCATGCTCCTGCCTTGATGATAATGGACTGAACCTCTCAACCTGTAAGCCAACCCCAATTAAATGTTGTCCTTCTAAGAGTTACCTTGGTCATGGTATCTCGTCACATCAATGGAA
>CM052702.1:56111585-56138881 GCA_028551405.1 Uromys caudimaculatus
TTTTTTTGGTTTTTCGAGACAGGGTTTCTCTGTATAGCCCTGGCTGTCCTGGAACTCACTCTGTAGACCAGGCTGGCCTCGGACTCAGAAATCCGCCTGCCTCTGCCTCCCAAGTGCTGGGATTAAAGGCATGCACCACTACTGCCCGGCTTTACTTTTTTACTTTTTAATTTTGTTATAAGGTGAGGTGAAAGTGCACAATGCACATGTGGAGACAGAGAATAACTCATGGGAATCAACTTCTCCTCTCCTTCAACCATGTGGGTCCCAGGAATTGAACTCTGTTCATCAGGCTTGGTGGCAAGTGCCTTTACCTACTGAGCCATCCTGTAGGCCTTTATCTCAGCTTTAAAGACTGCCATACAAAAGTGGTTCCCTTGGTAGAGTGTCCAAGGCAAGATCCTCCAGCATCATGGGGGCTATAACTGCCCTTCTAAATAGTTCCCCTATGATCCATTTATTACATTTTTAAAAGTGAATGGAGTAGAAGCTTCTCTGGACTATCACTTGAAATCTCTCCAAAGACTTACTATTTTTTAAAATTCCCCATTGAAGGAGATATCTATTGTGATATCTCCTTCATCCACGTTTGCTTTGAGCGTTGCACATGCCTGGCAGTGGTGATGCATGCCTTTAATCCGAGCACTCGGGAGGTAGAGGCGGGTGGATTTCTGAGCTTGAGGCCAGCCTGATCTACAGAGTGAGTTCCAGGACAGCCAGGGCTACACAGAGAAACTCTGTCTCAACCCCCCACCCACCCCCCAAAAAAGAGAGTTGCACGTGGTACACTAAAGAAGTACTACTCATGAGCACAGGTCTATGGCTGGCCATATTGCTGTGAGAAGTCTTCTAACATTTTATTGTGGCCATGAACTTTTAAACACTCTCAAAATTAGAGAGAAATGAGCCACAATGTACTGGACACCTAAGTCCCATCATTGTCAACTCACTGTCAGCCTTCCTTCATCTTTACCCTACCCCTTTCAAGTCATTCAACCTCATTTCGTACTCCTGGGTGGCTTTCCCAGGAAGCTGTGGAATCAGTAGTCCCCTTGCCTGCCTTCCTGAAGATGTAGATGTTATTATAGTCCTCCTCTTCGAGCACAGCCATCAAAGAAGGAATGAACACATTCGCCAAGGTTGTCTTCAGACATTTAAGAGAGTTACCTTTTGAGCTCAAGCTAGAGACTCATCAAGCCAGAAAGGCAGGTCACAGAGGCCAAAGGACACTTTCCAGTTTAACCTGCTCTACAACCCTGAACACCATAAATTTCCCCTTGAGCTTTCGGTTCTGAAAGGCACTGGTTTACTGAGTGCTATAAAGAGTGACTTCAGGACTCATTGGCAGCATCCTTGTTTTGGAGACTAAAATTTAAATCAGATTTAGAAATAAACTCCTGTGTTTAGAAACAATGCAGACCATTTCAAAAACACTGGGGAGAGGGAGAGTGAGAAATTTCCTCTCATCCAGCAAGTCTGTATATATTGTTTTTTTCTGCTTTTAAAATAGATTCATATTTATTTGTTTGTTTGCACACCGTGTGTGTGTGTGTGTGTGTGTGTGTGTGTGTGTGTGTGTGTGTGTGTGTGTGTGTGTGTTGATGCTCACGGAGGCCAAAGGAGGACATCAAATCCTCTAGAGCTGGAGTTACAGGCAGCGGAGATAATGTAAGCTCTGAGAACCAAATTCAGTCCTCTGGAAGATCTACAAGTGCTCTCAACAGCTAAGCCATCTCTTGAGCCCCTCTCCTAGATAGATTTTCTTAATAAGCAAGTAGGGCTGAGAGAGAGAGAGAGAGAGAGAGAGAGAGAGAGAGAGAGAGAGAGAGAGAGAGAGAGAGATGGCTGTGGGGGTAAGACACTTATGACCAAGTCCCATGACTCCCACCTCATGACCCACAAGGTCAAAAGAGCGAAGTATGTGACTTCAGGCATAGGCACGCCCACATGATTTTAACATTTTTGAAAAAAAAAATGTAAATAGGCAAGTATTCAGACACAGGTACCAATTGACTATTAAGAAAATGCTGGAAATAACTACCCAGTGACAGAAGATTGTGAAACTAACTCACAAAATAATCCTATGATGAGATTTTATGAAGCCTTGAGGAATGAAGACAATATATTAAATAAAAGGAGGCGTATCTTTGGATTAATAAATAGTGACAAGAGATGGCAGAAGAATCTAAAGTGTAAAAAGACCTAGATATATTAAGCAATTAGTTATTGTGTTACAAACAACGCTAAGCTTGCACACCTAAGAACGCTGAGGCAATAGCTGAGCACTGATTAGGTTTTGAACATGACAATGGTGCGCTTGTAATTCCTCTCCTCTTCGCCGTTACAGTGGCATGCAGTTTCTCAAGTCCTAGATTTAGATGTGAAATGTTTCGCTGACAGATGTGAAACTGTAGATAAAACAAGCTTGACGAGGTTTGGGGGCCATTATATGCTGGCCTCTATAATTAGACATCTTGAAAATATCTACTATGAAAAGGTTGGGGGAACTGGAGAAATGGTCAGGGCTAAGAGCACTTGCTGCTCTTCCAGGAGACTCAAGTTGGGCTCCCCAAAGCACCCATGTTGAATGGTTCACAATTGCCTCAACTCCAGCTGTAGGGAATCTGGATGCTCTCTTCTGGCCTTCAGGAGTACCCACACACAGATGGGAGGAACAGCCCTTTAGAAATTGGATGGTTGTGACTTTATCTCTCCCTAAGACTCTAAGTGAGTGGTTCTCAACCTTCCTAACGCTGTGACCCTTTAACCCAGTTCCTCATGTTGTGATGACCCCAGCTGCAAAATTACTTTTGTTGCTACGTCATAACTGTAATTTTGCTGCTGTTATGAATTGTAATGTAATATCTGTGTTTTCCAATGTTCTTAGGCGACCCCTGGGAAAGGTAGTTCTAAGTTCCAAAGGGTCACGATCCACAGGTTGAGATCTGCTGCTCTAAATTACTTAACTAGAAAATTCTGCTTTGTCACCACTGTTTGTCATACCTCCTGGTTTGCTCACACACAGACCAGTTAAGTTCTGTCCCACTCAGCTTCGGAGCCCACATCATCCATCCAGAATGAGCCTCCACTCTACCCACACCATCAGAGGGTAGAAGATAGTGGCCCTTATGGCTTGGTCTCTAGTCATATGGGTCAAAGGCCAGGAAACTGCTTCTCTTCTGCAACAGCACCTCAAGGCTTCAGTTCTAGTTTCCTGATTCCACCCCGGACCACAACCAGGAAGAGGTGCTGGCTTAGCCTTCTCTCAGTTCCTCCAGTAACCACAGCCTGAGGTCTAGTGCCCGTATGAGAGATCATAGAGTACCTCAGTGTTCCTTTCTGGCCTTGCTGTGAGCATCTTCCATGTGGGCACACAGAGCCTTTCTTGGGATGGGATGGGACTGGATAATAATCTACCACCTCTGCAGGAAACTAAGCAGTATTCCTCAGTGATCGATTTTAAGAATTTTTTACAAGCTTGAGTGTTAAATACAACTATTATTAAAATGTCTTTATCCTTTATCCCAGCATTCTGGAGGCAGAGACAGACAGATCTCTATGAGTTCAAGGCTATTCTGGTCTACACAGTGAGTTCCAGGATAGCCAGGGCTACATAGTAAAACCCTGTTTAGAAAAACAAACAGCCAGGCAGTGGTGGTACACGCCTTTAATCCCAGCACTTGGGAGGCAGAGGCAGGTGGATTTCTGAGTTTGAGGCCAGCCTGGTCTACAGAGTGAGTTCCAGGACAGCCAGGGCTACACAGAGAAACCATCAAACAAACAAACAAAAACCAAGCAAACAAACAAAGATGTTAGTTATATACAATTAGAGCGAACTTATATTAAAGTCAGAAGTCCTATCGTTTTGGTTTGCGTTTTGGTTTTTTGAGACAGGCCCTCTCTATGTCGCTCTGGCAGTCCTGGGACTCTATGTTGACCAGGTTGACCTCAAACTCACAGAGCTCAGCCTGCCTCTGTCACCCTAGTGCTGAGATTAAAGGTGTGTGCCATCATGCCTAGCCTATCGATTCTTAGTTTACCCTTCTTCCACATCTCGCTTTTATCTAAGTTCTTGTATTATTTCCATCTACTACATAAAGTGGCTGTACTGACTGCTAACACAGGTTAACTTTGGAGACAAATATTCAGTAAAAGTGAGAACATTCTGTGAAAATCAACCAGTCATGTGAATCTGAAAGACCTGACCCCCTTATGAGGAAAGTTAGACCCCTAGCACACTTGGAGCCAGAAACAGAAATAGGACTGAAATTGCATGCTTGGCCAATCCCCACCTGGCTACATTCTTTCCCCTAAGAAATGGTTGACCTTGGCCTGGCCCCAGGGCCAGAGGCACAATGTTCCAGGAACTAGCTAACCACAAAAATATTTGTGCAACTGCCTTGTGACTAACTTAGCACATTCTGTACTTCCCCATAACGCAAATTCTTTCCGTTCTTGTGTTTTTTTCCTTTAAATACCCCTGACTTCAGCTGCTCAGGGTCGAACTCTCCTGCCCCTGCGTGGGACATGAGCTTGACCCCAGTGCACTGGTCCCCCGAATAAACCTCGTATGATTGCAGCAAGGACGGTCTTTCCTGAGTTCTTAGGGGTGTCGCGCTATCCCGAGACTTGAGCGAGGGTCTCCCCAGCTTGGGGGTCTTTCAAATCTTATCATTATAATAATTGGTCTGTAATTTACAAATTACATAAATAATCCCTTATATAAAGTGGGCCATGTCCTTCCCATATGCCACCCCACCCCCACCCCACCCACTGTCCCAGCAAGCCAGTTTTTAGACATTTGCAAGCACTCTTTTGTGTTTTCCTTCTGCCGTGGAGCCAATTTTAAAGTGTCCCTAACTCTCTCAGTTAGTTGTGCTGGCTGCTCACACAGACCCAGAGCCTGTTTGTTCATGTGTGGCTAACTTAGTTTCTCTTTACCACGTAAAGCACAGTCAGCACACCTGTGCGGGGCTTCTTCTCAAACTCCTCTAGAGAGAGGCGTGAACTGGCCTAGTTGGTTAGTTTGGAAGAACTGGGGTATCACTTAGCACTTTCTCATCTGTTCGGAGCCACATCCTTTTCAAAGGAAAAGCTGCTTTGCTTTGGTGTTGCCTAAGACCGTTAGGAAGCTGATCAAAGCCGGGATTTGAGCACTCCCTTCCTCAGACAAGGAAGCTTCACTCTCCGAGGTAGCATTGACCACTAATGAGTACCATCTATTGACTTCTATCTGCTTACTCCTTTGTTTCACTTCTCATTTAGTTCAAAAAATGAATAGCAAACTAATGTACTCTTTATTGAGTTCCCTTGAAGAGTCCATAAGTCCCCTCTCATCAGCCTTTGCTCCTGAAGCCCCAGATTACCTTGTGGCTGGGCCCATATGTATCGGAACATGTTGTGTAAACCCTTTCTAAGATAAGAAAACCTCATTTAACAAATTTAGTTTATTCAAATCTTCTTTATTTCTAATATATCTATATTTATATAATGAAACTAAAACTCTTCAGCAATTAAGTACCTTTCTCATGTCAGAAATTGTATGTGTAAATTTTCATGTAGATTCCAAAATGGAAAAAAAAAATATATATATATACATATATACAGCAGTGGAAATTATTATGACAGAGGGTATTTAAGTAGCTTGCCCAAGGTCACAAGGTGACCGAGCTGGCTGCTGGCTGCCAGGCCCTCATCCTTCTACCCTGTTTTCTGCCTCCTGCTTTGGTTTCTCCTCCCTTTTCTATTTGTCCAGGAGTCCTCCATCCTCTGCTTCACGACCAGATCATCGCCCCCACACGTCATCCAGTTGGGCCCCACCTCCTGAAGTTTCTAGCTCATCTCAAAATAGAACCACCAGCTGGAGAGAAAGCGTCCCATTCAGGAGCCTTGGGGGCAGAGGGAACTTTATATCTACAGCATTCTGCCCCTGCCCTCAGCATGATTCTTAGTCCATCCCCTTTCTTTTGCTGGTCCTCTGGAGACCTTCCCCATCACAACGTTGTCTAACCTTTTGGCCCAACAGATAACTAAAAGGCTTTTGAAGCCCTAGAAAATTCAGTGTACATTTAAAAATGATCTTTAAAGCTCTACTCCGAGAGCTAGGCTCCCACGAAACTTGGCAGCAGGCAGTTGGTAGGCTGTGGCTGTCTTTTAGTTCCCTTCTTAGGTTTCTCACAAGGAATGTCCAGCATCCACTTCAAAGGCCTAGGGGAGGAGGCCAGAAAGAAAGCAGTATGCACAGAGCCCGCAGCTAGATCCGTCCAGGCTTGGCCTAAGAGCTGGGCTTTATCTGGAAAGGGTAGCTTTTTCTTAAGTAAGTCAAGGGTCCTTCCCACAGGTCAAGAGTTGTGTAATATGTTCAAAGATTGAGCAAACATTTTTATAGGCTACTTGAGGAATGAGAGAAAGAGGATGAAGAAGAACACATATATATGCATATATGTGTGTGCGTGTTATATATGTATAAAACTGTTACCCACATAATGACATCTCAGTGGAAATAAGATAAATTAACCTTCAGTGGACATGTGTTTTAGTTTCTGTCCTGGTTGTTGTAATTTAAAAACCTGACAGGCACATTGTAGGGTTTATTACAGCCTCACAGTTCCAGGGTATAGCCCATCACAGCTGGGAAGTCACAGCAGCAGAAGCTTGTGGGCCATCCACAGTCAGAAACAGAGAGCAAAGAATGCATGCATACTTGTGCTCGGTTCATTTTCTCCACTATTATTCAGGTCATATACAGGTCTCCTGCCTGGGGAGTAGTTTCACCCACAATGGGTGAATCTTTTACCCCAATTAACATAATCAAGACAATTCTCCACAGACAGACCCATAGGTCAATCTGATCCAGACAGTCCCCCATTAAAACTCTCATCTCAGGTGATTTCAGGTTGTGTCAAATTGACAATTCAAAGTACCATGAGAGGGGGTAAAAATTGAATTTTCTGAGAAACAACAATGTCACTTCAGGGTTTAGAGGAGTGGTTCTGTGGCCTAACACATGCTTAGGATACAGGGGACTCTGGGCTTAATACCAGCAAGCTCACTCGCGCGCACACACACACACACACACACACACACACACACACACACACACACACGTGCACGAGCACACCAGTGATCTCACTGGTTTTGTATGTTAATTCCAGGTATACACTTAGTAAGTAAACTGTGCATCTGTGGTACTAGAATCTTATGGAGAGCTCAATTATGAAAATTATCTTGAACAGCTTGTTAGAGGAGCAATAATGTGGTTAGCCACACTGTGACAGAAATACCTGACATACACAGCTGAGAAGAAGAAAGGTTGATCTGTGCTCAGTTTCAGAGATTTCAGTGGGTTCATTCTGGACCCACAGTAAAGAAGAACATGACAGGAGGAGGAGGTGGCAAAGGCCATGATGGACAGGAATGAGACAAAGGCAAGATGCCCCCAAGGATCTGCCCCGGGGATCCTAGCCTGTCATCATCTCTAAAAGTTCTAGCACCCTCTAGTAAAATGGCTCAGAGCTAAAGACATGTGCCACCAAGCCTGACTACCCAAGTTTCATCTCTAGGACCTACACGATGGAAGGAGAGGACTCACTCCTTCAACTTGTATACACACACACACACACACACATACACACACACACACACACACACATACACACACACACACACATACACCATATACAAATCAATGTAATTTTTAAAAAAAAAATTCTATCACCTCCAAAACACAGTGCCACCAGCTAGAAAACAAAACTTGGGGCAGGAGGAGACTTCCAAACCATAATGTTTTGCCTCTAAAAAGGCTCATGTCCACTTTGTAATTCATAATTCATTTCTCATATCTTCAAGGGTTCCCATGGTCTTAACAGTTCTGCCCTCTGAGAGTCTCACCACCTCTGAGACTCAAGGCCAACCCTTAACTGTGAGTCCCTATAAAAGCGAGAAAACAAAACCAAGTACAGGGGTACATGTTAGTAAAACCAGGACTGATGCAGGAATAGTGAGAGTTCAAAGCCAGACTGGACAATGCAGAGGCTTTAAGACCAGCCTAAACTATATAATGAGACAATATCCCAAAAAAAAAAAAAAAAAAAAAAAATCAGAAAATGTGGTGGTTTGAAAAAGAATGTCCATAGGCTTATATATTTGAATGCTTAGTCTTCACAGATGTGACACTCCTTGAGAAGAGTTAGCCAGTGTGGCCTTGTTGGAGTAGGGGTGACCCTCTGGGTGTAGGCTTTGAGGATTCAAAAGCCCAGGCCAGGCTCTAGCTTTCTCTCACACTCTGTCTGTCTACAGATAAGCATGTAACTCTCAGCTACTGCTCCAGTGCCTGCCCACATGCTACCATGTTCCCCACATGACAATGAACTAAACCTCCAAACGTATAAGCGACCCTCCAGTTAAGTGAATAAAGAAGAATTAGATCAAAGCAGAACACAACACCGACAGGACAAACATTAAATCCTGTAGTTTCATGGCTGGTGTCTAGCACATGACATTGGGATATAGGCCCCAGGGGGTCCTGGGCACACTCACATGACCTTGGCACTTGGAGCACACAGAGAGAATCTCTCTTAGGCTGACTCCATTCATTGCTATGGCTTTTCCAACTTCCTGGGGTCTCTGTAACTGTTTTTTTTGTTTGTTTGTTTGTTTTTTGTTTTTTTTAAAGATTTATTTATTCATTTATTTTATGTGAGTACACCGCTGTCTTTAGACACACCAGAAAAGGGTGTCAGATCCTATTACAGATGGTTGTAAGCCACCATGTGGTTGCTGGGAATTGAACTCAGAACCTCTGGAAGAGCAGTCAGTGCTCTTAACCACTGAGCCATCTCTCCAGCCCCCTCTGTAACTGTTTAGAATTCACCATCAGAGCTTCACACTTCACCAGCTCCCTTTGGAAATTCTGTCTCTGCTTTCTGACATTGCTTCGGCCTCTAACACTTCCTTTAAGATCTGGGTCCTGGCCTCCTTGACCCCTTACTCTGCATTCCGTATACATATAAAACCAGCAATAAGTGAACAATGCCGGGATCTGCCCTCAACCAATTCAAGCAGCAGCTAGTCTCACTTGAGCCTTGATTGCTGTGCCTTCTAAGTGCCTGGACACCTGGAAATGGAGAACTTTTCTAGACATTTCTGGCCAATGACACTACCCAGAGCTCTCTTCTCCAAGCAGGACTTTTAAATGAGGTTTTTTGTTTTTTGTTTTTTTTTTTAAAAAAAAAAACAAAAAACTTTAAACCTTGAGCTCGCATTGGGTACAGTTGTCTAGTTTCAGAGATGCCTTCGTAGCATCTTTCCTATTGTTTTTATGCAAAGTACTTGGCTTCTTTTTAATGTCCCCAGTCTCTTTCATAACCATGACTTTCTTAGCCCCAACTTTACACAGGCTTTTATGGACAAACTATAAATCTATCAGGTCTTTCTGCTCTGTTTTTTTGTTCCTGTTTCTCACTGTAAATCTGACCAAAGACAGGAAACAATAGCTATGGCTCACCCGAATGCTGTAATGCCTTGGCATTTCTTCCATTGGATTAATTATTCCGTCACCCTTAAATTCAGCCTCCCAGTCTTAGGACACGGAAAACGTACAGACAAGTTCTTTGCCAGAATAAGATATGAATGGTCTTATATCCCCAGTAGAGCACTGTTCTCATCTGAACCCTCACGAGCAAAGTCTTCACTACCAGACTGTCTGTCGGCATGTGGTCTTCTGACCTCCTGCCAGCAACAGACTCCAAGCTCTGTTTACAGCATTCCAGGCTTCCTCTACCATGTGAAACTTTCTCAAGTTCCTCCCACTGGCCAGTTCCAAAGGCTTCTGAGGCTGGCAAGAAATACCTGACTTCACCTACAGGAGGAAAGATTTATTTGGGTTAGAGCTTCAGAGTTTGCTGCCCACAGTCTCTGGTTCTGTTGACATTCTGGGTCCAGGGTGAGGCAGACTATCATAGTCATGAGCTCACAGGGCAGAGGTGCTAGCTCACGATGGCACATGAGCGAGAGAGAAAGGTGGCCAGGGAAGAAAGGTAGGAGGCTGGACCAACATAAGGACCGGCTCCCAGTGGTCTCACTTCTTTAGCTAGACGTCACCTCCTAAAATGTCTAGCACACCCCAAAATTGTGCCACCAGCTGTAAATCAAGCCTTCAATTTATGAGCCTTTTTGAAAATATTTCATATCCAAACCAGAAAAAAAGGTTTTTAAATTAAAAAACAAAGACACATGTAAACAGCCTGGTAGTATACATGACATATAGTAGGTGTTCAACGTGTAAAAAAGTATAATTGTTGTTTCATGGTAAAATACTGTTATGATCGTCCCACTAGTCTGTTAGAGAAACGACTTTTCTGACCATGGTTAAGGTAAGAAACAGGTGTGGTGTGAGTTGACAGGTGAACTTAGGGTTGATCCTGCCTGAACTGGAGGTCTGAAGGACATGGTGTTCTGGAAAATAAGCAAATTCTTGCACACTGTCATGATGACCCTATTGGAATGCCAGGGGACATGTGAGCAAAAAACATTAAAATCCAGAAAATCAATGCAGTAGCATGTCCACTGCTCCAATGTTTAGCATGACTCTCTAGGGAACCGACATGCTCAATAACTATGTTAATATGTGTTTGGACAAAAGCTGGTGACTTCTTATAAAAATTGTCCTGCAGCCCGGCAGTGGTGGTGCACGCCTTTAATCCCAGCACTTGGGAGGCAGAGGCAGGTGGATTTCTGAGTTCGAGGCCAGCCTGGTATACAGAGTGAGTTCCAGGACAGCCAGGGCTACACAGAGAAACCCTGTCTCGAAAAACAAAACGAAACAAAAAATAATAATAATAATAAGCTGCCTTGGTCATGATGCTTTGCCACAGCAGTAGAAAAATAGGAAGTTCAGCAGGTTTGTGAAAAACTAAATTAATGAAAATCAAACCTGAAGCCTCTGAAGGTATTACTGTCGGTGTACACGGTGTTTTTACACACATGATTATATGAAATCGCCCCAACAACTCTTCAAGCTCACTACAATGTCCTCAGGATGGATTAAAGTCCTGAGGCTTACAGCATTCCATTTAGTTATTTACCCTTGTTAGCTATCCAGCCAAAAGCATTAAAAGAAGCTTCATTTCTGCTATCCTGCAATTCCCCACTTAGGGAGACTTTCTCACAGAGAAAGATATGGAATGGGGAAGCTATGGAAAGAAAGTCACATGTTGGCGCCTGGAGAGCCCCTGTGAAGGACACAATAACGTCCATGACTGGCACCATCTAGTTATAGGAGGAAGCAAGTTACTGCTGGGTAGGGGTGGGGGTGCACACCTATAATCACAGAGCACTTCTGGGAATGAGAGGGGAGGATCGAGGCTCAAGGCCAGCCTGGGATAACTTAATAAATTCAAGGTCAGAATGGGATACATATGAATAGGCTGGGGGGGGGGAAGGTAGGAAGGAAGGTTGAGGACTGTAAAGATCTGTTTTTGCAGAATCTACTGAGGTTGCAGATTGACATCAACTACTAAGTGTCAAGGAAATAAAACACACCCAACTGTAAAGAAGCCTCTTGAGATTCGGAGAAATTTAATAGATAAAATAAAACACTGCAGGGAATGAATGTTGAAAACAAAAACACAATAAAAGAAAGAAAGAAAGAAAGAAAGAAAGAAAGAAAGAAAGGAAGGAAGGAAGGAAGGAAGGAAGGAAGGAAGGAAGGAAGAAAGAAAGAAAGAAAGAAAGAAAGAAAGAAAGAAAGAAAGAAAGAAAGAAAGAAAGAAAGGAATGATTAGGTACACGACAGGTGCTGGTTTTCATTTCAAGGTCATTGTTTCAAAAGTAGGAATGATGGCTATTTGGCTAAGAAGAAAGATCACTTTCAAAGACTGAAAAGAATGTGTTTAGTCAGAGACCAGCTCATCTGGCCAAAGGATTACAATTGGAAAACAGGTGGGAAGGAGGGAGGGAACCACCTAGACAGAACTGAGCCGGGCTTCCATGTACGACGTCAAAGAGGGCCTGGGAAGAGTTTCAACCGAGAGAGCGGTTCTGGAAAGTTCTTAGAGATGACTGGGAAAGACACCACAAACAAGCTGTCCACCTGTTTTCTACATCAGGATTTCTCATTAGCCTGGAGCTGGACCACTAGGCTAGGCTAGCTGGCCCAAGAGCCCTAGGGATCCTCTATTTTCTGACTCCCCAGCATTGGAATTACAAGGATATACCACAATGCTTGGCTTTTTTACATGGAATCTAGGGACTGAACCTAACTCCTCTTGGTTCTGTATTAAGCATTTGATGGGGTGAGCTAACACCTCAGCTCTCAATTTTGTGGTTTTGATGTTTATTTTCTTTGTTCTTTCTTTCTCTCTTTCCTTTTCTATATAAATCTGTCAATAAGTGTTTTCTCTCAGCATTGTCAGGCATCCTTCCTCAGGACCCCCTGCATTTACTGAAATCTACAGCTGTTCAGGCCCTTTATACGTCTCGGCATACTGTTCCCTGTGACGACATCTTCATGTACTGTAGATAATCTCTAGGTTACTTGATATCTAATTCTATGTAAACACTTGCTGTACTATCTTGCTTAGGAAATAATAACAAGAAAAAGTATCTCCATATATTCATTATGAATAACTTTAAAAAATCTTTTATTTTATTTTTCTGTATAGAGGTGTTTTGCTTGCATATCTGTGTGTGCAATGCCCACAAAGGCCAGAAGAGGGTGGTGGATTCCCCAGAACTGGAGTTAACAGTTTTGAGGTGCCATGTGGGTGCTAAGAATCAAATCTAGGTCTTCTAGAATTATAGTCAGGGTTTTTAAACTACTGAGCCACCTCTCCAGCTCCTTGCAAATATTTTTGATCCACAGCTGGATGAATCTGGAGATGTGGAACCTCATCTAAGATGTCTCTAAAATATAAATTCTCTACAGAGCAGATCTCTCCTTCATTTGTGCGCCTCATGGAGAAAGGGACCAAGCAAATACACAAAGTAAGCAACTTTGGCAAAAATCATCTTATTGTCACAAGAGTTAAGACTTAGAACAGAAATATCTATCAACAGAGTTTATCGACTAATCGTCTTTTTCCTATGTGTTTTCTATATAAGGCTTTTGTGATTTTTCCTAATTGATTCCTTACATCTCCCCCCATCTGTATGAACAACTTGCATATTTACATTTCATTTGTCACATGCTAGAAATATTTTAGGTCGCTGGGCAGTGGTGGCGCACACCTTTAATCCCAGCACTCGGGAGGCAGAGGCAGGCAGATTTCTGAGTTCAAGACCAGCCTGGTCTACAGAGTGAGTTCCAGGACAGCCAGGGCTACACAGAGAAACCCTGTCTCGAAAAAACCAAAAAGAAAAAAAGAAATATTTTAGGTTAGGGACTAGAGACATTTCTAGTCAGTGGCTCAGTGTTTAAGAGCATTGACTGTTCCTTCAGAGGGCCTGGGTTCAGTTCCCAGCACTCACACGGTAGCTCACAACTGTCTATAACTCCAGGGGATCTGATAGCCTCACATACACACGCATGCAAGCAGAAAACAAATGCACATAAAATAAAAATAAATCTTTAAAAAAAAGAAAGAAAGAAAGAAAGAAAGAAAGAAAGAAAGAAAGAAAGAAAGAAAGAAAGAAAGAAAGAAAGAAATGGGGGCTAGAGAGATGGCTCAGCAGTTAAGAGCACTGACTGCTCTTCCAGAGGTCCTGAGTTCAATTCCCAGCACCCACATGGTGGCTCACAACCATCTGTAATGGGATCTGATGCCCTCTTCTGGTGTGTCTGAAGGCAGTGACAGTATATTCACATATATAAATCTTAAATAAATAAATCTTTAAAAAAAAGAAAAAGAAAAAGAAACACATCCTCTTATAAGAGGCTGATTAAAATAAATAAATTTTAAAAAAGAAACATTTTAGGTTTGTTTCATTTTTCTGTTTATATTCTTATTTGATAATGAGATAAAACATTTCTGTTTGGCCGGGCAGTGGTGGCGCATGCCTTTAATCCCAGCACTTGGGAGGCAGAGGCAGGTGGATTTCTGAGTTCGAGGCCAGCCTGGTCTACAGAGTGAGTTCCAGGACAGCCAGGGCTATGCAGAGAAACCCTGTCTCGAAAAAAAGAAAAAAGAAAGATAAAATTTGTGTTTGTTTTGTTTTTTTCTAGGGTTTTGCTGGCCTAAAACCAAGATCATTCTGCTTCAGCCTCTTCAGAGTGCTGGGACTATAGGAGCTATGAACAGTAATAATTTTTTTGTAGTTAACTATATTAGGGTTTTTAACATTGGGATATTCGTTGTCAATCGTGAGAAATTTGACAAATATTTGCTAAACCTCCTCTGCTTCTACAGTTTGTTTTTGTTTGTATTTACTACTATGGCTAGTGCATTATCTATATTTGCATTAGTTTCTTCCGCCTAGCAGAACAATTACCTCAAACTGAATGGACCACATTATGTTTTGAATCTGAAACTGTCCTACACAATCTCATGTTCTAAATTCCTGGTCCCAAGCAGATGATGTCATGTCGGACGAGAAAGAGGAGCTGTGTGCTTTACTATGTTTAGGGACACATTCCATTCACAGCCCTTGTGTGTGTGTGTGTGTGTGTGTGTGTGTGTGTGTGTGTGTGTGTGTGTGTGTGTAAAAATGTGCTTGTACCCCAGCAGTGGTGGCATAAGACTTTAATCTCAGCACTCAGGAGGCAAAGGCAAATGGATTTCTGTGACTTCAAGGCCAGCCTGGTCTAAAGAGTGAGTTTCAGGACTGCTAGATCTATACAGAGAAACCTTGTCTCAAAAAAATAAAATAAACCCCAGGCAGTTAAATCTAGAAAGATTTTTTTCTTTCTTTTTTTTTTTTTCTTTTTTCTTTTTCTTTCTTCTTCTTTTTTTTTTTTTTTTCCGAGACAGGGTTTCTCTGTGTAGCCCTGGCTAGCCTGGAACTCACTCTATAGACCAGGCTGGCTTCAAACTCAGAAATCTGCCTGCCTCTGCCTCCTGAGTACTGGGATTAAAGGCGTGCGCCACCACTGCCCGGCCTAGAAAGATTTAAAATGCTAATCTCATCACATCTGGAGATAGACTGTCAGCCTTGGAAACCCTTTCTATTCTCCTTAAGATAATGAGCAATGAATTGGGGATCCTGTCCATTTAAAAAAATGATATTTTATTTTATGGACGTTGATCTATTACTTTTATGTAACCTCTCTATAATAGCAGTAATACTACCATTCCACTGCCTAGCTGTTCCAGGACAGCCAGGGCTGCACAGAGAAACCCTGTCACAAAAGCAAGCAAGGAAACAAACAAACAGAACACAAGAAACAAAACAGAAATGTTCTTGTGTGTGTGTGGGTGTGCATGAGGCTAGTGTGTAGGTACTCATGCCACTGTGTGTGGGGGGGGGTCTGAGGATAACTTTGTGGTGTCACTTCTCTCTTTCCAACTAACTTTACACAGAATCCAGAGATTGAAGCAGGTTACCAGACGTGCATGGCAGGTGCATTTACCTGCTGAGCTATCTCTCTGGCTCCCTTGACTTCAATTTTAATTGAACTACAATGGAGACTGTATTTATCTTATAATAACTTGAAATTTCAGGGAAGAAACAAGAAAATGAGACAGATACATACGAAGATGAGGGAACCATAAACTATAAAACTAATCTCACTTAACAGTGCAAGGGTAGGTTGATTAGTAGGTCAAGCTGAATGTCATCACTTGTAGACTTACGGCTCTTTTGTCTTTGGAACAAAGTCTGTCTGCAGCCTAGGTTGCTTTGAACTAGAATCTTCACTACTGCTTGTATTAATGGCATGTATTAGATACCACACCTGATCCTGAAGCCGTTCTTAATTCATACAGCTCTGCAAAACACAAACAAATTTACACTGCAAAAATACAAATAGCAATATTAGGTCAATAAAAAAGGAACCTGCATTATTCATTTAAAATTAAATTTTTTTTTTTTTTTAGCATTCTAAAGTTTCTTCCAGGAAGCTACAGAATTATGTAAATTTGTTCGGAACTTACGTTGTGTGAGGATGATATTCTAATTCCAATAGGACATTCAGAACCTTCTGCCAACACATAGAATAGATAACCAGATGTGAAAGGCCAAGAGCTGAAGCGGACACACAGACAGACAGACAGACACACACACACACACACACTTCTCAGAGCCAATCAAGGCTTCCTGCCTTTCTGGAACATTCCTTCATCTCAACACAAAACACAAATCTTTTACTTCTTTTGTTTTTGTTTTTGTTTTTTTCTCTGCTAAGCATCTCGGGTAGAGATTTAGAGTACTATCTGATATGGTACACTACCTGCAAACATATCCCAGTAAATGCTAGAGAATTAAATGATAACAAATTAATTAATTAGCAAATACACATGATTTAAACAAAAGGCCAGCTATGGGTTTTGGCTAAAGAGAAATAAAGCCAGGTATATTTGAAATAAATTACATGTAAAAGCCAGCTTTAACTAAACCGAGACCCCTTTTTGGAATGAGAAAAAGTGCTGAGGGAGTTGGGAGCAGAGGGAGACCATTTAAACACACTGAACTTTAGCAGAAGATCTATTTCACAATTTATTGCCAATAATTTTTTAACTCTGTTGCAAAACTGATGGGAAAATCAGTTCAAAGAAGAGAAAAGAATGTTGAGTTGTACAAACAGTACTATCTAAACATAAAAAGCAGGAGCCAGGCCTTTGCCCCAGCTGATGCTGAGACTGTGAAGCAAAACCATTTACCCCCAGGATTTGTTAAAGAAAATCGTGCACAGCACTCTTGTGTTCACCCTTAGGGCTTCACTGTGCCCGGTGGCTGAAGGAAGTAGGCCTTTGAATCACTGGGATGAAATACAGGGAACTATATTTCTAACGAAGGGGAAGTTTTAAGTGGGACAAAGGTGATGATATATAACTGGGTTTGAAATAACTTGCATCAGGTCTAAACACATGATAAAATAGCAACTCTGTTAATCAAATTTATCTCAGTTTATGTTTCCTATGAAGGAGCTTAAGTAAAGATTCTTTTCAGGAAAGAATCAAATCAGATTTTGTGTTTCCAACTGCACCAGTTTTGCCATCACTATAACATCTGAATAATAAATTAAGGGGAAAGATTAATTTCAGCCCACGGTTTCAGAGGACTCAGTTTGTGGTCATGTGGCTCTGTGTTCTAGGCCTAGAGTGAAGCAGAATAACATGGTTGCATAAATAGATGACAGTGGCTGCTCAAATCATGGTGGACAAGAACTAGGGGTACAGGAAGGAGCCACGGCAGGAAATAACTTGCAAGACACACCCCTAGTGATACTCTTCTTCTATCCAGATCCTATCTCCTAGAGGGTACACCACTTTATTATTATTATTTTGTTGTTGTTGTTTTATTTTTTTTGTTGTTGTTTTGTTTTTTAAGACAGGGTTTCTCTGTGTAGCCCTGGCTGTCCTGGAACTCACTCTGTAAACCAGGCTGGCCTTGAACTCAGAAATCCGCCTGCCTCTGCCTCCCAAGTGCTGGGATTAAAGGCATGCGCCACCACTGCCCCGCTCCAAGGGAACTCTTATAAAGGACAATATTTAATTGTGGGCTGACTTACTGGTTCTGAGGTTCATTATCACAGAGAGAAGCACAGCATCGTCTAGGCAGACTTGGTGCTAGAGAAGCCAAAAGTTCTACATCTTGTTCCAAAGGCAGACAGAAGACTGTTGTGTTCCATGCAGCTAGGAGGAAGACCTCAATGCCCACCCCCACACTGACACTTTCTTCAACACAGCCTCACCTACTCCAACAAGGCCACACCTCCCAATGTCACACCCTGGGTTAAGTATATTCAAATCACCACACTGGATGAACTCGCTTCAAAAAGCAATCTTTTTCTGGCTTACCTGCACACCCCCACCACCCAATCCCAAAAATTATACTCTGCATTTTGCTCCTAATTCTCACTGTAAAGCTGGCCAAACAAAGCCAGCAATATCCATGCCACAGCCTAGAGGCTAAGTAGTCTTAAATTTTCTACATCAGGGGGAGGAGAGGCCCTTGGGCCTGAGGGTGTTAGAGGCCCCAGTAAGAATGTCAAGGTGGGAATACGGGGAGTGAGTGGGCGGGTGGGTGGGAGGTGGAGTTCCCTCATAGAGGCCGGGAGGGGGAGGGGATAGGGGGTTTCCAAAGAGGAGATCTGAAAAGGGGGAAATATTGGAACTGTAAATAAAGTATCAATAAATAAATAATTTTAAGAAATTTTTCTTCTGCCAGTGGGGCAGTGGTGGCGCACGCCTTTAATCCCAGCACTTGGGAGGCAGAGGCAGGCGGATTTCTGAGTTCGAGGCCAGCCTGGTCTACAGAGTGAGTTCCAGGACAGCCAGGGCTACACAGGGAAACACTATCTCGAAAAAAAATTTTTTCCTCTGCCAAATTGATCACTGTGTGATTTAGATTCTGCAAAACCCTAGGAAGCTAGGTGACTACTATTGTTGGGGTGTATGAGATGCCCCACAAACCACACAAACACTAATCTCAGTCAGACCGGGGTGTTTTATTGAACACACACCCTAATGCTGATAGATCAGGGCCCTAGCTCAGAATGTGGGGGCTGAGCCACAGCATTCAACATCTTCCTCTGTCAGCTTATTAAAGGAAAAAGACACAAAAACCATAGTGAGCTCATATGCAGGTGCAGGAAGTGCTGTCCGGTGGTCAGCAAGCCATTTTAGACATCATAGTTAACATGGACCTTTAATTTGATGGGTCCTACGTGAAGCTTTGTGGAATTTTTTTAAGATTAACAAACCTCATTATAGAACATAACAGGATATGTGATCAGCATGACCTTGCTCTGAGTTAAGTTATTTTTCTGTGTCACTGACTGGTAGGCATATTACAGCAACAATATGAAATGGCTGGCAGGTATAGGTCAAAATGGCTACATCTGTGTCCCTTAGTGTTCAGGTGGGTAGACCTCAGCACTATAAAAGGGCCTCTCTCTTGAGGGCTGGGGAGGGAATGAAACATAGCGAGAACATTAGTAGTAACATTCCCTTTCCTGAGCAGGACTGATCTTTTCAGCTGCTTCTGTAGCGAAAGTGTGCTCACTACCATCTGATGCATTGCATACATTTTGATTTTTAGCTTCTCTGATTTATGTGGTACATATTTTTTTAATCCTACTAGAATACAAAACTCTGAAAGGCTCTTTAGTCTCCCTTCTGTATCCCTGAAGCCAGAACAGTTCCTGGCATGAAGAAACTCAAATGCTGAGCTAGGCCTGATGTTACATACCATTTAATCCCAGCATTCAGGACGCTGAAGCAGGTGGAACTCTGTAAGTTCAAAGAGTTCCAGGATAGCCATGACTACACAGGGAAACGTTATCTCGAGAGGGTGAAAGAAAAGAAAGAAAGAAAGAAAGAAAAACTGTCAAGTGAATGAATCTTTTCTTTTCTTTTCTTTTCTTTTCTTTTTTTGGTTTTTCGAGACAGGGTTTCTCTGTGTAGCCCTGGCTGTCCTGGAACTTACTCTGTAGACCAGGCTGGCCTCGAACTCAGAAATCCGCCTGCCTCTGCCTCCCAAGTGCTGGGATTAAAGGCGTGCGCCACCACTGCCCGGCTGTGAATGAATTTTTTCAAGTCTGACTACTTTCATCCTGGTACTAAAAGGCAGAGGGAAAAAATGAGGAACTAGGGAGAGACAGTAGTGCCCCACCCTGCTGGCTAAGAATTAAAACCCCACAAACAAGATTATGAACTGTTCACAGTAAAAAACACATGCATTAGCTTCCTGCGACATGTAGAGTCAGAGTTTCTCTTCTGACCTGTTTTTACCTTTTCAGCCTGTTAACTTGTACAATGCATTTCATAAACCATATTATAATCTTATTTACTAAAGTAGCTTAGATGAAAAGAAGTGTGCTAAAACATTTCACTTAGTCTTTTAAATCCTTTAAATATTGTCACTACCAAACCTCTTCAGATCTTATATACATCACTATTGTTAAGACTTGGGAAGTCTTTCTTGGGGTACAGTTATATAGTTCAGTGATAGAATTTGTATCAGGCATGCATAGGCCCTAGGGTCAATCCTTACTAGAGCAAATTATTATTATTTTTTTAAATGTTTCTTTCTCTCTCCCCTTTCCTTAATGCTTAAATCTCCACTGAAACTTTTTTTTGTTTGTTTTAGACAGGATCTCATTTTGTAACTCTGGCTTTCCTTGGACTTGCTGTAGATCAGGTTGGTCTTGAACCAACATAGATGGCCTGCCTCTGCCTCCTGAGCACTGAGATAAAAGGTGTGCACCAGCACCAGCACACCCGAGTAGACTATTTTCTAACAGACTCCTACTTGCTTCATGTGTTTTACTCATAGCCCTTTGGGCCTCACTGACAGTGCTTTAGAAACAATTCAAATGTGTCTGACAAAGGTTCTTATGTTGTCATTTAATTCTCATTTTGAGGCATTATTATTAATATATTTTTGTTGTTGTTGTTTCTTGGTTTTTTTTTTTTTTTTTTTAAAGATTTATTTATTATTATATGTAAGTACACTGTAGCTGTCTTCAGACACACCAGAAGAGGGCGTCAGATCTCATTATGGATGGTTGTGAGCCACCATGTGGTTGCTGGGATTTGAACTCAGGACCTTCGGAAGAGCAGTCGGTGCTCTTAACCTCTGAGCCATCTCTCCAGCCCGTTTCTTGGTGTTTTCGAGACAGGGTTTCTCTGTGTAGCCCTGGCTGTCCTGGAACTCACTCTGTAGACCAGGCTGGCCTCGAACTCAGAAATCTGCCTGCCTCTACCTCCCAAGTGCTGGGATTAAAGGTGTGTGTCACCACTGCCCTGCTATTTTCAGGCATTATTAAGATGGTAGAAAGCTATTTCAAAGCCGGTTGAGCTAAGGCTAAAAGCCCGAAGACCTTGAAGGAACAGTAGGAGCTTTACCTGTTCCTGGGCACCAGGCCCCTGTCACTAGCTGCAGCCCCACATAGATTTGTGGCCATCAGTCATGTAAGGGAAACATCCCAAACCCCTCCACATGTAAAGGATGTGACCTGTAGCACATAGGTTCAAGACAGATCTCCATTTTAATGAGGTACCTAGAGGCCTGAAGGACTTAGCCAATAAGCTTTCCTTCCCAGACATTCCTCCAAGCAAAGGATATTTAATCTCAGGCCCACCCTGAGAAGGGGGGTATGGTTTTACTCATCCACTTTCTGCCATGACAACAAATGCCTTAAAATCATAGACTGTCTCTTTCATCAGGATCTGCTGGGGAGCCAGGGAGAAGCCTTCGCCTATAGAGCCGCCACCTAGACTCCCATAGAAGGCCTCTCTGTGTTCCCAGCAATGTTGCCACCAAGCCAAGCCCAAGCCAAGCCCAAGCCAAGCCTGCAGGCACCGTCAAGCCAAGGACTCTGCCTGTGGGACCAGAGGGAGCTCCCCCCTTTTCCTCCCAGTCCCCAGCCAGATCCAGCCCGTGGGCCCCCACTGTGTTCTCAACTTTCCCATGGCTCCCAGTGTCCAAAAACCTGGGAACCAGAAGGCCTAGGCCTCTTCACAGGTCCGGGGACCCTCAAGCCAACTCCGGCTGTCTCATGCCTCAGACTACACTTTCCCAGCCTGGAGCAGTATCCCAGGGCTTTCCTATGGCTCAACATCTGCCCTGGGACCATGTGGGGTAAGCACAGTCAACTCTCGTGTCCCACCTCCCCGAGTGGTGGTGCCCTATGGCGGAGCGACGTGGGACCCACAACTCTGTAGACCCATCCACCCACATACTCATTGTTTCTAGTGATGCCCTGTGCTACTCCCAACACTACTGGCAGGAAAATCCTCACCAGATGGATTAACACATCTACCTACGTATCTTCTTACTAATTCTATTCTCTGAAACCATTTGAGTGGTCTCCAAAGCTGACAGTGGTAAGGCATTGGTGGTATGGCGGAACCATAGCTGCCTTCTGAGAATGCTAGCAACCCCCCCGCCCGCCCCCCCGCCCCTCCCCCGCCCGCCCCCTCCCCCACCCCTTGGTGGCCACGCCTTTGTTTCAGCTTGGTAACTGCAGAATCTTCCTGAGCCTTTGCTGACAGATACCTCCCCTTAACAGCCTTCCTGTTAAGCATAAAGATGACATTTTATTATCTGGCACGTGAATTATGGTATTCTGGACTTGGGCACTACACCCTACAAGGACCCAAATAGTGCATTCTACCTATGCTATTGGGTCGATATGTGCAATGCCTACATGAATCCCACAGCTCTCATCTTATAGGGAATAAGAGATAATTGATTCTGGAGCAATTCTGAAATGATTCTGAGTGACTGTGGCCCAGCAACACAGATTTGTTACTCCAAATTCCATGTTCCGCCAGGCAGTGGTTGGCACACGCCTTTCATTCCAGCACTTGGGAGGCAGAGGCAGGTGGATTTCTGAGTTCGAGGCCAGCCTGGTCTACAGAGTGAGTTCCAGGACAGCCAGGGCTACACAGAGAAACCCTGACTCGAAAAAACAAAAACCAAACCAAACCAAACCAAAAAAACCCCCAAAATTCCATGTTCCAACATGGAAGCAGTTTTATGAAGTGTTTATACGTTTACAGAACTGAGAAAGTCACAAATCACGGCAAGTTTAGAATATTGGTGGGTACCTCAAGAGGCAGGGCCAGTGAGATGGGGAAGCTCATCTGTAGGCATCACACACCGTCTGAAGGGGAAAAGAGAAGCTGTTCTGGAGAGCTAGAACTAGCCTGAGATAAGGTAACTAGCTTCTGGACCTGCAACATTCCAGTCTCTGCGCAGTACTGAGATTCTAATCAGCTGCTCTCTGTAGACACAGATCCCTTTCATGACTCTGCCCTCACAGCCAGATGCAGCTTCTCTTCAGAAGTTCTGGAGTATAGTAATACGTAGTTTCTCCAGAAATCAAAAAATTACTCTATTCACACACAAAAAAATTCCCAGTACACCACTTTAGGCTGCTGAGGCCTGAGCACTACAGCCATTAGCCTGACTCCAGAGTTTCCCTCAGAACAACAGGGAGGAGTTACGGAGATGCTCAGCAGGCAAGAGCATTTGAAGAGAACATGAGTTTAGTTCCCAGCATCCATGTTGGGCAGTTCACAATGGCCTGTCACACCAGCTCCATGAGATCTACCACCTTCTTCCAGACTCTGAAGTCACCCCTACACACATGGCATCTACTCTCTCACACACATAAATAAAAATAAAAATATTTGTTATTTGTATGTTTATTTAGAGACAGGGTCTCTCTGTGGAGCCCCTGCTGTCCTTTGTAGACCTGGCTGATCACCTAGAACTCAGAGATCTGCCTGCCTTTGCTTCCCAAGTGCTGAGATTAAAGGCCCTCATCACCACCATCCAGCCTAAAAAGAAAACTCTTAAGAAAAGAACTAATGACAAAAACTAGAGAAGAATCAGAAAAATAAAAAGTAGCCATTTAACTATTGGGAAGAAACCTCATGTACAGAGGACAAAACCAGGTGTTTGAGAGATGAAGGAAAGATGGGCCGGGCAGTGGTGGCACACGCCTTTAATCCCAGCACTTGGGAGGCAGAGGCAGGTGGATTTCTGAGTTCGAGGCCAGCCTGGTCTACAGAGTGAGTTCCAGGACAGCCAGGGCTATACAGAGAAACCCTGTCTCGAAAAAAAAAAAAAAAGAAAGAAAGAAGAAAGAAAGATGGTCCAGAGGACAGCAACGAATAGGAGGGAGCCAGAAGGAAAGACACAAGTTCAGAGGATTTGGCAAGAGTCAGATGATGAGGGCTCTTGGAGACCAGGGAGAGTTTGCATTTTATTTTATTTTATTTATTTATTTATTTATTTATTTATTTATTTATTTATTTATTTTTATGAGTACATCGTCATTGTCTTCAGACACACCAGAAGAAGGCATCAGATCTCATTACAGATGGTTGTGAGCCACCATGTGGTTGGTGGGAATTGAACTCAGGACCTCTGGCAGAGCAATCAGTGCTCTTAACTGCTGAGCCATCTCTCCAGCCCCTGCATTTTATTCTAATGTATGACTATTATTTTATTCTAACATTTTGTTGTTGTTGTTGTTTTGTTTGTTTGGTTTTTTTTTTTTTGGTTTTTCGAGACAGGGTTTCTCTGTGTAGCCCTGGCTGTCCTGGAACTCACTCTGTAGACCAGGCTAGCCTCGAACTCAGAAATCCGCCTGCCTCTGCCTCCCAAATGCTGGGATTAAAGGCGTGCGCCACCACTGCCCGGCTTATATTTTATTCTAATGTACAACTATTGTTAGCATTTGGCTCTTAAATGTCTCACAAAGGCTTGTGTGGTAAAGGTCAGCCTGCCAGTATCTCTGTGTGAGGTGGAAATTAAGTTGCTGGGGGCGTACTCTTGAAGGGAGTTGGAGACCCCGTTTCTTCCCTCTCTTAGCTTCTGTGTACTACAAAGCAAGCAGCTCTATTGCCATGTCTTCCCAATACAACATACAGTGTGACCAGAGGCCCAAAACTTGAGCAATTATCTACAGACTAAGCCCTCCGAAACCAAGAACTAAAAGAGATCTTTCCTCCTACGTTGATCACCGTGGCATTTTGTCATATATGGAAGTAAAATACAAATATTAAGAATGTGACATGGTTTATGTTTTCAAAAGACAACTTTGATCTAGGAATAGTGGTACACACCTGTAATCTCAGCACTCAGAGGGCTGAGGCAGGAGAATTGCAAGTTTCAGTTCAGTTTGGGCTATATAGCTGAGACCCTGTCATGAGAAACAAAATCAAAACTAAAACTGCCAGTTTAGCAGACTGAGAGCTTTGAATACTGGACTGTTGTGGGGGAGGGGATTGGGTTTGAAGACTCCTTAGGAGACAGCAACTGATGATGGTTGTAGACATAGACATAGTGGGGGAAAGTGGCTGGACTTGAGGGTACAGATTGGAGAGTAAAATTGATAAGATTTTCCACTGGTTCGGCTGTGGTGGCTAGGCAGCAGGGGTCAAGAAAGGGACTTAAGGATGATGACTACATTTTGATCTGAGTACCTGAGATATGGAGAAGTCATGAGTTAGGGAAGTCTAGGATAGAAATGGTTTGAAGGGAAAGCCCATAAGGAAGTCAGTTGCTACCTTTGCCCATGGTTTTTTCCAGCATCTGGTTACACTGAACACAGTGACGCTGCTTTTGCCTTTGGCTGACCCTACAGCTAAAGGGAGAGATCCCAGCTGCCAGTTTTTCAGAGCAAACGTTGAGCACACCTGGTGACTAAGACCGGCTCCACAGGAAGACAGAAGGCAGAGAATTCGATATTTATTATAGTGCAGGGACATACCTTGTCAGTGGAGAGGGAGCTTAGTCAGGGAAAGTTCCATGACGAAATTATACCCTAGCTTTTGGAACCATGAAAATCCAAATAGTGGGGCTGGAGAGACCGCTTAGCGGTTAAGAGCACCGACTGCTCTTCCGAAGGTCGTGAGTTCAAATCCCAGCAACCACATGGTGGCTCACAACCATCCGTAATGACATCTGATGCCATCTTCTGAAGACAGCTACAGGGAGCAGGGGCCAGAGCGAGAAGAAAAAGTCTGTCTGAAGACAGCTACAGTGTACTTACATATAATGAATAAATAAATCTTTAAAAAAATCCAAATAGAGCCGGGCAGTGGTGGCGCACGCCTTTAATCCCAGCACTTGGGAGGCAGAGGCAGGCGGATTTCTGAGTTCGAGGCCAGCCTGGTCTACAGAGTGAGTTCCAGGACAGCCAGGGCTACACAGAGAAACCCTGTCTCGAAAAACCAAAAAAAAAAAAAAAAAAAAAAAAAATCCAAATAGTAATTCTGTAATCATTGACGGTGCTTGCTCAGAGAGGGGGGTTGTAATTGTCCTCAGTGTGGTCTGATGGTAGTAACTGCTTTTTATATTCACTTTTTAAGCCTAACAAGGGTCACTGCACTATTAAGTGGCAGCAAACAGACAGTGATGGCTGGGTGCTTATTACCCGACACCTCTACACTCCTGTGTAAATGGACATACTGCTAAAGCCAAGCACTTAACTTTGTGTTCCTGACACTAAGACTTGTATGTATTATCCCACTCTGTCCAACCACCAACTAGCTGAGTGACATCTCACCCTTACTGCTGAGGAACCAGAAGCACGTCCACCCATTCTTCTAATATTTACCTTGTACCTACAACATGCTAGGCTTATTTTGTAGGCTGGGGGTACACTGTGGGCAAACAAAATGCATGCCTTTGTGTAGCTTCAGCCTGGGGATTAGTAAAGGAAGAGAAGGCACACATGCTAAATACACACACAGTATAGTAATCAGAAGGTGATAAATGTTATGAGAAAAGTGGAGCTGGATAATGGGATCCGAAGAAGCTGATACTTTAAGTCGGGTAGACAGGATAGAGTTCAAGAAGGCGACATTTGAGCAAAGATTAGAACGGTCCAAATGCAAAGAAAAGCAGTACTTGGGTGAGACTGAGGGCAACTGCCTAATATCCACCACCAATCCCTTAACAGGGACAGCAAAAGGAAGGAGTGAAAGGCATGACACAACGAGGCCTCCTTCTTAAATCTGCCTTTCTTTACAGGTGGGAGGTCCTAAGGCTGGTGAGAGAATGCAAGACTCGCAAGCAAGCAGTCCATTGCTGGAGTCTGTATCAGAGATGCAACGGGCATTACACACGCTCGGCCAGCGACGCGCGCCCCATCTGGGCGGGCCCTAGACGCCATAGACAATCCTTCCATTAGGGCTCCGCCCGCTCTACCGCCCCCAGGGTTCCATGCTCACTGCTCCGCAGCTACTAAGCCGGGTCTCCACGTAGCCGTTCCCCGGCTACGGGTTGCGCAACTCGCGCCGCTAGGCGGAGCCTGGACGTAGGCGGAGCGACTGCAGGCGGGCGGACCCGACCAGGCCTCCGCGAGCGCTGCTGCCCGAAAAGTGCGCCTGCGCACGCCTGCGACGCGCCGCCGATATTCCAGCAGCACCCATCGCCCCACCTCCAATTCCCGGGCGGAGTTCCTGTTCACGCCTGCGCATTGCGTCGCCGCACCCTGCGCCTGCTCAGATCGCCCGAGTCTGGCCCCATCCTCCGGGTTTTTTCTGGTGGGGGAGGGGGCACGTCTCGGCGAGTCACGGTGATGGCGGCCACCATCCTGTGGTGAGGTAGCGGATTCTCTGCGTCTCTCGGGGAGTCCCTCTCGCCTCCTGCGGGCCCGGTGGCTGGCACGTGAGGAAGCACCGCGGGTTGAGCTTGCGGGGAAAGCCGCAGGAGCGGCGGCGCGGCCGGGGGAC
>CM052702.1:56139381-56175980 GCA_028551405.1 Uromys caudimaculatus
CAGGGCCCGGGGTGAGCGCGACTCCGGGCGAATGTGACAAGCCCCCACCCCCACCGCCTTCCTCCCGAGAGCGCGAGGATCGCGGCCACCCCGGGGCGGCCAGTCCCCGGCTTAGGCACCATGCAGGTCACCCTGAAGACCCTTCAGCAGCAGACCTTCAAGATCGACATCGATCCGGAGGAGACGGTATGCGCCGCAGGGCTAGGGAGCGCGGGCCCGGGTCGGGGTGGTGCGGGAGGGCCCCAGAGGGGCGTCAGGTCACCGCCGGCTTTGTGGGCCGATAACGAGGAAGGTCTGGGGGCAGATGGTGTGGAGCAACACCCGCCGGCACGGGCACTGGAGGCCGCGGCCCGGAGCGCGTGGTCGTGGGGACGGAGGGGGAGGGGAGGCCTGGCGGCCTGGCTACTGGAGCCTGGCCTGAAGTGCACAGGTGGGGGAGGGAGACCCAGGCGTCGCCACCACCCTCCTACGACCTGGCTAGGTACAGAGGTCTAGGGACTGGTTTCCCAAGCCGAAGGGCCTTCAATGCGCCTAGTTTTGTCTGCAGCCAGGAGAGATGGTGGAGAAAATGATTTTTTGCCTCTCAGAAGGAACCCTTTTATTTGTGTCTATTTTGGATAGTTCTTACGATCCTTCCCCCGCAGCCACCGAACCCACACCCACAGGTGGATTACGTTCCGAGGCCACGTTGGTGGTGAAGAATTTTGCATTAGAAACCTTCAGATCCGGATTTAAATGAGTTCTCTCCGTCGTCTTGGGAACCTGAACGCTCCTCGGACTCCCAGAATAGTAGTATTTGAAGGGAGGGAAAAAAATATAAAAACTTGGTGTTCCACAGTTAAAGCCGACTACACTTAACGAGTTCACATGGTAAATTCTTCTAATGCTGTGGTCTCCGGTTTTGCCTGTAAAAAGATCTACTATATTAACTTTAATACAACTTTATGTCAGGAATCTAAAAAATACCATGCATGTAAATTTCCTCGCGTGGAATTGTGACATTATGTTAAGATTGTCGTAAGCCGGTAGATTGCTGCCTATTTGTGGTGGTTTTTTTTCTTAATTTTTTTTTTTTTATGACTGATTTAATTTGTGATTGAATTTTGGTTGAGGAACCAGGACGTGGTGTTAATTAAATAGACCCGAGGCCCAAATTCTATTTGTGGCTCTATAACTCGTTTACTCCGACATGGACAAATTACCCTGTTTGATTTTCTGAAATAGGAACAGTACCAGCTGAGATGGTGAGGATTAAATGGCATTTAGTTGGTTCCTAAATGAGGCCTACTATGTAATCAATATAAGTTTGTATGAAGACATGGTGTTCTTTTACCTATCTCATCTAATATTCTAAAGTCTCCTTTAGTCTTTAGTAAGAAGCCAGGAATTCCAGATCTTTTTGAAATTGTGGCACAAAATGATTTTATAAGATAATTTCCAGACATCTGCAATAATCCTTGAAGGAATATAGAAAAAAACATTTACATGAGAACTCTGCAATCTTCTCGGAAGCATTAACACTTGGTGGACAGAGGCTCAGTAGAATTGAGCTCCCCCCCCCTTTCTTTTTTTTCTTTAGGTGTTTGAGACAGGGTTTCCCTTTGTATCTATCCCTGGCTGTCCTGGAACCCAACTCTAGTCCTGGCTAGCCTCAAACTGAGAGATCTGCCAGCCGGAGTGCTGGGATTAAGGGAGTACACCACTATTTTCTTTTACTACTTAGAGAATACAGAATAGTTTGCTGAAAGACAAGAGTACAGGGCTGGGGATGTCAGACATATGTGAGACCCTGAGTTCATCTCCAGCACTTTGAAAAGGACTAACACAATCATCTCTTTAGTGATGGTATGCAAAATATGTAAAATGCCTCCTTGGCATTTGGCATTGCAGGTGATAAATGATGAGATAAATCGTGGTTACTTTTTGGGCTTATAATATTGATTTCAGAACCACTAAAACATGGAGAAACTTTTTTTATTTCTTTAGTATGTGAATGTGTTGGAGTTGTATAGTAACTTCACACTACTGAAATATATACGCATATATGGCCATATAAAGCTTGTGCTTTACACCCTCTCCATGTCTGCTGTTATCTTTGAGCCAGTACTTCCTAACTGCACTTATTGTTTACAAGTTTATTTACAGAGGGTACAATATTTTACATTTTTAGAAATACATGTTTAGTAAAATGTTAGTGACTTTCTCAACTTCTGTTACTAGAACAACTGTAATTTGATGCTATTAATGTAATATAAAAGCCAGTATTGTGAAATGTTTTGATTCCATATTCCATGCCTCCCTTTTCCTTTTGCTGGGGATCCAGTGCAGGGACTCGGCTTTATGCGTACATAGACAAGCTTTGTGTCAGTACTTGCACCATAGCCCCTTCATTTACATCTATAGTGAGTTTGATTAGCGTAGAAACACACACGTATCTTCTTTCATTCACTCATTCATTCAGGACAAGTTTTCCCTGTGTAGTCCTACTGACCTGGAAGTCACAGAAAACCACCTGCCTCTGCCTCACCTGTGCGGGGATAAAGCTTTGGGCACTACCCAGTAGAGTTTAGGTTAATTGATAATTTTTTGATGCAGTGCTTTAGAATTAGATGACACGAAATACTTTCTAATTTGTTATAATAAGTAACCAGGGATTTTAGAAGTAGATCAGTTTGGGAATTTGTAAGTGGATCGGCAGATAAAAGTTCATGTCACCAAGCCTGATGACAGAAATTCAGTCCCCTGGATCTGCATGGTGGGAGAGAACTGAGTCCAGAAGGTTGTCTTCTGACTCACTCACTGTTTTGGGGACCCCTCACTCCTATGGGTGAATAAATGAATGAATGAGCATGTTTTAAAGTAGATTTAAAATTTGGATTTTAGGAATTCATGTGATTTACAGACTTAGTCTTTGGAAACTTACATTTTGTGGTTTCAGGTTTGCCTTTAACTAGCTTTTACTTAGAAGGGACTGAGGAAGTTAAGTGACTTAAGCTACCTTGTGTAGGAACTGAGCATAGTGAGAAAGGACAGCTCTAGAGACTCATTGCTGGACCTGCTGGGTGCCGAGGTGGCTCTGCTGGTGGCGCTGAGCACAGGGACATAAAAGCAATGGTTTGGGGTTTCTGGGAGCTTTATCACCTAGTTGAGGCTCAGTGGCTAAAGGGCAAGGGGCATGCTTTGTTTGCTCTTGTTTTTTGAAAGCTGAAAATTTGCCTCTCTGCTTTTTAAAATGGCAAGATTTAAAAACAAAACCAGTATTTTATAAAATTATATTTTGTGCTTGGGTGTTTTTCCTGTACTTGGCACATATGTATAGTGCCTGTGGAGGCCAGAAGAGGGCATCAGATCCCCCTGGACAGGCATTAAGGACTTTTTGTTAGTTGTCAAGTTGGTGCTTGGTGCTGGATTGGAACCTCTACAAGAGCAGCCAGTGCTCTTAACCCCTGAGCCATCTCTGAATCCATTTACTATTTTGTGCCATTTACTTGGCCATTACCATATAGTGTCTTCATTACTGAAATAGGGTGAGATGGTGTGATAGTCCTTGACGGGATGGTGCTTTAGAGGCCAGAAAGGCCTTTCTAGAGAGTACAGCTGAGGCCTGAACATATAGCACATAGCAAAGGAAGGAGTCTTTTCTGGGGGAAACCTTTACAGTACAGACGTTAGGATTTTGGATTTAACATTGTGTTTGGGGACTTTCTGGGGTAAGGTGAGGAGCTTAGAGTTAGACAGGGCTCGGGGCATGTAGGCTGTAAAAGGGTAGAGTTTTTCAAGGATAGATGAGAAGCCTTTTGTAACATTCATATTCATTCATTCTCTCCCTCCCCCTCCCCTCTCTCAGCCCATGTCCTACTCTGTAGTTTAGGCTGGCCTCAAACCTATGGCAGTCCTAGTCTACCTGAATTCTGGAATTACAGTCATGAGCCACCTGCCTAATTTATTTATGATCTTTTAACTAAAGGGTACCTGCTCTAGTATGGGTAGAATGGACAGGAAAGAAAGCAGGGAGGTTTGCACAATAATTTTAAGCAATTAAACCTTTGGATATGGAATTGAGATATATTTTTGAAAAGTAGAATTGTGAGGGTTTTTTTGTTGGGTTAGCATTATTAATTTGATAATGTAAATTTGTGAATACTTGTATTCCTCCCAGGGATGGGAAAGACTGAAAACAGTTGGGGATTGGAGTAAGAACATTGCTATTTGTTGAGTCTGGATTACAGAGAATGTTAGGTTGGAGATGACATGGGGATGTGAAAATAGCAAGTGTACGCTTTACTTTAATTCATGTGAGTGGATAAGGTCTGTGTCAATCTTTTCAGGGCCTGGTCTTGAGAAATATGAGCAGTATCGTGAGGCTATACCTTATGTACTTTGGTGATTGTGGAGCTGTGGTAGAGGTGATGCAAGTAGTAGCATGAGGCTTGGGGTAGGACCCTGGGTTGCTCTAATGTGCACAGGAACGAAGGCCATCCAAGTCTGATGCTTCAGAAATGAAAAGGATTAAAAACAGACCTGAGAGTTTGGGGGCTTATAGGTCACTTGACCCCGTGAGCAGTATCCTGTTGCCAGCAGCTGGATTGATGTGAATGGCATGTGTGGAAGTAGAGTAGAAGCTATGGGTAGAGAGTGTTCATTATCTTTTTTTCTTATTTGTGGTTTTAAAAGTAAGAAGTTGAGCATAGTACTTCTCAGCTTCATAACCTTGGAGGATTCATTGTTTAAAAAGGAACATCATATTGCTAAAAAAAAAAAAAAAAAAATGTGATTAATATATGTCTTAAAAAGAAGGAAAGAAAAGTAAATGACCTTAGTTTCATTATCTATGAAAGATGGTCTTGCCTGTATCTTTCCTTTTATTCTGTCCGGTACATAGTGATCTTTATTCTGTCTCAGCTTCAGTCTCATTATTAGAAGTTAGCTCTCAGTATTACTGGTAACTGCCTTTTCCCCCAACTCCAGTGTATTAGTTAACTTTCTGCTGCTGTGACAAGACACGATCAAGAGCAGCTTATGGAAGAAAGTCTATTTGGTTCTAGAGGGAGAATTCATAGTAGCCTCAGAGACAGCAGCAGAAGGCCACAGCAGGAAAATGAAAGACCACAGTCCATACACTTGCAGGAAGCTGAGAGTGAACTGGAACTGAAGTGAGGCTATAACCTTTTTTTGTTGTTGTTTGGTTTTTGTTGTTTGTTTGGTTTGTTTTTGTTTGGTTTTTTTTGAGACTGAGGTTCTCTATATAACAGCCCTGGCTGTCATGAAACTCCCTTTGTAGACCAGGTTGGCCTCCAACTCAGAGATCTCCGGCCTGCCTCTACCTTGCCTCTACCTTACCTGAGTGCTGAGGTTAAAGAGATACTTGCCATCAAGGCTGGTGAGGCTATAAACTTTTTTTTTTAGATTTATTGATTTATGTTATGAGCATACTGTTGCTCTGAGGGCATCGGATCCCATTACATGTTGTTGTGAGCCACCCTGTGGTTGCTGGGAATTGAACCCAGGACCTCTAAGAGCAGTCAATGCTCCTAACTGCCGAGCCATCTCTCAAGCCTGAGGCTATAAACTCTTAAAGCCCACCCCCAGATATGTACTTCCTCCTCAAGGTTCTACTTTCTAAAGGTTCCATAACCTCCACAAACTGCCACCAGTGTTCAAATATGTGAGCCAATGGGGCTTTTCTCATTTAAAACACCACACTCAGTCATGGTTTTTAGCTTTCCACTCTGTTTTCGTTTTCTGATTCCAACTCTATTGAGATTTGTTTTAAGGCATTTAATAACAATTTCCCTTTCACTGGCTGTTGTTTCTTGTCACTTCTACATTTGCCTCTCGAGAGTAGTAGGGTCAGTGATTATACTTACATGCTTGGGAGACTCAGCATGGCATGCCTGAAGCCAGACTGCTTGAGTCAGTCCTGACCAAATAGCCGATTTGTGACCCTGGGCAAGTTACCCAGCCAGGGCTATGTCTTCCTTCATCACCTTGTGGAAAGTGTTAGAAGACAGCCTTGTTGAAGAATTAAAGATTCTGTGAGTCTGAAATAATATGTACCTAGAATTTGATGTCAACAGCGCAATTGGCAGCATGGTCCCCTCCCACACCAGTGTTTTCAGTTGGGAATCCCTGGAAGCTGTAAAATTCACCTTGATGTTTCTACTTGTACTAGTGCAGTCTGGCAAATACTTTGGTGCTTGGAATTGTCTCAGACTCATGCCTATCTATTATAAATACACCTTTTAAGACTAGTCCCTGCATTTTTTCACTCTATCTCCATCTTTTTTTGTTTGTTTGTTTGTTTTCCGAGACGGGGTTTCTCTGTGTAGCCCTGGCTGTCCTGGAACTCACTCTGTAGACCAGGCTGGCCTTGAACTCAGAAATCCACCTGCCTCTTCCTCCCAAGTGCTGGGATTAAAGGCGTGCACCACCACTGTCTGGCTATTTCCATCTTCTGAAAGGATGATACACCCTACCTACTTATTACTACCTGTATTATTAGTCACCTTGTGTAGCTGTGACTAAATGTATCCAAGAGAGTAACATAAGAGCAGTGATATATTTCCTTCATGGATTCGGAGGGGTCACCCCACAGTTGCTTGGCCTTATATACTTGGGTAGAACATCATGGCAGCTGGAGCTCGTGGAGGAGGAAACTGTTCACCTATGTTATCAGGAAGCAGAGAATAGAAATTACAGGTTAGACTTGAAAAGGAATGCCCCCACTTACTTATTTCCTCCCTGAAAGTTTCCAGAATCTCCCCAAATAGTGTTACTAGTAGCATTTTAACACATGAACCTCTGGGAACATTTCATACTTGACCCCAGCATCTCTGCTCCTTTGGTTTCCAGTTTTAGAGTATGCAAATGTTTGTCCCCATATTAATAAGACCCTCCTTTCATCCCTCTTGAGTATGGTTTTGTTTCTTGGTTCCACCTTACAGCCAAACTCAAAGAACATTGGATTTGTTTCACTTTTTCCTGTGTCTTGCTCTCTTCCAAGTGCCCTAGACAGTGTTATTATAATGTCTTCACCCCTGCTCTCCACGTGTCCACTTGCCTTTTGTCCTTGAGTTCAGTGTTTTTAAAATCTCTTTAGTTTAGAAAGGGAATATCATATAAGTTACCTGCTTGCTTTAAATAAAGTTGATGTGAAAAATCAGGTAATTTAGCACATAAAAGTATATAGTGAATTGTGGAAGAAATTGTGCTGTTTTTAAAATAAAAATCCCATTTTCTTCTTTTTTTTTTTTGGTTTTTCGAGACAAGGTTTCTCTGTGTAGCCCTGGCTGTCCTGGAACTCACTCTGTAGACCAGCTGGCCTCGAACTCAGAAATCCCCCTGCCTCTGCCTCCCAAGTGCTGGGATTAAAGGTGTGCGCCACCACTGCCCGGCTAAAAATCAATCCCATTTTCATTTTGACTTAAATTTGATTTTATCCATCCATCCATTCCCCCATCCCCACCCCCGCTGCTTTGGATAGGTAATGTATGAAATTTGCTTTTTAAAGAAATTTGCTGCCCGGCAGTGGCCACCCCCCAAAAAAAAAGAAAAGAAAAAGAAATTTGCTAAACTTAAATGTGCTATAGCAGAGTGAGTCCTGCCAAATGATGCTGCGCCATCTGTGCCTTATAAACACCTGGGCAATGAAGCTAGTCTCTTTTTCTGAATGAATTCTGTAAACTCTCTATAAACATCACATAAGCTCATTCAGGCAGTGGAGGTAGATCTGCTGCAAATGACTGTATGTGATCAAATCTTAGATGCTCAACAGTAAGACTATTTCTCATCCCCTGCTCTGGTTGGTTAAGCAGGCGGATTCCCCTGACCTACACAATTAAATGAGTTATTGTTGTTCTTCTAGAAACTTTTAAGTGCTCTAGATAGTGTGGGATTCACCATACACACTCTTCCATTTCTATCTGCTTTGATTTTGTTAAGATCATAACATCTGGAATGAATTTTAAAAACAATTAAATTGATGTGTATAGGTTGACTTAGGAACATTTTACATAGTTTCTGTGGGAAAGATAATAGATTCCTGATTTAAACTAATAGCCTTTGGGTAATAGCCCCAGTGAAGATTGCCTTTTAAAATGATTACATTTATTTATTTGTCTACAAATACCAGAGCTCCATGTGGAGGTCAGAAGGCAGCCTATAGGAATTGGTTCTCTCCTACTTTCGCCTTATGGGTCCTGGGGATCAAGCTTTAGGTCTCCCTGCTTGGTAGCAGAACCTTCTAGAGCCTGAGGATTGATTACATTTGTTTACTGTATCTTCTCACTTGAGTTTAGTGGTGCAGTTTTCCTGATTTCTTTGCGCAGTTGGTAGACCTCCCATCCCTACTACACACACACCCCAGTTTCCTTGTGTAGCCCTAGCTGTTCTGGAACTCAGTCTGTAGACCAGGCTGGCCTCAAACTCAGAGATCCAGCTGCCTCTGCCTCCCAAGTGTTGGGATTAAAGTTGTGCACCACCGCTGCCTAGCAGTAAAAACCTTATAATCAGTTTTGTTTCTATAATTATCCAGAATTTGCTTTAGAAGAGAAATTTAGAAAATTCTCCTTGGTGCCTGTGTCAGGTTTTTCAGATACCAGGGATACTACCCAAAGAAATTTGGGTAAATCTGAAGTCCTTTGTAAACATATTTGACTTTGGAAATTTTTTTCTGTGTATGTGTGTATGTCTCCTCTTACCTTATGAGTCTCTGAGATCTAACCCAAGTCCTCAGGGTTGGCTACGGCACCTTTACTTGCTGAGCCATCTTTCTGTTCCAGGCAGGGTCCCCTACTGTTTGCAGATTATTTCACTCAGGTTAGCTGGCCTGTGAGTACTCTTGTACGTGTGTGTGTGTGTGTGTGTGTGTGTGTGTGTGTGTGTGTGTGTGTGTTTTTCCTTTCTCCCTTTTTACAGATAGGCTGGGATAATAGGAAGGTGCTACCATGTATAATTGGCTGTGTGCATTCCATAAATCCAAATTCATGTTGTCAGGTTTGAGTTCAAGTCACCATGCTTGCTTGTGCTTTTGCTTTTTGAGCCATCTTCCCAGCCTATTCTAATTCTAATGTTTAATTTAGATTATACAATGGTAGATGTCCCTTTTGCCTACTTCCTCTTTTTTAATTAAAAATGCAATTTTCTTGTATATTGCTAATAACTGTTGATGAGTGATAAACATCTTATTTCAAATTTTAGTTTTCTCTTTAGTTAGTTAAGTAACCTAGGCTTGTTATATGAAGTGGAAGCTTTGTCCTTAGTTGAGTAACCTCTTTAGACTCTGTCTTAATAGGTTTGTTTTCAAAAATAAATTGTGCAGCCGCCTGGTTTTTTCCTTTCATGATTTTGTAAATACTTCATTCACTCACTAGTACTGTACAGTATTCAAATGAACGTTTGTGCAGTAAGTGCTAGCCCAGCTTGATGAATGTTTAAGTTTGTTTTCAGGTTTTAGTGTTAAAAATGTGTATGTCTGCCTTGGAAAGACAATGGGAGTATCTTATTTGAGTTGATTTACGGCTCAGTGCACATTGCTTTTAAAATGTCTGTTGACCAGAAACTTCTTTCCCATATCCCATACAAATCTCTCCTGGTCTGCTTGGGTGTCTCCAGGACGTGGTGACTGGCATCCAGCTAGTGTATCTCATGGAGGTGTAATGTAGGTGAGAAGTAATTAATTGCATCCTATCTTGTTATATGCAGACAGTTCAAGAGCAATCCTTAGTCCTAAACAGAAAGCTTCCATGCATACATTTCACATTATCCCTGTGTTGTAAATCTTTTCTAGGTTACTTGGATACCCAGTATCGGATAAATGTTTTGTATATATTGGCTATATATTTTAGTTCTCTGAGACTAGAAACAAGTATTTCAGTCATTGTTGAATCTTTTAATGTGCAACCTGCAGGTGTAATGGCTGCCATATTGTTAAGCTCACTCTTCCCTGACACATGGCAGGTTCACCACTAGTTAACCAAATTATCTGCTCCTGTCATTTTACTGTTTTACTGCAGGTGCAAGACTACATCTACTGCTTTTTTAAAAAATTCATTTGCATTTCTTTTTCCTGTTTGAGTTGCATGCTCAGATGATCAGTTTTTCTTTGTTTTAATAATGAATATGACTCTTTAGCCAAATGGTATAATATTTATGCCTAGAACTCTCATGATATTATTTTAATCACAGTTTTGATTTCTTTCAAGCATAAGTCATATAGCAATAAATAATTGACACCCCCTTTTTGGTCCTATGTACATATTTTTTTTATAATTCCAAAGGTTTCTCTTTGTTCTTCCTTTGATATACAAAATTAGAAAGTAGTTTGTTGTTTAGGCCTTTAAAATAAAATATATTGCTCTAAATTTTTAAAAATATTGTGTTTTTGAGAAATAAAACTGTAGTTTCTTGGGCTAATGATAAGACTCTTGGTTAAGAGTTTGTTTTAGGCTTATCAGTTAGGGTTGTCATAGCTGTGATGAAATATCACGACAAAAAGCAGCTTGGGGAAGAAAGGATTTATTTGGCTTACTTTTCCACACCACTGCTCATCTTTCAAGGAAGTCAGGACAGGGACCTGGAGGCAGGACCAGACTCCATGGAGCAATATCCTTTAGTTTATTGGCTTCTCATGGCTTGCTCAGCCTGCTTTCTTAGAAAACCCAGAACCACCAGCCCAGGGATATCACACCCCACAACTGGCTGGTCCTTCCCTAGTCAATCACTAATTAAGAAAATGGTGCCTATAGCCCAGTCTTAAGGAGGCATTTTCTCAGTTGAGGCTTCTTTGTCTTTGATGACTCTTGTGTCAAGTTGACATAAAACTAGCCAGTACAGTGCATATAACAGAAGCGTGAGGACCATGTTTGGAACCTCCATCACCCATGTAAATGCCAGGCAAGTATGGTAACCTTCCACACTAACCCAGGTACTCAGGAGGTGGAGATGGGGGAATCCCTGGAGCTAGCTGGCTAGGCTAGCCGCATCTTTAAGCAGCCCTCAATATGTAAAGTAGACCATAATTGAACAAGATGCTCAGTGTCAACTTGTGGATTTCATACACTCATAATATACACATGTATGTGCACAAAAATCAAAAGTTTTTTAAAAAATCGTTTTTGTTAGGTGACTATGCATGTAAATTTTGTCTTAATTTTTCTCCTCACTCAGTATAACCTGTCAGGAATAAATTCCTGCTTTGTTTTACCATTTTCCTATTTCTTTTCCTTCACATATTGCTGTATAATATTATTATATAATAAATATAATAATATAAAACAATATACTATTCATTCAGCATGTGGTAACTGATCACTCACTAGCTCAAAAGCACTATGTACTATCAAAAACTGGGTTCACTCAGTGACACATATAATTTGTAATTCATTTGTGGAATAATTATACTTGCAAATAGAATCTCTTTCTCTATAAATGTGTTTGGAAGGAAACTTAACATCTGTGATAGTTACTTTTTTGTTGCTGTAATAAACACCAATACCAAACGCAACTTCCAGAAAGGGTTTATTTTAGCTTGGGGTTCCAGAAGCAAAAGCTGGGAAGGCGTGGCATGCAAGGCATCTGGGGCGGGAGCTAGCAGGAAGTGGGGTAAGACTACCTGCTTCAGCCAGGCGGTGGTGGTGCACGCCTTTAATCCCAGCACTCGGGAGGCAGAGGCGGGTGGGTTTCTGATCTTGAGGCCAGCCTGGTCTACAGAGTGAGTTCCATTACAGCTAGGGCTACACAGACAAACCCTGTCTCGAAAAACCAAAAAAAAAAAAAAAAAAAAAAGACTGCAATGCTTCAGAGCTCAGTCCCAGTGGTGTACTAACTCCAGCAAGGACACACTTCTGATAGGTTTCATACCTCCCCAAACAGCATCACCATTGGGGACCAAGTATTAAACTACACAAGCTAACTTAGTGGGACATGCTTCATTCAGAATACCCCTCCATGCAGCAGCATGCCAGCTGTTCTCTGTTTTCTCATTTAGCTGACTTTGGGCAAGAAATTCAGCATGTTAAATGCTATTTCTCAAACTTTTTGATGTTTGATGTCTACCATATGAGCTAGCTGTACCATACCTAGCTATTTTCCTAAAGCATTCTATGCTGACACATCACAGAAATACTTGATTCTGTGTTTTCTATTCACAAAAGCTGAGTTAGGAAGCCATCTGTAAAAGAAAATTGGATATACATACCCAATAATTTTTTTTGTCAACCATAAAAGAACAACTATATTGTTTGCACAACAATGAATACAACTCAAGATAATAGTATTTAAATGAATTTAAAAGTCAGTTTCAGAAATACCAATAGTATAGGTTTTCTTTCATTTGTGGTTTCTTAAATTTGTTGAAGATAAATCATGTGTATATATGGCATGAAAGTAGAAGTGAGACTGTCTTCAAACAAAGACAGGAGGGAAGAGGTGTCTCAAAAGGGAGGAGATGAGGGAATATGCCCTAAGCGCGCTGTATGCCTGTATGGAAATGTCCTTATGTAACCTAATACCATGTGCAGTGAATATATGCCAATGGGGGGAAGTGAAAATTAAAATAAATTTTCTCATGAGAAGTAAGTAACGACTTAGCATAGGGATAGATCATAGTTTTTTGGGTTTTTTTCTTAGATCAAAGTTGTTAAAGAGGTTGTAGACTGAAGAAAATTATGACCTACACTTAGGTTTTATATCATGGGGAAAGTATATTAAATTGGCTAATGACTTGTAATTTATATTATGAGTTTATTGATGTTGACTTGATTTTCTAAGTTTAAATGTTGGATTTTAGAACAGTGGGAAATAGTTTTGTGATGTTGGGTTACATCGGAATAGTATTTAAGGAAGTGAATGTGACACAGGCAACTGAGAGTGTTTCAAAATGCACTAAAGCTTGGAGTCATGGGGAACCACTTTGGGTTCCAGCGAACCCAGAGTAAGTAGTGTGTCATAGGGTGGACAATTTAATTAGCCTTTGCATTTGACTTCCTCACTTGTAAAACTGAGTGGGTAAAATACCATTATCTTAGTGTTTTAAGTATTGCATTCATGTTAGGATGGTTAAATAAACACTCCAGTTTTTTTTTTATTTTGGAAAAAGCATCACTATTCACTCATTTTGGAAAACAGTCTTGCTGTGTAGCCTAAGCTAGCCTGTGGCTCACTATGACTTTGTAGCCCAGAAACCCCTGTGGCTCATTGTGATTGTGTAACCTGGATCACCCTCAAATAGGATTTCCTTGAGTGTTGATATTACAGGTGTCCACTTATGTGCCTGGCTCTACAACATCACTTCAATTACACAGAGGACTGGAGAGATGACTCAGCGGTAAAGAACCCTGACTGGTCTTCCAGAAGACTGGTATTAGAGTCCCAGCATCCACTTGGTGGTTCACAGCCATCTATAACTCCTGTCCCCTAGGGACTCTGGTGCCCTCCTCTGGCCTCTTCGAGCACTGCATGCACATGGTACACAGATAATACATGCAGGTGGAGCACCCATACACATAAAAATAAATTGCACAAAGAAACTCTGTATCTATTTTTCTCTGCTAAATTTTCACAAAAAGGGCAGAACCATCAGCCTAGACAATTTCCAGAAGATTTCTAGAAAATTGAACAGGATGGAAATTTCCAGTTGATCTTGTCTTTGATTTTTGTGACTTTAAAGTAATAGAGTTCCGTTAAGATCGGAGGGAGAGAGAGCCATGTCTGTCTTTTCTAGTCATAAGCCTCTGCTTTCTGTCCAGGTCAAGGAATTGATTAGACTCATTTTCTAATTCTTTATAATGGGCCTGTTATCACTTTGTTTTAGGGATTAAAATGCCATTAAGGTCATCTATTCCAGCCCTCCATTATAGATGAGAATTATAGTGAGAGAGGCCAAGTTACTTGTTGAGAATCATTGAAGTGGCCCAGTGGCTCTTGGACTGGCTGAACTGGAACTGCCTTGTAATGGGCTTAAAAAACACTGCTGGGGGGGCTGGAGAGATGGCTCACTGGTTAAGAGCACTGACTGCTCTTCCGAAGATCGTGAGTTCAAATCCCAGCAACCACATGATGGCTCACAAGATCTGATGCCCTCTTCTGGTGTGTCTGAAGACAGCTACAGTGTACTCACATACATAAAATAAATAAATAATTCTTCAAAAAAAAAAAAAAACCAAAACACTGCTGGGTAAATGGCATTATATGTCATTGGTTATAATAAAGCATTATAATAAAATTGCCTTCAGTGTTGATATATTTTATTTCTTAGAATGCTTAACTTAAAAGGCTTTGTTTGTTTTTGTTTTTGTTTTTGTTTTGTTTTTCAAGACAGGGTTTCTCTGTGTAGCCCTGGCTGTCCTGGAACTCTCTCTGTAGACCAGGCTGGCCTCAAACTCAGAAATCCACCTGCCTCTGCCTCTCAAGTGCTGGGATTAAAGGCGTGCGCCACCACTGCCCGGCTAAAAGGCTTTTGTTTTCAACTGTACTTATTTTGTGTTCTTGTATGCGTGTTTGTCGTGGCATAGGGAGTTAAGAGAAAAGCTTACAGAAGTCATGTCTCCTTCCACTACATGTGTCCTGGGGATTTCACTCAGGTTTAGCTGCGAGTGCCTTTACTTACTAAGCCATTTTGCTAACCCCAGAAAGCACGTTCCTTTTGCTCTCTTGCTCACTCCAGTGCACTCTTTCTAATTTAAAGAAAGGGCTTTATTTTGTAACTCCACTATTCTTCACTATGTAGAGCAGGCTTGAGCTCTGTCTTAGAGTTTTTATTGCTGTGATGAAACACCAGGACCAAAAACAAGTTGGGGAGGAAAGGGTTTCTTTGGCTTACACTTTGACATTCTAGTCTATCATCAAAGGAAATCAGGACAGGAATTCAAGCAGGGAGGAACTTGGAGGCAGGAGCTGATGCAGAGTCCACAGAGGGATGCTACTGTCTGGCTTGCTCCTCCTGGCTTCCTTACAGAAACTAGGACTGCCAGCCCAGGGATGGCACCATCCACAGTGGGCTCTTTCTCCCTTGGGAATCACTAAGAAATTTTTTTTTCCTCATTAATTGTTCACTTTACATCCTAATTGCAGCTCCCTCCCTCCAGGTCCCCCATACACCCCACCCTGGCACATCAAATCACTGCAGGACTAGGTGTATCCTCTTCCACAGAGGCCAGACAAGACCCTTCTGTCAAGGGAACCCGATCCACAGGCAGACAACAGAATCAGTGACAGCCCTTTCCCTAGTAGTTGGGAGGACCCACTGGGGGACCTCAATTGAAGTCCCTCCCTCCAGATAATTCTAGCTGTGTCACGGTGACATAAAGTTGACATAAAGCTCAACAGCCCAAGTTCCTAAAGAGCCACCTGCCTCCAAAGTGCTGAGATTAAAAGCATTTGTACCATGCCAGGCAAGAATGCATTTCTTTTTTTTTCTTTTCTTTTTTCTTTTTTTTTTTTCCTAGACAGGGTTTTATTGTGTAATAGCCACTACTACCACCCAGCTAGAAGGCATTTCTTAATCTGAGTGATAAGCTCATAAAATTTGTGAAATAAAATCTTTAAATTTTGAAATTTTTATTTTGAAATGATGAAGTCAAAAAATAAATTTTTTTGTTGGATGTTTGTGGTGCTGAAGATTGAATCCAGGCCTCATGCGTGCTTTAGATCTGTGTATGTGTAACAGTGCACACACAATAAATCTCATGCCAGAGGCACCTAATAATACAAGGAGCATCTTAGGAAAATATTGGGTAGACAAGATCTTCGAAGTGCTTGAAGCACCAATTAAATATACTAGAATTTTTATCTTGAATTCTGTTTTCAGTGTATAATGTAATTTTTTGTTTGTTTAGGCTTAATTTTCTTATTTTTAACTTTTCCTATAGGTAAAGGCATTGAAAGAGAAGATTGAATCTGAAAAGGGGAAAGATGCCTTTCCAGTAGCAGGTCAGAAGTTAATTTATGCAGGTATGAATTCAATTCTGAAATTAATTGCTATGTCTTGCCTGTTTAACATTGTTTTAGTTTTAGAAATGTTATCTTAGAAAAGACATTATTTTCAAATTGATTGTGTCAGAAAAAAGATTGTGTAGATAACAGTAGTGGAAACAGGTATTTAATCATGGTTTAATATTCAGTCTTCTCTACACATTTGCATCCTGGTCCATGGAATGATGTTCCTTAGTCTATGAGCATTGTGACTGACTCCTGTGCTGTTCAAACTGACATCATCATTGTTAACCTATTAATAAAGTATGTACTAGTTCACTAGTGTGCATGAAATTGTTCCTGTCAAAGAAAATCAGTATGTCTTTCTAAATTACCAGAGTAGAAGAATGAAGGATTGTTTTATTTCAGATATCAAAAGACCTTCATGATAGTATAAAAGAAAAAATGATATAGAGTACTTTGAAATTGATAATTAAAAGAGGCCCAAATGGAAAAGTACCCAAGAGTATGACTAGGAAATTGCAAATTTAATTAACATCACTGATAACCCAGGAAAATGGACCAGGCAGCCTCTTGCCGGGCATAGGGCACACGCCTTTAATCCCAGCACTTGGGAGGCAGGTGGATCTACTCTGTGTCTAGCCTGAGCATGGCCTTGAGAGTCTTCCCCTTTCTTGTGTCCCGTGCTGTTTTTTTCTGAGAGGTCTTGTTTGCTCACTTGGCTTGTTTTGTTTATAAGTATTTTGCTTTTACAACATTGGAACATCACTGCTTCATCAAGTGTTTGGTATTTCAGAATAAGAAGTTGCTCATTCTTTCTATCAGGGGGAAAAAAATACTTATTTCCCAAAGGATGACTAGGCAATCGAAATGTTTAATTTCCTTTGTCTCCCTGTTTTCAGAACTTACTTCAAATTTCTTTATCTAGTAAATCTTAAATACAGTTAGTTAATAAATTAAAAACCAAACCAATTGGTGTTTTATATACTGTAGATGTTAGGTGTCTTTTTGTAAGGCATTAAGCAGTACATGTCTGCTTATATTTATCTTACCTGCCTGTTAAAGTTTTTCTTAGAAGTTTTACTTGGTAGAATTATGTTGCCAATAAAGTAAGAGTAGTCTTTGTAAGAAGAAACTTAATATATCTTTAAGTAACATTTTTCTCTCCTGGATTATTAGGCAAAATCCTCAGTGATGATACTGCTCTCAAAGAATATAAAATTGATGAGAAAAACTTTGTGGTGGTTATGGTGACAAAAGTAAGTTTCATGCTACTTCTGTATCTTTATGCTTGTGAATCAACTCAGAAGCAGTGACCAAGTCCACAATGGACAAAGTTTATGCATTTCTATTATCACGTACAGCATATTATATGATGTAATAAATAGTATGGTGCACTTACCTGTTTTCCAAAATGTAGGCAGATTTCCCAGGGCCCCTTAAAAAGGTAATATTTAGATATTTGTAGCCATAAAGTCATTTTTATGTATGATAAAACCAAATGTCTTTTTTTTTTTTTTTTTTTTTGGTTTTTCGAGACAGGGTTTCTCTGTGTAGCTCTGGTTGTCCTGGAACTCACCCTGTAGACCAGGATGGCCTCGAACTCAGAAATCCGCCTGCCTCTGCCTCCCAAGTGCTGGGATTAAAGGTGTGCGCCACCACTGCCTGGCTACATTTTTCTTCTAAAGTACAGCTTGAGTACTGGGGGAAAGCTCAGCAGTAAAGGTAAAGTAAAGCTTACATTGTAAGAACCTGAGTTCTGTCTTCTCCAGAACCTACACTGCTATAAGCTCAGTACTGGGAGGCATACAAGCTCAGCAGCCCTGGGACTCAATGGCCTTCTAGTCTAGCCTATTGGGTGAGCTCCAGGCCAATGAGAGATTTTCTTTTCAAAAGTGGATGACCCTTGAGAGTTGACATCTGGCCCTGCCTGCACACACTTACAGATCAGAGCTTCAACATTGATTCCTTAAAGAGACTGCTTTGTATATGTGCTTAAAGATGGGTAGTCTGAGGAAGAGGAATGTATTAGTCATCTTTGCTATAATAAAATATCCAAGGTAGAAGTGTAAAGTAGAAAAAGGTTAATTATTATAGGTCAGACAGAGTTTTGGAGAATGGAAGTCCAAACATCATGGTGAAGACTGCACAAGGACACCTTGTAGCGTGTTGTCATTGTGATGATAGCTGTATTTCTCTGTCAATGTGTAGGCATTTGTGTGTGTGTGTGTGTGTGTGTGTGTGTGTGTGTGTGTGTGTGTGTGTGTGTGTGTGTGTGTTCTTATAAAGCCACTGGGATTATTGATGGAGGTTCTGCTATAATGTAATCTAAAAGGCCCTACCTTTAATACCACAGATATAATTTTTACCTTCTTCATACTGCCAGGTTTGGTGGTATATGCCATTAATCCCAGCACTTTGTAGACAGAGACAGGCAGAGGTGACTACTTAAGTCAGACCCTGTCTGAAAACAACATTGAAAGCACTCTTTTGGTAATAATGAGAGCAAGTTTAAGTGGATGGTTAAGGTTGCTTCATCAAACTAGGCAGTAGTGGAATAAATGTGAGTTTTCTCCAGAGTCACAGAATAATAATAGCAGTAGAAAATAGTGAAATGGGTGATGAAAATCTAGTGTAGATAAAACGGAATACTATTCAGCTCTAAAGAAAAATGAAATTGAAATTTTTCAAGAAAAATAGACTTAGAATTGAGTTATGCTAAGCTCACTAAGTCTCAGAAAGGAAAAAAGGATGCTCTCCCTCATCAGTGCTAGCCTGTTCTGTACACGTTAGCACACGGAACACGAGAGTCCTTACGCCTGTTGCTTTACATGCAGCAGGAGGGTTTTCCTCCTAGAATATAGCAGATTATTTGGAATGTTTGTAGACAGTCTATTTCAATCCCAAAAAGTTATTTTGCTAATGCTTTTAAGTGGCAAGTTATAATTAGGGCACATAAGAAAAGATTGTACTCTTTTTCCCTCTCTTTTTTCCCTCTCTCTTCTCCCTACTACCTTGTCCCCCCCCTTCCAATAAACCCCCCACGTGGAAAAAAAAAAAGATTTGTAGAAAGTTATGGTGCTTTTGGGTATGTGTATTCTATATTTAAAACAGTGACTTCTTTGGGTTCTTTTCATATTGAATTGTTGTGAAGACTGAAATGAGTGTCTAATGCTAATTGCACTTGATAGTTAAGATAATTAAATTATCATAGGTACTTTGAAGAGTAGTGAATTGCTTTCATTTGCTAATGTTGATCTTCTATCATCCACTCACAAAATGGTGTTCAGTTTACTGGTTATTAAGCTGATTGTGTGTCTGTGGAAGTCCAGTGATGCCTTATTTACTTTGCTATTTAACACATCCAGCCCAAGGCAGTGACAACAGCAGCGCCAGCTACAACCCAGCAATCAAGTACGCCCAGCACCACTACAGTCAGCTCCTCCCCAGCAGTGGCTGTGGTCCAGGCTCCAGCTCCCACCCCTGCTCTGGCTCCAACTTCCACACCTGCCTCCACTACTCCAGCCTCAACTACAGCATCTTCTGAACCCGCACCTGCTGGTGCAACTCAGCCTGAGAAACCTGCAGAAAAGCCAGCACAGACACCAGTGCTTACTAGCCCAGCACCAGCTGATAGGTGAGGACTACATTTTAAGAATTACATCACAAGTAGCCATATTCTTTAATTTTTACGACTCAAACATCTTTAATTTCTAAATGAACTCTGAATCATGTACTCGTGTCTGTTTTTCATGTTTGTGCATGTCTATGTGCACACTCACGTGGAGGATACAGGATGATGTAATGTGTCTCCCTCTGTTCTCCACTTCTTTAAGACAGGACCTTTGACTGAATCCAGAGCTTGCCAGTTCAGCTAGGCTGTCCACTGAACCTTTGAGATCCACTCCATATCACCTTCAGTGCTGGAGTTACAGGGGCATGCCTCTGCACCCTACTTTGTCATGGCTTTGGGGGGGGGGTCTGAAATTAATTTCTTATGGGGGCAGAGCAGGCCATTTATTACCTGAGCTATTTCCCAGCTAGCTTGTCTCTGTTTTGATAGTTTATTAATAATATAGGTATACATTTTTATGTAGATTTCTATATCCTCGATTTTTAAAAAATGTTTGCTGGAAAGCTACTACTTATTTTGACTAGAGATGTAGAATAACTATAAAGCAGCCAATCATTTTTATTTGTTGTGATTGTGGCCATTGTTATATATGAACAGAAGCATCCTTCCATATCAGTGAATAATTCAGTTGCTGTGTTGCACTGTATTTAGTTCTGACGTTTGTTAGCTCTGATAAGCTTAGAATAGTATAGTTAAGATCTTTGGGTGGTTTCCTCATCTATAAAATGTGGGTCAAAGTGGGAAGTGGCACGTGTGCAGAGACTGCTGGGGAAGAGTCGGCACTGTAGCTTTTTCCTCTGACTCCTTCTGTTGAGCCAACAGCTGTGAACAATACGGACTCATTTATTCAGAAATGCTGTCACAGGAGATGACTGGCACCCGTGGCTTTTTTATAGCACTCTTAGCTCCCACCTCAACAGAGCTGCTTCCTCATTACTGCCAAAGTGACTGCTCACTGAAACCTGGTGAATCAGATGAGGGCTGGGGAACAATTGCAGTAAGGATTATTGAGCAGGTTTTTTGGACAGGATTGTGGTTTTGTTTTTGTTTTTTGTTTATTTGCTTGCAGACAGCGGTGAGTTGTTCTTTACTGATAATGATAATGGCCAAAGCAAGTGGTTCAGTCACAGTAATTTGCCTAAAAATCATAGATGGGATTTCCTGCCTTATCTAAAAAGTATGACTTCTATTACTGCCAACCTGAAACTGGCACTAAGCTATTTTTGTTTTCTGACTTAGCACAACTTGTAACACCAGTAGCAGTAGCTGTGTGAACTTAGAATCAGAGCCAGACACAGTGGAAAATGGGCAGTAATTGGAAATGCTTTGAAAACATGTTTGAAAGCAAATAGTTACGGTGTTCATGACAATATATATACACAGGTTTGCCCCTTATACAAGGATGTGTTCCAGATGTCCAGTGGGTACCTGCTGTGCTGTTTTTTCCTTTAACAAACATGCTCCTGATAAAGTGATCAGGCATACTAAGAGATTGATGACTAATGAGATTAGAACACTTGAAAAATTACTGGAATAAAAGTTGCATGTGAGGCAGCTATTGTGTCCCATGATTAATCAGAGCACTCCAGAGGCCAAAGCACAAGAATTGCAAGTTCAAAGTCAGAATGGGCCTACATAGCTAGGTTCTGTCTCAAAGAAAAAAATTGTTTGAGGTGGGCATAGTCGTGCATGCCTTTAATTCCAGCACTTAGGAGGCAGACGCAGGTGGATCTCTGTGAGTTCCAGGGCCACCAGAGCTATGTAGAGAGACCCTGTCTCTAAAAATAAGTACTTTGAAATGTGTTCTCTTAAAATGTCTGATGGTCCTGTAGGTTTGTTAGTCTGCACATCTTCCGTCCCCAGTTCCATTGAGGACATTTATCCTGGCACTTACAGGAGGCTGCTCTGCTGTATCTCATTCCTCAGCATCACTACACTTGCATTTGGGGCCATTATTAAAATAAAGGTTTCCTAAACATGATACTGCGGCACCTTGACAGTAGCTTTGTGATTGAGACTGCAAGTGGCATGTATAGTATGTGTGGATCCAATGGACAAGATGCTCATGACTCGGGTAGAGGCTGGCAGCACAGTATTTCATCATGCTGCTCAGAATGGCACACAGCTTGGAACAGTTTATGAATTGCTTCTTCCTGGAGGTTTTAGTAGTTTGAGAAAATGGTTTGACATGGGTTATGGGACACCTTTGTTTTAAATGTTCTACTCCCAAATGTTGCTTCAATGTCTGGCCTAGTCATCTGTGTTTTGGGAGAGTCTAGAATCTCCTGTTCGTTGCTGAGAAAATAGTGCAAAGCTTAAGGAATATAGTAATTTTTTTGTGTTAAACTAGAATACTTTTCTTTCAGCGTCTGTGGCACCATTACCTGACTTAAACCCGTTCCCCAATATACAGCTAGGGTGCATTCCGTTCTCTTGCACACTGGAAGACGACCAGACTCGGTTAAACCATTTCATCAAAGTTTGTGCAGAAAGGAATTTTAGGAATTTGACAAATCGGTCACCCCCAAAATCTAGATACAAATGTAATGTGCCTTTAGTCAGTAGTACAGTGACTTTCTTAATATCTTTACAGAGCTGACAGTATGAACATCTCGTATCTGAACAGAACATTAATGTGCTAATTATATTAATTTTTGCATAAACTCGAGCCATTCATCATTCCAGCATGAGTGGGGGGTGGTCATGTGGCCCCACCTCAGCTGAGGAGTTACTGGCAGTAGATGGTTGCTGGGGAAGGGAGTCATTTTTCTAGGAGTAGGGGCAGTTACAGCCATAATCCAAGCTCTAATGGATGGCGTCACACCCAGGTGCATATAGGCAGTACTGTTCGACTCAGTGGGTTATTTAAAAAGAAGGGTCATGAAGGTGGGGAGATGGGAGAGTTGGGTGGATATGGTCAAGATACATTAAATACAGGTTATATATTTATTAAATACATACATGCATAAAATTTCCAAAGAATAAAATTTTAAGTTCATATTTTTAATTCTCCCAAGAGTTACCTAAGTTAGGAAAGGATCCCTAGTGATCTAGGAAAGCAAACTGTAGACTTCTTTTTTTGTTTGGGTTTTTTGGGACAGGGTTTTTCTCTGTGTAGTCTTGGTTGTCCTGGAACTCACTATATAGAGCAGTCTGGACGGGAACTAAGATATACTCCTGCCTCTGCTTCTTGAGTGCTGTCGCTAAAGGCGTGCTTCTCTGTGCTTCTAAGTTGGAGTTAATACACTAGCTACTTGAGTGTCATGATTGTTGAGGGATTTTATTATATGTGCTGCTGAAGCAAGCACTTAGCTGCTTAGTCTGTTTTCTTAATTGTGTATCTTCAGGGAGTATGACGGTCTAGAAAACAAGATGGATGTGTCCTTTTAAAGCACAACAGTTGGTGAATAGGCATTAGGAGCTAAACTGGAAGCTACCTCTCCATCATTGCTAGCCAGACATTCTGTTTTCTATGGTTCATTTTGTTCAGGTCAGTTTTGTTCTTCAAAAGCTACCTATTAACAATATAGATTATGGTGTTGAAACTGCATTTGTGGGCTAGAAAGATGTCTGAGAGAGAGGACCTGGGTTCAGTTCTCATCATCTACATAGTGGCTCACAATCTTCTGTTGCTGTAGTCTTACTTACGGCCTTCTCAGGCACCAGGCACGTGTGTAGTGGTACATAGCAATATATGCAGGCGAAATACATTAAATCTCAAAAGAGAAAGAAAAAAGGGAAGAAAGGAAGGAAGGAAGAAGTTTATTTCACTTGTGCTTTATGAGGTCAGTATTATTGGTCAAGGACACATTAGAATCAACCCAAAATTTAACTCACCGCTCTGTCGTTGACGTAGGAGCAGGTCTCCTGGGTGCTGAGAATACAGCAGTGATCTGCCACACCCGGTCAGTGCTTTCTGACCTGAGAAAGTGGCTGTGGAACAGAAGCCACGCGCTGTAGAGCAGCACTGTATGTTTTCTAGGCGTAGGCCTTTCACAATTTTTATTGCATTTTTGTATGTGTGCATGAACATTGTCTTAGTCAGGGTTTCTATTCCTGCACAAACATCAGGACCAAGAAGCAAGGTGGGGAGGAAAGGGTTTATTCAGCTTACATTTTCTCATTGCTGTTCATCACTAAAGGAAGTCAGGACTGGAACTCAAGCAGGTCAGGAAGCAGGAGCTGATGCAGAGGCCATGGAGGAATGCTGCTTACTGGCTTGCTTCCCCTGGCTTGCTCAGCCTGCTTTCTTATAGAACCCAAGACTACCAGCCCAGGGATGGTACCACTCACAAGGGGCCTTCCCGCCTTGATCACTAATTGAGAAAATGCCTTACAGCTGGATCTCATGGAGGCATTTTCTCAACTGAAGCTCCTTTCTCTGTGATAACTCCAGCTTGTGTCAAGTTGACCCAAAACCAGCCAGTACAAACATCCATGGCATACATGTACAAGTCAGAGTACAGCTTGTGGGAGTTGGTTCTCTCCTTGTTCCCAGGGATTGAACTCAAGTCCTCTGGCTTGGGGGGAGGGGGGAGCGCAAGTCTTTCTGGTCTGGACATGTTTATTAATGTATGGTCTGATACATTCAGTAATGCGTGTTTGATTGTCTTTATAGTTAGGAAAAAGCGGTGAGACTGAATCAGGATTGGGGAATAGTGTTTTAAGTATACCTCAGTTTAAAGTCCTTAAGGAGGTTTTTAAGATAATGTGAAATAGTCCTACCAGACTAAACTGTATCATCCATGGGGTGACTAAGAGTTTGAGTAGCTCTACACTAGCATTAGTTGGATCGCTTGGTGGGATACACACCGTAGACATACATCTAAATAGAACTTACTCTAAAGATGCATTGATAATGTGCTACTCTGGGGGAAATGCGATTGATAAACGGACGCTTCATCATCTGCCGGTGGAAAACATGAATTCCTCATTGTATACTGACAAGAATCAGTTCTAAAAGTATAAAGATTCCATGTAAGGTAGAGTTAGAAACTTGTAAAGGATAAAGGGAAAACAAAAAATGTTAGAAACCAGCAACACCAGAGCTTATCTGAGCTCGTTTTAGCCCACTAGATGGACTACTATGCATTTGTAGGAAAATGTTGACATAGACCTGGACTAAGTTAAACTTAGAAACTAGTTGGGAGGGTATGTGGAGTGGTACATGATTACAGTTCTAGCAATAGGCTGAGACAAGAAGAACACAAGTTCAAGGCCAGCCTGGGCATATAGAAAACAAAACCAAAAAACCTATACAAGCAAAACTAAGAATTATTCTTTAAAATAGGAAATGGTATATTCGTGATTGTCTCGGTGGGGTAAGACCCTTGGGCAGGGGAATTATTGGTTTTTATATATTTTGAAATTTTTTGTTCTCCACATACTTAAATGGTTTAAGAAGAAATTTTAAAAATTATATAGCAGAATTGTTTTAGTTGTGATAATTATTATGCTTGGTACTTTCCTGAGTACATTGTGTTTCTGTTCTTAAAATTGGAATGAGGGATGGTGAGATGGCTCAGTGGGTAGAGGCACACTAGATTTCAAACCAGACAACCTGTGTTTGATTTACTTGCCTAGTCCACATGGTAGAAGAAGAGAGCCAGCCGCTGCTCATTGTCCTTTGCCCAGGGTGTGTATTGTGCCTATAACACAAATGCATTGAACTCAAAAACTGAAACTGGAAAGCAGTATAAATGTATAGAGTGTATGTGGTAACTTACTCTGTCCCTTTAAAATGTGTAATAATGGGACTGGAGAAATGGCCTAGCAATTCAGAGGACCTGAGGTTCCGTTCCCAGCACCCACATGATGGCTCACCACTGTCTGTAACTCCAGGCCCAGGAGATCTAATGCCTCTTCTGATCTCCAAGGCACTACACATGGTAATACGCATATTGCACTCTGGGATACTAAAATAAAGATTGTAATTACTTGTTACTTAGGCTCAGGGTACAGTATTCATGATATTGCACCTTCCCTTTCATTGCTCCTCCCATTTGTGCTCTCCGTCCCTCTAGATAGCTTCACTTCTACTTTGTTACATATGCAACACGGTTTTGTGTCTCCACTGTCAGCATCTCCATGGTGTTTTATAATCTTGTTTTGTCAGCATTTTATTTTGAACTTCATTGATTTCTCGACAGAACAGAAATGTGCATGTCTGCATGCATGTTTTTGCTGGTTAACTTAGGACTTTATGCCTAAAATTGGTTTTCTTTAGGTTAGCATAGGATCTACACCCCACCTCCCTTTTTGCCTATGCTATATAACTTGTCTGCCTTCATTCCCTATTAATTGTTGAAAACTCATAGAAAACCTTACTGAAAGACTTGACCGCCTCGTTTGGTTTCTGTGTGGGCTACTTTTATCATGTACTACTTTTGATGTTTCTTCTGCTGTGACTTGGTTTCTAGGCAGTTTAACTGCAGTGCTGTTTTCATACTTAGAGCAAGGGTTTTAAGGGTGTTGTATTATAGCCTTTTGATGTTCACAATGATGAATTCTCAGAAGTCTTAAGATTGAAATTTTTCCCCTTAACTATAAATCCTACAGGTACAGCTTTGGACATGACCTTTTAAGAGACTGGCTTACCCACACACTTTAATAGTTAAAGTATTCTCTAGAAATTCGTTACTGTAAAATGAATTTTGCATACTTTTGAAATGATTTTTCTAAAAACTCTTTACAGTACACCAGGAGATTCTTCCCGGTCAAATCTTTTTGAAGATGCAACAAGTGCCCTTGGTGAGTGTCTAACTTAGAAAACACGTCATTGAATGTGCAGTGTCATCTTCTAGACCACACTGACAATGTCAGCTTCATGACCAATTACAATTAAGCCTTAAAATGATTTATTTATATCGTTAGTACTAGAGATTTTGTGTTCTATACTGAATTCTTTAAAATCTTCTCTTGCAGTTAAATACATCCTTTGAAGCAAATTATTTTCCCAATGTGAGCGTTGTTTGGTCTGTGGATGGCCTATTATATATAGAAGTGCCTTTTGAAGGCCTTGCCATTTTCTTTTGTGTACATTTTTTTGTTTGTTTGTTTTGTTTTTGTTTTTGTTTTTTCGAGACAGGGTTTCTCTGTGTAGTCCTGGCTGTTCTGGAACTCACTCTGTAGACCAGGCTGGCCTCGAACTCAGAAATCCACCTGCCTCTGCCTCCCAAGTGCTGTGTGTACCTCATATTTGCTTGTTCACCTCCAGTTTTCATCCACTGTGCTGTCTTTCTGGATTTCCAGCTGTATCCTGTTGCTTATATGGGCACATAGTAAAACGGTCTTCTTGCCCCAATCTTTGATTTGACCTGTTTTAATAAAGTCTTCCCTTTCCCTTCATCTCTAAACTGTCAGCTTTTCCCTCCCATGATTAAACCCCTGGTGTACAGTTCATATTTTTATTGTTTATTGGCTAATATTCCTGTTTCTATTTTGGTACAGTAGGTAAAAGGCTGAGATAGTTGCAGTCATCTGTTTGACCGAGTTCTGGGCTTCCCAGCAGCAGCAGCAGCAGCATTCTGATGGCTCTAAAAAACCCTTGGGGTAACACATTGGTCCTGAACTATTTGGGCTTTAACTCCTTGATACCCTCATTGTATGCAGAGACAAAAATGTAGCTGTTTTAAATAGCCCAATATTATCTGGGTATACTAAAGTCAGAATTACATCTTTGAGAAACTGTCCTGGGACAACACTGCCACCAAGTACTTTCAGTAAGCATCTGTTCATGAGACTGAAGGCATACGACTTCATACACAGAAAGCCATAAATTGTAGAGAATTATTATAAAGGTATTGGAAGAACTAGTCAGAGGATTACTTAGAGAATGGTAAACCATTCTGTATGTTCAGAGCTAGAGCCAGCTGGCATTTGTCCCTAATGTTACTAAAGGTTCTGGTTATTACCAGTATCGCCACAGTAGAGTACTTTGGTACTGTTGAGCAGGAGCCAAGTGGATGATGCTTTTTGCTGCTGCTGCTGCTGCTGCTGCTGCTGCTGCTGCTGCTGCTGCTGCTGCTGCATCTAAACCTCAGCTGCTGGTGGTGATGTTTTTACGTACACACTCTATAAGAAGAGGCATATTTTGCTCATGTTTCAGTCTTTAGGAAGCAGAACAATTTATAACTTGGTCAAGGAGCCAACAAATAGGAATGCTAATAAAAGCCTTATATTTATGTCTTTATTGGGTCATTCTATCTCAGCTTTATAATCCCAGCTCTGTTGAATCCCTGCTTCTGTAACTTCCCATTTGGCTTTTGTGATACCTTTCCTGTTCTGTGTATGTCTCAAACCATTCTTCTCAAGCTCTCTAGTAAAATACTGTTTCTGACTCTTAATTATGTGCTTTCTGTGGTTCTGGTTTAGGCCATAGTTATAAACATTTAAACTGTGGGAATGGCTGAATACCCTGCATATGCTGAGGGAATTCCCCACATGAATTGTGCTACTCATTTCCCCCTGAACTTGCAGACTTGTTTATTTAAACCTCCAAGGGGAAATCTGCAGCCTCCCAAGTCTTTGTTCCCTTACTTGCTTGGGCCAGTGTGTGCTTGCTGTTGTTCATAGGTGACAACATGGCTGCTGGTCACTTAAACTAGAGGGCAGAATTGGGGGTGGAGAAGGGAGACCATAACCAATCCACTTTCTGAGGTGGCAAGAAATACAGTGGTACCCAGAATACAAGTGGGAAAGAAGATGACTTTGACAGGTGAGCTGAGAGTGGGAGCAGCTGTCATCCAGGCAAGCTACTATCCATCTGGGAAGAATGGAGATAACCTGTGCATCAGGGACTCAGCCATCCCTGGTATGAAATTGTAACTTTCCCAGCAGTGTGAAAATGTAAGGTGTCAAAAGAAAAAGATAAAACACAGTCTTAATTGATTGTTTGAGATATGTACAGCAGTGGACTTGATCTTTTTTTGTCTCATACTGTCCTTGAACTTGTATAGATAACATTGGCCTTCAATGCACAGCAGTGGCCTTTCAAATGGGATCCCCCCCCTCCCCCGAGACAGGGTTTCTCTGTGTAGCCCTGGCTGTCCTGGACTCGCTCTGTAGACCAGGCTGGCCTCGAACTCAGAAATCTGCCTGCCTCTGCCTCCCAAGTGCTGGGCTTAAAGGCGTGCACCACCACTGCCCTGCTCCAAATGAGATTATAAGAATGATCCACAGGTGCTGGCTCCCTTGTCTCTTATTAATAGGTTGCCTTCCCTGCCTGTAAATTCTTTCTTGTATTTGTACCTGGTATTTCTTTTTTTTTTTTTTAATACTTTATTTATTTTATATATATGACAAGTACACTGTCGCTGTCTTCAGACACACCAGAAGAGGGCATCGGATCCCATTATAGATGGTTGTGAGCTACCATGTGGTTGCTGGGAATTGAACTCAGGACCTTAGAAGAGAAGTCAGTGCTTTTTAACCACTGAGCCATCTCTCCAGCCCGTACCTGATATTTGTACTATGCTTATAAAACCTTCGAGTTTTCTGTTACTTTTGTAAGTTACCACAAAGTTAGTGGTATAAAACAATTTGTTACCTGGCCATTTTTGTAGGTCAGAACCTTTGACATGGATCTTGCTGACTGATAGAAGGAATCAGCAAGACTGTATGTTATTTGGAGACTTGGGAGAACCTAGTTCCTTTTCACTTATAGAAGCTTGCAGACCCTTTCTCCACCTGCAAAAAAACAATAGCAGAGCTCTGGTCCTGTTTCTGTCCCACTTTACTTTTAAGGACCCTTGTAAATGACATTGGGCCCATCTAGAAGGTCACTTCCCTTTATAATATTTATAGGTTCAGGGGGTTAGAATGTGGACATTGACTTATTAATTACATTGTTAATTGTCTTTGCCTAGCATAGCAGTATATGAAACATAGACATCATGCAGACATCAAGAACTATGGAGAGAATGGTTGTTGAATGTTCCTGTACTTTTTTTCCTCCTTTGTCTCCCACACACCTGTTTAGTGACAGGTCAGTCTTATGAGAATATGGTAACTGAGATCATGTCGATGGGCTATGAACGAGAACAAGTAATTGCAGCCCTGAGAGCCAGCTTCAACAACCCTGACAGAGCTGTGGAATATCTTCTAATGGTGAGAAGTGTGTTTTACTTGTTTCATTCAAGGTTTTAATAGATGAGTTAGCAATTCAGTGGAGAGCATTATATGCTAGATAGTTCCCACCCCCACCCAATATTAATACTTTGTGTTGCTAAAATGTAACCTTCTGGAAAAGATTGTGAAACGATTTATTTAGAAAATGATTGTGAGGTGAGTAAGAAGTGGCTCTTCTTTAGGGTGATAGTGCCTTTCACGCTAGTGAAGCTCTGCTGAAGGCCAGTTTGTGATTGAACAGACTGACACCTTAGAACTGTTATGAATTACTTAGAGCAAAATTTTGATTATCCTCTGTGAGGAAGCAGCATTAACTTTTCTGTTTGAAAACTTGATGAGTGGATGTTCTGGACCCAACTCCATGTGAAAAATAGCTTTTTGGAGTGCCTGTAGTGTAGCCCTGTTAGCCACTGCTCTTTCTTCTTTATGTGAATTTGGATTCGGTTTAATAGGAAATGAGCTCATTACCATCTGTTAAAGTCTAAGAATTTGATGGATATAATTGCCGTTTGTTTAAATCTTGTGCATCAAAATAGAAAATCTGAGTGTACCTTTGAAATTGTAATAATTTCAAAAGATAAATGCTTGAAATATGAAACGCAGCATTTGGAATGTAAACTATTAACATTACATACCAATTTGTCCATCTTTAAAGGTTTTCTTTTTATGTGTGACACTTTTTAGGTGATACGTGTTTAGAAGCATTAGGTCAGTAGAGGAGACTTTGTTGCTTGTCCTCCAGTTGCCTGGTTCATGTAAACGGTCCTTTGTTTCACGGAATGACAGATTATGAAAACCTGCAGCTAAAGCTGCCTGGAACCCACGGCATTGAATGCCTTAGTTACTGATGCTCTTAGAGTTTAATTGGACGTGGGTTCTGGCTGTTACTGGACAGTGCATCTGTCACTGGAAAATGCTATCGCATTGTATCTGGGACACTTGTAAGATTTCATACGCCGATAATGTATCGTACACAGACAGTGTTCAGTAAGCTACAAATGTTTTGCTATGTCTAATATTTAGCGTGTGTATGTGTGTGTGTGAGAGAGAGAGAGAGAGAGAGAGAGAGAGAGAGAGAGAGAGAGAGAGAGAGAGGGAGAGAGAGAGAGATCTTAAAATTTGAACATTGTGTTGGCAGGGAATCCCTGGAGATAGAGAAAGTCAGGCTGTGGTTGATCCTCCCCCCCAGGCTGTGAGTACGGGAACTCCTCAGTCTCCAGCAGTAGCTGCAGCAGCAGCAACCACAACAGCAACGACAACCACCACTTCTGGAGGTAAAGTGATGGTCAGTTGGCGAATGGGCTTGAGTTTTTAGTGTAAAATTGTTTAATGTGAAGTACTTTCAGTGTACACCAGTGTTGTCAGAGCTTAAACTACTAGTTCACTCTGAAAAATGCCTAGTCACAGTTTTAGTTCAGTGTCTGTTTTGTGTGGATGGCTCACCTTGCTAAGAATGTATCATTTCTGGCAGTGGGTAGAGGCGGACACTTATCTGAGTTTGAGGGAACATAGTCTAGGCAGCAGAGTTCTCAAATAGCCAGGGTATGGAGGGGGGGGGGGCAGAGAGACAAACGCTGTCTCAAAAATGGTGTGGCGGCAGTGGTGGTGGTAGCAGTAGTGGTTGAATGGCTAATTTTGAAAAAGCTGGGGTTTTTTTGTTGTTTTGTTTGTTTTGGGTTGATAGCTTCTTGCTCTCATTTTGGCAAACTGTTGGGACTCTTATTGTATAGTGGAAAGAAGAGGCGTGGCTCTGGCTCAGATTTTAGTATTTCCTATTTACCACCTACTAGGTAACTTTGGTCCCTGCGTCTCACTTTATTGCACATAATACAGGACTAAATACCCATAAACATGCATAATTTCTAATTTGTGAGCAACTGCAATTACATGATAACCTTTTATTTTGATATAGGACACTGTTCTGTGAAGGTTCACAGGGCATTGTGGGTGGGCTTGTCTCTCAGTGTTCATTCTATCCCTTTACTAGTAGGAACATAACTTCTTTAGAGCAAAGGTGACAGGCACCTTGGGGTTTGGAGAGTTTGTGACTTACTTTCTCTAACACACGAACTCAAGTCATTTTCATGTATAATATTTTCTGTCTGAATGATGGTTTAACTACCTGCTTTTACATGTACTTACTGTTTTTGTTTTGAAATGTTTGTATGTATTTCAGGGCACCCCCTTGAATTTTTACGGAATCAGCCTCAGTTTCAACAGATGAGACAAATTATCCAGCAGAATCCTTCCTTACTTCCAGCTTTGCTACAGCAGATAGGTCGGGAGAACCCTCAGTTGCTGCAGGTGACTAATCCACATTAATTTGGAAAATGGGGTTGGAATGTTTTGTTTTGTACTACAGTTAAACCCAGCGCCTGTGTTCTCCGTAGGCATACTGAAGAACGAATTGAGATATAAAGATTAATCAGCTTATATTGGTTAACTAATTAAGTTTGGGAAAGGATTTTTTCCTCTTTCAGATTTCTCTGGCACGTTAATGTATTAGAGAATCTGAGAGGGTGTTTAATTTGGTAAATTGCTTTTCATAAGATTGCTACTAATGGGACATTGCCTCTTAGAAACTTACCTATGGGCATACTTCATGCTCAGACCAGAAAATAGTTGTGTTTCTTTAATAATAATGTGAGAAATCACGTAAAACTAACTTTCTTTCTGGCTCTGTTAGATAGAGTTGGTCTGAAGTTCAATTTACTATAGGACTTAGGCATGCCTAAGGTGATCCTCTGCCTCTGCTGGAATTAGAGTGTGATTCCTCATGCCTGGCTTATCTCTTTCTTGTTTTTATTTAGGATTGCTTTTTTCCTAAAAGACAGTAATTTTGTGTTATTTCTTCTGTGTTTTATATCACTACAGCAAATTAGCCAACACCAGGAGCATTTTATTCAGATGCTAAATGAACCAGTTCAGGAAGCAGGTGGTCAAGGTGGAGGAGGAGGTGGAGGAGGAGGTGGAGGTGGAGGCGGTGGAGGAATTGCAGAAGCTGGAAGTGGGCACATGAACTACATTCAAGTAACACCTCAGGAGAAAGAAGCTATAGAACGGGTGAGTTTAGGTGCAGCTTGAGTTCCTTGGTCACCCTAGCACCTGGGCTAGTGGCTCCTAGTGGCATGCAGCTGTGGCATTTCTGTCCCTTGCCCAAGGGACTGCAGTAAAGACTGTCTCTTAGCCACATTCCCTGCTTTTTTGTCCTTTCTTGGCCCCAATAGCAGCAAAGTACCTTCTTGAGTAAATCAAATATGAATATTAATTGGCTAAAGCACTAAACATCCAAACTAATTCAAAGTCATTCATTTTTCATGCTTCAAGTTTTACTTTGCTGCTGTCCCCAAAATGTTAATTATCTATATGAATTACATGCAAGTGTACAATAAACTGGAGACGTTAGCTATCTGTTTCTGTCCTAACAAATGGACTGGTACGGCTCCGGCCTGCAGTAGCCTACATCTTGTGATGTGAGATCAGTAACTCCATTTCTCCCTCGCTTTTTACATCGTTCTCACGTTGTCAGGAAGTGTTTTGAGATGTAGGGAGGTTCATTCCCCTTCGGTGTCAGGGCGTAAAGATTTTGTAATAACATGTTAAATATATTTTCTAAGTTTATCAAAGGATCTTCTTTCATTCTTACAAGTACTTTATTCTGTATATATAGAAACAGTATTTGCATTCCTGGGATAAAGCACACTGTCCCTTAGGTAAAGCTGTTTGGTTCAGTTTCCTGGTATTTGGTTGAGGGTTTTTGTACCTATATTCATAACAACTACTACTTTGTAGTTTCCTGGGGTGGATATCTTGTTTTAGTATTGGGGAATTGTGGCCCCACAAAGAAGTAGAGGGTATTTTGGAAGAATTTAAGAATTGGTCTTGATTCTTTACCATCTGGGCCTTCATTTTCCTTTGGGGAATCTGTGCTTACGTACTTCATTACACTTTTCTGGGGTGTTTGTTTGTTTGTTTGGTTGGTTTTTTGAAACAGGGTTTCTCTGTATAGCCCTGGCTGTCCTGAAACTCACTCTGTAGACCAGGCTGGCCTCAAACTCAGAAATCCTCCTGCCTCTGCCTCCCAAGTGCTGGGATTAAAGGCGTGCACCACCACTGCCCGGCTTCATTACACTTTCATTTGTCAAAAAGGTAGGAATGTTTCTAAATTATATTCCTCTTTTTTTTTTTTTTTTTTTGGTTTTTCGAGACAGGGTTTCTCTGTGTAGCCCTGGCTGTCCTGGAACTCACTCTGTAGACCAAGCTGGCCTCAAACTCAGAAATCCGCCTGCCTCTGCCTCCCAGGTGCTGGGATTAAAGGCGTGTGCCACCACTGCCCAGCTTAAATTATATTCCTTTAGCAATTTGAATCTTTAGTTTTCTTGTTTTCCCTGATCACCTTAAATGTTTGTCAGTTAATGATCTTTTTGTGTTTTTAAAAATTTGTTTGTTTTTGTTTTTTATCATTGAAATAAAGGTAAATACCTATACTATGTATTGTATTCTTATAATATACCCTGACGTTTCCTCTCCCTCCGCTCCTTCCAGCCCCACTCCTTTCAGATGGTGTTTTGTTTTGTTTTAAATGTTACTGGTTTTCTTGTTAATATTGAGTCTTTAGTTTTACATTTAACTTATTAAAAGGTAGATTCAATCATTAAGGAAACACATGTATACATGTACACACTGCATATTTGAGACTAATATGCTCTTACTAAACATTTTCCTGCTGTCAAGACCAGTTGCCTTATATAGTTCTGGTCACTTTCTTTGATTTCCTTGTTGGTGCTGTCTGATCGTACCCTGTGACTGATAAGGTGGCACTGAAGTCTCCGGGTACAGCAGTATTGCTGATTGTTCTCTTCTGTGTTAGTTTTGTTTGTTTGGTGTATTTTTGGCCTTTTGTTATATATTTCTATCATTTTGTTTTCTTGGCTCCCTTTCTTTAGGTGGTAAAAATGTCCTTCATCTCTGGTAACTAAAGCTATTCTCTTTTAGTTATTGTGTACGTGATGCGGTCTTTACATTTTTTAACATCTTTGTGACTTTAAATCTATGTCTCACTGCAGTGTGTCATTGATTTGTCCCAACTGTTTCCTATTACTTCAGCTACCCCAGTTTTAATTTGGACACAACTTAAGATAACAAATTCATTTTTGGAGTTTTTCTACTTTAATTTATAAATAGTTTCTTGTGCTGAATTGGGGTTGGGTTTTTTAAGTTTGTTTGTTTTTGTTGTTGTTGTTTCCAGTTCTTAATAGTCTTCTTTCTGTAGTGGGTAATAGAAAGTTTTTTGAGACAGTTGAGGGTATTCATCTGACTGAGAAGTAATAATTCTATATAGTAAGGTAATTAGTTGACTTGACAGTTTAAGGGCTTGAAAAGCAGTAAGTATTAGATCTTAGGTAATTTTAATAGAGTTTTAAATAAGATTAAGTAACTGATGGTGATTCAAATATGCTATAAATTTAAGCACAGTCTTCATTTCACAGTACATCATGGTACTGTAATTAATTGTCCACCTACTTGTCTACTATAAAGTGTTGACTAAGGCAAGGAACTGAAGAGCAGCATTGAAAGATACAAGCTATGTTACGAAATGCAACATTGATATTCAGATGTAAAGTGAATAAATACATTTAATAAAAAATAAGAAATGAAACCTTTGCTTTTACAAAAAGTTGGTGTGCAAGTTAAGATAGTTCCACTTGTTCTCCCCCTTCCTTAAACCTTCTGTTAATTACTAAAGCCATTTGATAGCCATATTTGTTTGTGCTCATTTACTTTTAAATCAGGACAGTTAACTCCTGGTTTTTAGTGTAGACCCCAGAGCATACTTAATAGAGTGCCTTAATAGAGTGTTAATTTAATCTTCTTAACTAAGAACAACATTAAAAAAAAAAATCTTTTGGATGGTTGTAAACATTCTCTCTATCCTAAGAGTGTTGAAGTGAGGCTGAACTTGTGAAGTTTGGATGAGCTATGGTGCTGTTTGTCTAAAGTGTCCACGGGCAGTATCACAATCCCTAGAATATAAAGCAAACTTAAGTCACCGTAATTGATGATGAATTTAATTTCATTGCTACTTTTTTTTTTCCAGTTAAAGGCATTAGGATTCCCTGAAGGACTTGTGATTCAAGCATATTTTGCTTGTGAGAAGAATGAGAATCTGGCTGCCAACTTTCTTCTACAGCAGAACTTCGATGAAGACTGAAGGGACCCTTCTGTACCTCACACTCACACCAGTGCATTACACCAGCCTTGCTCACTGGATTGTCGGGGGACTTGGGCTCATAGCCACTATATTTGGTATATGGTAGTAGGTTGGTGGGGGTGGGGGTGGGGAGCTAGGACATAGGGCAGGGATACATACAGTGCATGTCTGCTTCAAGTAGCAGATGCTGCAGATCCACACAGTGTAAAATACTATACAGCCAGACATCCGCCTTTACAGGTCTTTATTCTTCTAAGCAGTAGGTAACTTTTCCTGGGTTTCATTATTTCTAGTGTACTAGATCCAGAAATATAGTGTGATGCTTTCTCTTTTCCGTGATTTAACATTGGTTTCTGAAAGAATCTTTGCTACCTAGAACCTACAGTCTGTTTTATGGCAACACTGGATAATGGCTTTTTGAAATTGAGGGGGAAAAATTGGAGCATCTGTAAACAGAAATGCCAAATTATTGATAGTCATTGTTGCTGCTTCACATAAGTATGAAATTGATGCAGAAGGAAGCCCATTCTTCATGTTCAGTGCTTGGGGTGGGGAGGGTAGAAAGGGGGCCTTTTCTTAAAATGAAAATAATTACTGCTATTTTGAAATTTCTTGATTATTGAATGTGAGACCCTCTAACATGATTTGAGAAGCTGTACACATAGAGGCAGAGTTATTTTCCTGTTTACATTCTTT